>OZ001655.1:18788297-19988297 GCA_963924145.1 Pyrausta purpuralis
AACAAAGTTATATTTGCCGTCAACAAAATATTTAGGTATTTTAGCTAAGTGAAGTAAGTGGATTCCCTATTTCAGTTAAAATTGGCGCGGAATCCTCAGTGCGCGAGTCCGACTCGTACTTGGCCGGTTTTTTTAGTAATATAATTATTTTTTTGTTTTTTTACTGTTTTGTCAGTATACAAACTTATATAAATTGCAAATTGCACTTGTAAAAAGCAATCCGCAATCTTTCCCCGTGTCTTCCCGAGCGTATGCCCGGATTGCGTAAGACACGGGGTTCGATTCCTCGTCTGTCATAAAGCCAAAGTTGCTTTTTACAAGTGCAATTTATATTTTTTATAATATTTGAATTCTACCAATGGTGCCCAGTTTTGGCCAAAGTGCGTTTCCAACAACTGCCCTGTAACAGCAGGAGATCAAACCAATAATAATAATCGATAATGGTTAACACAACACTAATGCTAACTCTAACTTCCAAACGACGCATAGGTATAGATAGGTATTTCAAACTTACCGAATTCTTACTCTTTCCTCTTTCTGAAAGCAACTTTTATATAAGGTCGCTTGCGAGCTTTAGTTGGTGACACAATTTTAATAGAATTATCCATGGGAACTGCCTGAATATCGCAAAGAAACAATAAAAAGCGGGAGCGCACGGTGTAACTGTCGCAGAGTTTACGTCATCTGACGGCCATGTCGAAGGAACGCAATCACCTGATTGGCTCTCATGGACTTAGCTGCGTTTGAAAAAAAAAACTGATTCATAAACTATCTGTCTTGAATAAAAATAACTTTAACGGTTTAGCTTCAATTTAACTTTAAGAACCATGCGGATTTATACACGATTGATAAAAATGTTTTTTTCTTCTTTTGATACCAAAATCTCAAAAAAACTTAGAATTAGATTTATACGAGTTTGAAGTTAAGCGACTCACGTAACGTCGACGACTTGACCTCTTGAGGTCGATGACCTGATCCCTCGGGGTCGGTGACCTTACCTTTGCTTTACTAGTCTTACGTAATAGCGAGATAGTGGTTCTAAACACAATAAGGCGGGTGAACGTAAATGTAAGTAAGCATGATGATGACAGTGACTTGCCTGACCCCTTGAAGTCGGTAATCCGATCTTTACTAGTCCATTGCTCTAATCTAAGGCTTCGTGATATCGGTCCCGGATACGAAGATTAAAAGCGGATTGATTTTAGCCATCAATCATTTAATAAATAAAAAATATATAGAAATATTCGACACCAATCACATACACACATTGCTCTGATCCCAAAGTTAGTAGCAATGCACTTGTGTTATGTTTAGACGCAACGGTGGTACCACAACACTCAGATCCGAGACAATATAGAAAATTTTATTCTTTGCGAACCCGTGACCTCGGAGCGGCTACGCCTTCTTAGCCACTACACCACGAAGGTCGTCACAATAAACAAAAAAAAATATATTTTCAAGTTTAAGTATGGCTGGCGATATTATGTCAACAGCTTTTAGAGGGACTTACCATTCGAAAATATCGATATAAACAATATAACACGTTTCTTATACCTCACCATTTCAATAGCTGATATATTCTCCAGGTTTAGCAGAACTAGCGCTTCGCTCGACGGCCGTGCAGCGCGGGCTGGCGCGGCCGGCCGAGGTGAACGCGTCCGTCGTGCGCGGGGCGGGGGGAGGGGGCACGCTGTCGGCGCTGCAGCAGGCCGAGGAGCTGCTGAAGGCCGAGATGGTCTCCATGCTGCACTACGACGCGCTCAGGGACCCGCCGGCCGGTGAGTAGTGTGCGCTGTAGCGCTGCAGCAGGCCGAGGAGCTGCTGAAGGCCGAGATGGTCTCCATGCTGCACTACGACGCGCTCAGGGACCCGCCGGCCGGTGAGTAGTGTGCGCTGTAGCGCTGCAGCAGGCCGAGGAGCTGCTGAAGGCCGAGATGGTCTCCATGCTGCACTACGACGCGCTCAGGGACCCGCCGGCCGGTGAGTAGTGTGCGCTGTAGCGCTGCAGCAGGCCGAGGAGCTGCTGAAGGCCGAGATGGTCTCCATGCTGCACTACGACGCGCTCAGGGACCCGCCGCTCGGTGAGTAGTGTGCGCTGTAGCGCTGCAGCAGGCCGAGGAGCTGCTGAAGGCCGAGATGGTCTCCATGCTGCACTACGACGCGCTCAGGGACCCGCCGGCCGGTGAGTAGTGTTTGTTAGTCTGCCTTATAGAGCTGGCAAAAGCGTGTCTTTATTGAGAACGGATCATTTGTATCTTTATCACTAAAAAGATGCGTCTCCGTAAAACGTATATGCATCATTTGGAACAGCGACTGTCGGAATAACCTATCTCTATCACTATCTCATCTGCAACATGCGTATCGGTCTCTCGGCGGATGAGATCGGGCATGCATGCAATTCAAAAGATACGTTTTATGCGGTGATTGTCTGATGCGGCCGCCTCACAGTACTTCACCAAAAAACCTCTCTCTCTGTTTGGCTCATGTTTGTAAATGTGAATGTCGATTCAATAAAAAAAAAAGTCAGGGATACCCTTACTGGCTTACCACTCCGGTGATTCTGTAAAGGTATACGTGTATGCGACCCCGACTCCCCGAGCTGCTACTGTCTCTCTCGATGCAGCGGGGCACCTGTGACGTGCCTAAAGGGCGCATGTCGGCATCCGAGTGGCTTGCGGCCAGTCACTGCATCTTAGAGTACTAACCAGTCGTAGCGGTTCTCCACTCCACTAGTAACTAGTACTTAAAGACGAGAGAGTGGGTTTGTGTATGCGCAAACGCTCACCCACTTTAATATATTCCCGCGCCGATGACCCCTGGCTGAAAAACCTGGACCTTGAGTGCAAGTCCTGCGGCGATGGAGACTGGTGGTGGGGACTGAGCTGGTGGTGGGGACTGAGCTGGTGGGTTCGGTCTCTAGCTGGTTCTCTGCACGTAAGGCGGTTGGGTGGTGATGGTCGTTCCGGAACTCAGTCGAGGCAAGGGGGCTGGTTCGGCAGCTCACCTGACGACAGAGCAGCCCTATTTAGGGATAGCACTGCTCTCCCCAATCCGGGGAGGGGCCTAGAAAAGGTGGCCTAAACAAAGCTTGCCTCAATACTAACCCAGGCGGCTAGCCGCGGTCGTCTGGCACCAACCGGAAGCGGTCGAAAGACACATAATATAAATAAATCCCTTAATATAGCTGCGTGGAATGTAAGAACGTTACTGGTCAATGACAACAACCTGTGTTCAGAAAGAAAGACTGCACTCATTGCACGTGAACTGTCCCGCTATAACATTGACATAGCAGCAATCAGTGAAACACATTAAGCGGATAGCGGTGAGCTCTGTGAGGGTCTGGGTGGGTACACTTATTACTGGATGGGTAAACCTGCAAGTGAGCGTGCCGCGAGTGGCGTTGGATTTGCGATCCGGAACAGCATTGCCAAATCTTTGATAGAGCTCCCTAAAGGCATTAACGATCGAATTATGTCTTTGCGACTTCATATGGCATCCAGTAAATACCTACATCTAGTGAGCGTGTATGCACCTACGATGACTTCATCTGATGAAGATAAGCTGAATTTTTATGAGGATCTTCGCGAAGTTTTGTTTCGTATACTAGCCCGTGACAAACTGATTTTGCTCGGTGACTTCAACGCGCGTGTTGGTACAGAACATATCGCCTGGCTCAACTCCAATGGCTTATCACTGCTAACCCTATGCTCTGAATTCGATCTCAGCATTTCGAACACTTTTTTTAGGTTACCTGACAAATACAAGACATCCTGGATGCACCCCCGCTCAAAGCACTGGCATCTTCTTGATTACATCATTGTACGAAGGCGTGACCTGAAGGATGTACTCATTACAAGAGCAATGCGTGGTGGCCAGGGCTGGACTGACCACCGCCTTATCAGATCCAGAATGAGGCTGAACTACAAGCCCCCGCGCAGAGTAGAACATAAGGTCCCGGCTCGACTAGCTTTTGATAAATTGGTGTGCGACAAAGACATGCGACACAAACTTGATTCGAAGTTTGGTGCGGCGATGCCCGGCACTGATGTCTACAGTTCGGTAGACGACCACTAGCGTTGTTACGCGAAAACACTTAACGATGTTTCTCAACAAGTCATTGGTAAACCAACAAAGAAAAACCAAGACTGGTTCGATGACTCTGATTTGGAAATACGTCGGCTTGTTGAGAAATCACGTCTTGCCTTGAGAGGTGTCATCGGTGCGGGGCAGCGCAGATTTATACAACGGGATCTCAAAAATAAGATGCGTGAACTTAAGGATAGTTGGTGGAGTCAGAAAGCCCAAGAGCTTCAGATGCTAGCTGATAGCGGACAGACTGCAAAGTTTTTTGATGGGCTGAAGTCCGTTTACGGTCCTCGGGTGAAGAAAATTGCCTCAGTTTATACGCGCGATAAATCCAGGCGATTGACAGGTCCGGAAGAGGTTCTCCTTCGTTGGGCTGAACACTTCAATGAAGTGCTGAATCCTGGTAGTCAAGGAGCAGATCTGTCTTATATCAACTCGCTTGAGAGCTTGCCCAGTGAATCAAGTTTGGAAGAGCCTCCGTCGTATCAAGCGTTCATTGATGCCGTAAAGCGGTTAAAAAATGGTAAATCACCTGGTTCGGACAGTCTTTCATCTGAAGTTTTTAAATATGGTGGACCGAACATCAGGTCCAAGCTGTTCTTCGACCTTATCAAAATTATTTGGGACGTTGAGACTGTACCACAAGACTGGAAGGATGCTTCAATAACCAAATTATATAAGGGCAAAGGAGAACTCTCCGATTGTAGCTCCTATCGAGGTATATCTCTTATACCGCCGCCTAAGTACCCTAGCCGATAGCTTCCTTCCCGAAACTCAATGTGGGTTTTGACCTAATAGGGGCACGGTTGACGCCATCTTTGTTGTCAAGCAAATGCAAGAAAAAAGCCTTGAACAGCATCGTGACCTCTATTTATGTTTTGTGGACCTAGAGAAGGCCTTTGACCGCGTACCTAGAAATTGAGAAATATGGTTGTTCGGTGAAGTTTGTCAATTTAGTGCGACAGTTTCATGAGGGTATGACAGTCCGCGTACGTCACGAAAACGACTTCACGGAACAGTTTCCTGTCACTAGCGGTGTCAAACAAGGCTGCGTTATGGCTCCGACCCTTTTCGCCATTTACCTTGCGGCAGTAATGAGTGATGCTCTTAAGCGCTGTAATAACCAGATCTCCATAAATGTCCGTATGGATAAAAGCGTCTTCGACCTCACACGCTTTAGAGCAAAACGCAAGGCATACTCCGTTCCGGTAGCGGAAATCCTCTATGCCGATGATGTCTGCCTTATGGCTGACAATTTGTACTACCTGCAGAGTTACCTTGAATGTCTGGACAAATCCTGTCGCAAGTTTGGCTTAGTAATCAGTGCTTCTAAGACTCAGATTCTTAAACAGCCTGTTAAAGGCAAATCTGTGAATGAGAATGCTGTTTACCTGCAAGGCAAGCCACTAGATGAAGTACGGACCTTCCGGTACCTTGGAAGTTTAGTGCGCAGTGACAATCGCCTTGACTCAGAAATCTCTGCACGGATCGGTAAAGCCGCTGCTGCTTTCGGTGGTCTGAGCCAACGAGTCTGGAAATCGCACGACCTAAAGCTTCACACAAAACTGGCCGTTTATAAAGCATTAATATTACCTTTGCTCCTCTATGCCTCGGAGACTTGGTGTCTGTACAGGAAAGAAATCAAGCGGCTCGATATTTTCCATCTTAAATGTCTCCGAGCAATCCTCCGGCTGAAGTGGCAGGACCGTGTGTCGAACTCGGAGGTTTTGCGCCGAACCAACCTTACAGGAATGGAGTGCCTGCTGATGATAGGTCAACTTCGCTGGTGCGGACACGTCGTGCGCATGGAGCCTACCAGGTTGCCAAAACAGATATTTTACTCTGAGCTCAGTTCAGGTAAACGCAAACCAGGTGGACAGTACCTGCGTTACAAAGACGTGTTGAAGCGCCATCTGACTGCTGCCAATATACCGCATGACTCGTGGGAGAGGCGGCTGCTGTCAAGGCGTGTTTGGTAGATTATGAGCAAGCCCGGCTCGAAGATCTCGACGCCAAACGCCAAATCCGCAAGACTCGGCCTAAGCCCTCCTATGAGTACAAATACAATGAATCTGGGACTCTTTACTGTGCCTCTTGCAACCGGACGTTCAAAACCAAATTTGGCTATGCAAGTCACGCTCGCGCCCATGCAAGAGCCCAGGGGGGCAATTCTCTTGTCAAAATATAACTAAACGTCAACTGCATTGGTGACGATTATCAACTTTTTCGGTTTTTCCCATCCAAATGGTTGCGTTGCAGCTGTGGTTTAGTTCAACTTTATCGTTCGATCGAAGATTAGCCGATTCGTATTCTACTAATGTTTTGACGTTGACGTCGACCAAACCGCAGCCATAGATATATGACAGATAGATTGGAAAGCTCTTGGAGCGTTTAGGATCCATATTAAGTTTGGGGCTGCAACTGCAATCTATTAAGACAGACAAAATGAGTTATCTCGACTTTGCAATATTTCACTTGATGACGGAATACTTGGTAGCTTTATTTTGGGCACTTATACAATAGTATATATATATCCTAAATCTTGTGTCTAAAATATTATTTTATTTAGTATTACATAACAAATAATGCACACTACGCGATTTTGCTAAGATTCGTTACTCATTGTTTATAAGTCTACCGCAAACACGTCGTTGGTCGAGGAATTGTTAAAAAATAGTTACTACAAAGACTACGCGTAGTGACATTTCATACAAAACAAACAGGTATAGCAAACGGCGCTGGCGCTTTGCACGTGGCAAACCCAAAAGATAACGGGAAGGAGTGGAAAGGTATTGTTTTTTTTGCAAACACAGTACATACCTGCATGTAGGCAATCCCAGAGGGTGAGAGCGAGACTGTGTAAAGTTTTACACGACAACTTTTTTTCAATACAGTACATTGTGCGTACTTGTGGATCTTAGAAATAAGTACGAACCTACAGACATTTAAAATTTTATGAAGAGTTGTCTCAACTATAATGTAAATTATATATTGTAGTTGAAATTTAAGAAACCTTTTTGACACATTAACTACTAAATAGTGCCACCTCGAGTAGGTACTCGACGTGTACCTAAACCAATATAATATCATTGTGTAAACCTTAGAGCATTTTACGAAACGTCACGTTAACGAGATATTCTGTGAATACCACGAAAGTATTTTACAAATTAGAAAGATAATAAACAAGAAAAGTAATAAATAATAAATACTTCTTTTTTCTCTCTAAGTGACTATCTGATCCGCTGGTCGCAACCGATAACGCTTTTATTTTTTACCTGTTTATTTAGAATAATATGTCTTGCCCTTTATCTTTTAATCTACCTGGAATTACCACGTGCGCAGATATGTCGCTGCGCTAAGTCTGTAACATTTTTTTACACTTTCTTGAACAACAACGGACTAGACTATCAAACATTGAGTAACGAAGCTTACGAAAATCTCGTATTATGCATTTATCGATATGTAATACTAAAACTCAAAAATTAATGAGACACAAATGTTTAGCTATAAGATTTAGAATTCGTTTATAAAGTGCCCAAAAAACATAAAACTCAAATTTATTAATGCAACCATGAATATTCAGCGTTTTTTGTTTTTAAACGATTCTAACTACCACTATTATTATACCATATGGGTGGTTAGGTAACCACCCATTATGGTATACCCACACCACCCGGCTGCTTTGCCGGCGGCATACATTAATTAACTGTCAGATAATATGGAAAATGTCACTGCGGCATGAGCGGCATGGCCGGCACGGCTGCCGGCACATAACACCGGACGGTGTGATATACGAGTACCTATGAAACAAAATACTACAAATATTTTTTTTAAACATCTCTTCTTGTTACAAGCTTGTGACATTAGTTAAATCGACCCTCGGACCCTCCTCTCGGTCGTCACATCGATAATCGAGTTACACAGATAAAAAATAATATCCCGAGTCACCACCAAGTTGTGTACTAGAAGCACAGGAGCGTATTTGTTTTGTCTATGGTAACATGTTCCTTCCTTCCTTGTCTTTAGACATACTCTTATTAATCTGTGCTTCCTTGCCTGTTTGTTTACGTTGTGTTTCAGCTTAAGTTTGGTAAAATGAATAGCAGAATACCGTTTAGTGTCATATTTTCGAGTGTAACTACAAACGCACCACTGCTAAAGCTAAAGACGAACGACTCAAGTTGTAAATTGCGGAATCGGGGGGCAGGCTAACACCAGCTAAGGGTGTCGCCGTCGACGGAGATGTCTGGGAGGACATCATCATCGATTCAATCAAGTTTGCGTTTCATTTATTGTGTAACTTGATTAATGTAATGTGTTTGTATTAACAACAATTTTCTCAAAGTAGGTATTTCCGCAAACTTAAGACTACTACGAGTATAGAATATACTACTTAGAATACTACTGCATACTTTGGTAGGATATATTGCACTTACTTACAACTCTACTGGTGAGTTCTTTGCCACTACTGTGTTTAAAAGATTTGATTTTTTAGATATTTCACAAGCCTCTACATAGCGATTGGAATACTTTATGTTTACCCGCTCCCTTGGTAGCGTGAGATACGAAATCATTAATATCGCCTGACTACGGTATTACGATAACGCTTAGGTAAACTTATTAAACTCCCAGTTTCTCGTAATAAGTAGGTACTAGAATTTTTATTTATTGTTAAAGTAAAATAAAGTTAACCTGTAACGTCCTACTGCTGGGCAAAGGCCTTACCTCAACTAGGATGTTTGCAAACCCTGTTGTCAGATGTAAAGAAGCGGCCCATTAGGCCTCTGACTAGGTTAACGACTAATATCAACTATCAACACAAAGATGCTCGTAATATACTTCACTTATATGGTTGGACTAGTCACCCATCCAAACACGACCGCGCCTTAGATTGCTTAACTTCAATATTACTACTAAGCTCTCAAGTATCTTTCATTAGATGAGTGAAAAAAAAAATGAAGATAATCACTTATGTCCAGCATCTTTCAAAGACAATTTCATCAAACTAAATTATTTTCGTATCATTTTATCTTAACTTTCTTATCAATTACTTTTTCAACCACAGGCATAGACAAGAAAAGAGTGGTCCAACTCCAAGCGGCGCACTTAGCGTACCTTGAACAGCACCCGTACGAAGAATTCAGCCCTTCAGAGCTCGAAGCGGCCAAACAAGAGTTAAAGAAGGAGATGGAGGTGGTGAAAGCGGGTATGGGCCACGGCGAGCTCAGCATGGACGCGTACACGCAAGTCTGGGAGGAGTGCTTAGCGCAGGTACTACGCAAAGAGTCATCTTATATAGGGTTTAACAAAATTAACTGCATTCCTTCATGGCATAGCGACATCTATGAGCAACCACTGTCACTACATTTCAACGCAACACGCTGACTCGGCTTGACGCGACTAGATGGCGCTATAGTCGAAGTATGAAAACTGAACCGCGATATTAGAGATTTAGAGCGGACTAACTACATATGAATAAACGAAGACGGTGATCATCGGACCTTGGTCCCCGGCCATAACACTCGGTCGGTAGGAAGCGCTTCCCTTTGCCTTCCTAACACAGTTGCGCCAAAGGGCTAATTCTGACCCTCAAATACAACATTTTTTTATATGGGACAAACATCGTAATCCCAAAAAAATATTTCACTTACCCCTACTAGAGTGCCGATCAGCTGATTCTAGTTTGTATTGAGAAGTCAAAAAAAAACTTGGGTTTTCGATGTTGTTCCCACAAAAAGTTGTTTTATTTTAGCAACAGAATCACCACCGAGAAATAATGCAGTTGATTTTGTTAAACCCTGTGTATAAAATTCTCGTGTCACAATGTTAGTTCCGTACTCCTCCGAAACGGCTTGACCGATTCTCATGAAATTTTGTGAGCGTATTCTGAGAATCGGCTAACATCTGTTTTTCTTACCCCTTAGTGATAAGGGTTGTCCACCCTGAACATTTTTCTTTAATTACGTGGCTGGGCGGGACAAGGCCGGGCAAGACGAGGATTGGGGCGAAACAAAGTTCGCTGGGTCCGCTAGTTTACTATAGTATGTACACTTGCACTTAGACGTCCCAGCATGGTAGGAACTGAAACTATTTACACTGGTAGAAGATGGTTATGTTGTCGTGTCATTATATCCTGTCATCTATTAGAAATAACTAGGGAAGTTCATCACGCTTTTCTATTTATGTAAAGTGTGTGTACGGTTTAGCAACCGCACAATTATTTAGGTCAAGTCGACGCTCGCATATTTGCACGTCACCATTTCCTGTAACGTATTTTATTTAAATTATTTACAGCCAGTTGAGCGACAGCCACCAACTAAACAACTTGTAAACCTTAACATTTAAATTTAACTTTAACTTTCTAAGGTGTAATCGTATATCTTAGTGGTCCTTCGAGCCGGATCGAGTAGACCAGTTAGTGGTTTTCGCTTAACTGGTTGTAAATAATTTGAATAAAATACATTATTGCAGGGATTGTGTGTGTATTTGTTTTTCTTTATGATCCACTGAAAAGGTGCTTTGGTATTTCGATCACTGTTTTATATTAACGCATGAGGTAATGGTTATTATGGTCTAATACAATTGCCCTACCATAATGTTGCAGCTAACGAGGTTTCTTGAACATGCTTTTTTTTTTTTATAGTGTCTGACGTAGTGTTTTCTGCTGGGCTCAAGGAGCTAACGGTTTACTCCTTGAACGCAACTGTTATTTGGTATAGGGAGTGTGATTAGTATGTGGTTGATTATTTATTGAATGCTTTTAGATTATTGACTATGTTTTTTAACAGAGAATGAAAAGTATTTAGAGTAGTTTCTTTAGTTATAATTTCAGGGATACGGAATAGATTTAAATTAAGACATCGGGCAGCTATAATATGGTTCATACGTTTGGATTCGAATCTGGGGCAGTGTTCTATAAGATGGTTCCAAGTTTGTATAGTGTTATCATCGCAAGGACATGTATCTGTAGTGACAATATGGAAACGTTTAAGATATTCGCGGTGGTAAGCGTGGTTCGTGAGGTATTGAGTTATTGCGAAAGTTGGTCTGACTTTGGAGAGATAGTTTTTGAGGGTGTCGTAAGTGGGAAACAATGTCTTGGTATATACACATGCGTTGGGTTCTTCGTATAGTGCCTTAGCCGCCTCCAAGGTTTTCCCATTATTTTTAAGTTTAATGAAGCTTATTGGTGTAGCAGTGTAGTCTGGAAGCTTTGAAAGAGTAGCTGCAGCTTTGGCTGCAGCATCGGCATTTTCGTTACCAATCAATCCGACATGGGCTTTTATCCACGCGAATTCAACGCTAAGTCCCTCTGTTCGAGCTGCAAGCAGATGACGGTGTATGCGTACGGCAAAACAGTTGTGGCTATTTGCATTCGTGAGCTCCTTTAGACCGGACTTACTGTCTGAAAGAATTATGGTGTTGGGATACTGGCGTTCGAGCACGTGTTTGCAAGCCTGTTCTATGGCAAACATTTCTGCTTGGAACACAGAGCAATTGTCATGGAGCTTGAGTTTTACCGTGATCTCTTGTTGTCCATTAGGTTGGTAAACTACAAATGCAGCGCCAACTTTACCGTTATGTTTGCTTCCATCGGTGAAGATTTTCCACTTACTTTTGTTCATCGAAGTTAAGTCTGAGGCAGAGGAGACTTCTTTGAACTCATTGCCTTTTCTTGCTGATGGATGTACCAGTTCCGATGGTAAGCAAAGTCGTTCGACAGGAACATTTGCTGCAAGAAATGACGAAGTACCCTGAAGCTTAGTCAGTTCGACTTCAGCTATTGCAGCCACTCTTGCAGGAAGGGGCGTGAGTTGAGCCAGCGTGATTGATGCAACTGTACTTACGGTACGAAACCCTTGTATCATTTTAATTGCAAACATCCGCTGAACTTGAAGAAGCTTTTTGTGAAGCATTTATATTTTAGTGCGCCAGACCACACGGCTGCACCATACGTAATTATGGGTTCTATAACTTGAGAGTAGATGATTTTTACATTTTCAGCTTGGATGCCCCATGTAGGACGAATGAAAATGGACAGCTTTACAAATACTTTTTTAACCTTTTCTGTAATTGACATGCGGGATAAATTTGAGTTTGTGATCTATTATGAGGCCAAGGTACTTTATTTGGTTTACATATTGCAGGCGTTGATGATTGACGAAAATTTGACAAGAAGTTGCTCGTTGTGTAAATGCGATGATTTGCGTTTTTTGGGACCCAAATTCTAGTTTTACGCCAATTCCCCACTGAACTATTACAGCTAATGCGGAGTTAATTGACTGCTCTAAATGTGAAATGTCGTGGTCATGAGCTATTAGAAGCACATCGTCTGCGTAAGCTTGTAAACTGCATCCGTCCGGCATGAGTTGATCTAAAATAAGATTCCACAGCATCGGCCCTAGAACGGAACCTTGAACACATCCACGCGTCATTGTCTTACTAAGTTGGCAGTCTGCAAAGTTAATTTGAACCTCTCGGTCCTCCACATAGTTTAAAAGTAATTTGTATATATTCGAAGGGCAGCGTGAATCTCTAAGTCTACTGAATATAGCAGGCCACCATGCGTTATCAAATGCGGCTTTTATGTCAAGAGAAACGGCGATCACTTGTTCTCCCTTTGATTTCGCGTTGTTTATTTCTTGCAAAGCATTATTGATGGCTTTTGTAGTAGAGGTCTGACTCTTAAAACCGTATTGTTTTTGTGAATTAAAATTGGTGATGTTAAGATGGTAAGTGAGACGGTTAGCAATGAGACGCTCTAAGAGCTTTCCAAAGACGTTTAGAAGCCCGATGGGTCGGTAACTAGACAGAGTTGTGTAGTCATCTTACCTGGTTTTGGAATTATTTTGGCCGTAGCTACTTTCCATACTTTTGGGAAACACATCAGCCGTAGGTAGCAGTTAAAGAGACCAAGAGTTTCTGTAGGGAACCATTGTGCTACCTGAAGGCATATATCAGCTGTGAGGTGGTCGATTCCGGGCGCTCGTTTGTGGTTCATACCACGAAGACCTTCCAGTACCTCGTCTAAAGTAAAAGGTGGTTCCGATGGAGTATTAATTGGCTGGTGCATGATGATACGTAGTTCAACTTGTTCGGGTGTCTGATCTGCGGTGTCTTCTGGATATTTTTTTTCTAGGAGAGCACGAGCAGTGTCATTAGAATCCTTCGTAAACGAACCATCCTCTAATTTAAGGGTGGCTGGAGCCCGTGTTAGAGGTCGAGTTTTTATTAATCTGTTAGTAACTGACCAGACATCTTCTTTCTTCTGTCGACTGCAGAAATCCCGAAAATGTTCCGTGGATGCAGTACAGAACGCATCGGAATAATCTCGTCACGCTCCAAGATAAGTTCTTCAAGAGGAAGGTTACGGCGGACGGCCTTGTTCAGTGTGTGATGGTTCTTAATTACGGCTTTTTTGAGGTTATCGAGTTGATCATTCCACCATGGTGCGCGTTGTGACGATGCTGTTGGTTTGGGCAGTATTTTGTCACATGCTAGTTGGATCGATTGCGTAAATTGTTCCGCGTACCTGTTAACCTGCTCTATAGTCATATCATCAAAGTTGAGATCAATCGGAAGACGTTTCCTTACCTCGGCCTCGAATCTTGTGCTTATTTTGTCCCACTTGACATGAGTTGTATTATATTTGTATGTTAAGAGTTTTTGATCTCGTAGAAACCTGTTGTGACCAAGAAATACTTAAAATGTTATACCATTGTGGTCAGAAGATGGGCAGACGTTAATATTTACGGACCAATTGTGAATAGATAGATGTCTGGTGTTGTTTGCTAAAGTAAGGTCTGTAATAGATTTTCGAACTGTACCTTGGGTGACTGTTTCAAACGTGGGCGTGTCTCCAATATTACAAACTGAGAGATTATGGTGTGTGATCAATTCAACGATTCGGTTGCCTCTTTGATTGTTGGAAGTTGAACCCCACCTACTGTGCCATGCGTTAAAATCTCCACAGATGATATATTGAGACCCTACTGTCTGATTGAGAAAGTTATCTAATTTACTCACGGTATTTAGCTCATCAAACCGAGGTGGGATATACACAGAAACAAGATAAACTCTTTGTCCTGAATTATCCTTCATTTGCACGATGCAAAGATTTGAGTCAGAGTGCTGTGAAATTCCTATAGTACTAAAAGTTTTGTCCTTAATGAGAATAACTGCTTTGACAGGTGGTGTGGTGCAGAACTGGTGGATTTGATAGCCGGGAATAGATTTAAGGTGACCAATATTGGATGTATATGGTTCAGAGATAAAAACAATATTACAGTCAGAATTGTTGGCAAGATGTGTGGAGGAGCTCATAAAGAGCCTTCCGACATTTACCTAGGTTTATTTGAACGCAGTGGAGGGTATTATTAGGTGTTTGGTTAACTGCTTCATTAAGCCTACGTGCCATAATCGGTACGTGATATTATTTTGCTATTCATTAATTGTACTCGAGGGCATAACTGAGAGGTTGCACTATGATTGCAATTGATTTTGGCGTTCGTGGTTTTGGAGTGTTTTTCGCAATTGTAGCATTGTATTTTATCTTTTTGGCTTTTATTTGGACAGTTTCTAAAGTCATGATGGGGAGCAGCACAATAGGAGCACACGCTGGTTTCTTGGTTGCAGAGCTTTTTAGTATGTCCAAACTGTAGGCATTGAAAGCACTGTAGTAAGGGAATATAATTTTCGACGTGGACACGTTGGTGATCCAGGTTTATTTTCATTGTTTTTGTGATGGCCAGTATGGCACTGGCGGAGCAGCCATGAACACTGCATTGTATAAGTTCTTATTTTTGTTCGCCCGTTTGAATTTAAAAGTGAAATCCTCTGGTTTGGTAACAGTCATCTTAACGCATTCATTTTGGCCTTTGATAATACTTACCAAGTCTTCAGCTGGAATATCAGATGGTACGCCTTTAATGATAACCATTGGGGTCAGCGATTTGGAAATTTCGGCATTCACCTGGCATTCAGGATGACTGAGTTTTTTAAGTGTTTCCTCACGTTGTTCTATGGAGTCAAATTCTACTCTGAGCTTATTGTTTGAGACAAATTTCACCGCAGCTGGTGAGAATGTGGTATCTTTGAAAGAGATAGAGCTCTTCCAGTTTTTAAGTGTTTCATCAGGGCTAAGGACGTTTTTCTTTGATGCACAATGATAGCTGGCTTTGTTTTGGGTGGCGCAGAGGGAACCTTTCTACTTTCAATTTTTTGTGTGCGAGCAATTTCGGCAAAAGAAGCATTAGGCTTTACTTGAGAAATTTGGATAAGGGCGATTTCCTCACGGATTGTTTGTCGAATAATTTCCGCGGGTGTAAATTGTGCAGAATCAGTGTTTGTTGAGGGTTTAGAGATTACAAGTTTTTGAATCACATCAGCGCTATTTAAGATATCAGATTTTAAATCTTTTCTCAATTTACTGCTACTAACAGCTGCATTTTTAATTACTTCTAGCAGTTCTTGAACATGCTGTAATTATTTCAGGTGCTTTTCCTGCCCGGACAAAACAGATATACCAGAGCCAACTTAGCCAGCAAAAAGGACAGATTAGAGTCGGCAGAGAAGAGGCTAGAACAGAACAGAAATCACATGGCCAAAGAGGCTAAGAAGTGTTCGAAAATGGAGAAGAAACTACGAGTCATCACCGGTATGTATCATAAACAGGCTTACAATTTTTTGCAATGGAGCCGGGCTAATTTGAAATGTTGTTTTTTCTATATAACAGTCAGGGTTGAAACCTACAAAAATCGTTAGATCAGATCAACAAATCGAAAATATAGGTACTTTTGTAAAACATCGTAAAATTTTAGGTTTTCGAATTATAAGTTGCTGAAGATGTAATTTTCAATTTTCTTTTACATACTGTTTTTAGCTCAAAATCTAGTGCCATATAATATTGTAATTGTAATAGTATTACGAATAGATTTAGACTAAATGGCTGACCCAAACGAAACCAAAAGTTCCATACTCTTTTCTCAGTGTCAAGACTATAGAATTTAAAGCAAGTGCTATATGGCATTTTTCTTTTAAGGTGGATACCAAAGCAGAGCGGCATCGCTCATAAAGCAGTTCCAAGAGTTGCAGGATCAGATAGAGCACGCCAACTTGGAGCTGTCCACGTTCAAGTTCCTGGCTGAGCAGGAGAAGGCTGCCATTCCACGTAGGATAGAGGTAAGAGAAAGATATTAAAAATGATTATAATTAAATTTTTAATGCAATGCTATTTTGAAAGTTGTCTTCTTGTCTATACTGTACTTTTGGAGTTGAAAATGTATAATTATGTATTTTACAGTCTCTAACAGAAGACGTCAATCGTCAAACGGACCGTGAGAAGCAGCTTCAGAAGAAATATGGCGAACTTCAGGCGGAACTAGAGGAAATACACAAAGGACGACAACCCAAGCAGACTGAGACCAAGGCTGCTGAGGAATAGTGAATAGGGATACATAGTCAAAGAAATAAGTTTTCCATAATAATTTATATATTGTCACATACAAAATAATTGCATAGCTTTAATGGGAACAGTTCAGTACATACAGAAATGTAAAAACTTATTAATCAACGACCCGTCTTCTACAACTGTAAAACTGTAATCTAATTCGAAATGTATTACATAATTAAATAAAATAGAAAATTCAAACAAAGTTTTCATCATTTAAATCACTTATTATTATAACACTATTCAAACTTAGGATAACATATTTACACGGAAAGCAGTAAATATATGAGCAATAAATAAATAAAAAGATTCTGAGAATATTAGGCACATAATAATTACGCCATCTAATCTAAGCACTATAATTTATATCACAGCATTGACTGTCAGTCCAAGACCAGCTGGACTTGACCAACTTTCATTTAAAAGTATTCAAGATGCTAACTACTGTCATCAGAATCACTTTGTATTTGTCGTGCGTTCCTATTCTTTCTTCTTACTACAGGGCTATCATCATTTTCCAGAACAGGTTTACTTTGGGATTTAGATTTCTTCTTTCGTCTCTTCTCCTCTAAAGCAATCTCAGCTAACTCCAGTTCTGATATTTCGTTCGCCTGCGTCAAACCGATGTGCGAGTCTACGCAAAAACTATCCTGTAACAATAAGAACAAAAGCTAATGAAATATAATTTAGTTTCCAAAAGCATTAGACGAGACTAGTAAACATTAACATACCATCTCATAGTTGTCTTCTTCCACATACTGTGAAAAGACTTCCATTTCTTTATACTTATTTGGCAATTCCGGGATCTTGAACACACCGTTCACAGGACTCCTAGAAAGAAATGAAGTTACAATTTATTGGAGAAATAGGTTCGAACATGTGGGTACTTATGTTTTAGAATCTTTTTAACACTCAGTGTCATATTTCATATTCATAAAGATGAAATAAGAAACCAAAAAGGACCGACGGCACGGTAGCTCAATTGGAAGATCGTTTGACCCGGTTAGCCAGAAAGTAACTGGTTCGTGTCCCGCCCGTGCGCAATTTTTGGTTTCTTATTTCATCTTTGTGAATATGAGTATTTTTTTTTTAATTTTGCATCGTATTGCCTGTATAGTCTTGTTAAAATTTTATGAACGCTTATTCTTAAGACACAATGTGAAAAGTTATAATAACGAGTGAAAAAGATGACGTCATCATTTTTGGTGCAATTTAAATGGACGATATACTCACTTAACAGAGCGCATATAGTGCGCGTGCATATCGACGTGGTGAGTGACGTCGTTGTCGTCGCAGATGAAGTCCGCGATGCTGCCCGCGCTCGAGTCTGTCAGTTCGTCGCCGCTGTCAGAGTCGGATAACTCCGCTTCCAGCTCCAGGAAACTGTTGTGCTTCTGCTTCTTCTTCTGGAAGTTGAAGAATTGTAAGTGATAGTGCAATGAAAAACATTAGCAACAATACATTTGCAATACAACATAGGATAGAATGAGTGTGTGACAGTTTGATATACTTTTTGCAAATTGCAAATAGGTAAAAATATATATACAAGAAATTCGATATGTACTTCTTAGCACAAGAGAAAATTTTCGTAAGTAGATGGATTAGAAAAGTCTTACCTTGCGTTTCTTATGATTCATTTCTTTATTACCAACACCGTTGACCGGCTTCTGATTTCTAGTCGTCTTATCATCGATAAAGTCATCATCACTATCATCAAATGCAAGTTTCCTTTTCTGCGACTTTGACAAGCCGTTTGCACGATTAAGAGATATAAGATTGAACTTATCTTTAGGACTTGCAATATTGCTGTCTCGTCTAAATATTTTTAGCATTTCTAAATTACTCTTCCGAACATACTCTTTTTCCTGATCTTGTTCACACTGAGTATCATCGTTGCAAATTTGAGGATCTTGATTCTCCTTTTGTGAAAATAATTTTCGAGGAGTAAAACTGAAATTAACTATCTGATCATTTTGTCGGTTTGGTATGTCGGTTTTATTTGATTTTAGGGCAGCCAAAACTTTTTCCTGCAATGTCAGTGGTTTTGGGGCAGTATTATCTAATTTCAACTTCTTATTGAAATACGGAGACGCTGATATAACATCATCTTCTGAGTCCAATTTTCTTTTAGAAGATATAGGACTTTTCGTGATAACATCATTGCAAGTTTCATTATTTCCTATTTTTATTTCTTTATTTAATTCGTATTCTTGTGTTTCATTGCACGAATCACTATCACTCTCCAGTATGATCAGGCTCACGCTTTTGTTCGTTTGCGTCATAGATAATTTATTTTCATATGAAACAGCAGTGTTACTTGCTGCTATCTTCCTATCAGCTTGAGTAAGAAGAATTGGTGATGTGCTTCTATCGTCATCAATATTGGCTAGTGCATTAACTTTATTAGAAGTCAAATTATTTAAATCATTACATTTAGATTTATCATTAGGATTGTTGATCATTTGAATGAGCTGGGTAATGGTGAACATGCTCTTATCTTTGCTTTCATGCAAAGTGTTGTTAATTGTTGTTTTGTTATCCTCTACAATAGTTACATCTCCAGGGCTCTTTATTAACTGTCGTCTAGATCTGCTAGCAGGTGTTGAACTAATGGGTTTCTTAGTACTCAGTTGAAACTTTCGCTTTTGAGTGCAAAGTATTGGGGAAGTAGGAGCATTGTTTCTCTGTCTGCCAGATAGAATCGATGGACTAACAGGATATTCAGAAGCTTTGACTTCAGTATCTTTGTTTTTGAATGTTTCGACTTCTTTTGTACTATTGTTCACTTCTTTATTCTCTACCTTAGAAGTGATGGTATTGTTCGTGATGGTTTCTGTGTTGGCTTCAATGGGTTTAACTTCAATACTGTCGTCGTAGTCTGCAAATATATCGTCGATACTATCGAGCCCAAAGAATCCTAATGCTTCTTTAGGGGGATCTACATTTTCTGATTTAACTTCTTTTTCTTTTACTGCTTCCTCTTCGGGACTACTTTCTGCGAATATATCTTCAATGTCTCCAATTTCAAAGTTTGTATCTAAATCTTCTTTCACAACTTCCACTTTCTCTTGTTCCGGTTGGATGTCAGGGGTTTCAAAACCATCCAAAGAATCGAAGTCAAATTCTAAATCAAAGTTTTTGTTTGTATTCTCATCTTTTACATCTTCATTTTTCTTTTCGGGTGTTTTATCTTTAGTACAAATATCTAATTCTGGCGTCCCAAAATCGAATTCTAGATTAAAATTGTTGCTGCAGTTATGTGTGTCATTGTTTATTTCTTTCTCGTCAGATAAGTTTCCATTATTTATGACATTATTATTAGTCAAATCTAGCTCACATTTACTTGTAATTGAAATTGGTGGCATATCTTCAAATTCGTCATCAATGTCGGCTATTGAATCGTCTTTAGCGCATTTTAGTATAGTTTCTACGTCGATGTCATCAATCAGTTCTAGATCAGGCAGTTGAAGGTCCGTAACAAATGCCGTTGGGGACCTCGGCTTTTTCCGTTGTTTCCGTAAATCAAGGATCAAATTGCAATCACAAATATTTTGACAGATGTAGCAAATCTTTTCAGTGTTGGCATTATCCAGGTTTAAATCAACTAGTAAATTGATCAATCGCGTGGGTACACTGCCGTCGTTTGGAACCCCTAAATCGTTGATGAGTTTTGTGTAACTAGTTGTCGATTTTGTGTTGGTGCTAAACAGAGCTCTTATGTCTCCGTCCTTTTTAGCTGGTGATTTTGCTATTTTCTTCATTGGAGATTTGAATACGGCTACTTTCTGTTTTTTTGGTTTTGCTTTGGCTTTTATTGGCGAAGATAGAGCGATATTTTGGGTAGCAAGATCTTGCGTGTTGAATGCTGCAACATGAACGAAATTAGGTAAACAAATTATATGGATATGAAATAATAGATCACGATATTCTCATGACAAAAAAATTAAATATCTTACTTGGATTTTGCGTGGACGGAGGCATTTCAAACCGCTTAGCGTCACTATACTGCAGTAAAGACGCAAGTATTTCACTGTCCTTTGAGTGGCCGATGTTGATAGTTTTCTGTAATGTTCTTTGCCATTCCAACCACGTGGAATACTTCGGCACCGATGGCTCGCTAGCTTTGCTCAACGACTTGATTGTTTCTAAAAATATTTAATAAAGTAAACCATTCATTTATAAATATGCGCCACACAATACACCCATTGTTGTCGTTTCGAAGAAAGGAATTTCCTCCTTATGTAACGAATACCGATAATTATTGTTGATTTTCTCTGACTTTCTTTTCGCTGCACCCATTGCCATCTCTATGCATTACCTAATGGTTTGACTGGCAGAGAATGCTTTTAGAATTAAGTCGACCTTTGAACACTATGATTTGTGCAATAAGTCTTTAAATAATAAAAAATACCAGACATTTATAATGCGGGGGTGTCTCCCATAAGTACTTAAATACATATAAATATCCATGACTTAGGTACAAATGTTCCCTGCGCTGGCCCTCACGGCGTATAGGGAGCGTCCCCCGGGTGGCGGATGGGGAAGCGGTCGGTAGCATTGCTACTTGGCTAAGTCCGATGGACTCGCTGACCAAAGTAGGGTGTGGTCCTCCAGCAATTTGGGGGTTGTGCGGCGGGCTGACGACCCTTTCACGGAAACAAAAACTATGTTACGAAACCGACAAGAGAAAGAAGAAAACGAGCCGATCCCAAACTTAACGAACACTCATCATCATCATCATTATCAGCCAAAGGACGTCCACTGCTGAACAAAGGCCTCCCCCACGGCTTTCCACAGCGACCGATTACTAGCGGTCTGCATCCAGTTTGATCCTGCAATCTTTATAAGGTCGTCTGTCCATCTTGTTGGTGGACGTCCTACGCTGCGTCTTTGGTCAAAGGGTCCCCAATCTAGAACTTTCCTGCCCCAACGGCCATCAGTTCTTCGCGCTATGTGCCCTGCCCATTGCCACGTGAGCTTACTGATTCTCAAGGCTATGTCCGTTACCTTAGTTCTTCTACGTATCTCCTCATTTCTGATTCGATCACGTAGAGAAACACCCAGCATAGCCCTCTCCATCGCTCGTTGCGTAACTTTGAGCTTCTTTATAAGGCCCATAGTTAGAGACCAGGTTTCGGATCCGTATGTCATCACTGGTGACACACACTGGTTGAAGACTTTCGTCTTACGACACTGAGGTAAATGAGACGAGAAGACACTCTTGCGTAATTTCCCGAACGCTGCCCAGCCGAGTTGGATTCGTCGATTGACCTCTTTCTCGAAGTTGGACCCACCCAATTGGATCACTTGTCCCAGGTAGACGTACTCGTCGACAACTTCGAGAGTTTAGTTCCCAACGGATACTGGAGTGGGTACAACAAGGGAACTTGACATAATTTTCGTCTTCTCCATGTTCATTTTAAGACCCACTTGTTGGGAGACTCGGTCAAGGTCTTCGAGCATAGTGCCAAGATCGTCCAGCGTCTTTGCCACAACGACTATATCATCGGCAAATCGGCATAACGAACACTGGCGAGGAACAATGGACACCCGATTAGCCACATGGAATGTGCGGAGTCTCTACAGACCAGGGACAGTATACAAGGTCATTAACGAAATGCAGACCTACGGCATAGGGATAGCTGCGTTGCAAGAAGTTAGATGGCCAGGCCAAGGAGAATGCAACATCGACAACAAAGCTACCTTATTCTACAGCGGCTCAGACTCTGGACACCATGTGTATGGTACTGGATTTTTGATCAGGAATGAGCTCCTGGGATGTGTTATCCGTTTCGACGCAGTCTCGGACAGAATCTGTGTAATGCGTTTCAAGAGCAAGTTCTCTCACGTGTACATAATAAACGCATATGCCCCTACGGAATTGGATAGTGATGTGGAGAAAGACCAGTTTTATGATGATTTGGAATCAACTTATGACCGGATAAGCAGTTACGATGTCAAAATACTTCTAGGGTATTTTAATGCGCAAATCGGGAGAGAACAAGCGTTTGTGCCTACAATTGGTCTACACAGTAAACATACCGTGTCCAACGACAATGGGTTAAGATTGAACACCTTTGCGGCTTCAAAATCACTCGTGATCAAGAGTACTATGTATCCCCGTAAGGACATTTATAAGGGTACATGGAAGTCTCCGCATGGTAGAACGGTCAATCAAATCGACCATGTCCTTATCGATGACCGACACAAGAGCACTATCCAGGATGTCAGAGTGTATAGGGGCGCTAACTGTGATAGTGACGTGAAGATCAATTCCAAGAAAAGAGCAAAGATACACAGAGAAGACATCATCGATACGGAAAACTTAAAAGATCCAGTAACTCTATCGCAATTCCAATTAGAGATTGGCAATAGATTTCATGGACTTCAAGTTGATGAAATGGATGTGGAAGCTCTTTGGGACACCATGAAGAATACAATAAAAGAAGTGGGCCTAAAGATCATAGGGAAAAAGAAACGGAAAAGGAAAAGAAAGTGGTGGACAGAAGAATGTAAGAAAATTGTGGAAGATACGAGGAAGTACCGCATTCTTGCAGAACAAAGTCCACAGTGGAAGCAGCAATACAACGACCTTAGACTGAAGTCGAAGAAGATCATACAGAAATCGGAAAGGGAACAGCTGGAAGACATCATAGCTGAGATGCAGACCTTGATATGATCTAATGAATCACGCAAGTTTTACCAAGAAATACGAGCAGTAAAGAAAGGCTACCAACCCACCACACAATTCCTACTTGATGATGCGGGCAATCTCGTGACAGATTCAGATGATTTAAAGAGCAGATGGCGCGAATATTTCCAGGGCTTACTAAATTGTCCGGAGCCGGAGCAACCCGTCACTTCCGTATCCGGGATAAATGTTGATATGGAAGTACCAGAAGAAGATCCATTATCGTTTGAAGAGGTTAGGAAAGCAATAATGAGGCTCAAAAATAATAAGGCACCCGGCATTGAGAGTTTGCACGCCGAGATCTGGAAATACGGAGGAGGTGCTGTCCAGTCAACTCTGTACGAATTGCTTTGCAAAATTTGGATGGCTGAAAAACAGCCCGGCGAATGGAACATTGGAGTCATATGCCCTGTTCATAAAAAGGGTTGTAGGAAGACATGTTCCAACTACCGAGGTATCGCTCTCCCTCCGACAGCTTATAAGGTACTGTCGTATGTGCTTCTGGATAGACTCGAACCGTACGCGGAAAAAATCATAGGAGATTATCAGTGTGGATTCCGGCATAACCGTAGCACCGTGGACCAAATCTTCCTTCTAAAGCAACTGATGGAGAAGAAATGGGAATATGCTCAGAGTATCCACTCGCTGTTTGTCGACTTCAGTAAGGCCTACGACAGTATCGATAGAGAATCACTGTACAGCATACTTGACAGCTTTGGCATCCCACAAAAGCTACTTAAGGTTGCGACAAGAGTGAGCAAGATGCGCGTCAGGGTTGGGGGTGAATTGACGGAGGAGTTCGATGTGGTAACGGGACTTAAACAAGGAGATGCCTTGTCTCCAATGCTCTTCAACCTGGCTCTAGAATATGTCATCCGGAAAGTTATGTCTCTGGACATAGGTGTACGACTGAACGGACAACATAGGGTCATTAGTTACGCGGATGACTTGGCTCTCCTGGGCCAGACCAAGGAAGAAGTAGAGATTGCGGTGCAGAACCTTGCTTCTGAGGCATCCAGAGTTGGACTCAGAATAAATCAGGAGAAGACGGAATATCTCCATATGAAGCGTTATAAAAACACAAGGCAACAGCGCGAACATCTGCGATGTGGAGATATTATTTTTAAAGGAGCCACAAAATTTAAGTACTTGGGGTGTACCATTACCGACACAAACACAAGGGAAGAGGAGATAGATACCCGCATACAGAATGCCTTGCGATGTACAGCTGCCCTTCACAAGGTGCTGGTGTCCAAGCTTCTTAGCAGGAGAACCAAGATACGGATATACAAAACTGTCATAAGTCCGATCTTGATGTACGGCAGTGAGGTTTGGACGCTAACCCTTAAGGAAGAAGAAAAGCTTTTAGTGGCGGAGATAAAGATCATGAGGAAGATTCTGGGTCCAACTCAGAGAGAAGATGGCAGCTGGAGGGTCCGGAAAAACCAAGAGATCGAGGAGCTGGTTGCCGAACCTAACATCTTGGGAAAAGCCCAGAGACTCCGTAGGATGGGCCATCTCGAAAGAATGGGGGAGGATCGTAGCGCCAAAGCAGTGTATCTTGGAATACCTCGTGGCCGCCGCCCCGTCGGCCGGCCCAGATACCGCTGGAAGGACGCCGTCCTATCAGATCTGCAGGAGCTACAAGTTGCAGACTTGTAGCTCCTGCAGATCTGATAGGACGGACAAGAGGCGGCGCAATACCGGATCAGATGGCGTTCTCTTGTGTCGGAGGCCAAGACACACTTTAGGTCGCTGCGCCAAAGGAGTAAGTACAAATTTTCGGGCTCATCACACAAACATTTTCCCCTTGCGAGATTCGAACCCGCGACGGTCGGCATAGTAGACAGTAGCTCTAACCACTACACTACAAAATGTACTATAGACTATCAGGTAGTTTGCGCTGATAAGCCAGTTACCGCTTGAGATATGTGAGCGGTGAGCGCGAGATACAACGCCTCTAGAGTTACCCCCTTCCGGTACAGAAACCACAGCCTATACTATACTATAATTTTCGTGTTTGGAAAACCGCAGTCACACTTTGTCAAAGTTGTACGGTAGGTAGGTAGGTATATGTAACGTGTGACTACGCCTTTCCAAATATGAAAATTTATCTCTACATAGTGAATATTGCATACTTCAGAATAGTATCGTATGACATTATTGTCAATTTACTACGAGGGCATCTTGTAATTATGTACAAGCATAAAGCTAGAGGGCGCAATACTAAATTTGGTGACAAGCTTTATAGCTCATAACCAACAGAATATCAAGGCCCTTCTAACGGTACTGCAGTGGTCTTATTCTGATAAGTAGTAAAGAAGCTATGAACGAAAAGATGTGAATTATATGCAATCAGCCCATTAATATAGGTAAAGTCGAAAGCAAATGCTTGTTATATATATAATTTAAAATGTACAAGTAAAGCGCTTTCAAATGATACCAAACACGGCATATTTATCTTAACTTATTTTTTTTACTCTGTATGTTTTGTCCGCTAGAGGGCGCCACATTAGATTTTGTGGAACCCCATATAGCCTATAACCAGCGGACAATTAAGACGCTTCTTAATGATATGTCATTTGTCGAATTCTGATAAGTAGTTTAGAAGTTACGATGGAACAGATGAACATACATACATACATAGCCTGTCAAAATCATAACCCTTCTTTTGCTTTGCCGTAGTCGGGTAAAAATTAAGATAATTATGTACTAAAGACTATCAGGTAGTTTGCGCTGATAAGCCAGTCACCGCTTGAGATATGTGAGCGGTGAGTGAGAGAGACAACGCCTCTAGAGTTACCCCCTTCCGGTACAGAAACCACAGCCTATACGCGTTTAGACTTACGGCCACTCTACGGTCAAAAACCGCAGTACGCGCTATCTATTAAAATGAAAGTTAGTCAAAAATATTTTAATGCCTTTAAATAAAAACTGTAAAACATACCTTTACTCATTGCCCAAAATTCTTCGGAATGTTCTTTTTTGGTGAAGTCTTTGAAACCGTTTGGGAAAATTTCTTGGAATTTACACTCTGAGATGAACTCGACGGCCGTTGATTCTTTACTCTGTGTAGACGTGTTACTGGTTGAGGGATTACCGAGCAGCATTGTTCGGAGATCTTTCTGGCCCTATGTTCATTACGGAAATTACATCAGTTAAAAGAATATTCAAAGGAGATATTGACAGCAGAGTATAATTTAGTTATTCAATAAAATATTTACTATTTTTGCTTGCCCTAAGGTATGACTAATAAAGGAGGCCACATGGCATTAGGTTTACCTTGTGTACAAATATTTGCTTGTGCAGTATAAGAAAAAATGTCTTTATTCCAATAAAATTAGTCACATACAAATTGCTGAGACTTCCCTTTGAGTAGTCAAAAGACACTTCTGTTGGGAATGTCCCGCTCCTCCCTTATGGATACAGTGGATAACAGTTTATAAATTTCAAAAATAACAGTCTAATTTTACAGTTATACAAAAATTTAAGGTGTGTGTGTGTGTGTGTGTGTGTGTGTGTGTGTGTGTGTGTGTGTGTGTGTGTGAGTGTGTGTGTGTGTGTGTGCGTGCGTGCGCGCGCGCGCGCGCGCGTGTGTGTGTGGGTGGGTGGATTTGTGCGTTTGTGCGTGTGCGTGTGAAAGAGTGATTTTGTGACAGTGAAGTTATGTAATTCTAATTTCTAGTTAGTAGATTTTCATCTTCTGCAGTAAAGTTTCAATAAATATAGTGATGTACTAGTTAATTAACAGTAGTGCTTGTGTATTGCGCTCAAACTTGAGTATAATTCGAGGTTACCTAATCCGTTGAGATTGGCCGAGGTAGCCAACATTCGGTCGGAGTTTTCTTACAATGCAGCATTGTCTATCTGAATTAGCGATGTCCACCATCAATAGGTTTAATAACCTTACTTTTTACTTATACTCTAGCTTAAAGAAACATAGTTTAGTTTCGATTTTACCAACGTTAGATATGACTATCCGACTGGGGACCGATTTTACCAACGTCACATAAGACTTGTCCGACTCAATAAGTATAAAACACCCGATTTTGAAAATACCATTGACATAAATGATAGCTGACAAATAGATCATACCTTCAAATTAGGCGTATCGTGTTGTATTCGACGAATATTTCCTATCTCGCGTTGGTAAAATAGACACTTTTATAGTCAGATAGACCAGCGATAGATGAGTTTAATTTCACAAGCTGTTACCTTTTTAGCTTTATCAGCCTCTTTATCCTTGCTCTTCGGCTCGTCCTTCCTCGCAACGGTGATGAACATCTTCTGACACTGCGGCGTGAAGTCATGCGGCACCATCCGCGGGTTTTGCTTGTATAGATTGCTGTCGACTTCTTTGGACTGCAGTATCTTTTTGTTGAGCCCGTCTCTTTGGCGCATGCAGTCCATGAGCGTCTAAACAGGTTGTCATTAATGTTATTTTATAAGACGACGTGAGTAAGTATTAGTCATCATGATTCAAATCAAAGCTGGCTAGCTACCAGCCAGCTACAGAATGGCAGTTTGTCGGTTATCAATTAGCACCTAATAATGCAGCTAAATCAAAATGTTAAAATTGAAGTTTTGTACGGGTTATATCATTTACCTGGTGTTCTCTTCCTTCAGTGACTAGAATGTGGACTTGTCCGCCGCGCTCACGCCCGGTTCGTCCGCATCTGTTGAAATACCATAAGCATAATACAACAACATTATAAATAAACTTATACAATTATGAGGTACTTTGATGTGAATGTAAAGGGGAAATAATGCACATTTGATTTTTTTGTTTATGATTAACTGAAAGGTAACGGTTTTTTTTCTTAATGTTAAAATGTACGGTCAAGGTCTTTCGACCCCGTCACTTTAAGCAAAAGTCTTCTCGTCTCAATTACCTTAATGTCTAAAGACGAAAGTCTTCAACCAGTGTGTGTTACTAGTTCTGAGGCACAGATCTGAAAAATGGTCTCTAACCATGGGCCTTATAAAGAAGCTCAAAATCGTACAACGAGCGATGGATAGGGCTATGTATGCTCGGTGTTTCCTTACGAGATCAAATCAGAAATGAGGCAACGGACGTAACCCTGAGAACCAGTAAGCTCAAGTGACAATGGACAGGACACATAGCGCGAAGAACTGAAGGCCGTTGGGGCAGTAAAGTTCTAGATTGGAGACTCTTCAAGCAAAGGCACAGCGAGGGACGTTACACCGTCAAGATGGACAGACAGCCTTATAAGGATCACAGGACCACACTAGATGCGGACTACTTGTGATCGACCGCTGTAAAAAAAAATACTTAAATTACCTATCATAAGTTTTGTCATTATAATTACTGAACTCCTATGCGTTAAGGAGTTCCACCATCAGCTGAGCTCCACAAAATGTTGACCATCAGACGTAACAACACGTCAAAATTAAGATTCTAGTAATAAACACTATATGTGCCTTTAAAATTTGAGGGTTTCCCTCGATTACACCAAGATCCCATAAGATTCCGAATTAACTAAAATGGGACCAACTAGGAGGTAAACCTTCTAGGCAGGCGGAATTTTTATTCGAATCGGCGACAAATGACTGACATATGAGGTAACATAGATACAAAAAAAACATACAGTCGGATCGATGACCTCCTCCTTTTTTGAAGTCGTTTAAAAACATGGGCGAGGCCTTTGTTTAGCAGACTTCCTTTGGCTAATAATGAAGATAATGAAGACTCACCGCTGCACCAGGCGTATGGGCGAGCGCGTGGAGATGTCGAAGCACAGGATGAGGTCGACGGAGCCCACGTCCAGCCCCTCCTCCGCCACGCAGGTCGCGACCAGCGCGTTGCAGCCGCCTTCGCGAAATGATCGCATCACGCGAAGCTGTTGCTTCTGTGATACTATTGTCTTGCCGTCTTTGCCTGGAAGAAAATCAACTTTGTTAAATAGAGTTTAATCTACACTTCTTTACCAATCTCTGTTTTGCCATCAATATCAAAAATATTAGAAAAGCTGTTAAATAATAGACTCATAAACTATCTCGAAAAATACAACATTCTATCTAAAGCTCAAACGGTTTTCGTCATGGTAAATCGACAGATGATGCTATATTAGACCTAACTTGAGTTTGTTTGTTTGTTTGAACGCGCTAATCTCAGAAACTACTGGCCCGATTTTAAAAATCATTTTTACGTTGGATAGTCCATTTATCAAGGAAGGCTTTAGGCTATATAACATAAAGATACGACTCATAAGACCACAGCAGCGATGAAAAATGTTGCGAAAACGGGAGAAAAATATTCCTTTTGAGAGCTTCCGCTGCGTACGCTGCGGAAACCGCTTAAGTTACACAAAAATCATGTATGACAGGATTGTTCAGCATTAAGAGTTCTATAATAAAGTCCGCGACAGCATATGTCTATCTTTTATGGTTGACTTACTACAACCTTTTTTTTGTTAATAAATTTGTAAAAAATAATGCATTATTTTTAAAGGTGTATTATACACACATGTATTTATTCTTATTAAAATAAATACATTCATCATCACGAGCATTTCATTTAGAACAAAGTTGCTCTTTATATCATTTGATTTCAATAAATATCCTAGGAGCTATCACAGTTTTAACATAACTCCGCACCAAAATAATGTTCGCAGCTTAAGTACAACGTGCGCTTGCGCTAATTGCTATGGTTGCTGGCTTCTTGTTACAATAAAACTGCGTATGTTTTGCGTTAAAATATTTTACTATTTTTATTCGATCATTATTTTCGAAGGTGTTTTATACACACGGGTATTGATTCTTATCTATACTTATATTATAAAGCTAAAGAGTTTTTTTTGTTTGAACGCGCTAATCTCAGGAACTATTGGACCGATTTGAAAAAATATTTTCGCATTGGATAACTTATTTATCGAGGAAGGCGTTAGGCCATAAAAAATTACGCTGCGACGGGAGGGGAGGGAGGAAACTCAAAACGCGCGGACGAAGTCGCGGGGACCGCTAGTTGTTAATAAAATTGATTGTGGTGAAGTGTTTGGCCGTATTTTTAGATTTGAAAAAAGCATTCGACACTGTATCCATTCCCATTCTTGTAAGCAAATTGGAAATTATTGGTGTCAGGGATAATGCACTGCTGTTATTCAAGAGTTATTTAAGTGACCGATCACAGAGAGTTGGAATTGGAGAACATGTCAGCTAAGACACACTTATTTCATTTGGTGTGCCTCAGGGCAGTGTCTTGGGGCCAACCCTCTTTTTAGTATATATTAATAGCATATGTAATTTAAAACTCGATTGTGCCAAAGTAGTTGCGTATGCGGATGACACTGCACTTGTATATTCTGATAAATCATGGAATAGTGTTAAAGTTAAACTGAACTGATGCTTTTTTTTTTTTTTTTTTTTTTTAGAATGTTTTAAACACTCACAGTGTCATATTTTATATTCATAAAGATGAAATAAGAAACCAAAAATTTGCGCACGGGCGGGACTTGAACCAGCAACCTTTTGGCAAACCGGGCCAAACGCTCTTACCAATTGAGCTACCGTGCTGTCAGTCCGACCCGGCGAAATTTGTGGTTTCTTATGAAAACGTCAATTGCGTGACGCTTAGCGCCATCTAGCCGTCTGTTTATGAAACAGATGGCCCAAGCAGTTATTCTTTACAGAATAAATTCAACTTGGAAATTGATGTCGCTTCGCTATCTAATGCTTTTTTTTTTAGAATGTTTTAAACACTCACAGTGTCATATTTTATATTCATAAAGATGAAATAAGAAACCAAAAATTTGCGCACGGGCGGGACTTGAACCAGCAACCTTTTGGCAAACCGGGCCAAACGCTCTTACCAATTGAGCTACCGTGCTGTCAGTCCGACCCGGCGAAATTTGTGGTTTCTTATGAAAACGTCAATTGCGTGACGCTTAGCGCCATCTAGCCGTCTGTTTATGAAACAGATGGCCCAAGCAGTTATTCTTTACAGAATAAATTCAACTTGGAAATTGATGTCGCTTCGCTATCTAATGCTTTTTTTTTTTTAGAATGTTTTAAACACTCACAGTGTCATATTTTATATTCATAAAGATGAAATAAGAAACCAAAAATTTGCGCACGGGCGGGACTTGAAAAAAGGTTGCTGGTTCATCTGTTTCATAAACAGACGGCTAGATGGCGCTAAGCGTCACGCAATTGACGTTTTCATAAGAAACCACAAATTTCGCCGGGTCGGACTGACAGCACGGTAGCTCAATTGGTAAGAGCGTTTGGCCCGGTTTGCCAAAAGGTTGCTGGTTCAAGTCCCGCCCGTGCGCAAATTTTTGGTTTCTTATTTCATCTTTATGAATATAAAATATGACACTGTGAGTGTTTAAAACATTCTAAAAAAAAAAAAAAAAAAAGCATTAGATAGCGAAGCGACATCAATTTCCAAGTTGAATTTATTCTGTAAAGAATAACTGCTTGGGCCATCTGTTTCATAAACAGACGGCTAGATGGCGCTAAGCGTCACGCAATTGACGTTTTCATAAGAAACCACAAATTTCGCCGGGTCGGACTGACAGCACGGTAGCTCAATTGGTAAGAGCGTTTGGCCCGGTTTGCCAAAAGGTTGCTGGTTCAAGTCCCGCCCGTGCGCAAATTTTTGGTTTCTTATTTCATCTTTATGAATAAACTGAACTGGGTCTTTCGAAAGTGGCCGGATGGCTTAGAACTAACTTGCTCACATTAAATAAGTTTAAAACTAACTTTTTGTGCTTTTGCAAGGTATCTATTTGGACCAGAGATTATCTTGGCATTTACAAATTGAGTATGTGAGTAAAAGGATTAGGAAATTAACTTGGGTTTTTAAAACATTACGGCATGTCACTAGCAAAGAATTAATCAAAACTATTTATAAAGCATTGGCGCAGTCAGTTTTGGGCTACGGTATAACTATATGGGGTGGGACTGGCAAAACTAAGTTCCTTGAAATCGAAAGAGCACAGCGGTCACTACTTAAAGTTATGGATTTTAGGCCCCGCATATACCCAACTCATATGCTTCATAATAGTACACAATTACTCACTGTAAAAAATTATACCTTCTTTTAATTACATTAAAGTTCCACAAAACTTTAAAATATGATAACAAACTCATGAATAAAAGAAGGAAACGCAAAGTAGCACAACTGTGTGATTGCAAAACATCCTTTGCAAAAATCCAATTTACCACAACCTAATCACTAACAGCAAAACTTGATGCGTTACCACGGTACAAGCGCCTAGCAATGTTCAAAGTTTGCATGTAATATTGTACAACAGATTCCTCGTTTGTTCCAAATCGTTTTCTCAATTGCTTTTGTTACCATTTCTTTTTTTTTCTTTTATGTAAATCAAATGTTTACTTTTTTAAGCTAAAGAAGAGCCATACTTCCTGGCACAGGAATATTTCTTTCCTAAAAGGGAGTTTTGGTCAACAAGTAACTGTAAATGTTTTAAATGGAATAAATGATTTATTTATTTATTATTATTCAACATTTTTTTGGATGGTCTTTTACAAGGCCTTTCGTTCTTCTTTACGATCCTGATGACTGATGTAATTGGTTCGTGCTACTTTTGGTCAGGATATTCTTTTTTTTTCTTTTATGTAAATCAAATGTTTACTTTTTTAAGCTAAAGAAGAGCCATACTTCCTGGCACAGGAATATTTCTTTCCTAAAAGGGAGTTTTGGTCAACAAGTAACTGTAAATGTTTTAAATGGAATAAATGATTTATTTATTTATTATTATTCAACATTTTTTTGGATGGTCTTTTACAAGGCCTTTCGTTCTTCTTTACGATCCTGATGACTGATGTAATTGGTTCGTGCTACTTTTGGTCAGGATATTTGAGGAGATGGACAAACGTTCTATTTATACATAAAAGCAATGTTAGTTACACCACTTATACTCGGAAACAGGTGGACTGATTTATATTATGATTTTCTCTTCTTTGGATTCGTTTTCTACCCTTATAACATAATAACTATTGAAATAACGAAAAGGGGCAGGTCAGCTATATTAAGAATAAACTAACCAGAAGCGCCTTGCCCGACGAACATCTGCGGCGTGATCAGAGGCCGACACTGCAGCAACAGACAGTGAACTAGGTTCACACTCTCACGGTATTCGCAGAACACTGAAAATAACGTAACATTCTTATACTTATGATAAAAGGGTGAAATTTTAATCAGTGACCAAATTTTGGGTGAAGACTCCCCTGATGAATATGAACAACTTTTACTCTAACGGTCAAAATGTGTGGAACAGCTGATTTTTTTTTCTTGATTTCACTATTGCTCCCATAGTAAAAGTTGTTCATATTCATCAGTGGAGTCCTCACTTAAAATTAAGTCACTGATTAAAATTTCACCCTGTATATATAGCGACTTCTCGCTACTTTAAGTCCTGTATTTTAAACATTTGAAACGAACTATCCTATTTATTGACCATCATCAATGTCGACAGTAAATAGCTACACTTTAATAACTTTAAAATACACTTACCAATTGCTCTAGTATCCTGCCCGTTTTTCTTAGCCCTGGTGAAATGTTCCATCATGATTTCTTTTAGTTTGTAAAACTTTGGGTGGCCGAAACACAAGTCTTTTGGCATCTAAAAAAACAAAACAAAAAATACCCTGTCTGCATGTCTAATCCTGAAACATGGAAAGCAGTAAAAGAAGAAGCTATTTATCTACAGATAACCTTCCTTAACCTTTCTTAAAAATATACATTCAAATGACAAAAAAATATCCAAAAAAAATAAATTTACTTCAGGAATGGTCCCATCCATCAGTATACTCCTGTCCAATGACAACGGGTTGATTCCCAAATCATCTCTTAGTCTCTCCAATAGCGCTGTGAGTCGGTCATCGGCTTGTATCCAGGACTTCTCAGGGTGTTCGTCAAAGAAGTTCAGAAACACCCGGGAGCCATGCTTCACTAGCAGTTCTAGCCCGTGATACAAAGCTATGAGGATTGTGAAGTCTTTCATTATGTAGTTGTGTTGGGGGTGCCTAGAAGTTTGAGCAAGAGTGAAATAAAATACGAAACGATTTTTTTTATTTTTTTTATCTATATATTGGACACCAATCACATACATTGCTCTAATCTCAAAGTAAGTATCCAATACACTTGTGTTATGGAAATCAAACACAACGGTGGTACCACAACACCCAGATCCGAGACAATATAGAAAAGATCGTTTTCCACATTGACCCGACCGGGAATCGAACCCGGAACCTCATGAGATGGCGACGCTTGAAACCAGCGTGCTAGCCACTCGATCACAGAGGTCGTCAACTGGGTAAAATTACTGAAAATCAAATGATACACAAAGTACTTCATAAGTACCATAAGATGAGATTGGTGGTTGTACACCTTTATCGTACACTTAGTATCTACGTTTTTTTTATGAGCCGACTAGTGGGTTGTCACTATCACGAAGCTATTTAAATTTGTTTTCTTTATTTGGTTCATGAATCATTTTAAGCGGAAAATGGTGAACTTTATAGGACGATTCACAATACACGTCGGTAAGCTGTCAAAGTTTACTTCGTTAATAATTCGGTATTATCTCTTAAGTATTGGTGTTATTAGCCACAATCGCGAAGTCGGCGTTGGTCAGAGATCAAAAGACCGCAAACCACGAAAATATCTTAGTTTGAACGCAGCCGCCGCTGCATAGTGCATGTTACTCATGATTTTTTAAGTAAGTCAAGAAGAGGATTCAATATTTACCTGGCACCCCTTTCTTTATTTTGAAACTCTTTGTAGAGCATTACAATCCGCCCTTTAGAAAGATTGCCCAAGTTTTGCGGAAGTATGTTAAATTGCTTTAATCGTCGAGCATAGCCATCTAATATCTGAAAAATAAGCGAAACAAACATTCAATATTAGCACTAATTCATTGGAGACGGTAAACATTGCCCTGCCATTTTGAGGTAGTAAAAAATAGTATGATAATGTTAAATTACTTCTTTAAATATAGGAGCATTCAAGTATTACGTAACGCAATCTTTGAAGATTTTAGACTCCCCTTCCCCCGCTTGTAACGCACCGTAACGTTTTTCTGTATCCCCCCCCCCTTCTCCCTCTCTAAACGTTACGTAACACTCAACTAACCCTATTATACCCTAAAGTTATGTTATAGTTTTTGTCCCTGTTATAGTTTTAAATGCTTTTGCGGTAATCATACTAAATAAAACAAGAGGTTTTTAATCCACAACACCTGCGTATTTTGTTTATTTTTCTATATATTTTTGGCTTTACATACACACAATTGTTTTTCTTATAATAATAATAATCAGTTTATTTCAGATAATTTAGATACATAATAATATTAGTAACAAGTTTAACTTATTCTAGTGTTAGTAACAAAATAAAATGAAAATAAAATGAAACTAGAAAGCCATGAAATTAAAATTAAAATTATAATTAGGAAGAGAGCTCCCGCTTGACCCCGTGCTACACGTAGCCTACGCTGAAAGCCGGGGTATGTAGCTGTAACGAGTGGCGTATCAGCGGGGAGTCCCAACGGTCAGTCAACACGCTCAGGATGGCGTTCGTGCTACCGCGCAAGCGCGCCCACAGCGTGGCGCGGCGCGCTCTGATGACGGAGTAGAAGCACTGAGTGCGCGCCTCAGCAAACATGGATGATGCGCTGCAGTGGCGCGGCAGCCCGAAAAGCATCCTGAACGCGTTATTATACTGTACCCGAAGAGCGCTGTATGTCCACTGCGTAAACTTCACCCATAGACCGCACGTGTAGAACGACTGACAGTAGGCTTTGAATAGCATCCTTTGACTTGTTTACTACAACGTCCAAATCTACAAGACAACATATTACAGCGAACAGACAGAACAGACACACAGTCTGACAAACTATCAGTGATCCAGTGGCCCAGATATTTAAAACGATCAACTCTCCTCAAAGCTACCCCACCAAGTGACGGAGGGCACAGTTCGTTGACTCCCAGATGCCGCACTCCGAAACACCATGAATTCACTTTTAAGAGAGTTGTATCTGAGCCCATGTGCCACTGCATATTCCTCACAAATGTGGAGTACCTAGTTTCCTTAATGCTCTGATCGAAGGGCTCAGCAGCACCATATCATCAGCATAACTAATGTTCATCATTCTTAATCATTCCTATCCCATTTTAGCTTTTTTTTTACTAATAAACTCTTAAGATACATAACATGTCTATTTTAACCTTTGGGAATTCAATTATAAACAGGAATCCAACTGAAATTAAACATTATACTCGAAATAAAATCGTTTTCTTAACAAAAATAATCAACTATTAATCAAGTTTCTTAGTAGGTCTATATAAAGTCAGCATGAGAGCCTTTATAGGCTAAAAACAGCTGATTATACAAATCTCCTTCTTTTGAGAACATTGCAGTACGAACACTATGAACTTACTTTCATAATACCGACTATAGCAATGTGCTTTTGCATAAACTGAAACGAATACTGCTACGAAAACAACATTAAAAGACGTTCAATACAATCTAGGGATTCCTGGTGAAATATAAACGAAAAGGTTTGCCAACTTTCGAGAACGAATGGAAAATGACGACCATACCATAATACAATCGAGGGATTCCCCGTAAAACGTAAACAAAAATGGTTGCCAATGTGGGAGTTTTAATTCCCTAAGTTTTTATTAAAATGCCGGCTAAGTGCGAGTCGGACTCGCCCACTGAGGGTTCAGTGCCAACTTTAACTGAATTAGGGATCTACTTACTTCGACTAAGCTTAAATACCATAATATTTTGTTGAGAGCAAATATAACTTTGTTTTTCATATTGTTTGTATGAAAAACAAAGTTATGTTTGCGGTTGTTAAAAATGTGCTATATTTCAAAAACTACTGGTTCGATCCCTTCTGAACTAATTTTCGTTGAAAGTATTTGTAAAGGTATACATTACATATTTTTTTCAAAATTTTTACTTGCTTAGTTTAGAAATTAGATGGGGGGGGGGGAGGACGCCCATTTTACCACTTTGGAAGCGTGTAGCTGTGAAACGTTAGACTTGTATAAGAATCGTAAAGCAGTAAACAGGATACATCTTTGTGAAATACGGACGGACAGACAGACAGACAGACTTGACGAAACTATAAGGGTTCCGTTGTTTGCCATTCGGCTACGGAACCCTAAAAAAGAAACAATGTTACGTAACGTCTTGTAAGAAAGACCCCCTCCCGCCCCTGTAACGCATCGTAACGTTTTACGAGACCCCCCCCCCCCCCCCCCCAAATTGCGTTACGTAATACTTGAACGCTCCCTATGTCAAATTCTGTGTGAGATAATATGTCAAATGCACTGTGTGATATTGTGATAATAGGACAACTAAACTAAATGAACTAGATGAGTAAAAGCTATATGACTCATCTCAGTTTAGTGAACGATCTTGCGCGTGTTTACTGCAATTCCAGCCACGATCACATGAAGCACGACACCATAAGATCCCTGAATAATAAAGCTCATCATAAAAAAAAAGTTTAACCTCAACATACTGCTGCCTCAGCTGTGAAAGCTCAGCGCCCAGAGGGATGATGACCGTGTTGATCTTGCGTGAGTGGCTATACGGCGCCACGTCGATGCAGTTTTCTGTTCGAAGCTCCAAGTGTGTTATGTGCAAGCTTTTCACTACCTGAAATTTAAACCTTCATTACAATAAAGAGAAAAATATGATTACAGAATGATAATATAAAAATTCTTCTTATGTAGATACTAGAATAGATACAAACTGGATTGTAGTACATGATCGAGGTCCCTGGCGCCTAACCATTTTTCAATATTAATTGTTTGCACAAACAACACAACAGCGGCTGTACGACGACGTTCGTAAGTGGCATTTTGTGTCCTAAATTGAATAAATTATTTTTGACTTGACTTTGACTTTGTAACTTCAAACTAAAGATGGTGCAAGGTGAAAGCGACACCATGACCATATACAATAAAGTGTAGTGGAGACAAAAGCCTTACTTTGTATACAGTAAAATACATTAAGCTACATAATAATGTGTTGCCTTACTCCCATGTAAGACCCATGCAGACGCACGTTAAAAAAATACTTACACTAACAACATCTTCCACTTTACTGCCCGGTGTCGCAGAAAGTGCTAATATCCTGTATGTCTTATGTCCTCTCTCTGTCAATGTTGCCACAATCTGGCAGTACGCATAATTGCCTCTAGCCCTGTGTGCCTCATCAATGACTAGACACCTGATCTTATCTCCTGGACAAATGCCAGATTTGATGTCATTGTTGATCACTTGTGGGGTGGCAAAAAACACCCTCTTGTTTTGCCAGTGCTGTTTTCTTGTATTGACATGCATGTGTCCTAAAAAATAAATGGTACTCATTGAAATTATAGTGCTACTATTTAAGTGTAAATTAAGCTATGTGAATATGTAAATAATAAGTAGTAAAATTTATAAGTTAGTCTCATTGGCACTCAAGTTATTAATATTTCAGATGTAAGCCAAATCTAACCACTTAAACAATTGATTGTTGGTTAACAGTGAAGTGAGATGTTGCTCCATTGATTAAATCTTTCTGTATAACCAAGCAGTTGACTGGTAGAGAATGCCATAAGGCATTAAGTCCTCTAATTGTACAATTTACAGTGCTATAAAGTTTAAATAATAATAAAGTATACCAACCTGTCATTTCAATTGTGTCATTTGGTGGGATAGCTATGATATCATAACAAGCTTCTATTTGCTGTGCCACCAGAGGCCTGGTGGGGGCTGTGAACACAATCTTGCCAAGGGGATACCAGCGGTAAAAGTTGTACATAATTACAGCAGCTATAAAGGTTTTACCCAGTCCGGTTGGCAGGCTCACCTGTTCGAACAGGAAAAAATAATATTATAATGTAGCATTACTATTCAAAAAGGCTTCATTATCAGTTTATTGAAGTTCCAAAGTAAAATAAGCTATTAAAGTAATTTTAAACAATATTAGGTTAGTAACTTACAAGAGTGTTTTTTAAAATAGAAGCCTTGATGATGTTGAACTGATAGTCCCGGACAGGATAGTTTGTTGGATAGATCCATGTTTTGCCTGTAAGTTTGTCATAGCCACTAATTTCTTCATCACAGCACAGGGCACTGGAATCATAAAATTTTCAAATAATTAGTCCTACCACAATAAAAATAACACTATACGCTATGAAACATGCTTTTACTTACCTAACATTGAGGCCACTTCTATTATGAGAATCATTTAACCTGGTTTCTTTGAATGAAGAACTATCAAACTTCGCCAGTAATGAAGAGTCATCAAATACTTCATCATCTTCAAAAGCACAATCTGATTTATTTGCTTTCGTCAAGTTATTCATAATATAAACATATTTTCATGCAAGTGTTAAATTTATGTTCGTGTTCATTGTTTGTTAGCAAATCATAATCACTCTTGTCATAAGATTCTTGTATTAGCAGATTTCTTAAATATTTGACCCGAGTATTAGAAATCTAATAAAAGTAATGAAAAAGGAGCGAAAATAAAAAGTAAAACACCAGCACCAGCACGGAAGTTTTGACTTTTGACAGCTGTCTGTCACTGTCAATGTCATTTTCGTTCAGAAACAGTGATAAGTAGCTTATAATTACAACTTTTATTCAAATCTCACCGAACATTATATTTTAAACTAGCGGTCCCCCGCGACTTCGTCCGCGCGTTTTGAGTTTGCTCCCTCCCCTCCCGTCGCAGCGTCATGTTTAATATCCTAAAGCCTTTCTCGATAAATAAGCTATCCAACACATATTTTTTCAAATCTGTCCAGCAGTTCCTGAGATAAGCGCGTTCAAACAAACAAACTCTTCAGCTTTATAATATATTAGCGCAAGCGCACGTTGTACTTAAGCTGCGAACATTATTTTGGTGCGGAGTTATGTTAAAACTGTGATAGCTCCTAAGATATTTATTGAAATCAAATGATATAAAGGGCAACTTAGTTCTAAATGAAATGCTCGTGATGATGAATGAATTTATTTTGATAAGAATAAATACCTGTGTGTATAATACACCTCTAAAAATAATGCATTATTTTTTTACAAATTTATTAACATAAAAAAGGTTGTAGTAAGTCAACCATAAAAGATAGATATATGCTGTCGCGGACTTTAATATAGAACTCTTAATGCTGAACAATCCTGTCATACATGGTTTTTGTGTAACTTAAGCGGTTTCCGCAGCGTATGCAGCGGAAGCTCTCAAAAGGAATATCTTTCTCCCGTTTTCGCAACATTTTTCATTTCTGCTGTGGTCTTATGAGTCGTATCTTTATGTTATATAGCTTTAAGCCTTCCTCGATAAATGGACTATCCAACGTAAAAATATTTTTTCAAATCGGGCCAGTAGTTTTTGAGATTAGCGCGTTCAAACAAACAAACAAACAAACAAACAAACTCTTCAGCTTTATAATTTTAGTATAGATAACGTGCCCAAACAACTGACGTGTTATTCGCGGAATTCTATGGTGAGGCGCCCAGCCGATGACCCCAGATCTGTCAGCCATAAATAAAAGAAGAAGAAGAAGATAAGTAGCTGTTTCTCTGCTGTCATTGTCAATTGCGTCTTGTTGTCAATTTGAAAACTAGGTGTATCTAGGCTGCGTTCCGTATTGCGCTGACAGCGAAAATATCACTGATATCGCGCTTACGAACCGTTCCGATTTGGCGTTAGCGAGTCAACGGCAGCTGTAGTCACGTCACGGCTGACGTCACTATCACCGCCATCTTGCGCTCACAGTGCAATCGTTTTGCTGCGTTACCACCGTGAGCGGCAGTGAACGGACTGTCACATTGACGCCTTTTTACGTCTTTTTGCTTCAAAGAACAGCAAATGTTATCTAAAACCGTTCCGAAATGAAATCGCGTCCACAGCGCTGTCAGCACGCTAATCAAATCGGAACGGCTTTTGACGCTCACAGTGCTAACAGTGATATTGGCGCAAAACGGAACGCAGCCCTAGTAATTTGAATTTACAAATCATCAAGCTAGTGTTTTCTTCGTAATTTTTAAGATTGACAAAATCCCTACTACAATGGAACTGGAGGATGGTTTTGACGATTTATTAGCACAAGTTTGTGAACCCACTTCTCCAAAACAACCAAAGTTGGAACAAAATGAAATTCAAAATGAACAACCCGGTATGCCTACAAAAACTTTTAAAACTCGCAGTTTATCATAAAGTAGCGCTTGTTGGTTTACCGTAATAGAACTTGGTTAGGGTTCGTTTATTTGGTTAATATTCAACATTGCATTTCTAGGCACATCAAAAGACTCAACCAGTAAACCTTCATCCTCCAAAACACACTGTGTTCTAGTAAATCAAAAGCAGGTAAGTACATAGTATTTCGAAATAAATAATATTTTTTGTGTTTTCTCTTGCAAAATTTGTCATATAAATGGTTTTCCAGCGGGGTAACCCTTTACTTAAATTTATCACAAGTGTGCCTTGGGAATATGATGATATAATACCAGATTATGAAGTAGGCAAAACCATATGCATATTGTTTCTCTCTTTGCGATATCACAACCTTAATCCAGATTATATCAACAACAGATTAAAAGAACTTGGCAAAAAGTATGAACTGCGTGTGTTGTTAGTTCAGGTAAGTTTAAAAATGTTTAACTTTACTAGCTTAACAAATTAAAATCAGCACTGCTTTTTTCTTTCAATATATTAACTAAACCTGTCAGTCTTGATTACATAATTTGTTTCTAGGTTGACTTAAAAGACCCACACACACCCTTAAAGAATTTAACAAGAATATGTCTGCTGACCGATCTAACTCTAATGTTGGCTTGGAGCCCAGAAGAAGCTGGAAAAGTTATAGAAAATTACAAAATATTTGAAAATAAACCACCTGACCAAATTATGGAGAAAGTAGAAAATGATCCGCACCAAAAGGTTGTAAAGTCTGTTTTTTTTGCATGGAGGATATTGTTACCACAAATGCTTTTTTCATACATCCTTTAAATCTGTCTTTAATAATCCCTAGCTTATTTTCTTCTTTCTCAGATAATAAATGCTTTAAGTTCAATAAAACCAGTAAACAAAACTGATGCAATGACATTAATAAAAAGGTTTGGAACATTAGAAAATATAATCAAAGCCACTGAAAGTAAGTTAGCAGAATGTCCTGGCTTTGGAGCAACTAAGGCAAAAAAGTTATACAAAGCATTACATGAACCTTTCTTGAAAAGAGGATATACAAAAAATAATGAAATTGATGGAGGTGAATTTTCAGGCGATCTTTGTATAGATGATGTTGAAAAGCTTGAAACAGAAATTGATAATCAAGCTACTAGTTGATAACACATACTTTTTGTTGAGTAAGTAATCATGTTTTATATATTTTACAATTAGGCTGTAAGCATGATTAAAATACTTTGTTTTTAACCCATTAACCGCCGCAGTCGTATATATCCGACAGCAAGAATTCGGGTCATAACCGCCACAGTCGGAAAAATCCGACTGCAACTTTCTCGTCTAATTTTATTCAAAATATTGACTGAAAAAATATCACGAAAATAAATAAATAAAATAAAACGTATACACGTTCGTTTTATGAATTGCTCTAGCCTTCTTATTAACAATATGATCTAAAAAAATATCAACAAACATTAACATCGCATAGGCTGCTCAATTAGTGATTTACTTATAGTTGAAACGCCGCAGTCGTATATATCCGACAGTAGTGTTGTGGTAAAATTGTGTATACATTTTTTCAGAAAGTGAGATATTTTACAATATGTATGTGTTGTTCATGATAGAAATAAGTCAATCATATTGGCAATTCTATTCTGTCATTACTTTATTGGTTTTAAGTATAAAAATGATGATTTTATCACAAAATCATCAAATTAACATTCAAGTGTTATTGATGATGTGACATCACTATTGTTACAAATAAGAAACTACTGCGCCAACGCCGCAGTCGGATATATCCGTCTGCTTATGACGTCACAGGCGGCAAAAATATTAACAAAGTGAGGGTAAGTTGATAATTTTATCGACATGTCTGTATTAATTTGTGATCATTAGTAATTTGTTTATAAAAAGGTAGGTACGTTAAACATGTCAGTGAAGAATATAAGAATTTTGGAAGGCTGGGAGGGAAATGACATATTTCGAGTCGGATGATGATTTAGAGTTAGACCAAGTGCAGGTATGTCATACTCGTAGGCACCTATTAATTTCAGTTTTTAGATGATGGATTTTTTTTAAATATAAATTTTCAGATTATCACTTCCTTGGGCCACGTATCAATTATGTAATATTATGTAGGTATGTGATGTTGATTGGTATTATGGAAGTATTATCATGCTTATTTCCCAAAATAATAAAATCGCTAGTTGTGTGTGTAAACTTAAAAAAAATTGCTCCGTGTTCGTGCGTGCATCAAAGAACACTGGTCGATAGATCCTTTGTTCAATTCATCCTTTAAATTATAAAGATATACCAATATTTGTATGTCAATGATTATTGAAAAATAATTTTATACTTATGCTTTTACTATATTCAACAATTAAATTTCAACTAAACAAATTACGTAAAAAAGGTATGTGATTGACCAGCTGAAAAACGTTTCTGCAATATCGAGACATGCACATCACTAAAAATAAAAGTATTACCTTGAATCACAGAGCCACAGTCGGATATATCCGACAGTTTGTGAATTCAAGGTTACATTAGGGCTTGAATCATCGATATTTTTTAATGTTTGCAAAATACTACTTTACTGCCTAAACTTTGTTTGTTGTTTGTTAAATAAAGTATTAAGTTATAAAACGACGATTTTTGGTTTCAGAATTTAATATTTTACCATAAAACATAATTTTCATTAATTAAAAATAGTTTTTATACTGCCAAAAATTGCATTATCGTGAAGTTATTTCCCACCACTACTGTGGAAGTTCTAAAATAAGTGTCCGGCGCTAGGGGCACGTTTTTTGGGCTGGACGTCCGGCGGTTAATAGGTTAAAACTGGTTTATAATTCTGATGGTCCTGTTCTAAGCATAATGCTCTTATTTTAGGATGTAGTGCCTAACTTTAATTTAATACTAATATGAAGGCTAGACACCATTGCTTATGAAAAAATAAAAGGATACAGAGAGTCATAGATCAGAGGCCCACTAAATAAAAGATATGCATACAACATAAATCAGACACCTATAGGCCAAATCTAACATAATACAAGGTGTGCTGAAAATGAAGGGTAATCCTGTAACTGCAAATAAGTAACAATGTAGCATTTATTTATGCCAAAAACGTTTTCAAGTAAAAGTCTTCCTTTTTTCGAGAAACATGCACATTTTACCTCAACACCCAATGGTCCAGCAGTCTTGCTTGACAGCAACCGGTACAATTCGTACATCGATTCCAGAGCTGAGTATTTAGTGTGTCTTAACTTGGCAGCGTTTTCTGCCGCTGACCCTGCTGAATTGCTGACGCAGCAAACGTGCTAACGCAAGTAGCACCCCACAAGAGGCAACGACCTCGCCGCCACGGAACCAACGAAAGACCGTCCGGTCTCTTGCCGTCCGTACGAGACAAACCAGGTGGTTCTTAAAAAATGAGCATGTTTCATTGAATAAACTTTTCGAGATACCCACATTTTTACCACGCTTTTATTAGCTTGGGTTGTATCTATGTATGTATGTAATGGAATCTTTGAGCATATTTTTCACCAATTTCCAGAAGTTTGATTAATTTGAAACTTTGCACACGTATCAAGGACCGATGACAATGCAATAATTTAATAACAGTTTCTCAATATCCTTATAAGGACCGCCAGGATTAATAAATTCTTTCGTGGATCCTCTGCAAGGGAGTAAGAAAGATAGAGCTATCGCGTGTCGCATGTCCGCAAATAATTAATTGAAATATCGACCTAAAAATGAAAAATGAATTATATATATATATATATACGGTTGTACCATATCGGACTCTGACTCCTTCTTTTTCTTTTTCGTAAATGGTAAACAAACTCAAATCAAATATCTGTTAATATACGTTGAAAATCATTATATATACACACACGTGTTTATACATATATCCCAGAAAGAACTACAGTTTAGGTACTAATTAGCTATTATTTACTAGCCAACTATAATATTATAAAACGAAGGAATTGAACCGATTTGTGAAAATGTTTTTTTTTGTTAGAAAGCTTCATTCTTGGAAAAGGCATTGAAGTATAAAACAACATGAGACGTAGAAAGAACTCATGTTCGCTCTCATGCGTCGTCTTTTGGTTGAAGTGACGCCCGTTATTTTGTGGTATGTGCAAGCGATTTTCATCGTGCGAGTGGTAAGGCGTCAGAGACCTCGACCGTACTAACCATGATAATAGGTATAGTGTTTTGCGTTGAAAAATTTTACGGGTTATCCGAAATGTACGCGGATAATGCCGCGGGGGACCGCTAGTATAAAATAAGGGATGAGGTTTGACAAAGCGTCTTCTTAAAAAGTAAAAACTGACTGCACCAAGATCCCATTCATCGGAATCCGACATGGCAACAATGGGACCAACAGAAGGTAGAACTTCTAGATAGGCGTTTTTTTTTTCAAATTGATCCACAAATGACTGTGATATGAGGTAACACAGCCACAAAAAAAAACCACATACAGTCAAATTGCAGTACTGCAGTAAAGTTGTCGCAGTTGAGCTCAGCTAAGCCTCAGAACAAAAAAAAAACTAATTCATTTATTTCGGACAACAAAAATCCATGGGTTAGTAATGCTGGGTAAAAATCTTTAAATCTATTTTGTATTTTAATTAAAAACTTAGCTTTGTATTTTAAGATAATTTGTTTACACGCAACTTAAGTTTAGCGCACAGGTGTAACACTTTAGGGCATTAGTCCAGTTCCTCTTAGTTTTTAATATTTATATACTACCTTAATACGATTAATGTCTGTTTTGTTACCTATAAGCTTGTCGTTCCTAACTTCAGATTAGTTAAAACTAGTAATTCGTTCATGGGAAATTGTATAAAATTCTTTAATAATATACCACACAATCTTGTCGAATTGCCGGTTGATAAATTTAAGAAACACGTTAAAAACACGCTTATGTCTAAAGGCTATTATAAGGTTCAAGACTACCTGAACGACACGAATGTGTGGTCTGTCCAGCCTGCACCGACTGATGTATTACCTTTGATGATTTTGATTTTACGGCAGCTAGTGGTGACTGAGTTTGTTCCGGCGTTTCTTCTCAGCACTTGCCTAATTGTCTGTGTTCTGTCTCGAAGCGCTGGTAGGGCCCAAAAGATAAGGAGACATGATTCGGCCCCTTCAGGGCACAATTATTTTTATTTTATTTTTCACTGTACATTTGACGTTCATAAGTGGCATATTGTGTCCTAAATTGAATAAATATTTTTTGATTTTGATTTGATTTTATAAAATAAAAAAATGTCTTTTTCTTTTTATTTAATTTATTTTTAATTAACCTCGTCCTATTTTGAAGTCGGTTAAAAACAGTTTAACTCAACGGAAAAGGACGCCAGACACGCGCGAGTTACTTTCGATCTTTGATAAAACCCTAGTTTAGATCTTACTAGTATTACTGAGATACACAGGTGAACAATAAATAAATTCTACTATACTACTACTGTAAATAGTTACTAATTTAAACATCAGAAAAATACCAATAAGTACCTCAGCAGCTCTTAATAGAACGCATTGATGAGAGGAAGTTGGTCCTCCTCTAAAACTTCTTTCATCGTTGTAAGATGAGGTTCCCAGAAACAACGTTCTTGTGGGTAGTTACGCGCCCAAGTAATTACATCCATGGTCTCCGCAAGAACCACTAATGTGTTTTTTTATGCAAGCGTGGCCCTTGAGATTTTTTGTAGCTTCCCTATACTCCCTGGATCGGGTCTACGCGCCCGAGAAGCGTAGCCGCCGCAAATAAAACATCAACAGCGCTCAACCGGCTTTCCTCGCGGTTGGACGCGTGTGTTGTGCTTCTATAGCCGGTTTCTCGCGATCGAAAAAAAAATGTGTTGGCGGGAAAACTTTTTATAGTTTTTTTTTAATTTAATATTTGTGTACCTACGGAACTGTGAATTATTGAGCTAAGTAAGAACTAAAAGCAATTTTTCAGATGAACTGAGTTACAATATTTTTATCGTAATTCTGATTAGATCAGTTTATTGTCGTTTGTGTGTTTATAAACTAGAACGTATTATAAATCAGTGTTAGCTTGTGACTGGACTGATCGAACGTGATATACGATTTGTGTTATGGATTATTTTTTTCTGGAACAAAAGGTGTGAACATTCAACACGGACGCTTTGAAAAGGTGTGAATTTCTTCTGAGCAGCTTTTCGGGTAAGTTGTAAATATTTGAAAATCAGTTAAACCGAATACACTATCGTAGACTATAATTTGAAAATGCAATAAACACGCGGAACGTTAAAAAATGAATAAAAATTTGTTGAAATAAGCAAAATTTTGTACTTTTATCGACTATTTCCTCTAAAGCTTAGCAACTGTTATCATAACTGTTAAGGTTCTATATAAACTACACACATCAAAAAAGTCTAAGCAACACGTACTATTTCAAATTGTTTATCAATAATTATAAATTATTCTTACCAAGTAGGTAATACCTACCTATGTAAACTTTTTTGATCTAGAGGACATACTAGCTGGTTGTAAAAAAAACGAGTATCATTTGTTTTTCACAAATTCAAAAACGAATTCATTTCTTCGAATTTTATACCGTTTTCTTTGCTAAAATTAAGTATTCCGTATCAATTTTATTTGTATTCTGTATCAATTTAAACAATAATTTAAAAAAGTTTTTAACAAATTTGGATTTTGAGAAATACTTTACGTCATGGAGCTACGTCATTTGTACGCAGATGAAATTGAATTGAATTGAATTTTTATTTAAATTTTTATTTAAATTCAAAGAGCTGTAGGGATGTTGCAAGCAATACCCTTCGTTAAGGGTTGCGAAACTAAAATACCAGCAGATACAGTGGAGAGTTTATTACTTCCTATTCAAATGAAAGTCTCTGCATATCACCGTTTCTGTGGAATCTTACCCTTTGGGAAATAGAAACCCCAATATAATTTAAAAGTCCTTGTGCTAGTATGAGCGAAAGACAAGAGAAAAGACAATATAACTTCCACTACAAACCATATAATCAAACCAAATAAGGTAGCCGAGTAAAACACCCAGCAGAGTCAGCAACATCTTTTTAAAGCTATACTACCTACTCCTACACTTTGTGGGTAGAAGTATAGGTACATAATAGACCCATACTCACAAAATCTTGATGTAATTTTCGTGAAAATTAACGGCGCGACCATATTTCAAACTGACCACACTGCCATCTTAATCATCTAATAAATGAAAGCTTCCATTTTCGAGGGCTTAATAGGTTTTTTAATGTTCATCATTAACGGCCATTTCGCTAACGAAATTTGACCTGACCGGCGCCACGCTGCGTCCTACGAGTCTGGCGAGTCGTAAAACTAATGATTTTTGTAATTTTGCCTGATGTCAGCAGTCAGTACTTACTCCCACCTAAGAACCTGCTCTGAACCTCATATTAAAAGAATGTGTATTAACAAATTAAATATAAACAATGAACACCAATCACATATACACATGTTGTCTGATCCCAAAGTAAGTAACTAATGCCCTTGTGTCGTATAGACATAACAAGCAATGGTGGTCCACAGCACACACATCCGAGAAAAATATAGAAAATTATGATAACTAAATTGACCCTGCCAGGAATCGAACCCGAAACCTCGGTGCGGCGACTCCTTGACCCAGGATGCTCTGCAGCCACTAACTCGCCAAGGCGTCAGTCAGACGGAGTCGTCTATTACTTTGCTATTAATGTTATCAATTTTTATATAACCAGCCTTATAAAGTAGCTGATGACAACCACTAATCTACCAGAAAAATAAAGAGAGAAAAGTGATAGAGTAATAGCGGACACGTATACATTTACAGTCAAATTAGCACAAAATGTCCTCTGGAGCCACTTTATTAGGTTCGTAGTGATAAAAATCAATGATGAATAATAAGAAACCTCACGTTTCAAACACTTATATCATCTGCGGTTAAATTTACCTATATTTTCTTTCGGCCTACCTTTAGTCTAAGAAGTTTTTAAATTATTAAGTCCTTTTAAACGTAAATTGCCTTTAGTGAACCGTTTTAATGATTTAACAGGAAAGAGTCCAGAGTTCTTATTGGAAATTATGTGACTAACAATAGTTACAATGAACTATTGAAGTCATAAGAATTTTTAATAGCTGTCAACAAGACTAGATGAAGAGCCTTTTGTCTCCAATTCGTTTCGTATGATACATACAGACAGCTTGACCATTTCTTACTTTCTCTTCGAAAGTACTCAGTCAAATGTCTTATTAACGCGACATCTCATAATACTCATACAAATAACTTTACATCATACGAACGAGATATGAAGACATTGCGTACTAATAATTTTTGGAATCAGTATAAAAATCATACATGTTATTTATTATTACTTAACCTTTTCTTATCTTAATCATCATGGACTTAATAACTACGTCTACCATTGCAGTATACGTATAGTAGGAAAAAAATAATGGCATGTTTCTGTTTGTAGTAAATAGGTAATTGTTTTGAATAAGTATGGCAGTACTAACAACAGGTGTATCTAGCACGCGCCATGGGCAGCCGGCAGTTTTTTAAGCCCATAATAATTATTATTAAGTAGGCATGTAGTTAGAACGCCTGTCTAGTTATTACATAGTATGGTCATTCCGTGTTTGTAGCTATGCGTGGTCAGCTTAGCAAACTTATGCTTGCAAATTAAACTCCTGGTAACGACTTGCTTTTAAATTGTGAATAAGAACGTAGTGATAGATTAGGTATAGGTAGAGCTTATTGGCTAGCAATTTTTATTTTATTTAAATAAGGAACCTGTTTAATTACGTGCGTGTTTTCAAGAAGTTTATTAATCGTCTTCATTAGGCACGTTTTTACCCTATGTGACTTGACTAATAAAGAGCTCGTATAATATCGTCTTCAAGATCCTAAAATATTAACTAAAATATTATCTTTGTGGCATCTCGACATGACTGCTTCAGTGTCTTTTTATACAGCCTCCTATTTAGAAAGTCATTAATTTGAATCAAAACAAGAAAGCATAGGCCGAAAAGACTTAAAAGTCCACGTCACAGGTGTGGACTTGTAAAAGACTCCAAACTAACTTTGTTTATGGACAGCACTTAAATAGATATTCCGTTAAAAGCTCAGCCTGTTTGAGAGCCAGTTCGATTAATGTTCGATTTTTATTGGCTATTGATCGAATGGTCCGAGTCCGAGGTGAGGACGAGAATCGCCACGTGCGCTCACCAAGCGGACGCGTCACCGTTAGGCTAGCTAATATGCGGATAATTGACCGCCATACAACCTATATCCTACAATTTGTTGACAGTTAGATCCACAATTACACTGGGTTCAAATGCGTATCATTGCGCTATGAATGTTGTTAGCCCAGTTCAAATCGACAAGTGTCCTCGTTATGAAGTCAATCGTTTCTCACGTTACCCTTATCATGTGACAAAGTAGACTTAATTATTTTAATTTTATGATCTGGAGCTAATCATATCTCAATATCAAAGCAGTAAAAGATTTGCTTAAACAGTAGGTTGGACCGATAAAGTACCTATATGATATGCTGCTTGTTGAGAATTATTGTCAGGGTTGCCAGATCTCCCGTATTTACAGGAGATCTCCTGGTTTTGTCAAATATCTCCTTTTCTTCTGTTTGTGCAGGTACGCGAATCTCCTGATCTTTGTGATGTTAAGTCGATATACCGATCTGTTGATTTTATTGTCAATTTTTCACTGTTTCGCTTTGATATTTTTTATACGAGTTTAGATGTTTTTTTTGACGAGTTTATCTCGGTTGCAATGTGATATAGGTTGTTTTTTTTAGGGGTTCAGGTTGGATTTTTTGTAGACGAGTTTAGGTTTTTTCTATACATCTCTGGGAAACGCCTCCTATTTTTTTTAAAAAAAAACTTGGCAACACTGATTATTGTAGTTAAAATGAAGGGTAAACAATTCTCGTATGTTAAGGAATCTATCATAATGAAGTCAAGTATAGACCAAAACAGCACGCTCTCAGTCAAAATATCTGTCTGCAAGGCTTTATAGACCAAAAGGTTAACAATGATTGCTTCTTCAGTACCTACTTACTCGTTCGTTCGTAGTTTATAAGTTAAGTGTCTCTTGATGCGGCTCCTACAAGCGAGGTCAGCCATGATGAGTGTCGCTGACCCTTCACTATCTCTCGAAGCTCACAGAAAACAATTTTTTGCGCCATCTTTCATCTATGTAAGTATAGTAAACAACACAAGATGTTTTCGCACCACGCTAAAACGTTTTTACACCTTAGCTTCTTCGTAAAACAATGTGTGCTCGATTGTTTATAATAGTAGATAAACAAGATAAAAATAGAGATGCCTAAACAAACTTGACTATAAAAAGGTTTGGTGATATCTTTTATTACATATTTTGTGTCTGCACGTGATGTCATAATAACCATAAACTCTACAAAATTCGTGACAGTAGGGAATTCTTATCGCCGACTTATCTAAAAGCTCTCCTACTACCAATACTTTATTGGTTTTTGTCTACCAACCCAATAAATCAAATGAACCACTTATTTTGTTATTAAAATATGCCATATGGTCAGTTATCATTTGTGTTCAGGCGTACTTGCGAAATCAATCTGTTTGTACTAGCGTGTTTCATGCTGTAAACATCTGCAGCACTTTCATCATACCTCATCTTGTTTTTATTGTAATGTTAGTATATTACGTATGCGTATTGAATAACGAGTTCAACGATTAGCGATTGTTTTGTCCAACAATCAATCTTACAAACTATAATGAGTGTATTCGTGATCTCTTCTAGTCGTGTGACACGTCTCCGCATCGCCAGTAGGCAAGCCAGTCGTGGTCGTGGTGGCTTTCATCGCGATATGGCCCACATCACTAATCTCGCCTGATCTGCCATTGAACAAGCCACTCAGATCTGAGACAATGGAGGGAACCCGCGAACGGTATTAATATGCGGGAAACGAGTTTCGAGTCATATGTTGGGCCTCATTATCTCCCGTGAAACTGTTGAAAACTAAGTTAACTGTGGTGTCAGGGAAACTGTGGTGTAGTTCAACTCTTGTTTAAATGATCGTATTTCTGATTTACGTTCAGAGAGACGGAACAACGCGGTTTCGTAAAGATTCATAAAGATGAAATATTAAACCAAAAATGCGCACGGGCGGGACTCAAACCAGCAACTTTCTGGCTAACCGGGCCATACGCTCTTCCAATTGAGCTACCGTGTCGAAGGTTCGACCGTGCGAAATTTCTGGTCTCTTATTAATAACTACGTCATTACGCGTGACGTCCACCCCAACTGTTTTACAACCGCAGTGGGCCAAGTAGTTATTCATGACAGAATAAATTAAACTTGGATTCAAGTTATAAAACAGTTTCTTATTTCATCTTTATGAATATAAATATGCCACTGAGTGTTAACCAACGCGGTTACTCTTGACCTGTGGATGTAACTTAAGGAATTGCTACACTGACTGCTTTATTTTGTAAGTGAAGCCAGTAAACACCAACAAATCTAGCTCCTAAACAAAATTGAAGAGTAGAAGAGATTGGAGAATTAAAAGTAAACTGAATCGTCTTCACTTGCAATAAAGCGTGCTTGTAACGTGTGTACTTACTTTGTAGTTGTGTGACTGATCTAATATTTTCCAAACAAAGTATTTAGAGCGCTATTAAATTCTGAACACCTGTGTACGATTATCATCATGATTACTTCGTTAAAAAGTGCTAAATCTGATTATAATCATTGCATGAAAAAACTAAATGCTCACATATAGCAGTGATCGCGTGCTAATCTCTGATAGACGCGTCTAGCTAGTTTTCGAGAGTTCACTAATTCTTTGATTATACTTTATACTTATTCACATATTTGTGCTCCTCCGCCGAACGTCTCGGTATTGATGGGAAAAGCTTAAGTATTGTGAGTCTGGACTGGACAGTCGTCAGCAAGTCTTTGTGTCGCGACGTTGACGGATGACTATCATTAATGGTCGGTGGACACTCTGTTGTCATCGCTGCTATATATTATATACGAAATCTATATATTTTGAGTACAATGGCATCGACTTCACGCCGTTTATTCACGCTTACTTCGGTACCGTGAATATTCGATTACTAATCTGACCTAGTGATATATGAGCGCTGGTGGTGGTCCAGCGATAAGAACGTTTCTGTCGATCGTCTATTATCGGTTCAATATTGACGATTATTTTATGAATTGGTTAAATTGCCCATAATTTGCATAGGAGATATTTATAGGCAGCCTGTAACGGCAGTGATAAAGTCGGACAGTGGTTGTGACTCGTGCGGCGGGTCGGCGACTCGGCTGCGCACGCGCAGCCTCCGCTCTTGCTCCTTTTGTGTCATGTCCACGTATATTAAATCCACCGTGGACCGTCTATGTGTGCGTGCCTTTGATATGGTGTGCTGTATAACACGTGTGCCGACTACAAAGGCCCATAAGAGCTTCGCCTGTGTTTATGCATACTCCTCCACGTCTTGAAAGGATTCCTTTGTATTTTTAATATCAGATAGAGTCCGAGATGAAGGCTTAGGGTTTAAAATAGAAATAATCTGCGGTTTTCACCAGTGAATGCAATTTATATGATGGCGGTGCCCTTTTCGAATTAAAGCTATTACGGGAATGGTAGTGCTAAAAGTGAAGAAACGCGAGCAGCAGCAAGAGGCAAACAATTACTTATCTATTACAGCCATAATTATGAAGACCAAAAGCAATATCGACACCGCTTCGAGGTTTTTCAATTAAAATTATAATAGTCAGGGCGTGATCACACGAGCGGGATTTTTTGCTGCTCTCATTTGGTGTAGCTTCAGGCTCCGATTCGACCGCAATATAAAATGATAGTCATCTCGGAGAATGCAATTCGTATGTGATTAAAATTGTAAAGGCTCTTAAACATTTTGTAACATAGTGTTAATAACTGGCATGATGTTGCAATTAGTATAGGATTTAAAATTTTGCTGCATTTCGTTCAGGTCTAATCAACACACGGGAATTAATGCAACGATACTCTTATTTAACAGGTAAACATCTGTCTTCTATCTGGCTGAAGCAGCTCGGCGTCGTCTGCTGGTGCGCGATGAAATATGTTCTTCTATCCGCACACTTTCAATATTTGTTGCACTAGTACAGTCAGCTCTGCAAAACACACTAACAGTATCTGGGTTTCCAGTGGACGGGATAACACGTGATTTGCACTTTGTTATCACTGGATTCCAAGTTGTTGACAGGTGAAACCATCATCCCGATTAAAATTATTATGTTTTAAATTCAATTGCTTCACAAACTAACCGAGTATGGTAATATCGATCATTGGAGAGGATTTTTGGATCATGTAGCTCCATCTTGTGATTTGCGCCAAAATTGAGCGGATGTTCAGCCGTCGCTGGTTTATTCCTCTGTAGATTTTTAGCATCTGCAGTAATGTTTTTTGTCTCTTTCCGCGATAAATCGCTTTGTTTGTTCAATATAGAAATAAGAAATATTAAAAGTGTGCGAGTAGAAAAACATATTTCATCGCGCACCAGCGGAGGACGTCAAACTGCTTCAGTACCCTAGGACTATGACTCGTGTTACCGAGTCGGAACAAAGGATAAAAGTAGATACTTTCAAGTAGAACTTAATTAATAAAAGAGTAGCTTAGAAGACAATAGCACAGCATTAATCATTATCCTTAAATCGTAGCATCTAGCAACATCTTATTAGTCAGCGCCTTGAACTTCATGCATCCTACTTGAGACCAGTCGCTAGGGAATGCTTTTAGTTTATCAAAATTATTTATTGCTCCAGGCACTTGAGTATTTTTTTGTGAATTTCGACCCTAAAGTTCCCAGACAAATGGGATCACTTGGGTTTATGCTCGTTTTTATGCAAAAAAAGTGTTACAAATGAGTAGAGGCACTTGAAAGTGCACTTTTAGCAAAAAAAGGGTATACCTTATCGTTGTATCCTTGATTGAGATATACAGTTTTACGACGTAGCTAGTAAACGAGTATAAAATTGTAGTAAACAAACAATTTTATTTCAACCTACCATTATATCTTTTAGTTGATTTTTTTTGTAGTGTTTTTCCAAATCATTCTTCAAACGAGACTTGCGTTCGATGGCCAGTAATCTTCACATTTGGGACCAAACTCCGAACGTGCTATTAAGCTTTTATCGACCGTTTAGTGACAACGACGACATGGCGTCAGCGGCTTTTTAATCTCCGATTAGGTTTGTTTTTTAAAAGCAATCATTCAATCATCATTTATTTCTATATTGATGGCATATGCCTGACATATGTCAGGGTTCAAATGTTATATTAGGTTGCACCATCATTCTCTAACCGTAATCAGTGTGTTATTAGACTGACCAGAGATTTAAAAATCTCTGAGGCTAACGTTTTTGTAGTACCCTGAGTGAGATAACAATCGTGTCTTGCTTGTGTGTTTTCTAAATAATGCAAATATTATTAATTATAAACCACTTGCAATAAAAAGTGTTATAAATATTAACAGGTCGACAATTCTGCCAATGTTTACTTCAGCTAAAGTTTGGATAAGGGAGTTCCGTTGGTGGGCAGAACTCTTTTCCACGGGCTTAGAAACAAAAAGTTCCTACTTAAAAAAAGTGATATTCGGGCGTATCAAGTATGGAATGCGGTCTTTGTGGGGATCATTTCGGTGATTATCATCATTATTACTTATTACGTAGATGGATGCGCCCGCGACGCTGCATTCCCGTCCGTCATTATGGCGACAGAAAGTTGCTTTACTTTAGAACTGATATAATCTGTCGTATCAATGTATAGTTAAACTGTCACGTTGGGTAGTGAGCAAGCAAATGTAACAAAACTGAGTAATCTTTAAAAGTATGTTAAGAAACCGAATATATTCAGCAAATTTGTGTTAGAGTCACACGGGTGTCTACAAACAACGCATACATTTGGTCCCTACTTTAGTGCATCTGTTCTTTTTCAATTTAAATATGACTTTAATTCTGCTTCCAAAATTACGTATACGACAATCTCGTTAAAATCCAAATATGTGACTTCATAAGTCGAGTGGTTGAAAGGTTTTAAAAAACATTACGACTCTTTAATTAAACCAAATTCAAGGTTTTAACTTTTTGATCCTGATTCAAGTTGTTATTTAAACTTTATTTCCTTGTCATTTAGGCTCACATTCCATCGTATATGGTATTCAATTGCGTCTTTATAGGAATAAGATGGTAGATAAGTCTCAAAAGTAATTTTGGGTGCATGGATTAAGCACGGTAGAGATGTGATGGGATTTTTAACCCTTTGAAAACCAAGTCTGTTTAAAAATAATTTATAATTGAACAGGGTATTGGTAGTTATTATGCTATTGATTGGGCCTCTTTTATGAGTTCGAACAATTAAGCGTTCTACTAACTAACGTTATACGAAAACGTTGGCAGTAACTACTCGCACCACACTATTTTATGGTTTTAAATGGGTTACTATCGGGAAAATATTAAATGATTTCATGTGTTTTACAGTAAGGAAATGCTTGTTTTAAGTGTATAGATATAGTGTTTTTGTCTATCCATAGTCCACTAACTAAAAAGTATTGTATCTTCATGTACTTATACTTTTAATATTATGTTATAATCTGTACTGCTTGCACAAAACTATGTTAATGGTCCTACGATTTAAATTTGATCATTAGAAGCTTATTAGATTTCTGGTAAAATAGATCAATAATATATGCTCTACAACGGAAACAAAGATTAACATGTAATGAGTAAAAGCACTGACATATCTCATGTCGAGCTGGTCAGGATGAGCGGGAGCAATCCCATAAATATTTACCACATGCCGCAATCACGATCTGCGTTTCTTGCAACTGCATCCGCAATCCGTAAATAAAAGTAACGCCTATGTGCGCTTGCGCAAGTGATACGGATTAACCTCGATTTTTACAAAATATCCATCCGATCGGAAGCTACAAATAACAGTATGGTGTACGAATAAAATTAAGATAAACTAAACATAAGATTACGAAATGTTAACACGCGTGTCGATGCGTGCTGTGAAAATGCATAGCAAAGAACATGCCGTTGCGTGATGCATCAAACAAATCGTAATCTCATTAATACAGTATTCTGTAAATAGCTTATAGCTGTACTGTATTAATGAGATTACGAGTTACTTAATGGTTGTGATTAAATTTCAGTTTTTTTTTTCTGTTTTAAGTACTCTCACTTTCTATACATCATTTTTAAATAAGATTTGTCCATCAGTTATCATAACAGTATAAAATACGACCAGTTAAGAACTGGCAGTATTTTGTCTTCGAGTTTGTTTGGTACTTCTTTTATTCAAACAAAATCTCAAGCCTTGAACTTTTGTGTTCACACTCGTTATTATTTTTCTCATCGTTTGCATATACATTGTATGTTAATCAGTTAATGTTGACTTAATTATTTTATATCTTATCCCAAGGTTCGATAACCATACAGGGTACATATTATGTTTTACCTGCTCAACTAATGGTGAAGCTTTTTACTTAACTGCGGCGAAGCCAAAAATGCTTTAATTTTGTCCTCTCTTTAGTCCTCTTCGTACTCAGAGAAACAAGGCGCAGTCCAAGAAAAAATTTTTGATGTCAATCTCCTATCACAAATGTCATTTATATAAATATTTTGGAATGCTTTTATAACGCGTTTTTTTATACTTATTTGTTTTTTATCGGAGTTTACTTACAATTAGAACACCATGACTAGTGAAAGTAGCACTAAGGAGGAGAAAAATATTGAAATCATGCAACTGTCGGAGGAAATCAGCTCGGTAGAGAACCCTCCTATGCGAGTGGTCATCTCTGATCATCGAGATCTCAGAAAAAAAAACACTCCACACGCGAGGCCTCTACTCCCCAGGCAGCGGGGATGTATGCTCGAAGTATGGACAACAGCACTTCAAGGTACACTTTGCGGTATTTTATTCCGTTGTAATAAGGGCTGTGTGCAACAAATGTAGGTAGCCTGATGTGCTGACCACGGTACATATGTATGTCTGACAGCGACGATGTATCTATACACCCCTATTACTATTACCCTGCTGGACCCCGGCATAGTAGAAGCTTCAGAAATACCACAAAAAGTGGTCACATACAAAGACGACGCCCAAGACCTATACATGGCTCTGTGCGATGAAACTAATACAGCCCCAGTACAATTGTTTCACAAAAATCTACTAACGGATAAAATCGATCTAAGCTATTATGGAATCAACCCATTTGCAGTACGTCCCATGGCAATGGCGTCGCAGTATAACAACGTCGATTTTCTCAACGACAAGACGCCGGATCGGCCTCTCAGGAATGCTGCGTCTTGGAAGCACATTATTATTGAATAGAAGTTCAATGAAATGCTCGATTTATTGAAAAACTGTTTAGGTGAGACAGGAGGTGTGCATTTTGTAAACAATAGATGAAGGGACTGAAATTCAACGTTTATCTTTAAGGAAAAATGATCTAGGCCGGTTAAGTGCATTAGTTCTGGCAGAGGCGTTGGAATATCGTAAAGGTTTATGTTCCATCAGCGGTTAAATTACTCAGTCAACTGTCAAAGAGCATAGTGCTGCAGGAGCTGAATGTAGCGTGGAACGCCATGGAGGGCGAACGAGTAGCCGTCGTGCTGAAAGCTATTATGCTTGTTTCTCCTCTAAAAATATTGAACATAAGCAAGAACAGCATCCGAAGCGAAGCTGTAACCTTGATTTTGTATAATCTATTTAAAGCAAAAAAAATGGTTACTTAGGACCTATCATTCAATCCAATGAGTACGGACGATGCATATCATGCGCTAGAGAAGATGTTACGACCTCGCGTAAAATTGGAAAATTTCTGTCTCGATGGTATCGCCGTCGTTAAAAACTTCTTAACATTACTCGATGGAGTGATGAAGATAAAATCGCTCAAGAATTTCACAGTTACATATGGGCCGATCCTGCAGAACTGGGCCGTCGAGGGGCCCGATCCGAGGAATTGATACTATAGAGAATGGATTACCTCAGGATGAGAAGCTGGCACGGAACCCTCAGTGCGCGAGTCCGACTCGCACTTGGCCGGTTTTTGTTTTGTAACTGTATTTGTTACTGTTTGCTTAATGAGCAGTTTTTACACATCATATTTTATCTCTCACTAAATGGCGTTGAGGTAGTTTTTAAGTGAAGTTTTTAAAATGCTTTAAGATTAATTTAAATACTTATTAATTATTATTTAGTAATTTAAAAGGAAAATAAAGGCGCACACATTGATTTTTTTAGATAACATTTTATTGATTTTTATCATTATCACATGTTTTTATTTTTCACCATTATGATAGGTATATCACTAATAATGTAAAATGATAAAGTACCTGTATCTAAATGTCACAATGATGTCTTGCTTGACCAGTGAATGATTTCACAAACCTATTGTACCATGCTCATCGCAAGATTTTTTTTGGTTAACTAACCGTCAGAAGGCAGCCATCACTTAGGACTAGATTTTTTGCTGGCCGTACTAGAACACATTTTACTACTGAGTATTATTAGAATACACTAAGAGCAAAGTGGTAATTAAATTATTTTGTATGAAAAAAAAACACTAAAACGCGAATTGTAGAAAAATCTTTCAACACGACGCATATTTATATTTTAAAACATTTCATGCACAAACAAAAGGTAGGTACATAACTATGGTGGACTTAATGCTAAAAGTATTCTTTATCAGTCAACTATATTAATTTATTTATGTAGTGTGATTTATATTCTTCATTTTCAGGAAAACAAAAAGAACACGTACATACTTAAATATTCCATATACATAGTATAAAAAATAACTCTGGGGAATGATAAGCCTTATAAATCTCACTATGGATCTTCTTGACTACTTAATCATACAAAATGAACTATCACGTCCAATTACAGCGGCGACAGTTCCCCAGGAATGCCTATTACGAGTATAATACCAGTGACAGCTTACGATTCACTTTTTGCCCCCAACCGTCTTCCGTGTGCATTCTTTTATAAGTACCACCTCATTATGCAATGCCTAGGATTTTACTCTCTGCATTCACGACTGATTGCCAGTGACATTCACAACGTTTTTTTTAAATCACTATTCTTTATTGCACTGACAAAAATAAAGTACACATGGTAGACTTAATGTTTGAAGCAATCTCTACCAGTCAACCATTTGACTACATAAACATACTCATTGATGACGCGTTTGGTGTATTGGTTAGAGCTCCTGACTATTTCGCCGGCCTTCGCGGGTTCGAATTCCGCAAGGGGCAAATGTTTGTGTGATGAGCACGAATATTTGAACCTGAGTTATGAATATTTAAAATGTATTTAAGTATTTATGGGAGATGACCCCTTCATAATCGTTGTCTAGTATTCTTAACACAAGGAAGAAAATTCCTTACTTCGAAACCACGACAATTGGTGTGTATTCGGCGCATATTTATTTATACTTGAATACATAAAATTATTCATACATAAGCTAACAAAGATTATAATAGGGACGTTTTATGAAAAAAAAATTGTTCTAGTAGGACTATTTTGCAGTATTCCCTGAATAAACGATATCTTCATCTCCCGATACCTGATTATGTAAGTAGAATAATAAACCAGCTGGTCGTTTAGTTATTTAAATTTAACAGTTCTGTTCGACGTAGTCAATTCTGTAGAGTGAAAGACCATAAAAATAACTTTGTGTTTACGTGCTGAATACAAAGTATGTTAGTAAATAAGTTTACTTATTATTCAAACAGAGTGCGTGATTGGTGAGAGAGATGAAGAAACTAAAATATCAATTGTCACAACAAACATACCAGTTTAACATTTCGGTTTTAACAATGTAAGTCTATGGATTTCGATGTTGCAGATATGCGCATCTTTGCATTGTATTGACTGGTTGATGAGAGAGCATTGCAGCAATAGGGCTTTATTTTAGTAGTACCAATGATATAATAAATAGTACATAGACTAATTGTACAAACATCCGAACTTTTACTATTGATATCTAGGTGTACCCTAGGGCCTTGGACGATGGGGCCCTATTTGGTGTGTTATTTTCGTTTGATTCTCGAATGAAAACTGGATGAAATACACTGATTTTCAAAAATGTATCTCGATTTTAAAAATTGGCACTTCTGTGACACAATATTTTACGTGATTTTCGTTGATTTTTAATTATTTGTCGAATGAATGAAAATCACTTCATATTGGCACGAGTGATTCAAAAATATAGCTCGAGTACCTACTCTAGGCGGAATTACTGCTTTAGTTAGAAAGCACGCTCCATTCCATGACTGTCGTCAGTGCCTTGGTTGGTTGGTTGGTTAATTAATTTTCGCGGTCTGTAGCGACCTGTCTATCACAATTACCATAAGTAGGTACTAGGACATTCGATTACACAAACCGCAGACAAAGGTCTGCGCAACTGAATCGATTCATTGTCTTTGTCTCTTGTCATTCCCAACCGCTACGAACAGTGAAAGGAAACTGCAAGCGGCTTATTGTGCAATTAATATGAAAAGTTGGCTTATTAACCCCGATGCGAACAATTATAGCAATGAGAAGGCGCACTAGACATCACTGCTGTGTGAACGCACCAATTTGCCACACACAATCGGCATGTCTACATCGCGAATCGTGGACAGCTTTTCATTTAGCGTCAAAATCACACGACTGATATTACTGAAGCTTCATCTTCAAATGTACCAAATAATTTGAAGCTACAATTTAATTTAACAAGTTATAAAATAGCCATAGGAAATGCATAGTAAAAAAACTGAAAGTGATCAATCAAAACGCCAGATATATTTATTACCAGATATTACAATGTCTGGATGTTGCTACTTTATTGCCATTAAAAGAACTCTCAATCTTTTCAGATATACCGCGATGCGTCGTCACAGATTTCTGACAGTTGAAATGGTGGACGTGTGAACTGTAATGGCCGCCGCTATGGCAAGTCCGGCGCACGAGCTCCGACCCCAGCACTCCAGGGACGATTCCAGGGATTCTGGGATATTCCACACCACGAAAGGACTCTGGAATGCACCAGGACTTAACAACTGTTTCCTTAATAGCGCTGTACAGGTAAGTGCTTGCAGTAAATAAGTTAGGTTAATTTAAAATTTTGCTTTGCGAAATTCTGAGAAGGTGTTGATGTTTCAAGTGTTTCGACAAACGTATACGTTTATGGTCTTCGCAAATACGATCGTGTTTGTAGAGGCATGGTGGGCGGTTTTGCTCATATTGACATTCGTAGATATGTATATTCGATGCGTGACCGGTGATGAGATAATCGTGAGATTCTATTTTTTTCTCACAATTTTTATTGAGGTGTGCGGTGTCAGTAAACTTATTCCAGTGAGACGAGTGATCTTGAAAAGATGTTAATAAGCAGTCTTTTGTATGGGAATTTATGTATTTTCTGCGGTGCCTCTATTGTGGAAAGTTTAATCAATGCATTTTAATGCAGGACGTAAAGAAAAAAAATGTGATTCGTAACAAAAATATCATTATATGTAAACCAAAAACATGTATCTAAAACTAAATTAAAGCATATTTAAACCCCAACCCTTATTTTAATCACGGCAATCCTAATACTAAACACAATTCCAGTTCTAATGCGTTTAAAATTCTTAAAAGCACCTTGTCGTCGCAAAGTCGACACTTCGACAGATCGGTAATCCATTCCGAGCTGACGTAAGCCGAAGAAAATATTAGGAGATAATTCGAATGATAAACGGGTGGCATTAGTAGTCGTCGCGTCGCGGAGGATAAATAATCGAGGTGCGTTACTTAAGGTTTGGGCATTATTCAAATTCAGAAGCTCGTAAGCCGCGGCCGTGAACCTTTGTTGGAGTCTTCTGTCAAAAACATCGACTGACAGCTTAGGGGAAGGGGCTGCTTGATAAACGGTAGAGGTTATTCATTTTGATTGTGTGTTAAGATGTTCCATTATTTTTGTATTGCTCGGGTTCACTTGTAATGTTACATAAGTAAGGTGAAACCAAAATTTAAATTTGAATAACATAAGTTTGAAGTCTACTATTCTGCGTCAATATTTGTGCCACGTTGCATTTTCTACCTGGGTTCTCTTCGCTTTTTCAGTTCGCAAACGGAAACGTAATTGAATTAAAACACATTTCGGATTTATACCGAGTACAACTATTGCATTCGAAACGTCAGGCGTATTAGTATTACATAAATGTGCGCGAAATATATCCATTAAGTGTTTTGATTCAATGAGTATGAGTATTCCTGTCAATTTCAGAACCAAATATGAAATCGAATTACTAATTTCAAAGAACCTAGCTTTAAGTTTTGTGTAAGAAAGAGTCTGTAAAGCATAGTGCTAGGTTTGTCCAATAAAGAGATGTCACAATCCTGTTAATGACCCAGCAGCCAACGCGCTAATTCTTTATGGCAATCTAAACAGCGGTCACTAAACAATATGGCCGGTGACACACGCATCTTCTTAACGGTGCCTGCTCATTAGCACCGATTATTCTGCAGCTCACTAACCATGGCAAATGGAAATCTAATCTGTTGCACCTAGAGTCCGATTTCCAATGGTAGCGGTTGACACTTGAGGTCGACTGTTGACTTCTGTACCCATAACACACACTTTAAAGCAGAGGCACAGAATACTAAGTATTATTCTGGAAACTACAATTTTTATTATTTGAATTAGGAATCAAATTAAAAATACTTACGACATGAGATAACAATCGGAAAATAAGTTTTTTAAATAAAACCATTTACATTTCGAACTCTATGAATTCTATTAACTTTATATCTCACTGGACTGGCATCGCCAAGTATTGCAGTGCAATGTAGCTGTTATTTCATGTATATTTTATTGACGTTGGAATACTGAGTGGTTGAACTTGTTATATCCATAAGGAGGGCTGCTGTTCTGTTCACGGTCATTGCAGATTTGTTCCTGATGTTGACAAGAACTTGGTCTTCTGGTACACAGTTATAACGAGCTGTGTGTCCGATAAGTAGTTCTATACATATCTTATGGGTCGTCTAAATATAGGTATGAATATAAAAAATATTTAGTAATAACATAAGTGTAGAGTGTACATGTACTATCATACGATACGATATATACGATACGATGTTACGATGACTTACAGATAAATGAGAAAAATGAGAGTTTTAATAGAAAAACCAAGTCATTAGCTATACATATTTATAGCTGACGCATGCAGTCTGCTTATATCACGAAATGGGCATAAATCATTAGTGCAGATTATACTTTTTATAGAAATTTTAATCGTAATCGATATCGCGATTAAAAATTCTAACTCGTCATGTCAGTCAAATGTGTTGGCAAAAAGTGTTTAAAAGCGATGTGATCGTAAGAGTAATCTGGAGAGTTTTCACCTAGTAAAAAACAACAAATCGAATGACAGGTATAATTACACGTTTGTTTACATCGAGATAACGTACCCCGATCCGGTACATGGAATTTATTAACGCCAAACGACACCGACAATTAAGTGTGAAGCAACATCACGCAACTCATACGCATGATTTAAATTCCTCCGCGCTCGTTGTACGTTGATAAATCTGATCCAATTTACATACGCGTAATTGCCGCACGGAAAGGCGATAGTTAATGAAAAAATACAAAGCCATTGGGATCTAATGACGTATTCCGAAGGTGGTGCATCAAACTCCCATCAAAATGCCGCAGACCGTAGCGAGATGCGGGCGTTCTACGAAAAAAGGCAAATGATGTCATACCATCTACAAAATGATGATATCCTAGTACCTCGTAACACATGATTGAGATGTTGTTACTTCAGTATGTAATGTACGAGATTGGATAACTGTTCTGGTTGTGGAATTCAACAAGATAGTAATTTGAGTAAACTTTGTCTATTTACAAGATGAACGATATTTCTCAGCAGTACCTATGTACATTAAAAATTATTCCTGCGTTCGAAAAAACCTCAACTGAAAGTTACTTCAACAGTAATTAAAGAAATAGGAAATAAAGTAAATTAAGAGTATAGGTAATAGATAGCATGGGTGCTAAATTGTGTCGGCCCCTGCTAAAGGTCTACTCTTCAGTGACTTTTTTTGCTATGTGTTACTAAAACTGTCTTTTGTGTGAATTCGTTCTAATATTACGAACATTATTTTGATGTTTCTTATGACATGACAGGATACATTTTAATCTATGAAGCTTGGTAAATCTGGACTGTCTTGCATAAATAAAACACAGCTATCACATTTGCACGTTGTTTATTTTACGCGATACGCGATCCACGCGCCAACTTTTTATCTCGACTCCAAGCGCGTACCATGAAATTCAATTCTCTTTAGAGTCCTGGATACTGAGCCAACAGGAGCATGTCTAATGAAATCAACCGTGAGTTATTGGCACGAGCCAGGAATGCGAAAAATAGGATCGTGAAGGGAAGGCCCTTCACTTGACGAGGAAAAGATTGCGGCACCATGATGGATCACCTGCCTTGAAGTGTGGAAAAACGCGATCGACTCTCGATTTGCATTTGATTAGGCAGTTTTTCTTATCGATTGTCGAATGCATGGAAATCTTGGAATTTGTGATTCCAATGATATTACCTCTACAATGAGCGCGATTGTTTTGGTATTCTGGCGTTTTTTCGCCAAGATTTCTGCCCTTAGATCGCAATCTTTTATACAGGGTCATTGGTAATTCGACCGGATTCTTTTGTTCTGATTAATTTGCGACAATTTGAACCCTATAAGTGCATTATAAAAGTAAACCATTTTGGAGCTACTTGACTTTTAAAGTTATTTTTTAAACCAGATTTCTTACTCTTAATATTTAAAATAAAATGCATAATTTCTTATTTTGTTTCGGTTTTTAAAGAGTTTACTTTTTGGTCCTTAACTCTAAATAATAAAATCGCTACAATATATATCCATCTCGAAATTACAGGACCTTACATAAAAATATATATTGATATTTAATGCTAAGTAATTTTTAAAAAATACAGCGGTTTTTATCTATAATACCTGAAAATGCGTACATGTAGAGCTTATTTGCAATACATTTTTGTTATTTCGTTTATTTATAAAAATACCCTGTATTTTTTAACTGGTTATAAATCTTATATACTTCATAGAAAGCTAATTATAGTTTTCCTAAGATATCTTATAAAATTTTATTTTTGCAAACGATTTTTCATTCGAGCTTTTTGATACGTAACAACGTACATAATTTCATTGAAAACGGAAGCGTGCAAGATGTAATTTTCCAATCATGGTCGTGTTTCCTCTCTCTCTCTCTTGTATCTTAGCAAGCTATTTCTTGATAGTGTTATGTATTAGAACATATTTCAGGGTGTCTACAAATAACCATATTTGTAGACACCCAAAAAGGTCTGATATTAATTGCCAGCCCATTAATAAACCGAATATCTCGTGTGAACTCGATAGACTGAATGAAAATGATTCTTCACCTCCGTTAAAAATGTCTCGTTCCCATAAGAGTGAAGTAACTAGAGCACGCGATAGCCCCTATCAATCTTTCTCGGTAACTGTTTGAAAAATTAAAACTACTTCATTGTAACCCGTGCGGTTAATTGAATCAAACATAAGGTCAGTCAACTTGCATTGAAGAGATTTAAAAATAAATCTCGCGATTAGCTTGAGATAAGCCTTTAACCTACAACGACGGGTGAGACCTGTATTTATATTCAGATCTACGTTTTAGGATGGAAGGAACAACAAACTTTTTAAGTATGCAAGGTTTTAACTTATTCTAAACTTTGAGTATGTTTACAATTTTGCATGCTGCTTTTTCTTCCTTCAAAGGGTAACAATTTTGTTTTGAATATAAAACTATATTCATAGAATATTATTTTTGTGTACTAGTAATTCCTACAAATTATATTGATGTTTATGTGCATGCATTAAATGGATTATAATCTAGTTCCTTAATACATTTCGATGTAAGACCTGTTTAAAATGATTGTATTATGTATTATGTTCCAAATTAAATAATTTAAAAATAAAATATGGAGCAATCAAATTCAATATTGACCCCCAAGGTATTCACTTTTATTATTTTCAAGTAAGCTGTCGGTGCGTTATTTTAAATGCTGAACGGGCGTCAAAACTGGGATTGGTTTATGAATACTGCATACACCTCAGCGTTCATAAACGTAGTAATGGCATCCCGATAGCCTGCCTTCTCTACAAAATAGCCCTTCCGTTCCAGGTAATATGAAACACAAAGCACGGACCTTTCTTTGATCTTGAGCTTGGATACTATGGAAGGGATTTCATTGTTTACCAACTATTCCTTATCTCTTCCGTGTGCTAAGTACTCGGTTTACTTTAGCTGATATTTCTAAGAGGAAAACAGTGTTTGCAGCTGCGCTAACCCATTTTAAATTCGTTTCGAAATTAATTTGTTCCCTACTGCTACAAACTAGCCACCATGTAGCTATTTAGTTTGACTTAACTTTTTTTATGAATACAGCTACTGCAATCATACAGGCTGGTTACAGCCTAAATAAGAAAAGAAATAAGACATACATAATTATAGCAATTTAATAAACTTTAATTAAAATGCATTTATCGAAGTTAAGAAGGATGTTGCCTAGTTAAAATACTTTTTACTTTTTTTTAGTGTTACTTATTTTTGATGAGATTTCGGGAGGGAAGAGAGGGGGGTGTCGTGATATTGATTACGTCATCAGTAGTTTTTTTCACATTTGCAAACCAAACACATTCCGGGATTCTCACAAATAATGAATAAGTTTAGAGCTAGTACCTACTCTACTTTCGGTAGTGGGGGATTTTATTCATAAAAGTACCAGTGTTTTATGTAAGCTAAGGGGGGGGGGAGGGGTAAGAGTAAATAATTATAATAAATCTGCTTCCGTAATACTTGAACGGCCCTTTATGCAGTTTCAAATTGTTACACTCAATTCATTGAATGATAAATCTATTACGTGACTTCAACGCTAAAGCAAATTCTCATCGAATTAGCTCAGTCCAAACGCGAGCTTCAAACTTTTTGTTCCATTGTCAGAAGAAAGAGTTAAACTATTTTAAACAGCGCCTTGTTATCGGCAACATGGCATTTCCTTTCAACAATAGTTATTATTAGAGAAATAGCAGCGTTCGAAATCGGAACTTCGTTGTGCAATGAGCTGACCACATCTATTGTTATGAATTGTTACGATTGCATGACTCAATGTTTTACAAAAAACAATCAAATCTCATTTGATTAATTTATTTTTATAAAAACAAATGCAATTTCAAAGCTAATATGACGTCAGATACAGGCGTAGTAGGGCTTCTTACTTATGTCTATTTTTCTTTGCTTGGCAAAAAATCTTGACATTCCTTTTTTATGAAATTATTTATTTTAAAATTAGATAAAGACAAAACTCATAACCAACATTGGTAGTTCATCTAAACACTGAGATTTCCTAACCTGTTGCTTATTTATTTCTGAAACGTTAATTATTTGATGTATATTTATTGACTACAGGCAGGCTGAGTCAATTTTCCGACGATCTTTCCTTCGATGTGTAGACTGTAGATTCCAAATAAAACTCTTCTTTTTGAGATCGGTGACCGTGAGAGCGCGTACGATCTGGCCCGCTCACGGCCCTTTATTTAACCAAAAATACATGTCTGACTTATCGACTAATACAGATTAGTTACAAACAAGGACGGACACATAACATCATCTGCGTATTCCTTCTAACGTTTTTGTAACCTACCTACGTTAATCGTGATAAAATTCCCATTCGCAACAATCCACTCTATGGGTTTCCTACCTACCCTCAGAAAGCGCGATATGGGGGACAGGAAATTCGAAGGCTTTACCGGCCTCGCTCCACCTGAGCGAGACAGCCTACTAGGGTCTCCCTCGCCCCTGTACCAAACTACCTACATATTTCTTAATATTTCCTAGCTAGTTAATTGTTACCCTACCTGCCTACCTAATTTGCAAATGGGAATTCCTAACTAACAGGTTTCTTATTATTGAAATAAAGCGAGCCCTAAGCTAATTACAATGCTTACTCGCTATGGCCCTAACAGAAAATTATATTTATTATCATCAAAAATCCTTACAAATAAATATAACTAAACTTATTACTAAACATGATTGGGTGTCCGTAACAATATTATTATAAAAGTTAAATAAACATTGTTTGCAAGATTCGCTAAGCAAAGCAAAACTGACTTTATTAGTTACTTGTATTGCTCGAGCTCCCGTTAAATGTTTCTCTCAACGTACATTTGTTATGGCTACGACTCTTTATCTTGAAATCTGAGTCTGAAGTGGTCACAGCAGCTCGACTCGTAAATGTATAATACACATGCAGTGCTATATTTTCAAAACTATCGCCCGTCTCCTTTTGTTTGTGCGTGTGTAAAAGAGATAGGTGACTACGTTTACTAAACAAATGTCTTTGAACAGGTGCACGTGTGCTTGCTCAAGCTATTCCACTAATATCAACTATTCGGCTCACGTTCCATACTAATGTTTACAGTCGGCGCCTCTGCTGGCACTCTATGAAAAGTTCTGACGATGTGTATTTAATAGGTGGGCTGAAAAATAAAAACCCTTTCCATCTACAAAAGTACATAACCGTTTGTTTAAAGTTTCCGTCAGTTCGCACTTGCATCACTTAATACTCGAAGTGCTTGGCATTGCTATTATTGTTTGCAAAATTATAACGAAAACTTAAACCTATTATGAGGGTTTCAAGTTTCAAATGATACTCGTACTTATAATAATAGTCCACACAGAAAAGTTCGGGTATAACATCAATTTATGTTTTAATTGTTATTTTTTTACTAACCTTTTCGGCATCCTACCTAATTCATTTCTGTTTGGTACTCCGTATTGCACAATTTACAGTTTTTATTCATCAGAAAAAATATGGCATAGTTGCTTCAAGAGATTGTGATTACAATGTTAGTAAGGAATGCTCAAAACAATACCCTGGTGATGAATGCTCTCTCGTTACACTGATGGCTGCGCCCGCGCATAGCAGTGCGTCATATTCATATTTCAAGCGCACTTAACGTTTACGATTGTTATGACACGTCTCTTGTATAGGCCAATCAGCGTTTTATGCGGATACATTGTAGTACTTCTATTGAAAACTTAAAAAAAAAGTAAAAACCGACTTCAAAACCAAAATGCACTAAAAAGTATTAAATAAACTCTTCACCATTAAAAGGAAAGGAATCCGTTTTAGGCAAACAATTTCTTTTTGGAGTCGGTGCTGTGATAGTTGATGCTTGATGGTCAAAGTGATGGCACCGACTCCAAAAAGAAATTGTTTGCCTAAAACGGATTCCTTTCATTTTAATGGTGAAGAGTTTATTTAATACTTTTTAGTGCATTTTGGTTTTGAAGTCGGTTTTTACTTTTTTTAAAGTTTATTTTATTTCTTCATTTTTAGTGATTACATAAGAGGGGGAGTTGCACCTTATGATTCTATTTTTAAGAAGCTACAAATTACCTATCATAAGTTCCGTCATTATAATTACTGAACTCCTAAGAGTTAAGGAGTTCCACCATCAGCTCAGCCCCACAAGATGTTGACTATCAGACGTAACAACACGTCAACATTAAGATTCTAGTAAAGAAACACTATACGTGCTTTTAAAATTTGAGGGTTTCCCTCAATAACACCAAGATCCCATCATCAGATCCCAAAATGGAAAAAATGGGACCAACTAGAAGATACACCCTCTAAGTAGGCGAAAAAATTTTTCGATTCGGTCGACAAACGACTGAGATATGAGGTAACATACATACAAAAAAAAAACATACAGTCGAATTGATAACCTCCTCCTTTTTTGAAGTCGGTTATTTTTTTTTAAATATGGATCATGACTACCATAACGTTATTCAAAATACACAAACAGATGCAAAATAGGTGTAACACCCCGATACTTTGACAACCTTAAGTTACAAATTAGCACTAGTTCAGTACCCAAACTATTCAGCTAATTCTCACCAGAGCGTCAACAAAGCGCTGTAACTCACGTCGTCTCAACTCACTTCATAAATCAGCTCGCTCATTATGTTAGCACATAGCTTTTGTTGTCTCGCACCTAAAGCTTGGCGTTCGACAAGTTTTATGTCGTCAGTAATAAACTCATTGATTGATGATGTCGAACTATTGTTCAAACGCTTTCATTACGCTATATCGGTGTTTGCTTACAATTTGTGTAACATGAAAAAATGTTCTGTCTTGTACAGATATTTGTAAAACTTGATCCATCGATGTCTAGGGTTCGTAATTTATTTCTATTTACGTGTCGTATTTTAAAATAATCTTAAAAAAATATTTATTTAGTCAGTCGAAAACAATATTCGTTAGGCAGATCGTAAAATCTATGGCGTTTATGATTATGAATATCAAATAACCCTTTTGGATTTCCCGATCATAAAAAAGATTCCGAGCGTTTGTTTTGTTTAAATTAACTTTCATATCATATAACTTTAATATCTGATATTTATTTTCATAATTTTCGACGAAAAACATTGTTTATATCACGTGGAAATTCTAGGCATTTTATAATTTGTCTCCTTTGATCAATGGACTCAATATTTCGAACTGAATACTTTGGTTTAGGTCGCACCAGTCTTCAAGAAGCCAGTAGATCTCAAGTAACTAAGATCAATTACCATAGGCATTCTTATTTATTTGCCTTAGTATTTCAATCTCGTACAAGCATATTTATCAGCTTTATATTTAGTTGATGTCACGATATATGCCGACGCCCGCCGCGCCTGAATGCGAAGTAGCTTCGGACTACATGTAACACATAGAAAATATCGTCGTGGCTCATTGCTATTCTATTTCTATGTGGGAAATTTGATGCTACAGGTACTATAAAAAGCTGAATTTAAATATCTGTTTTAAAGGTTTGAGAATGGGTAAAGCATGGTAAAATTTGTAGACTATATTGTTTAGTGTTTTTTGCGTTTTTTTTGTTACGTTTTCATAAGTACAACATATTCCCTCAGGATATTGCTTGATTATTGCTTGTGAGATTAGTTGTTTATACAGTGGAAGGAACATACATTATTTTTTTCAATGCAGATTGTAATTAAGTCCGCAATTTGTTATATTTTTACCAACTTCAAGGAGGTAATCAATTCAATGTGTATGTAGGTATATGATATATTTTTTTTGTAATTTTTTTGAGTATGTTGGTCTATGAAGGCTTCCTAACACGTGTGCCTTATTTCTTAAGTGTTACATACACTTACTACATACATACTTTTTTTATTAGTACTTTTTTGTATATTTGTATGTTTGTCCACGGATTTCACAAAAACCATAAATCGAGCGAGATGACTTTTTTTAGTTCAACTATATACTTATACATCAAAATCGGTGCAGTTTCTAAAAAGCTTAAAAAAGTAAAAACCGACTTGAAAACCAAAATGCACTAAAAAGTCTTAAATTATCTTGTAATTGTTAAAGAGTCAAAAGTTCATTTAAGACTTTTTAGAAAGTGCATTTTGGTTTTAATGTCGGTTTTAATTTCTTTGTTGACTATCCGAGGAAACAACATGTCTACATTAAGATTCTAGTACAAAAACACTATTCGTGCCTTTAAATTTTGATGGTTTCCCTCGATTGCACCAAGATCCCATCTTTAATTAATTAAATCATCTTTATTCAGGCAAATTTACACCCATACATTTCATGTTTAAACGTATTCAATAAAATAGTATAAAACAGCTTCATTAAAATTCATAAAAATATAATGATCGCAGTATAATTTTAATACAAAAATAAATTAATAAGATAAATTAAAATATATTAAAGATATCATAGCCAGTTCATTAAAATTTAGATCCCGGCTTGGCAACAATGGCATTAATAAGAAGGTACAATCTCCAAGCAAATAAATTTTATTATCAAATTGGTCTACAAATGACTGAGATATGAGGTAACATAGGTACAAAAATACATATAGTCGAATTGATTCCTTATTTTTTTAAGTCGAGTTATAACAATTTTTTCTATTTAGAAGAAACAAATTGTTTTAGAGTCAAGCTAGCAAGCATTGCATGATGTTAGATTATAGCTTACAGACGACGCAGATTATGCATCGAACTTGAAGGCGATTTAATTTTCAAAAAAAATTTTTTTTGAACATTCTACAGCTTGGTTCATTTGGGTCGTATAAGCGAGTTAACATAAAAATAACACTTGGTGATAATATTATCCCCTAGTGTTTTTCTTATGTTAACTCGCATAATAATTGCACCTGTACTTCATACACCTGTCGAAGTGCAGACAATATTTCACGCAAGGCTATATTAGCCATGAAATTTAATATCAGTAGGCTTAGTTTCCTGTAAAAAAATGCACTTACTCGCTATGCGTATGGAATTTTCTACATAAGCAGAAAAAAGAAGAGAATGCCTCGAGGCATGAAGTCCGCCTATCGTACAACTGACAGTTCATTTTTTTTTTTTAAATATTCTAAACCATTAGTTCAATGAAAAAAAGTGTCTTTCATTCCAATTTCCATTACTGTTTTCTGTCACAAATTTATTGAGATTTTGCTATGTAACTCGTCCAGACATTTTTTTCATACGGGTATAAGTTTAAGAATCTTGGACGTATCGAATATTGATACATTTTATGCTGATCACGTTACTTCAGCAGAATTTTGCCATTTGGAAATCCAAGTTTAACCATTTTCAAAGTCAAACTGAACAAGCTTCTACTGAACTAGCTCACTCCATCACATCTCCTCAAATTTGTCTAAGCATTAGTTTGGCTTGGCAAGAGTTAAGACCAAACTGATTCCTTACTGAATCTCCCTCTGGTGTGCAACTACAGCTAGGCTTGCGCACGCGCCGCTTGTTCGATTGTAACTAAATGTCAACCGAGTAGGTAATTAACATTTGTACATAATACGCCCGGGGTAAGGTGTTTTCAGCGGGATGAAGCTTTTAGCATATTCAATGCAACGACGATTATAAACTATTGGTTTTGCTATGTTGACATGTGCCCATCAGATAATTAATTTGCATATTAAGTACCTATTTCTGTTGTTTAACCTTCTTTTTCAATTGTAATTAAATTACTGTCCACTGTACTGTGTTATATGTGTTTATTTGTAATCATTAAATAAGTACTTAGTTTAGTCAATGCGCTATCGTATGCATACATTTTAAAAGCTCCAGCTTTTGACTTGATTTCGTTAAAAACGATTTGTTATAATGTATATTTTCTTAATAGGTATTAACAATGTAATCAGTTAAAATGAAGAAGTTGAAAGTACAGTTACCCACTGGCTACAATAAAATTAGTAACCGAAGTACAATGTTCATTGCGGGCAAACCGGTAAATAACAAATTTATTAAGGTTTTTATACAAATCAATCTGACCAAACAACTGTAGTCAGGTTTTATTTCTTGTGTATCGCATACCGGCGCGCGCGGCGATGCCACATTTCCGTCATTTAGTTGGCTGATTCCAGTAATGATTAATATTTATAACAGATACTTGAAACACGATTACCTCCTGATTAAATGGCAGCTATTTATGAACTGTTAATAGGTTTTAGAAGCCTGGCACGATATACATAAAACATATATCTACTTATATACGACGACCCGTCTGGTGTAGTGGTCGAGAAATCGCCTACTACGCAGCGGGTTGCGGGTTTGATCCCCGCACAATACAAACATTTGTGTGCATGAACATGTCTGTTTGTATTGGTTTGGGTGTTTTCTATGTATATAATGTATGTATTTACAAAAAAAAAGTATTTAAGTATTATATCCGTTGTCTGGCACCCATAACACAAGCTTTGAGTAGCTTACTTTGGGACTAGATGGCGATGTGTGGGAATGTCCAAAGGATATTATTATTATTACTTATAGAGTTTGATTCTGCTTTTTTGAGTTGGGTTTGTGTTTCTGCTAAAAACGGTGTCCAAATGGAAAATGTAGGTATCAAATTACTATTATAACAAAGTTTGACTTCTTGTTCCTAATAAACATGTCTGAAATGCATTTAATTACCTGTAGCTATGTACTCCTTACAATAAGTTAAAATAAATCAGCCAACGTTAAGTTACATCACGAAAAGCATTCGATATTTTCAAGCGACCTAATTCTAGTTATTATCTCATTCCATTTGTCTTTTTAATAAAATGGGACCTTTCTTAGAACTTTTCACTGTGTCTTATAATAACGTAATTACATGAATTAATTTTATTTTAAGGGTGTCCCGCTTGGTTGCGCCTGACTGTTATGCAAATAAAGACTAGAGGTGGTCACAACAGTCATGTATAAGTATTTATGACTTCATTCACTTTTGAACGATATCTTATAGGAATACTTGTAAATCTTAAACTGTGATCTGTTAAAAGAACGAAGCTCGGTCGTTACAATGCATGGATTTTCACGACATATCCTCCTATTCAACGTTTCCTGTGTGTGAACAAGACGAAACTTTTGACTCCAGTCAGTCAGTATGTTATTTTCTTTCATGAGATATCAAAAGACATGTTAACTAAATAATCTAAATGATAAAATTTTACCTCTTTTGAACCAGAACAAAATACCTAAATTAGTCTAGTTTTTTTAAGATGTTAAGCTTTCGCGTTGCTCTTACAATGAAGCGGACGCCCAAAATTTAGCAGTATAAATTACTCGTTCTCGTTTAGAACATCACTTTTTGCATCATTCCACTCCGGCGCACCTATCACTCTCAGTGTCAGTATCTAACGCACCCATCATAATATCTCCACATCTGTGTGAACGTGCCTTAACACATCTAAAGACTGTAATGAGGGCGAAAGGTTCTACTCTGTAGCACGTAGATTTTCGGCTCTAGCCCACCCACTCACTCGTACTAAAAATCTGTCATTAGAGACTTCAGTCAAAATTATGGGTACAATTTTAAAACATGAACATGGAATAGAATATCAGTTAACTAAATCTATCGTGCGCGAATTTTGTCGCGAGTGACTACGATTTTTTTGCTTAGGCAGTATTTCGTCGTTTTAGTCATATGTATTTTATTTGTACTTCAACGCAAAGTAGCCAGATATTTGGCCACAATGTCACCTGTTGATTTTGTGATGATGCGGCCGAGGACAAACATGGGTATGATACCCACTTAATAGTAACAGCTTTTTGTGTTACCTAACGGCGTGTAACTCTTGGGTTTAGGATTCTTTAGCCAGCAGAAAATTTTATAATTAGATTTTATTGGAATGCGATGGCTTTTAAGACGTTATTTTCTTTCTATGGATAAAATTAGTTTTACATAGTAGAGTCCCTGGTGCCCTGAGACAATGAGAGGCGCTCCGGGGCTCCGAGACGGTAGCGTCACGGGTCGCCGCCTCCGGAAGGAACCGCCGTGGGAACACCTGCGCAACCGCACCTTACTAATAGGTGAACCCTATTAGCAGGGGCGTAGAGCTCAAAATGCCACTTGTTAAGTCCACTAGATAACTTCTAGCAGTGTTATTTAGAACCGAATCTTAAACTACACTATTAAACCTAATTAAGTATTACTTAATCTCCTTTTCACTGTTAGATAAGCGATTAGTTAGAACTAATTGTGTCGATTTGATGGTTGGTGACTAATCTGATTACTAAATAACACAGTTTGTAACAAAACGTTTATTACTTAACATTAACAACATTAATTTGTACTTGCCTTAAAATATTTTATAAGAAAATAAATAATCTAGCGATGTGCCATATTACATAGGATGGCCTAGTTTGTACCAAATTCGATAAATTGGGAAGATTAGTTAATTTAATTGAATAGACATTTACACAATTAATGCAAAACAATAATGTAACTGAAGTATCCATACTCTACTACTCATTTAACTACTAATCTTGTAGCTTTTGTAAATTTCACAATCACTTCCTATTTTGTAGCTGTGAAATACTTCATTAATATACAAAAAGTAATACTTGGCACCCGTAAAATTGGACTATTAAGTATAAGCAAAAAGCATCAATCGCTTTTTGATTTTGCTGCTAAAGATCGTTCTTTGATTTTATAAGTTACAACTATTCCTGTAGCACCGAAAAGCGCTGCTACAAATATCACATAATTAACGCCTATGTACTCATTAATTATTCCAGCCAATAAAGGTGTCACTACACCAGAAAGTGACCTCATACTACCCGTAGCTCCTATCACAGAACCTCTATGCTCTGAATTTCCTTTATTCATAATCATCTCTAAGCCTGCGACTCTACCCACAGAACCACTTATAGCTAAAGGCATAACGAACAATAAATACAAATAAATATTCGGAGACAACCCCATTCCTATTAAAGATACAGTAACAGCTATAAATATGTGGTAACATCTCAAAGATGCGTCCTTGTCATTTTTGTAAAATTGGTTAATGTAGCCTATGAAATATGAACACAAGGATCCTATACCTCCTTGGAAAGCTATAATGTAACCTAAGCTTTTAGGCGACATGCCGAGCTTTTCTTTTAAAGAACACTGAATAGTTCGTAAAGTACATGCCTATACACAAAGTTATGAGGAGTTTGAACATGAACACATCCCAGTAAACGGCCCAGTCTACTTTTTTGAACTCATCAACGGATTCCTTGATGCTGCTCCTGACTGATTCAAAAAGCTTTGGCGCCACAGCCACTTTGCTTTTCTTGTTATTGTTTTGTTTTTCTTTACTTCTATCTGGTAATAAGTTGGTAAGACCTGTAACAAAAAAAACATAGTTCAATGATGTTATAACAATCATGAATACTTAAACTCAACTTATTCCAATGCGAGACGCGCATTAAATAATGTCGCAGAGTGCTAAGATTAACCTGTATTAACAGCGAAGATCGCGCTCACTAAACACGCTATAATCAGGAACCCGTGCTCCGGGAAGGCTTCGGCAAGATGGCCGCTGATCATGGGCCCCACAGACATGCCCAAGCCTGACAGTGTAGCCAGCCTGCCAAAGGCCACAGCCTGCTTAGCCGGGTCTGGCTCATAGTCCGGCGCTATGGACTTTGTGAGGATCTGGGTCTGTTTGAAGAAACCTGGAATTGAGATGATTCTTTATTACACATCACATAGGTCAGTTACATTACGTCACAGCACAGGTCTGTTATAGATGTGGATGAGTTGGCAAAAATCCATTTCGCTAGAGAGGCGTCTTGAGTTCAATTATCGCATTAATTTACCTATCCGTAGAGAAGGATAGAATAGAAAAGATTCTAGCATGGTCTTCAATTCAGAAGAATGTAGAGAGGATACGGTTGCTCTTTTGAGAGGACGTGAGCACAATTATCATCGATGAGTGAATCATTAGAGAAAATTTGTTTTTAAGTGCAATAACTAAATAAGTATTATTATTAGTCTGATAAATTTAACAGTCCTAAAGTGAGTGATAACAAGAACACTTTACTCGTATAATAGTAGATAGATAACTAAACCTACGTCATTTTCAAATTGGTAATCTTATAACATTTGATAAGATCCAATGATAGAGAAAGTATGCATTGTAATATAAATAAATATAATCTACGTAATTAATAGTTGGTGTCATTATAACCACCTACTGTTTATGTAGTTAAAAACATACAATGATCATTATTTAATTTGTATATTTCAATTGTATAAACTTAATTTCAGACTTACCTAAGCAAGCTCGCGTTGTAAAGAACACAGCTACAGAAGATGTGACACCCAAAAGAAAGTATGCGGTTCCGCTTATAACTAACGAAACTATCAAAGTTGGTTTTCTTCCTTTTAAATCACTCAGGTTACCCTAGAACAGACCGGTTAAAAAGGCATTAATAATGTTCTTTTGTAAGTAAAAAAACACTTGTATCGATCGACAAATTAGTTTTCGTACTTGATGTATTTTATTTTTTTGTGTGTGTCAAATAAACAAACATTTATTCATTTATTCGCTGCGTACCACTATATAAAAACTAGACATCAACAAAATTTTCTTTTTCACTTAGAAATCGAAACTCAGTACATCCAAGATAACTCCCAGACCAGTATATCATGAAATACTTTAAGTTCTCGGATAAAGGGTTACTTAAATAGTAATAACACGAGCCATTGCCTTAAAACTCTAAACAAATTGTTCCGCGTAGTAGATAAATGCTGTACTTATCAAAACATCTGAACTCCGCGTGGACTTGGCTGCCACAAGGCCAGCGTGATTTGCATTTTACAAACATAGCAGTACAACACAATATAATAACACAACATATTTTAATGGGTTTGCTCTTGACTCCAAGCTAAGCCAAATGCGGTAGAGTAGATTCAGAATCGAGGATGGAGCGAGCTCACCTAAAGCACTCAATCGGTTTGTGATCACTCTCAATTTGACAATGTTTGAATTGTCATCTTTAAGAAATACTGACGCAGATATTGAGTGTCACTCTAATATTTGCTTATTGAATGCTTACAACCACTGGTGCAGCGAAGAGTTGAGTCCCAGAGTATACAGCCCCCAAAGTGCCAATGACGAGGTGACTGCAACCCAATGCCCGAGCTTGGTTCTGCAGCTGAGGCACTATGAGGCCAGCCCCAAGCATGTCCTGAAAATGTTGCAGAAATTACAGACATATATCTTGGCTCATAGGTCTCTAAGGGCTCTTTGCTACTATTAAACTTAGAAATACTTATTTATAGTCATTCCATCATCATTGTCATCTTAATCCATTCCCAATTCAATTATGTGTCGAATTTAGCATGGTATTTTACAATTGTCGTATCAAAATTTGATGTAATATCTCAAATCAATGTATTTACATCATAATAAATTAGGTAAAGATACTAGTTTTTATAAACATTGGTAATAAATGTTACAACATTATAAGTTACAAGGTTGCTTCTGAATTTGCAATTTATTTTATGACAGCGAATCTTGCGTTATTCTGTGACCATCACGGTCCATTCATAATTACTACGGTGTATATGAATATTAAGCGGATTAGAAACTAGTCTAGACAGAATCGTCAGCAGCGAAACATTAACAGGTACCAATGCGAACCATTCCTACATAATACGAGTAGAACCTTGAACCTTATTATGAGAAGCAATAAGGTGCACGGATTGTTTGTTATAGTCTTTAAGTTAAGGACTTTGGTGGTTGGAAGCAGTGTATCTAATCTATTTATTTAGAGACACGTGCGCAGAGTAGTCTTGCTAAAGATATTTATTTCGAAGTTTTTTTCAAGCATAAATTTTCCTGACACTTATTTCTTTCCCCTCCGACAAGGAAGTAGTAGAGCCATGTGCTATGACCGAGCCTGACCGTTTTTGTCACAATTAAAATCTGCGTACTATGAACTATCTAACACACGATTTTCAATAGCCTAAGATCCACAACATACATACATATACAGTATCAAAACTCACCAGAAACGACACGATCTGCAGTATTTGCGTCGGTGTCAACATTGTTTTAGTGGCCATTTTACACTGTGATAACAATAAACCGAAACACTCGCGGCAGTGATAAGCGCGCGGGGCTGGCCGCGACGCCCGCGACTGAGCTACGCTTGTAACGCTACACTCGCAATCACTCAGCGCTACAAGTGATAGTAATGAATTGACGGTGACGTGGACTCTACTAATACTGTTCTTGTAGTGAACGTCTGATTGATAGAGTTCACTTATCTTTTCTGTGACCTGTAAACGAATACAATTATATATGTATGATGAGTAAATACTTAATTATTTTGTATCGCAATAATAAAATTTATAATATAAAGCACGAAACGATAAAGGTGACGGAGGCATTCAGATAGACAGCGGATACAACTGGACCGATTTTGTTAATCTAACTAAAGATACTGCGACGCAATTACTTAGCTACTTACTTCAAAACGTGAAGAAGGCGGTGAAAATCTCTATTTAATATTTAGTGTATTCAGTACTTTAACGGGCGAAGTCGCGGGTTAGCACTAGTGTTTGCGTGATATTTTTTGTAGCCAAGCGACGCGACGTTTCGGCCTAGTTGGCCCTGGCAGTGACCGTGTCCAAATCTACAAACGTATAAAAACAATAGTACGCATGCATCTTGACAGTTCCTAAATAAATATTTAGATGCTTGCAGCAAAGTCAATGATAGATATTAGTTGATAATAAAAGATAATAACATCATATCAGATAAAGTACAAGTATGCTTGTATTGGTTATCAATATTAGAAAGATACAAAGTTATCTTTATGACTTTAGAATTGAAACTTCATTCAAATAAAGTTTTCTTATCACCTGTTGCTATATTTCATTAGACACTCACTTACGAAGCGAAGTGAAAATATGCATTTACCTACTTACATCCTCGGTGTAAATTCCTGTTTATTTTCAGTGTTATATTTATAGAAATGGTTTTATAAGGCTTCATTTAAATTTCAAACACGGTTCTATTTTATTTATCTACTTATTATCCATAAATTTGCACAGGTGTTCATGCGGTAAGCGATTTATTCTGTGCGCTTCCTTAACTTAGAATAATACAAATCTTTTGTGCTAACATGAAGTGTCTTTAAATAAATTATAATCGTAGTTGCCATAAGATGAAAGTAAGTAAGAGAACTGTAGATACTTTTATGATCGCGTCTTTCTTTAAGATCTCGTCATGACTTCGACAGACAGCCATACTTATAAAATGTCGAAGCTTATGGGTCACCATCACGCAACCAACAGTTATTATTTCGCCGTAAGGTCCCACGGTCAGTATCAGTGCTTACTTTGTGGGTCATTTTATAACACTTCTAATAATAGTAGCAGTGTACACCCGTCATGGCTCACGATTTAATTGTAAGCAGTTACTTTTGTCTTGGGCAAGGGCTCATGAGAACTTGCTAAGCATTTTTATTGTTAAGCAATAAACATTTTTTTTAAGTTTAACGAGGACCTAAAGTTGAGCATTTACTTAGCAATTTAAAGATTTTGTATGTAACGTTTGCTACGAGCTACGATGATACTATGACATAAAGCGAAAGCCATAATTATGATGTAAGAAGAAAGGCTGATTACTCCATCGTAAAATGCGTGTGATCGGAAGCAGGCAGCTATAGTTAATCTTTTTGATGTCATCATCCGAGATTATGACATCAAAACATTAATCGTTCATCTCAAAATGACAACAGTCAAACATACAATTTGATGACAATTTTGGACCTTCAACGTGGGTGTCCGGAAGTGTATTACGTAGATATTTCCTTCAGATTTAATGCAGGATTTCCTACGATTTGTAAAAGTTTACCGTTTGTCTAATATCAGTGTAAGTAGATAATAAATAATGAAATAGTACTTAAGTTTAATCTCAACACTTCGTGAGAAAGTTGTCTGTGTGTGTGATGACGTTCGTGATGCATAGTTAATCTACTTTTTATATCAGCTGTGTGAACATAAAGATATAAAGCATCTTTGGATATAGATCTACAAGAATATTGTAGGTAATCTGCACGAAGTATTTGAGTGATTTTAAGCATCAGTTTCCTGGTTAACTGAAGTAGTAAATTAAAAAACTTAATTCTCATTTTCCTTAACGTTTTATTTTACTCTATTCCTTCCTAAAAGTCTTACAAAAAGTTGACTGCAATTGATTAGTGTGCGCTGTCAACCCCTTAGCCCTCCTTAGGGCATTACGCGGTCGGCTGACCATTAGACACGCATCCATTGACCCACTGCCATTCGATGCTCCATCGGGTGTTTTTTGCCCTTAATCCTTTTTGTTACACTGTAAATACCCTTGTTTCCGAACCATATTGTAATCGGAGCTTTCCAGTTAAGTTTTGCCTTAAAACTTAGTTATCGTAACGCGACGCTTTTTTCTTGACGTTACAAAACTGTAACCATTGTTGTAAGTGAATCTTCTTTTGTCTTCTGTAATAATTGCAAGCTAACAATATCTAGGCTTGTCTTATTTAAAATCTCCTCGGCTGAATTATCATACAAGGGTATTCTTAAAACCGTTCATTGTTAAGGTCTCCTAATTGTCGATGTTAATTTTCGAATTAATTATTGCCCGTAGGCGGTTTCTTAACGTCAGAGGTAAAGCAGTCTACACGAGGTTTGAGCTTGTTTGATATAGTGTGTCTTCTATTCTGCCCACATCTGCCTACATAAAAAAACATTTCCTTTTATCTGACATGTGTTATAAATAACATAGCCCTTTCATTTTTGACTGCAGTAGGTGTTTTATTCCGTAATCTTTATTTCTTCGACTTATTACCTCACGTTAACAAACCTTAGTCATTTTGAACTTAGTCATCCATCACAAACCGTGACTTTACATGACCGTGAAAATTGGCCTATGTATAACCCCTTCTTAAGCGGCGAAGTCGGTTGGGGCACATTGGGCGAGTGTGCCAACGTGAATCGGTCTCCTGTGCACTGAACTGTGACCCCGTCTGCCCCGACGTTGACGCTGACTCATCCTTCCTGAGGTCCTACTGTGTAAGAAAGACGATGTGCGTATTTTGGCTCTAAGCTGCTTTGTCACTCACATGGTATAAGGCAGCACGTGTGTCATAGGGGAATGCATGGTTACATCCAAAATAGCCAATCTGATTAATCAGAGATCAGCAAACTGCACTCATGCGTATCATAAGATAAGCTCTTCCTTCACAGTCATAGGTCACCTACCACCATGTTCTTGACTCCGAGCTGTTTCAAAGGAATTTAGGGAAAAAAAACTAGTTACTTTTAAGAGACTAATTAATCTACATTTGGACGGTAAAAATAATGACAACAGCTTACTTTTACCGTAGGGCCCCCTGACCAGGATAACTCCTTAACTAACCAAGAAAAAACCGCCATTGTCCAAACCAATCCCAAAGTAACGGCGTGCCCGTAACTCCGACAATCTCGACTTTTACGGCGTCGTTACGTCAGGTTTAAATATTTTAAGTAGATTACTCTTGACTTTTACAACTGATGTATGCTGAGCTTGTGGTATGAACGTAATGCGTTTTCGAAATATTCAGTGCCCTTGAATCTGAGCTGAACCTCGAATTCTGTGTTACTTTCTTTTATAGTTGCATCTTAACTTCAATTATTGGTGCTATAATTCTGCAAATAAAAATCTGTAGTTTATTTATGACGTTACTTCTATCACATCACCGACGATACAATCATTCGATAAAGTATGGTTGCATCGCAAATCGATAAACCGTGAACATTAGAAAAACACCGTTTGCATTCGATGTCAGTTTCACGCGTTAGGTGTTGCAATAGCCATCTCATTACCATTTCTAAACTGTATGCAAAACAAAAAACAAATTCGTATGGCGTAACTGAAAAAAGTTAATCTCCCGATCAGGGGAGGAGGGGTACTCAAGACGTGTGGGAATCGCCAGCCAAGTGTGACCGCCCGTCTTGGTGTATAATTGCTGGAGCGGTCAAAGGTGCTCACATTATATAGTATAGGACTCCTGTGAGAGCCCTGTAATGAGGAAGACAAGGATAACAAGGGAACAGACAGGAGACACAACAGATCCTTTGTTAGCTAATGAGCATGGGCGAACTAATTTGATATTAAAGGCAAAATATACGGTTAAGCTTTGCTGCTAATAGTTCTGACTTCCGTTTCTTTTTACATTCAAGACTCGGTGAGAGCATTCATATGGAGTGTTGGTTTTGTCAGTGACATCCAACTCAGGGATGATAATATGAGTTATGTTTATTTAAAACATATATACGTATATGCAAATTTTATACAAGAAAACCTCTTCACAACATTTAAAAAAAACAATGGGGAAACTCGCACCCTCGCTCGTTGCTCTCGTTCGTAGATACGCAATACTACGCCGTAGCTAGTAAGCTACGAAGAGGCGACCTGGCGTTGGTAGTACTAACTCGCACTAGTATCGCAATAATAAATTGATTTTATCGGTTTTTTCCTTAAAAAGAAATAAACTTATTGCATCAGTATCGTTTGTACAACCTCCCCTGAGAAGCTTGTCGCTGACCAAAACAACACCCTGTATATAATAGGCTAAGATATTTTTTTGCAAATCATATAGGTCACATGGAAATGTACAATTTAGACGGTCGCGGTCACGGTTTTTTGACGCAATGAGTGCCCTTTGGGTAAATAAATCATGACTTTAGAGGAAGAAGTATTCTTCATTTTTATATTTTGATTCAAACCTTTGTTTGTGCTCATTTTAAACTCGCTTACTTTCCGTTAGAAAACAGTAGCTATAAATTATACTACTTGAGCGTTACCAACGTTTCTCGCATCGAAACCGCACAATGCACTTTCATTTATTTCCAATAGAGTTTATTGAAATTGAAGCGATCACCAATTTATGGCACCGGGATAACTGTGGGACCGCGGTCGCATCTCGCTTCCCGCTTGCACAAAACTATGATGTGGTTACCAATGAGATCTAAGTGTTATAAAAGGACTACTGGAAAACATAAAACGGTATGATAAAATAATGTACGGATACAATCGTATTTTAATTATTAAAAACGTCATAATTCTGTAAAAAGACATGAGTGACGTTGAAAAAATAGGGTAATCAAAGTAAGGGTCGATTTTAGCAACGTCAGATAAGACTTATCCGGCTGAATAGATATAAAACGTCCGAGTTTAAAATTACATTTACATAAATGATTGCCGAAAATTAGGTGACGTATTCAAATTAGGCATATTATGTTTTATTTGACGAATATTCCTTATCTGACTTTAAAAAACTAGGCCTCAGTGTTGCAACTAAGCCTTGGTGTAGGAACATATGCACAAGCTTTATTCCACGCAAGATCCATCCCATTTTTTCTAATGATGCAAATCACACTACTGATCTGTTAATATGTTGAGTTAAGTTTGTAGATTGAGTGATCGATTTGTCGATTATCGGTTAATGGATAAGAACACTAAAGGGAAGTCATTTCGGACATTAACGATAAACAAAAAATAACCAAAAGCGATATGGAACCGCAAAGCAAGTCATCAACGTGGACCTTACTCCACGCCAACTCAGGCACCCATATAGTACTCACTTCGCAGAAACCCTTTATTGATCGATTTAACAGCCTATGCCCAAGTTTAGTTTTCCATGTTTGGACCCAGTTTCCTAATGCGTATGTCTGGCAGTGTAGCCGACGGTAGACAACGGTAGAGTTGCTGAAGTATCGATAGAAGAAGCTTAGCATCAAACACGCTTAACGCTAAAACATCGATACTTAGAAAAGCCTACTGTAGTATTGAATGTTAGAAAGTATATATCTCCGATAGTTAAGAAACTATCAAAAGAGTCGATACTTTGAGCAGTGTTTATTGCACATAATGTTAAGACAAAAAAACTATCGATCGATAGGAACCTGTATACCGTTAGTCATATTTACTTATTGAAAAAACAAGACAGTTAAAGTATATGTACCTATTATAAGTACCTATAAATAAATAAATAAATCTTTATTTCAGGCATCTTGGCCCATAACCTACCTATAGTATGCTCGCATTTGATCGATGGTTTAACACTATGTATATTAATATTATATAAACTCTATCTATGAATACATACCAATCGATAGATCTATTGAAAACACTACCCGGCGCCTTCACACCCGTGGCTAGCTGGCTGAGACGATCGCCGTGAGAAACAGCCGTCGCGGTTCAGGGCCCCTGTATTACATTATATCATAAAAACATGCCTTGTAATATGTATATTGGCAACAGTTATCGCTTGACTGGAAGTATTGAGGTAATCTTTTCTGGACGGCACCTAAAAAGTGAAAAGGGACTTGAAAATATTTCTCTGGTAGTTAAATTATTTAATTAACATAGGATTATCACTATCGTCACATCACTAAATAATAACTATTTAGTGATGTGACGATAGTAAAAAGTAGTTGTACTTTTCTCGGTAACAGGAATTTATTAGTTGCTAAACAATGTATTTCTTCAAAATGAAATATTTTTCTAGCTACTATTTCGCCGCAAGTTTTACGACCCTGCTAGTTATTATTCTGTAGCCCTTGGCTGTTTACTACTGGTTGCTATTAAATCGAAGTTATTTCAATAACGGTATCTTAAACCGCAATGCTACTGATGGCGAAGCTATATTACTTTCATAATGTTTTGCATAATCTCTATTTAATTGAATGGTGGTCTTCAACTTTCATAAACTTATCAGGTAGAGGCACCTACTTATAATGTCTAATTGCTTCTAAAACTTTGTGATATTTTTTATACGATAAAAACAACTGGACAATAGGAATCTCGTATAATTAACATAAATCCTAAAGAAAGCCATACCATATAACACGAAAATTACAGTTAGGTATTCGGTTAATATCGCCAATTAATCAAAAATTTAGATAAGTAGGCCCCGTCATAACAATTTTAAGTTTTTATATCTATAGGTACTACTTTCAGTTCATGAACCTATCCCCAAATAAGACGCCTCGAATTACCGTAAATGTTAAACGCGTGGTAGTTATTTATTCCGATACATTTTAGATTGATTTCCTTTATCGAGTATCATAACAATTCATTTTGAATTTTATTGCTACGATATTGGTGTGACGTAATATGTATTGTGATCTACGATCTCTGCCGCCTTGTATCTTATAGCATTCCTTCACGCTCACTTTTCTAATCTCTGTGACGCTTTTTCTAAAGTTTTGTTGCAAGGAGTACTCGATTACAACCAGACGAGATTCTCTTACGGTATTTCTTTGTATGAACTAGTCAAAATTTTGAGGTCAATGTTTGTTGTAGATATTACTAAAGATTCATTGTTATAATATCAAAAAGTTTACCTAGATTAGGGTAGGTACCGAACATAATATTATCCAGAAATCAATAACTTCACGCAGTAATGATAATAATACGAGCATTTTTTACAGCATTCAAAATCAAATAATCATTCATTTTAGCACATTATGATTATAAAATGCAAATGGATTGACCGGGAGGCCATAGATTGGGCGTTAACCTGTCCTCGCTTAACAATAAACCCAAGATTGGAAGCAATAAATATCGCTTATCTTGGAAAACACATTCTCAACAAACCAGCCGCATTTAACCAAGTTATCTCCTAGATATAAGAGGGCCACCTCTACCGGTTGGTTCTGTTTAAAACATAAGAAAAAGTTCCATAAAGCACACTCAAACCGGTCAGATTAGGAGAAACTCTACGGTCTACTTCGGCTGAGCATCATTAATGTAAATCGTTGACAAATGGACAGAAAAACACTTTATATGGTTATCAGCTCGTGCCACCAATTTAATGGAGGACAATACTCGGAATTGTTACGTAGGCACAAAATCGTGTGTAGGTCTGATAATATCACTATTGTGTATCGAATATACAAGATTAAGATGTAGTCGTCAAGAGTGTGGGCCCCTGACACTATCAAGATGTTAACTGACCTCAAACTGTCTAGGAAATGGTAATCGGAACTGACTTTGGTGCAGAAAAAGTTGAAGCACTAGTAAATGCGGATGGTGATGCCAGTTAAACTGAAATTAACATGTTTCCCAGCTGTCTGAGTTGATGAAAGAGTATTAATTTGCTCGTTAATTCTCTCTTGGCAACATTTTGCGAGTGTACTGTTGTTTAATCAGCGACGTCGTGGGAACCCTGTTGTTTGCACCCCGTAACACCCGCATGTTTCATATTCTCGTATGTACACGTTTGTGGAAAGTTTACTAATCTGAGAAATAATTAACTCTGAAACAATGGGGCCATCTACTCCGGTGGCGTTATTGACTTATAGTTTCCATGTAGATGTGCAAAATATGATACAATAGCCAACTGTTGTGTTGCTTGGCTGTAGTCATCATAGCCTAGTATAGGAGTTAATACTTATGTGTACATAATACCTTACTGATCAAATCTACTTATTAGTTCAAAGTCCAGTGTCAACTTAAGCTCACCTTCTGCGGTATACCTTTGGTGCAAATGTTGCATATTTACTTTTTAAGAATATCAATCTTAAATTGGTTAGTGAGAGAGTATCGCAAACGCCGCGTGTAAATACCACCGCAAAATCACACGCAAGAACTTCGTAGCCACGTAGCGCGTATTGAGCGGTTTTACTAGGCGTTTTACTCCTTTAGAATTAAGATACTACAGTTAAAGGGACTGAATTTATTTCACGCCGTCATAATCAAATACTGTCGTTTCGAAAAAAAAAAACTGGTAGTCACTACATAAGTTTGTGTTGCATTTTAAGCTTTCTTTACAGATGAATTTAAATGTGGGTTTTGTGTCATTTTTGGTTCCACACTTACACCTCACTTCACCTGATACAAGCGTATTTAAAAAGCTTTAATTTGACATTATTATTCAGAAGCGTTGTTTATTTATTTCGCTACTGTAAATTTCTATAAAAGTAATTTTAAGATAGCAAATTATGATATCACCTTTGCAGTTATCGACTACGAGTTAAAGTCCTGCTATATTTGGACGTGTTTTAACGGTAAAAGACTTTTTGAGTGAAGTTAGCACTTCCTCTTAGCACAAAACTCGTTTTACTTACTACGATACTACAAAGTCAACAACACATCGTGCGTGCATACTTCACCGCATAAATGATTCTTGGTTTCAAGATCGTAAAGATGATTTTTCGTTACTCGAGGACGATCATCCAAAAAGCTTGTAGCGAGAAAATGATGGAGGTACAAGTTAGAGTGAAATGAAATATATAACCGGTTACAATATCGTTGTTGTTGAGTGGAATATGTATCTATTAAAATGGTACTACGAGTACGTTCATTTCTACTAGCCTAGCACGTGTCTTGAAAACATAACCCATGGACTGATGGTAGTCTTAGTTTACGAAATAATCTACAAAATGTAGAGTTATTGTGGAGTCCTTCATAAACTAAGCTATGTTAATGTTTATAATGTGCTATGCATTATGCTTTCAATATTACGAGTATCTAGGAAAGAGCCTACTCGTATTTAACAAAAAAGCTAATAACAGGAGCTCACGGGGAGGATGGAAGCCCGTGTGAGCAAAAAATGCATTGAATCTTTTATCCAAAGCGATACAACAATAGTTACAAAGGGTAGCGTGAAATTCTCTGATGGTAATCAAAAGTATAATTTTTTTGTATAATAAAAAAGTCGAATCTTACTATTAGTATTTTTTATCAAATTAATCCAATAAGATACAAGTATTATAAATTAGGAATTAAAGTTGTTTATTATTATGTAGTTACTGACTTCAAATGTTTATTTTTTATCAGTTCACATAAGTGATGTCTGATCGATTACTATAATTCTATTCCTTAATGACATGATTGTCAAATTCTTTCCAACGCAACGGCTGCGCGGCATTCTTCTACCTCGATTCATAGCCCATATTCCAAATTCGTGTGTAATCGAATCTAATTTTTTTAACGCTAATATGTTTAGTACTACAGTATTAACTTGTAACAAACATTATAAGCTTGATGCGTGTCTTGCTATTATTAATCTACGGGTGTGTAGTGGACTATGTAATTTGTGTGATTACGCAAAAAACATATTTTCTTAGCGCCTACGGTTAATTAGTGAACACCCCGGCAATTAACACGTTGCTTTAATTACACACTCAATTGGTGGAGGGGGTTATTAATATACTGCATACCACGGATGGGGTTTGATGATAGGGCAACCGCTGACAGGTAAAAAAGCGATGTTAAAAAAAATATGAACAACAGCACATAAAGGTAAACAATGCGGTGTTTTATTCCATTGTAATAAGGGCTAGTTTGTAACAAAAGTGGGTAAATTAATGTGCTGGCGACTGTACATACACACCTAGTCAAACCAATTAAAAATTACTTATCTATCCGCGTATCTTAGTGACATCAAGAAGCCAATAACAACAAAAGACAAAACAAATGGACAAAAGAATTGATTAAGGATTTTTAATCGAGATTTAAGCCTTTTTAAATTCGAGACCCTAAATAAAGATTGTTTGACATACTTACTAGAATATAGAGATTCATTTCTTTGCCATCAAGCCCTAATATGGTGTCAACTGTACCATTATGTGCCTACATAGATATTATGCAATTGTTTTATAATTATGTAGGAAAGTGTTCTGTCCCGACTTCGTTTACGGCTAGATTCTACTACAACACTTTGTAACCTTGAGTGTCAGATTCATTAATAGCTCCTGATAACTTGGGTCACATGTGCCACTGAGCTTTTTTAGCCTGCCTCTTAGCCTGTCTTTCAATCCCTTCTGCATTCCTGGCTGCATGGAATTTGACTCATCGCTCATCTTAAGGCTTCACACCATGACTCACGCGAACGGTGTTCCACAATGAATCCTTCACGTCGTTATTAATGAGCAGTATTTATTAGTAAACTATGTTTATGTTACAATTATTTAACAGGATCGTGACTTGATGTAATTGGCTAATTGATAGAGTAGCTGACTGCTCTAGCACATAGCTGACTTTAACGTTGAATGAATCTAGGGAACTATTATTTTAATAGCCATAAGTTATCAGGACCTATAATAATACTCTTTCTATCTCTCACTTCTTATTAACTTAACTCAATCCTCCTTTTTGCTGTTGCATAAAAATAAGAAGCTTAAAAAATAATCTAATAATTTAATGGTAGGCTCAGTCCACTTCGTTATATTGTTAACAGGCCTGATTTTTGAGATAGGGCTCAAATTACACTGCAAGACGTCAGATTTCCACTTCTCACTCAACTAGACGTGGTATGTAATTGGGCCGTGAGCCGCGCAATTACTGAGGAATGAAAATAGAGCCAACCAGTTGAACCGCTTACCGTTTGGGTACAAACTTTAAGGCAATGCACTATTTTTATCTTAGCTAGTACATGCCTATCTAATAACCGACCTATGCTGTCTGTAAATATTTGAAATTTGTCTTTTGACCAAAAGCCTCTGAATAAAGAGCCTTATATTGCATTTTTTTATCATGCTACAAAGTCAATTAGAAATCGATTTTTTCTATATTGTCTCGGGTCTGGGTGTTGTGGTACCACCGTTGTGTCTGATTTCCATAACACAAGTGCATTAGCTACTTACTTTGGAATCAGAGCAATGTACGTGATTGGTGTCCAATAATTTAAAAAACCGGTCAAGTGCGAGTCGGACTCGCACACTAAGGGCTCCGTGTCAGTGCCGACGTTACCTAAATTAGACATCCACTTGCCTTATACAAAAAGTCTAGAAAATAGGGTTAAACCAAACGTCTTTTTGTTCCTTTCTTATATCTTTTGATTTTTCCGATTTAAACACGAGTGTCATCCGTATTCATTATCAGGATTTCAACCTATATTCACATCACTTCCACTCTTGTAGATCTACAGTAGGTAGGTATTGTATAGGTACTTTTATCATTATTTTATCATTATTTTCGTTTTTCTATCTGTTTACCTACGTAAACAGATAGAAAAACGAAAATAATGGTTACAGTAATACGTAATTGACACACATCTCTCTTGTCAGAACTTCAAACGTTATTATGTTACCTATAGAATGTTTACATTAAACTCTTTGGTAAGTGGTAGTTTGCGCACGTGCGTAGAGACAAAGGGGACAAGTAGGCTTTGTGTAGAGCCAGCGGCGCGGCGTATGCGTAGCCCATTGTAGGATTTAAGGTTACGACACAACAGTACGTGGAAACAGACAAAACGTACCTACTCCAGATGCTAAAAGGGGTTGATTATTTTTCTGCGGCAAGAATTGATTGATGACAGCGTCTTTTTGAACATCCTCGATAATTCGCGTTTCAGAAGGGCTACTATGAAAAACAAAATTCGTCAATACGATCATCGTTTTGTGGATTATAAACAAACAAGCAACATTTCGTAGTAAGTCGAGTGTAGTAGGCTAGTAGGCCTACTGGCTTGGACGAATCTTATCGCTCAAGTTCAGCTTTTATAGATTGCTCAGTGCATCTTTCATTAAATTAACGTACCTATGTATTTAATAGCTACAAAAACAAGAATCATAGAGCATGACTTAATTTTTAGCGGACGTGATGTCTTTTAAGGATTACTTAGAAACTTGTCAAAATACTCCTTTAAATCGTAACGAACCTACTTAGAACATCAGTAAAGATTACACGTATCTGTTTGATTTATAACTAGAGCGAAATGTTAACTGCAAACATGTACTTACATAGACACCTTTTCTTGCTCAGCCTGAGGCGGTATCCCATAGCCTCGATAGCCAACGGTACAATTTAGCTTAATTTACACGAATCCACTTGTTCTTGTGTTGAACAAACCACACAGTGAGTGAGCATTTCACTTTCGCCGACGCGACACAGATATTCACTAAAACTAAATTGAGCACATTGTTATATTTCAGGCGTCAGAAGATTTGAAGTTATGAGTTGTTGTACTTTAATTTTTTGATGATAATCACAGTTGCTGTGAGCAAAACTTGAACAGTGCCGAACTACCTACATATCAGGCAAAGAAAAAATATTAAATAGTAGCAACCCCATATTATTATTACATCTTAAGGGGGTAAAAAGGAATCTTTGCGGCACAGATATACTCACAGTCGTGCGCCAAAACCCCGTTTTGCTATTTATATCACAAGTTCACAACATTCAGCACATCTCAGAATTACACAATGTTATCAGTGTAAAAAATATGTTAACATGTGGGAAAAAAACATTCTTATGTCAAGGTGATACAGTTGATGGGTCGCCAAAAAGTGTGCTATTTTATGCCGCTAGATGTACTTTAAGAGTAAAATGTGGTCAAGGCGTACGAAGGGAAACCTAAGAGGTGCAACCACACCCGTGGCCCAGCGTTTGCGGTCTGACGCTCGCCTTCAGGTCACAACCACGCCATGGAGCAAGAGGAATTCGGAATACCCTTACAGTTACAATACTAGGAGTGTACACTTAATATAGAGCTTTTAAAATGAGCTAACAGGAGCTGAAGGAAAAAAACTGGGGTCTCAATGTAGAGTGTAAACAACAAATTACATAATTTTTACATGAAAATTGTAATGCACTGAAAGTTTCGGCATTAAGGGTAACGTAACTAGGTATGCCTTAGTTAGGTATATGACTTTCGATCAAGAAGTACTCCGTATTATATTTTTAAGGTGTATGAAATCTTGATCAGTTAATGCATCGTAATCAAAACATATTAAAAACGAAAAAACATCACTTTATCATGTTACGCATATCTGGGCCTATTCAGTTTATTCACTAAGCCACAAAAGGCTATATCCCCTGATCGCAAGGTGAAAACATCACAAAGGGTCTCTATATCTCCGTCTTATAGCGTTCGTCATCTCTCCCCTGCTTTACTTTTTGTACGAACACACCTGCTCATGGTAGCAAAAAACAGGTAACACACTATTTTTACCTTTTTGGATGCGATAATTTTGTTTTGATGTGAGATGAGCTCGAAGCGTAGTATGTAGGTTCTATGCTGGGTAATCTATGGTTCTATGTCAATCATATAATATAAGCCTAGACAAAAACATAAGGTAGGAAGACAAAACCAAAATAATTAATTGGATTACACTAGGCTGGTAAACTAAATACTATCAGCATAATAAATAACTACCCTACTGACATATCTGTGAACATGCATGATGAAACTCTGATGTCAAACATAACAAACATCAATTTACGTTCAACCGCATGACTATAGTACCAAACTAATCTACTACTTCCCTTCCCCTGACGCTTTGTAAACAAAATGGCCGCCATAGGCTAGGGCCCTTCGTAGCAGTTTCCATCCACAGCCTACCGCATTAGTTCCACCGTCATCCGCACGCCTCCGCGGCGCCACGGTCGCGCTGCGCCCGCGCACTTCGCTACACTCCCACACGTATGCCTGCGCCGTAAACACAGCTACGTCGCGCGCGAACTTTCTTCTATTTATTTACTTTAACCAACGAACATGATCTATATGCAAGTGATTTTATGTACTGTGAATACTGTGTGAGTGAACTGAAAAAGGAACCATGACGAAAACTAAAGTGACTAGGAATAGTGCCTTGTACCACAGCGCGAAGGTGAGTCCTCGATTTTTAATTGAAAACTAACTTTTTTTGTCTCTTCATGAGTGTAAAAGAGATTTAATTTGGTAAAGAATAGCCGTGATGCGCTGCTAGCGTGTTATTTATGCTAATTGTCGGCGCAAATCATACTTTGTAAACAGTATGAAACTTTCATTTCACTACCGAAATTGGACGGCTAAAGCACTCTATATGGTTAGGTTTTCGTTTTACAGTCATTTGTGCGATTTGCATGATTATGTAAACATGGTTTTTGTCCTCTTCTATAACGGTATTATGTTAAAACGATTCGATTGTTTGTCAAACTAGTAAAACTATGTCAAGAGCATATACAAATGTGAATATTTTCTCTTTTAAAATAGCCTGTCGTAAGGTAATTTGACCCGGGGCCGGTTCCCGGGCGTCCATCGTGAATCTCGATTCCTCCTCCCGCGCTCCTCCGAAACCTTCGCTTTAATTTGAAATAAACGACTGAACCTCGTGTAGTAAACATGAAATTTACACATACTACTAGCACAAATATAAGTATTTTTCTTCATCATAATAAGTAGTAGGTATACTATATTAAGCAGTACTATGTATACGAGTCGAAATTAATTAACACATTTACCGCTCAGGTTTTGCAAATTACTTTCTCGAGAATTTGTATTAATTAACTACGTTCCCACAAGTCCACCTTGCAATAAAAAACGATTTATTCTTAGAAATAATAACATGTGAAAAAATTAAGTTATCTGTATCTTGCGTATACTACAATCCGGACCCGGGAGCAAAAGACATCAACGCGCTCGTGCGAGGGGGAAAGAGCATATTATAGCCGTATTCGTGTTTGCGGAAGCGAGACGGATGTCGCCTATAGTCGTTTTGTTTAAAGCTGTGTCCATGATTGTGGAGTTGGATTTATACAGGTACGAGGCACAGGTAGTGGACTCTACGGATGGACGGACTCCCTAACTAAAGGGATGGACGATGCTACTTTAAAAAGGGCATTTCGACAGTCATATAAAACGCACGCACTTTTAAAAACGTTTCGGACGGTGAGGACTAATGATCCGTGAATAGAACGATTCTTTTACTCATCCGTGGTTTGAAGTAAATCAAGCTTTCGACGAAGAACCGTTAAAAGTTTTCGGAAAGCCATCAAAGTTTTGAATCGAAGTCATTAAATCCTACTTAAGAACACATCACGCCTGGCGATGGGATGGAAATGAATAAATAATTGTCTGTACTAATGGGCACTTACTAACTAGGTATACTATAAAATAGGTATGTTAATTATAAAAAGCTTTTTTATCATCAAATAAATCCATACATTCTCTATACCTCCTGCGTTAAGCTAAAAAAACTACCATTGAATTAGTAACACTTTTTTTTTGTTGCAACTAGATTTTATTAATCATCGTCTTAATACTAAAATGGGTTAGTCTATAAAAAGGTCCATTCTCGTATGCATCTAAGCGTTTAACTTAATAATACCCCACCAGGGGGCAACAGGATGCAGCAATAATATGTTCAAGATTATTATTTGGAATACTTATCATAACGCGAATATAATTTGAATCAGCTTATAAGCAAAGTTGTAGGAAATTATTAAATCTGAAACTTTAGTATTATAATTCATATTCCAATGTATTAATCACGTAGATGAGTTTTAGTGTCAAGCTGCCATTAATAATGACTCTCTGTTTTTAACCGACTTAAAAAAAGAGGTTCTCAGTTCGACATGCATGTTTGTATGTACGTATGCCTGATTTTGATGCAGTTTTCACTATAGCATTTGGTACATTCAGCACAAGGTTCTGGTAACTATTTTAGTTCAATCAAGTACATTGGACCTTAAATAACAACTAAATACGACGAAAAAAATAACCGATTTCAAAAACAAATACGAAATAGACTTAAATAAAGCTAATAAGAAAAACAAACTCATTTGAAGTCGGTGCATGATGTCAACCTTAACGGACAGCAGCACTCTACGTACGCACATCATGCGCCGACTTCAAATTAGTTTGTGTTTCTTATTAAAGTTATAGTTTCGCGTTTGTGTCTGAAGGCGGTTAAATTTTTAGGGGTATGAAAATGGTGTAAGAGAATCAAAACTTGTTCTCACTTTTCACTTCACTCATAAATTATTATAACTCGTCTTATCTACGTCTATACTTATCGCAAAAGATTGAGCTCACGTCTCAACATCTCTCGCGAACGGTAATATATCTTTAATGAGGATAGACTGATTATATTAGACACCGCAAAAAACGGAATTGGCAGAGATGTATGCAAAGTTCTCGGAAATCTGCGCAGTGACCGGTTCCGAAGGCGGCCATTCGGTGCCTCGTAACTTTTAACTCTTGAAGAGGTTTGTACCATAATGGAAGAAGCTTTAGCAGGTTCTTTCTTCGCGAACCATGTTGGAAAAAGAGCCTTTTATCCCTTAATAAGCTGACCTCAAAATCAAAGTCAAAAACGGGGGAAACACTACCTACTTCACCGAATAATTTCAAATCTTATTTTATTTTGTTTATACTAGCGGTGAGTTAAAAATTAAACGCTAATCATAACTCTATTTTATTTTGTTTTAGATACACGTCATTATAAAACCCCCTCCCTCATTGAGTCGCCCTCTTGGACTTAATAATGTTAAACTGTCTCAGAGATAATTTGGCTATAGTTAATTGATCAAGTCGAAATCGAACGCACTGCATCTTACTTTGTATGCTAAAACTCTTTCTCCGACTTGTTGTTCAAACGACCGTTTGTTTGACTTTTCATCATTCTGAGTAAATGAACGTATTGTTATTTGACACGCGAATTCCCATACACAATGCTTTATATAACATAACGTCATATGCGTGTACTGCATTGGTAAAATGAGCCTTATTTGAACCTGTTTAGCGTTCCTGAATGGAGATCAATCATAATATTGTAGAAATGTAAAGTCAGCTTACTTCGATACGTTTGGAGAGAGAAGTAAGGTTTTTTTCCTTTTTTTCTTTATGACAATATTTGAAACCAAAACGTTCCTCACAAAATCTGTTGCTACCCGGTAGTTATTTCGAAAATGGATCGTAAAAATTACAGCTGCCTGTAATTGGTGGTCGAAAACAAAACCAAATATTAAGTATGCCTTAAACGGTCATAAATATAACTTTGCTTTGTTGCAATGCATAATACACCTGTTACAATTTGCCTCAGTCAGTCAGAATTGCTACTTCGATAAACAAAAAGTAGGTAAGTACTTTTAAATGCACTGTTATCATTATTCATATTTGGTTCTGAAGTTTACGCGAATACTACTCATTGAAATGAAAGTCTTTACGGATTTATTTCGCGCACAGTTTATTAAACCTAGCCTTGCCTTGCTTGCTTGCTTGCTTGTATATCAGTCTTGCCTATGATCACGGATGCTGTAAAATATTCGAAACGTCAGGCACATAGTTTTAATAAAATGTGCGCGAAATAAATCCGTAAAGTCCTTCATTTCAATCATTTCATTATTCATTAAAAATTCTTTAATTAATATACATTTGTTAGACTGTGTATTTATGCACCGAAAAAGAGCCACTATCATGCATTATATCATAACATATTTATTTATTGCCACTACTTATAATGACTAATTAATTGACACTAAGAAAACAGACAATATAGCGACATATAATACCTTATTATATCAAGTTACAGTACTTTGTATTATTGCTTAAAAATATCGCAATCATTTGTCGGTTCAAACTTCAACGTAACGACTTATTTACAAACAATCGTTTTGCGCAGATAAACAGAAATATAAAAATGCTGTAAAACAAAAATTATGCCGTATAAAATTATGCAATTGTGCTAACCTTAACTTAAAACTAGCGGCCAAAGTCAAGGGTGCGTGACGCATGCAAATTGAAGCGTGCAACGACTTGGACAATTAACTTAGTTACCTATTGTTTTAAGTATATCGTATGCTTTGTTTGTTGCCCCTTATTATTCTATCATTGGAAGATGTTTAGCGATAGGGATTTGCACCGACTGGCTACAAGAGTTACTTAAAAATATGATCACTGGTTATTTCCTCACCTGGACACGCCAAGATTCTTAACGTAAAACAATATCAGTAATTTAATTTAAGATTCCCCATGTGGACAAAAATTTTGGGGTGTCCAGTTGACGAAATAATAAGTGGGAATATATTTAAGTTTCACCTACTGGACACACGTGGGTCCAGTCCCTTGTGTCCAGTTAGTCAAAAACCCAGCGATAGCAGCGCAAACATTTCTTATTCTTAGGCTTCGGCTTATCAACCTTTATGAAAGTAGAGCTTATTTGTTATGTACTAACGTTTTCATTTCCTCATTTCCTTCCACAGGCACCAATGGATGTTTCCATTGCTGTTCAATTTGCTGAAATTTTCTTTTTTAGAATATGACAGATACCTATTTTTGTACCTAATAGTCAACTGATTTTAAAACGTGATTACGGTCAGCAGTCAGTAGCACACCGCTCACGATAAATATTATTCGCGATTGCAAATCAACCGACTCGCTTCTAATATTTTGATGCGTCGATTGGTGTGACGTCATCCCACCTGCCAAAACTAAAGTGCCCTCCAAAACGGGCCATCGTATTTATAGGGCGTGCAATTTAAAAAATTAGAGGTGCTCGTTTCCGCGGGGAAGTGCACCGACTATGTTTGGATTCAAATGCACTTCCGGTGAAGTCGTGGGGGACTGCCGTGAGTGTAAACATTCATTTGAGTAGGTAATGGGCACGGTAATGGAGATCATATTTGGTCGAATGTGTAGGCACTGTGATGTTTACTATTGCTAATTCGTGTTGCTCATTATTACTGACGTGACAAGCTGTGCGGGCTACAAAATCAATTAAGAACTAAATAGAATTTAAAAGAGTGGCCTAGAATGTTGTTACTTACATCCATTTATCGCTCATTTGGAGTGCGAGTGACACATTTGCAATTCGCGTATTTTTGCAAATGTGCCACTGTCGCTCCTAATGGGAGTTATATAAATAAGAAGTTTAGCATATCTTAATCTTATTTTTTAAACACCATCAACTCTCGCCTTTTGATTCTTTGATAATAAATAAAATATAATAATAATAATTTATTTCAGAAATTGCCTATAAGAGTGTTAGAAACAATTGTTTCTTATTAAACTATGTTAGTACATCGAAATTCAATATTAAAATACAATATTGCAGAGATACAATCAATTGAGTGAACAGTTCGGACTCCCAAGACTCTTAAAATTTGATTTCAAAAGTAACATTTCGTAACTTGAAAAGATTAGTTTGCGTTTAAAGCACGGTCGTGCGAGGGGGCCTATTCCCACGCGGCGCACGGGCCGGCAAATCGTGGTTTTTACATAGATAATGAATTCAATATGTTGGACGCATCGCTGCTCCCCCTCCTTACAAAAACGTGTGGAAAATGCCCACTGACCCTGTAGAAAAGCCGCGATTTAACAAAAGAAAACTACTCGCTAATCACTTTTACTTGTTAGTCAATCGCGATCCGCAATAAATCACAGACTTCTATAATATCGCGGTAATCGTAATGTTCATGTACTATGTAATCGACTTTTTATGATATGGAGAATAATTCAGCGTGAGATTTTGCTTTTTATATCTAACCGAGTTACGTTTAAAGACGTTACGTTGTAAGGGCATAAGTTATCCTGTCTGATTAGAGCATATTTGACCGTACCAATATACTAACGTAGCGACAATGCCAAATCTTTATAATAATATTTATATCTAATGAACTAGAATTGAGAGTACCTATTATCGAAAGTAAAATATGTGCCTGAAATTTATTAATTGTAATGTGAACTCTATATAAAAACTCTTGTATTGTGTTCGCCTTGAACAGAAGACAAGAGTTTTCATTTATATATTAATAAGGTTTCGGTTTTAATAAAACCATGGTAAAGTCTGTTTTTGTTAGCTAGTCCAATATTATAAACAATCTTTTTATAACTTTTGTAATAATTACTGTAAATAAAACTAATTAACTATATAATTTAAAAAGATTGTTTAGTGTCTAACGATGAATGTCCGTGTAAGATTTCTGTTTTATGTTTATCTTATTTTAAAGGAATCATTTTGTTAAATAGGAATGTTAAGTGTTTACAATATTAGACTTGCAAAAAAACGGTCTTTACTCGAATTAGCAATTTTCTTTATTTGATAAAGATCCTTTGTAACTTTGTTTTCTTCATACATAAAAAAAAACACATAATAGTGGTACTAATTTATTCCATAGTAGTATTACAGCTTTTTGCTGCGTAGAGTACCTTTGAACTTGTGGCTGTTTCCCGTTACTTGGATTGCGTAGCGCCAGCTCTAAATCTCTGCCTCCATACCCACAGCTAGGCGATAGATACCCTCGAATTAGTGCACTTGATCAAAAATATTTAACTTATAGAAATTGAAAATATAAAAAAACAATAACGAATTGAATAAAGTTGAACCATTTACTAGAGCTTACAGTAGAGGTACTCGTAGCGTTTAATTTCTATATTTCTCGTTGTGAACAACCTATTTACCGAAATAATAACTTTTATATCACCCAATTTAGAGAATATTATAAGTAAAAGTAAGTATTAGTATCGTTCCCCTTAGGTGGACTGTTTCATCTGCGTCTCAACACTCTTAGCAGTGGATTTCTCGTCGTCTTTTGCCTCATTTTTAAGTATATTTTAGTGGAATACCGCCTCACCTCCTACTCCTCAGTAAATACGAATAGCCTGCCAGAGAGCCGCACGTGCGCCTACCGTAATATTACTACTAAACCGGTTCTTTCAAGACACCTATACATTTTTAATGACTATCTTGACGCGTGGCTTGAAGAACCATTAATACTGAAATGATGAATTCCGTTAATTTACGTGGAGGCACCGGAGATAATTCGACATATCCCTAATAACTGTCATTTATGTGTTTAATTATGAGTTACATATACTTCATTACGCTCTTCAAGAGGACTTAACTTTAATGTCATCATCGCACCTGCTTCCAGAAAGTAAAGTTCGTATCTTATCAGTCAGTCGCTGTTCAAATAGCTCCGTTTACGTCATCGGCCTATTTCCTAATCTTTATCTCTCGACCCCAGTTCCATTAGTGACAATACCATTTGTCACGGACCCAAGTAAATAGAGTAAGCAAACACGCTCGCTATAAACCATTTAACAAGTGAACGTCTAACAGGGAGGACAGTGTGAACTCAACCTTACAGCCCTTTCTCTACCCAACAGTCCCTTTATTTTGATGTTTGACAAGCTTTTATAGAGATACAACCAAAGAAATCTCCACGCGTTGAAAAGTTGTGCAAACAACGGCGTTTTCGTGATGTCCTTCAATGTAATCGTAAAAAGTAACGATATACGCCAGATTGTATCTGTAAACATTTTGGACTGTAATATTTTTTTATTTATTTAAACTAGTATCTAACAACTACGACACATTCGACAAGTACAGTTGATTGAACACTTGATCAAAATTAAAAGCCATATGGTTACGGTTGAGTATGGGAAATAAATCTTTAACCCCAACCCCGTTTAGTAATTTTCTAACAGCTTTTAGAGCTTGTCGTATAGTAATCAATAAGTATAATCTAAAAACGCGTTCGCGTCCGTTTTGCTAATGCAGTTCCAGTTAAGTCAGCATACAGAGCGTCTAACAGTAACCCTTACGTGACTGACTTGAATCACTACTTATCTGACTACTGGTTCCTTAGCGGACACTTAGACCTACGCGATTTTATGTTCTATGTCCTGAACAATACAGTGTATAAAGATAATCTTAGTTTATAAAGTAATTGCGCGACGAACAAGAACTCCTGCACATCTGTCGCCCTTCCGCTTTCTTTAATATTTTTAAACGAAATACTTTACTTTTTTAACTAAACGCCTGATCTTAATTAAGCAATCTAACTAAATTGGCGCTAAAAATGTGCAGCCGTCACATTGAGCTAATCGATAAATCTACGTATTAGGAATTCTAATTACTGTACTGCTGAAGCTAGGAGTAGTTAATTTTAAGTAGAAATAACTTTAAGGTTAATGTAAGTCATAAATTATGAGGTCCACACCACATGCTTTAGAAATAAACACTGACTTAAATGTAAATTTTAATTGGTTTTCGCTTTTATTTAATTAGATACTTGCCCAATCACAGGTGTTTATAGTTAGTTACGTAATGGAGTAACAACGAATTGAAATTTTAAACCTAGTCATTACACCTGCTATGAGTTACAATCAAGAGCTCCTAACGAAAACAAAATCTCCAACACTCTTTAATTGCTTGCTTGATAATCATCGTTGCGTTTTTCACAAGTACCATAAATGCATCTGAACAGACAATGCTGTCGTCGAAATAAAACAAAAAAGGTATCGAGAGCATTGTGGTAAACATCTGCTAAGAACCAGTTGGACACACCTGCCTGCCCGAAAACAATCGCGAAAAACTCGGACAGCTTGCCAAGTATACGATAACAGGTGAGCATGATACTATAAGCTGTTGCAGCTAAGATGAAAATAGCCAGGATCCAAATCGAAGCAGTTTTAAAGGTGTAAAAATAAGCATCAGAATAATTACGCATTAAACTTTGCACTCATGAGTACACAAATAAAACATAATTTATATTAATCAATTCTAGTTTTATTAAAATCGTATATAATGTCGTACCTACGTACATGGATTGATAATACTGCTTTAACTACAAATGTGTCTCGTGTACAAACATGCATAACATTAACAATACATAATTTGAAACATACATATCGCAAAATTTTCATTCAAAAGTACAATATTAACTATATGCTTGGTCATATTTATTAATAGTGTCCTCGTTATAATAAACGATAAACATATTACGCGTCGACGATACCCGAGCATCTGCCTTGTTAGATGACCTAATATATGAATACAAGATGGGTCAGAATTGCCTATGTGAACACGTTCAGGGTTAAATTACATCGCAAACTAGCAGCCTGCCATAATAATGTAAAATACATTGTAACGATTCTCGGAACAAACATTTACGGGTTTCTTTCTTTTACACAAATAAGAATCTACGTTTAGTTTGTTAGTATTATATTATCTGGTGTTTAGGTAACTTGCATTTTTTTCCTTATACTTCAAAAGTTGTAATCGATCTGATACATGCAGTTTGAATAAATTCTTTTTAATATGTGTCAATTTTCGTAGTCTAGTGAGTATTTTCAGGTGGATTAAGAACTTAGCGTTTTATACCCTTTTTCAAACGCCTGTAAAATGGTTTTGACTCTTGACCCCTTATCTTAATCACAGGAAATATCCTTAATGTTGTTTCGCCATTCAGGATCCCTATTAAATGCGAATACTAACTTTTACGACTGTGACATCCTTTAGATCGATTTCCTCAATGACAATTTGTTGAAGATTTCGTTTAACGAGATGCGTAGGTGCACCCAGGAAACGTGTTGGCGTGCTGTGATCATTGACATTATGTGGCGATCTTATGTGCAACCGATATGTTGTCTCGTTTCACCTACACGAAGTGTTTTGAGGGTCTACTGTGAAAGCCTACATTTAAATTTTAGACTTTACATCTCTTCGTTTCCTCTCAACTCTATGACAGCGGGAGCGAGAAAGATGACTATAGTCGAAAATGCAGCTTGTGCTTCTTTTCTTATCATACAGAGTAGACTCTGATTTAATAACACATACATTTCTGAATCTCGTCGACAAGTTTAGGAAAGATAAATAAAGACATTATCGTTATATTGACGGGACCGTCAATATTGGTTGTTCAATGGTATCCATTGTGTCGATTGTTTTTATTATTGTAACCGCCTTACTAAATTACATTCGACACAAGAATGAAGCAAGCCTATAAAAATAGCTGTGTTTCAGTACCTATAAAATGCAATGGCTCTATCAAATGCGTCTTTGTTTATGTTCAAAGTAAAAAAAAAAAAAAGTTTTTAGTGACATTGCAATATAAAGCTTGAAATTTTAAAGTTAATTTATAGGTAAGGGGTCTATAAAATGAATATATGCGCCAATAAATAAATATGCATCAGACAACACACCAATTCTCTTGGTTTCAAAGTAAGGAATTTTCTTCCTTGTGTTACGAATACCAGACAACGGTTATGACGGCGCGTCTCCCATAATTACTTAAATACATATTAAACATCCATGACTCAGGTACAAATGTTCGTGCTCACCACACAATCGTTTGCCCCTTGCGCGATTCGAACCCGCGACTGCTGCTGCGTAATAGTCAGGAGCTCTATACACCAAACCCGTCGTCAAATGTCGTCATGTCGTCTATGAATTTGGATACCTCAATAGAAAGAAGTTTCTGAATGAACAGTAACAACAAAGGTCAGAAATCGAATATAAAAATAAATTAAGGCGCAACAGGTGCAAAATGAGTGTAGCCCTATTGTATTCACAGTTTTACCCCCCTCGAAAAATTTTGGATCAACGCTCTAACTACCTGTATTTCACTAAAAAAAAAAAAACTTTGACAACGAATTATTAGAGTCCTACAGTTTGTTTCCAAGCCATAAAAGATATGAAAGATAAATGCTATTATGATGCAGAATTCGATCATCGATATAAGCATCTTTTATATCGTCCTTGCCCTTTAATATCAAGTCGTTAATTACTCTCAAGAAGTGTCCGTCATCATACCGACTCCCTTTTCATCGGGTTACTTTTTGCGTAGCCACATGTTGTTACGCCACCTGGCACGTCGCGTGCGACATCCTACGACATTTGGCGATCACTGGCAACGTCACTTGGATTTTGATAATGATATAACTTACCGGCACCGCCTCAATAACCCTGAGTCAGATCACCGTAGAACTTGATGAGACTAAAGCCATGCTAGAATTGAGCTTTTAAATTGCGCGCTTTTTGCATTTTTAATAGGTAGAATTGATGGTCTGTTCTTATTCGATCCCTTAGGATGGTCTGTTTAAAAATCGACACCTAAGTAGAGAAAGACATGCGAAGCTATGTGTGATATTACAGCGCCTCAATGTGTCAAAGTTTTTTTAAAACTGTAAAACAGTTTGTCGGCAGCGATTCTCGTAGGTATATACTTATTCACGTAATTTTATTCGATATCAGACGTCATACCTTTTTTAAATTATAAAATACTTCTACACTATGTATGTTATGACCAACGTGAATAACACACTTACCTACATTCGATTATGTATGTTAGTAAAGTAGTAAGTTTGTAAAACCCTTCTTAATTAGAAGTTGCTGTGCAGAAAGATAAGTAAACCTATTGGAAATTATTTCCAATGCACCTGCCTAGCATGTGCCTGTAACTTACTATGGCAGGCCTTACTAGTTTACAAATGTGCATTACGAATTTGCGTTTTTATCCGCACACCTGTACCCCTATCACGAATAATTTGCGTCAAAGTATTCGTATAGTAACGTAATCATTTGTATGAGAATCTGAAAGTGCCTCTATCGGACGTAAAACAAACTAAATTTAGCAGCTCAAATACATGACATTTATTGTGCGTAAACATTTTCTATAGTGATAAACTGGATTTGCGATCACGAACCTTTCTTTGACGTATAGTATCGTGAGTTGCAACAAGATTACTTGAGATTCTGTGTGTCAAAAATGAGCGAAGAGAAACTAGGTAACTTTTACTGATAAGACCGCCTAAATTGTTTTTTTTCTTAAATTATCATACAGCTGCATTTGAAGACGGATTCAAGCTCCTGGAATGGGAAAGATTCGGCATCAAAGTCAATAGCAAATACATCTCTCACCTCCGGTTTATTGATAATATACTATTTGTGCAGGCAAAGATGAGATTTTGGAACTACAGTCGAAAGCCTTAACCGAGCCTTACAACAAGTGGTTCTAAGAAAGAGGTCTATCAACGAATCCAACGCGGCCGACTAGGCAGAGGTCGGGAAACTGCGCAAGAGCGTCGTCGTGTCTCATTAACCTCAGTGTTTGAAGACGAAAGTCTTCAACGGGTGTGTGTGTACTAGTGAGAATGTACGGATCCGACACATAGTTTTTTACTATATTATGTGCTCAAAATCTCACATATAACAACAGACAGAGCTTTGGCTTTTGGCGAGAAATAAAGAAACGTGTGGAATAAAGAAAACGTTGTGGTCATATTTATAATTTTAAAATTAAGACATTGCAGTAGAAATATGAAATTTATTACAATATTTTTTATCTTATACTCCATATTTTTAACTGTAAAAGAAATCAGGAACAGGGCACTTGTAAAAGGAGTAACGAAGACCGCTGGAACTGCTAGACTCACTTTATTTCTTCAAGCTGGGTAGGCGTATTTCTATACATTGTATTTTGGTCTGTCTTTATTCTGAAAAAATAATATGTATATATTTTATATTGACGTCAATGCTTTTCATTCCATTTGTTAGAAACAGCGTCCTTTTGGAGAGCTGAGGGCTTGGATATATCACAATTTCTCGAGAAATAAGATCCAGCTAGAGTTTATCTCCCTATAATAGCCAATGAATAAAAGCATTTTAATCACTTATCCTTGTATAACTTTTACGTACTTACTTTTAAAAAAATCAAATATTGTTACGTTGTACTGCAAACGACTTGTCCTCGTTATTTTAATATTTTTTCATAATTTTTAACTAAATCTTTTGTAAACTATGAAAATTTGTCACAATATGACGGCATAACGTCAATCTGTCAATTGACAGTCTACTTAACAGTTCAAAAATTTAAAGATTACAGAAAAACATATATCTTCATATTTTAAGAGACCAAATTTTTACATTTGCTAACCCTGCCAAACATATTGATCGTAATTTTGTTCCGTTATTGATTTCTCTTAGATTTTACTGGAATATCATGATATAGTATTTCGATAATATTCATAAAAAAGATCGCTTAACTTGTTTCTGGACGTGTCATTCAACGGCCATGTTAACGTTAGTATGACGTCATCTTAGCCAATGCTATCGAGTTTACTACACGACACGAGAGTGCTTCGTGATGCCGACTAACGTTGTACTACGTAAACTCGCTACGATAACGTGACGAATACGTCAAAAATTCGTGATTGGGGTACTGGCCACAGATAAAATTAACAAATTATCTTCGAGCACATGCGCTTTTATCGAAAGTAAATTAAAAGATGTTTTCATGAAAGGAACCTAGAAATTTGCAAAATTCAATAAAGGTAGATTGAGAAAACGTCCATCCATAATAAAATATGGCTCTTCATTTGCTGGCGAGCAGGTTTTTTTTATATTCAGAGTTGCGACTATAAAGTTGATTTATGCCACCATATTATAAAATAGTAGTCCCACCATATAATATTGTAGTTTACGGATTGCTAATATTAATTTACTGGGAGACTCCACCTTGCTTTATTTATTCGTTAATGGATTATGTAGACTGTGAATATAAGTCGCTATTAAATACCATATTAAATTTATTTTGAAGCTCTAGAACAATTAGTTAAAAAAATACAGTTGCGATCTACAAGACATGCGAATATTGAAATATCGTGTATTATACAATTATTGAGCATTTTGGTTTGCGTGTTAATTTAGTAGTTAAAAGATTTATTCATGTTAGTTATTAACTTATTTTCCTTTCCTCCGCAGGTGTTGTGGCATCTGGACATATTCCGACGCAGCTTCCGCGAGCTCACAGGACACGCTTGCCTCGGCTCTTCGTGCATTTTCTGCGCACTCAAGGTAACTCTCATTTTCTACTAAATTAAAACTAATTACACTACGTTACTCTATTTTAAACGTCCAATTAAATTCCAGCCTCATTTTAAGGCAGATGCAAGCTACAAGTGTGCTATTTTTATCTGATTGATGGCCCAGTAAGGAAAGAAGTAAATTGCATCTTTCATACGAGTGTGTCACTCGCCTTGCGGTTAAATGATAAAAATATCAAATAAACGCCTTAGGACTATTCCATACCTAATTTAATGAAAGTTTGATCTATCGACCTATCACGCAGGCTGAATTTAGTCGGTGATTTCAAATAATTGTCTTCGTTATGCCGTAATGCCGTAACCAAACAAAAATAGATCTTCACTGAAGAAATCGTTTGTTTTGTTGCCAAAGTTTAAAATAAAGAACTTCTTCAACCTATTAACAAGTTTCTCCAGAGGTAATGATGCTAAATGCTTCATTTAACAATATCAGATCACTTCGTTAGTTGTTCCTTTTATGTTCGCTGTTGAGTGCCCTAAAAAGAGACCTGGGCCCCTATTTTTAAATCACTCGCTTGAATATAGCGTGTGATTTTCGTTCAAAATCGTACTAAAATATAGACGTCAGTAGTCAAAAAATTGACTTCTCCTTTAAATAAGAACTGACATGTGGACTTTTACTATTCTTAATACGAAAATCGGACAATAATCAATTATTATCACACGTCATCTAGACGCGATTAAAAATAGGGCCCCAGGCAATGTTCAGTCCAGCAGCACTTCAATCTACAACAAAACGGTTATTTCCTCATTTAAAATTGAATTCTAAGATCCACGAATTAAAGTTGAAAGTGGCCAGATAAGATTAGTTGTATAAGGGTAAGTTGAATTGCTGTTTCTGTACTTGCAAGAGTGAAGTTTGACCTCGGTTGCCCAAAGTGCCCGTGGACTCTCGTCGTGACCTTTCCGAACAATAGACTGGGCGTTCAAATCAACCGTTCCTGAGCTTTCGACGAGATACGAAGTAACTTTGTATCAAGTTATTGTTTAGATCAATTTTACATTAATAAATATTTATAAGATATTACTAAATGCTTTGTGGTGGGTATTTTAACACCTCATGTCAGTACTTGCAGGCTCTGTAACAATCTCTGACGATAAGGCACACTGTCAATGTAATCTTTAAATATTTCTGTCCTGATTCGTACTTCGTAAGATTAAAACAGCATCCATGTTTTATTATTACCATGTTATATTACCCGAGCTTCTTCTTCTTAGAACCAAAACTAGTTTAGCTTGCGAAATCGCCAGCGCAATCCCGGTGTAATCGAAAACATTGTCAAGTTTTTCAAAGTGGCAATTTGCCGGGAGCGCGTTTCAGAGTTAAAATGGCTGCTTTATTACGCGAAAGATTCAGGGGCAGCCAGGTTCAAAGCAGAAAACTGGTTCTGCAGAATAGGACGAGTTACAGCTTCGTGATTTAGATATCTAGCTAGCTGCGACGCGGCGCCTAGCTAGGTAATAAACTCGGTGCGCGCCAAAAGCTAGGTCTTTGTTTGAAAATGTAACGGACGGATCGTGATTATTCTCGTATAGAAAAGTACCTATCCCCACCACTTTGATCGTTTTTTTTGAAATATGTAAATCTTAAGTACGTTATAGAAAGAAGTATAAAAATTCTAAATCATGACATGATACACTTATTAAAGCACAAAAAGAAATCAAAAAGCCATGCGATTGGAAAAGCTTTTATTCTATAAGAGACAATCAATCATAGACCCAAAATCAAGACCCTCGATCTGTCATTGCCGTCATAACAACTTTCTACGCAAGTACGCACCACACACACAAACATACGAACTCCTGCGCACGTGTCCGCCAGCGACCGTTTCAAACTGGTTCGAAGTTGGCGCCCTTTTTGACCAATCAGGCGCGTGCGCGAGTTCGAGGAACTCGTGCCCTCGCGTCTGATTGGTCAAGAACTTTTTACTACTCACTACAATGTTGCGCTGTCTGTATACATGATGCTGTTTATTTCTTTGTGCTTGTGCTCGAATGAAGCGACTTCTTAATGGCAAAAGCTGATTAATTCTTAGTAACTCTGTCATTTGAATATTATTCAAGTATAGTTTTTTTATCTGTTTCCGTTACATTAATGCAAAATAGAGTTTGAATTGGATTTTATTGACAGCCGTTTTGCAATTCGACATCCGCGCTCGCCCACAACATTTTTATGACCGGCGACCGTGGGTGAAAAATAAATTCAAACTAATCTGTTACGTGTCTGTTTATAATCGCATTAAACCAAAAATAATAATATCTTCAGCTACCTTTATTGGTAAATAATTTTATTAGGTCTCTATTATATCATTAGGAGCCCATTGTTAACTCCGCGGCGCATAATTTAATGAATATGAATAAGGTATATTATTGTTAAAGCAAAGCATTTTTCGCTACTTTATATCTGAACATATAACAAAGTAATAAACTCAGGTTAATACTGATATTAACCTGAGTTTGTTTAGTACTAAAACACGTTTATTGCTATTAAAGTTTTGATTTTTTGACTGAGTAGTTACCTACTTTTAGTTTTTATGTAAATGTTTTTTGTAGAAAATGATGAGCTCCTCTGACCCCTCTGAACCGGCGACAGTTGGGTGTACTGGTCTTCCGTGAAAATTGAATTTGTTTTGCTAGGCCACAGACGCGAAACGAACTAAAGTAGCATTAACCAATCAAACCAGACCTTCCAGCCTCTTCAAAGAACTATTGTGCTTCCCAAAACAGTATTAAGCAAGAGCAATAAGAGAAGGTCAAGGGGAAATGGTTGGGCAAAGTTCCGGAAGAATGGGGCACAAATTAAAACAAACTATAGTAAAATACACAGTTGATCAGTTCTTTAAAGTCTAATTGAATTAATAGAGCGAATAAAATGTAAACATTTACTAAGCATCATTCATTTTAATAGATTAAATTATAAATACTTTTATAGATCTTTTGATTTAGCAATAACGCAAGAAAGACGCTGCACAGTAGGAGAGACCTGACTCTCCGTACTAAGTAGGTAGTAGCATATTATTTTGTTTTGACAATGTCGTCAGTTCCATAGCAGTCGGTATCTCGTCTCAAAGCAAAGGGTGATCTAGGCACGTCCCATGTCGCAGTACGTGCGTGAGCGCATGCAAACTGGGCCACGCAATTATGAGTATCACCACTATCTCAACTAATATCGCCTGTTGTTTCAAAAAATAATTCAGTCCAACTACTTGGCTTATACTGAAAAAGGTAAAGTTCTGGGTAAATAACATAGTTTCAGGTCTACAATATTGTGCAATTATGTTCAGATGAAAATGTTACATCCGTTCTATAGCGACAAATTGTCTTAATCTTGATCACATCATTCACATTGCACCCACTTTAAGCTCTCTCACACACTGCACTCTTTAAGATTTTTGTAAAAAATCATACAGTTTTACAAGAACAACCTGGCTGATTCCTTAACATGTCATTAAAAAAAATATTGAGATAATCCTATTAAAACATAAACCTGCAACAAACATAACACTAACAATTCACATGCTCTTAATTCGAGAAACTTACACTTCCTAACATACAATTTCCTCGTAACTAACATCTTACATACATGGTCTAACAAGCGAATGTGTACCATTCACTAATCTTAGCTGAGACTAAATCTAGTCTAAAGCCAGATCTCAACACAAGGCTTTGTTTCCTTTCCCTTTGTAAAGTTACCTACACTATATTATATTATCTAGTTACGAGAAACGAGATTGTGGTTATTACTTTCCATAGAATTACTTTAGTAGCTGGAAACGATAGTAAAACAATATAAAAATGTTTGACACAGCTTTCAAATGCTACGATAGTTTTGATGGTAAATCATAATGACGCATAGAAATTTTAGCACAAAGGAATTTCCCACTTTGTCATGGGAATATCTTTGAATATTTGTAGTGTAACATAAACTATCATTTGAACAACTCGTAGCAATATGCTACGTAATTCGTAGCATCCGTAGCTAAGAAGATTATAAAATTATTTGGTAAAGTTTACCTTTGAAATTACATTTTACGTATATTCAGTACGTAACAATAGACACGGTATTCTTAAATGTCCATAACAAATTAATCCACCTAATTGAGTTATTATAGATAGCGGTCTCGATAACTAATCCCCAATCATAGTAATCACAGTAAGTAGCATTCAATCCTATTATGCACGTACGTGCAGTGAAAGTAAGTTATGGTGCAGGGCAGCCTTCAAACTGTTCCTAATGCACTCGCAGCTAATCTTGCATAAAATTTAATGAGATATTGCCATATTTATGGGTTACCTTCCTAATGATTGCTTGGATCAATTTTCACAGTGACTCAATTTGTGTTAGGTAAAATGTTTAATGAAGCTAATACTCTAACGGTAAAGTATTGCATGTTACGAAAAATTCTGTGAAGCATGTCAAAAAGTTAATGGCCAAAGCAAACACTCATTAAATATTCTTGACATTTAAGGACACAAGTTTTTCAATCGAACTACGAGATGACTAGGAGTATTTGTACATGTTTGTGACCAGTCGAAGAATTTTGTAATTTTAAAATAATTTGTAAATTTTCGCCATTACAATTTGAAATGGCCGATACATATATTTTTTATTTACTCTAACTACTAGCTCTAGAGCCTTCACTTCCGCAAACGATCGTTTAGCGATTAGTTAACGTTGTAAAGTGCGTGATTGCGTATGGTACGTTTTAATTGACGCGTCCGTAATATCAGACATGGGTTTCTATCACGCGAAACGTGCCACAGCCTCCCTGTTTGATGCTCATCTCGAGACTTTGGATGTGATGATGTACAGTGAATAACAAAATCGGAATTAAATTTTTATTACTTAGAGGTGTGAAATGAGCATGTTAAATTTAGCATACCTATTTACCATGGATTAAGGATAAGCTTTGTTGGATTCGGGTAGCTTGTATCAAATAAAAAAAAAGAAATTGAAATAACTTCTCTTTACTCATGCGTTTGTTCATTTAAATCATAAAGTTGCCTGGTTTTATCGAGTTTTATTATTTTAAGACCGTTGCTAATACCGTGACATCATTGTGTTATTGCAAAAAAATATTTCTAATAGTAACTATGACTCTTCGAAACGTGTCCATTGTCCCAAAAACCAACCCCAGGATTTACCACAAAAAAGACTTCGTGATTTGATTACTCCCGAAAAATAAAGCCTTTTCCCTCTGGATGTACGGACAACAGCACGTCAAGGTAAACACTGCGGTATCTTATGCAGTTGTAATATGGGCTAGTTTGCAACAAAAGTGGGTGACCTGATGTGCTGGCCACTGTACAACTGGTTCGGATATAGCGGCGCGAGCGCAGCTGCAGAACCGGTTCTGCCTTGCTCCCACTTGGACATTACGATATACTTCAGCCTAAGATAGGATGCTGTGATGACATTTAATCTCTTCTTTAGGACAACCACCAAAAATGTTTACAATAGGTATATTGGTACTACATATTACGCCTGCTCTACAGTACTGTACAGTTAGCCTGTATTGTCCCACTGCTGGGCAAAGGCCTTACCTAAGTATGAGGCAGTTTGAGCCCATACTCCACCACGTGGGCTCTACATGAAAATAAAATATCTTATATTTTTGGGCTAACTTAATAATGTACCTCTATGTAAATGTGTAACATTGGAACACGCCTGATACCTGATACAATACAACTCAATCGGCAGTAAGATTGTTTTGTATGCTGCACCTATGATCTACCAAACGGCCGGTATTGTAGTAGTACTTAATTTTATTATATGTTTCTATCCAATTTACAGCTTTTATTGTGCTCAAAATCCTCCTTCAAATTAACAAAATATCGATTACTCCAATCACCACCAAAATTACAGGAAGGAATCTATTTACGGCACATATTTATGGCACAATGGCACCATCAGCTATTGTAGATTGCAAAAAGAATGTTTACCTGCATTATGAACTGTGCATCCTGTGCATTGTGACGGACAATCGATGCTATCTATTACAAGTACTCGTTTTTTATACGAATTACATCTTATTGTTTCGTGTATAATCGTAGCTCCGCAAGTGCGATAAACAATATGAAATATTGCATTTTGTTCGTAAAAACTTTAGTTACTGATATCATTTGCGGTTGTTTAGATTTTATCTTCATGCCAGCTTTGCTAAAAGCATTCGTTAGACTGCAATATTATATTAATAGACAGATTAAAGAAAGAAAAGTACAATTAAAAGCTAAACTTAATTATTGCAATTAATGAATATTCATTTATGTACTTTTCTACCGCCTACAAATATAGATACTGCATAATTTTAATAACAAATTACCTAATAGATTATGGTGCAGCGAAGCAAAATATTCCGACCTAATCAAAAATTAGCAATGCCCAAAATTGGATCGCAACTCGCGTCGCGTTTACGGCTATCAAATTAGCCTGCAGACTAATGAAGTTAGTTGAGGTACTGACAAATCCAGCTCCTTATTATCCCACTGCCTCCCACTCATAGCAAATAAGGCTTTCGCCCACTGAAGCAATTAGCACGACAAATTCAGATCAGATTATTATTTTAGGTAGCACACGTAGGCTGTGAAGGGCGTTGTAAGCTTTGGTCCTTTCGTTTTTTAAGTGTTTTTATATTCCTTTTCTATTTATTTTGTGTGGATGGACACAACAACGAGCGATGGAGAGGGCTATTTCTCCACGAAATCGAATATTAAATGAGAACATACGTAGAAGAAATAAGGTAACGGCTATAGCCCCGAGAATCAAAAAGCTCAAGTGGCAATGAGCGAGGCATATACCGCCAAGAACATCAGTTCTTCAGTTCGCGTTCTAGGTTAGAGGACACCCTTTAATCAAAGTCTCAGCGTATGACGTTAGTCGACTAGGACAAACAACATTGTAAAGCTCGTAGAATCATATTAGTTGCAGACCGCTTGTGATCGGTCGCTGTGGAAAGCCCTTAGGGGAGGCCTTTGTTCAGCAGTGAACGTCCTTTGGCTGATAATAATGATGATGACGGGCATTTTTTTTATTTTTGGCAGATATGAAATAACCTTTTATTGATCACCTAAAAGGAAAACACTGAACTTTTATATAAAATCTTTACTTTCTCTTTCTCTTGACAAAATCGTCTGTCCAAAACACATGATCTAAAAAAAGTATAAAAACATAAACAAGTATAAAAGTTTGATAGATATATATTTATTATTATAGGCTATCAGTGCCCAACACCTTGAGTTCTTTGAATCTCCAATAAAAGTGTCAAGTCGAAGTCAATTTTGTTTATAGAAAAGAAAAATAACATAAAATAAAAAGTATTAAAGCTGTAAGTAACAATTTAATTTAATGTTGTTATAACTCCCTTGGTTCCCCTTCATATTTCATATTCATTGCTCTATCACATTTTCTTTACAAGCTTTGTATCTGTAATCTACGATTATTATTATACTTTTACCTTTCGGTCAGTTAAAACATCTTCATTAGCACAAACACTTACATACGAGCAATTAAACACTAAAACATCAAAACTTTCTACTCTCAATCATCTTGCCCATTTGCCGTCTAACACTGATCGCCGTAATCGGTAAGCCACCTTGCACCCAATTTGTTGAGTGCCGGGGCAATAAATAAAAGTAAATTGCGTCATATCACACCGGGACTCATTCCACTCCAGCGCATAATTAAGAGCTCCCTGAAGCCGCAGTCAAGGTTCAAAGCAGCGTGGGCTGGTGTAGGCGGGCCTTTATTTTTTTAGGACCCACCGATTAGAAGTAAAACGATCTTAATATCTTGTTAGAAGTAATCAACTTTTGTAGAGTCTTCGAACTATTTTTGATGACTGTACATAAGTTGAGTAGGTGTTTAATGGAGTGGGTTGATTGGTTTAGCTTCCGTTTGTGTTTTGTTTGATGAATTATAAAAGTTTGTAATGCTAGCGAATTCGATAGCCTTATTAACAGTATTACACTAAACTTTTCATTATTTTGGGTTTATGTCACCTACCTTAGAAAAGTACGTAATTGAAATGAAACGTTTTGAGTCGTTAATGCAATAAAATTATTTTCACAAAGTTTCACTCCACCGATTTATGTCTCATTTGTAGTTGTTTATACGTGTCGGCATTTGTCAACCGCGAACACATTGTAAGCGCGTGCGCATGGGCCAAACAAGCGTCAGTTATCGATGCACAGCAGCACAATGCACATGCCATTGCCATATGACAGTCCTTAAAGCATTTGTGCATCTTATAATGTTAGGTATTTTGTGGTCAAGGATTTTAATAGCGGTGTATTTCAATAGTACTGCTGCTTTTTTAAAAAGGTATTATCTAATAGTGATATTCAATTTAAGTCAAAGAAGAATTACTTGTTTATATTTACTTTTATAACAAAACTCGTTTTATCTATTACCTCATCTACAGATAAAGTTATTGACTACAAATTGTATTTGCATGAATTTATATATTTGATAAAGGACTTACATTTCGAAGATGTAAATGAGAATGTAGTTCTTCTAGTTATTACACAATCAGACTTCTTAGTGCCATCACCACTATAATAAAATAAAATATATACACCAATTGACACAAAGCTCTACGTTTCGTAATTTCGTGAAACTCGCAAAAACTCCTCCTAACTTTTACGTAAATTCCATTGTACGATTATGTCTATGCTCTATAGTTTGTGCCATGCATGCTATGCTGTTGCTCAATTCGACCTTCGCAACCTTCTGAATAGGTGAGATGTGCATTTTTACAATTGCGCAGCTTCTCCGCTTCATTGTTTTGTTCCCCTGATTGTTTTATAACGGTAAACAACTAAATTTATCGTTACTGTTAGGTGCGTGCGAAACAAAGAGGGTCAATATTACGCAAATGTAGTACAGTCAAATTCGCAATGTAAACCCTTTATAAAATAAAAAAAAACGCTTGCACATAATACTAACATGACTGACATGTAAAAGTGTTTGCATATACTACGCTTAAATGCTGTACCTTGTTTTTAGCATCTGTTTTGGTCAGCAACACAACACATCGAAAAAGAGATATATCTTACTAAACCTCAAATTTGTTTTCAATCAAAATTGTTAAATATAGCACGACCAATCTAAAAGCAATTATTTTATACATCGCATCTCATGGTACAATCAAACATCGCCTCGCAATGTGACGTATCTTGTGTATAGCAATAAATACATCGCTCCAATCTTATTGAATCTGAGTCTACCTTCAACCTTCACCCAGCGGTGAGGGGCCGGCGCAGGCGCAGGAATGCAAAGCATTAAAGCCATTGCTAGGTGCAATGTTGGCTGTAATTACTGTAATTGCTCCAGGCAACTGTGACATTCCGTGATGCGTGATTTATCTTTTATGCGACTGTGAAGAAGGAGGGTTAAGTAACTACCATACGTAACACAATGTGAGGTAGTTAAGAGCATTATTAGCAAGTAGAGCTTGGGTTCTTTTTTTGAATTTCTCGCCTGAATATGGCGTGTGATAAAAACAATGAAAATCACGCGAAATATAGACGTTGGTACTTAGACAAAATTCAGTACTCTTTTTTTAATTACTCCTGTGTGGAATTATACTATTATTCATTGGAAAATCAGACATTAATCAATTTATATCACACGCCATTTTGACGTGAGTGATTCAAATATAGGAGCCTTGACCTTTATTGTATTTGCTAAACAAAACCTTTAACTGTAAAACGATGTAATTAACTTTGAGGCCAAATCACAAAAAAAAAAACATAAATCTTGGAGACCCCATACGTAATCAGTTCACTCTTTCATTTAATTTTGAAAACTTTTGTGAACTTAACTTAAGGAGTTAAAGAAAGGATTTACTTTACACTCATGAATATTCAAAACCGTATTAAGTCAGTTTCCGAAAATGAGTAAATATTGAAACTTTACGACTCAATTACAATAAATCTTCACGATAATACGACTTGAATTAGTTTTATATGAAACTTAAAGAGTACCTACTTCAGTTAAGTGTCTCGGGTAACTCGAACCGAAATGATCCAATTAGCAATTAACTTGTCACTAAACTGAGGATTAATTATATGTGAATATTCCAGTTTGGTAAGTACTAAGTAGTCTGATGGGTGGAACAGGTTGGTCGAATGTAAGTGGGACGCAGACACACACACGAAAGTCGAAACACCGAGATGTCATCTTAAATCGATTCCTGATCACATCGCAATCGATTCGTCATAATATCATCCGATGCTGGTAATTCGAGCAATCATTGACGAGCAGAAAATGATATGTTGATATGAATGTTTTGATACTCTTCCGCTGTTTATTACGATCTAGTTAAAAGCTGGAGTGAAGCAAGCTGTGGCAAATTGAACGATCAAACAAACGTTTTCCTGGAAAATATTCAACGTGTATATAAAACCGTTTTACGAGTATATTCGAATAAGCGATTTTACTATTTGTTCTTGGAAACCTACAGAATATAATACACCATTTCACGTGCTCAATTTAAAAAACGAAACTGGACGGATCATACGTACGTATACTAAAAAACTAGACATATACATATTTTCGCACTATATTTACCACCAATATCTTAATCATGAGAAACCGTAGAAGTACGAGTAAACAATGGTAAAAAGGTCATTTATACCTCTAGTCCAGGAAATGCACAGTTAACCCAAGAAAATAACACTCGGTGTAAGTGGTAGCAGACTAAATGCGCCCCGTCATTATTTATCGATGTGCCAGGCAGGTCTATTGAATGACCACTGGGGCATAAACGTTAACTGCAATTTATTTATTTATTTCCGTGTGAACTGTCGATGCAGGTGCCTTCTTTGTTACGGTTAATGTGCTCACTAAAAGGCCAAGTCCACAAAAGCTCAAAAAGCTCTAAGAGCAAGTTCACATTTAAACTCACGTCTTTCATCGTCCCCATTGTGGGACATCTATTAGTTCCACCCCCGATTCGTTTTCAATGCGATTTGACGCAATTCAATACATTTTTATTGTGTAATACGGTTTATAGCTGCAGATTCGTGTAGATACAAATGGAATTATGGTTTCGTGTCCGTAATTCTTACTACATGTACGGACAACAGCACGTCAAGGTAAACACTGCGGTATCTTATGTAGTTGTAACAAGAGCTGGTTTGCAACAAAAGTAGTAACCTGATGTGCTGGCCACTGTACAATACAAGAGCGTTTGCTGGTAGGTAATACTTGTAAGAACATTATCTGTTGCCATTTGCTTTGCTAAAATGTCATGCAAAATGTCACCTGTGAGAGAGAGCATACCTAAATTGACAATTACTCCAAAAAGTAAACATTACCATTGCTCAGCTCGTAAAGTAAAAAACATAATAACAACAATCGAGCTTACAGCTTTTCAAAGTTCCCTTGCTGTAAGTGTTAGTTCGGAGACCAATTTTGTATAATAAATGCCTGGCAGTGCAGCAATTATTTGTTGCGCGATCGCTGCGCAAACGCACCGCTGCCGCTGACATTTGCTATTGCTAACCTAACGAGCATTTGTGTGAGCAACCTCGATACCTGAATATTCGATATGACAGCTTGTGTTGGACTGTGATGGTTATTCAGACGCGAGGAGGACAAACTAATCGGTGTCCCTTCATGCTGCCAATGTGTAAATAAATTCTTAATAATAAATGTCAAAAGGGTAAACATCGATCACCGTTCACAATAACATTATTATGCAAATATAAGTTCTCTTAATTTTATAAAATCCGAAAGTACTTTATTTTATAAATGGTGATTGCGATACTAACTCATTTGCCAATTTAAAAGTCAAGTATACGTTAATTGAACAAAATTACGTGGTTATGGTATTAAATTAACCGTTAGTTACACCAACAGCTTAATTAAACAAAAAGCGTTGCTCCTATAAATGAGCCACTGAGCCATATCTCCTTTACCGTTAGTGGGAAGTAATGCATCTCAACGATAACACGGTATCGCATAACGCGTTATCAGTGTAAGGTGACATCATCACGCTCGCTGCGCCCGCGTCGAGTTGCAGAAACTGACATCCGTGACCTCAGTGACCTCTGTCTTATATTTTTATTAATTTGATATCAGACGCAACAAGTTTAAGAGCCGGTTCGTCGCGCATATTATTAATATAATGGCAAACATCCTCAATGGGCAGAACTCTTTATTCGCTCATTGCCTATGGTTTCAAGAGACGTGGTAATTTGATTTGTCCGGAGTGTAGTTTTTTGTTCGTTAGATAAATCTGACTCATTTAAAGTTGGTAGCTTATTTGATATTTTAAGTCGTAACACAAATGAGGTTCAATTAGCCTTATCCATCTGCTTCCACGAAAACTTCCATTAGTAGAGCATCGCGTTCATTTCTAATCTTTATCCGATTTAAGGTTCAAGTCATTAGACCTTTACTGTCCCATTACGCAACATAATTGTTTCTGTAGAACACTTTCTGATACCGAAGTGTGACCAACATAGAGATTGTCGCTGGCCGGTCGATGCCCCGGTCTAGCCAGGCTTAGAACTGTAGCTAGCCATGTTACTTGACGACTACGGACTAGCATGGGACTAATTACTCGCGGGCCACTGCTCAAATCGGTCTGCAGGATAGTCTGCGGTTTACTGTTCAAAAGTAATTTCGGATTCAATGAACCGTCTCTACTTTGTAAAGCCAAAGTTACAAACATCATAAATTAAACCCAATGTTGAAAGGTTTAGCATCCGAACGGACGTCATCTCATATTTATAAAGATTATACCATAAAGCACATTCAAATCAGCCTACTCATGAATACAGTTAAATGGCAAAGCCATTTAATTCGCTTACTCGTTGACCTCATTATACGCGTGGCCCTGAACAGCTTTCGAGAGAGGTCCTCAGCAGCCTTAATTAATACGTTTCCAAACCCTAACAATGGCAAATCATTATAGATTTTCCGCTACAAATGCGCCAGCAGAATCACTGAGTAATTGGGATTAAGCTCGACAAAGCTTTAATCTGTAGTGTAACAAGTAAAAGACGTAACCGGCCCCCACATGAACCTCTGTGGCGTCTCGCTCGCACCCACGCAGCTGAGGCCCGGCGCCGGAGCCTCCGTCGCTTATCTTTGTCGCACTCCTGCGCAGCCTGTCACCGCGCGCTGCGTACACGCCGCCACACTACCGCCGCGGGTAGACGCGCGACCTGACATTATTTCGATAACAAAAACAATACTTTGTTTCTTCGCGGCTGAAACTGCCTTTTAGTTAATCCAGTGAAGTGTTTACTAGTGCAGTGACAAAATAAGTTATTTATCAAGTGATTAGTTTTGAATCTGCGCATTGGGATATTTGGATTGGAAGCGAACTCGTGCAATGAAGTGGTTTGTTGTTAGCCTTGTCTGCGTTTCTATGGCAGCTCACTAAATATACATACATAGATAATTTATTTAAATTCCGTCTGACAAGTACCAATTGCAATAAGTAAACGAGAACGGCGCGCTTCAGGGTCAAACTTCGATGTATTGAAATTGAATTATTTTAGTCGTGTATTGTTGCGAAATATACAAATCAAGTAACCCGTGACACACTTATGATAACATTTGTAGATTTCACTTGAGTCAATAGTAAAATTAAAGTGATTGAGGTATATAATAATCTGTTTACCGGCTTCTACCGCCATATGTTACGTTCGAAATTACGAAATTAGGGTTGCAACGTTTGCTAGGATCGTGTCTAATCTATTTTTCATTACGATAGCACCTCGCCACTCACTCGTATATCGATACCCGTAAGTGTCTAACAGTTGCTGTAATGCGTCACTAATTGCTGTATTATTCGGTGGGCATATGCACAACATAGGGCTGTCAGGTTTTAAAACTTAGTAAATATAAAAAATTGAAACCTCGTATCGACCAAAAACACCTCTGGATGTAAAATTAAAGCGGAGTTATTTCGTTATATTAGTATATTACTTGGACAGACATTCAAGGTTATTACCATTTCAAGCTATACACTATCGCCGCACTTAGATAGAAAGCTTGCGGCTACATATTTTATCTATAACTTAGACTCAGTAGATACTAGTCACGACTTCATTAACTCAGCGCTGACTCAGAACCAGATCAAGATTTTCACATCAGCTGAGAATCGAACCTGGGAGATTTCACGAGAGCCCTGGCTGGTATTGTCTATACGTGTAAACATTTTGCGCACCCACACCAGTTGTTTGTCATACGCTCTCATTGTCCTCCTGTGTAATGCGGCTACTCCCACGATTTTACCTGCACCGAGACACTTGCTCGAAAGTGTAACTTATGACTACGTTGCAAAGATGAAGCACTTTGAGCCACTTAGAAACTGATATAATTTTGAAGTGGTATTCATTCTGGAGATAGATATAATATGCAACTATTCCAACTCCTATGTAGAGTCGACGAGGCAATGTCTACATATATCAGTAAAGTCAAAGCTGTTGATTCATGTCATGTGAAACTCATACTATTTAAAACAAATGCTATGAAAACAATTGACTCCATTAGATTTGCACTTTTCTATATCGGCTTGCATAATCGTTTATTGCCGTAATTCAATTAGTCATTGCACAGAGAGAATCGATTACCGCGATAAGGCTCTGTGCGAGAGTTCATAACACTTCATGAGCGATTCACTCGATTGCTGATAACGATTCTTCTCGATACCAGCCCGACTTTTACTCGCTCACGTAATCTAGGCTCGGCACTCGTTTGTTGCAATACAGAGCTTTTCAACTTACTGCCTGATAACGGGTTTCAGGAAGATTGTTATGAAATAAAGATATTTATGAGCCACCGCACAAATCTTAAGTCTTTGGATAAAACATTATTTCTAGGTCTCTTAATAATACCTCTATTATAAATCATTTTGTCACGAATAAAAACATTCTTGTAATATCAATTTGCAGAATAGTTTGTTAAGTAAATGTGTTCGCGTGTGTAATTATTACCATCATTCGATTTTCTGTGTACAATATTGAACATGAACTCCTAATTACAGTGTCATTTCCATTATGATTTGATGAATTACTCGTACAAGTACTTACATCATTCATAAAAGGCAAATTGCAATTGTTGATTATAATAGCACATCATGATTGCATACATGTAATATTGAATTCTTCATAGAGGTGTTCCTATAACGACTTACTGCGATGAACCTTGATGATGCTGCCAATCAAACAAAGATTTTAACAGAAATCTTGACGAATATTACTAGCAGATGCAATACAAAAAGTATTCGTTTCGAAAAGTGTTGTTTACTAAGCGTTGCAGACTTCTATTGATAGAGTTTGTTAACAACAATGCATTTATTATTTAAACAATGATTTCTAAGACTTAAAAATCGTGAGAACGTCATCTCCTTTCAGTAGTTCCGAGAAAGGGTTTGCTCTCAGCAAGGTCTCTGTCGCAAGAGAATGACTAACCGATGGCAGATACGCGGATACGCCTCTTGAATGGCTCTGAGTATGGCGAAACGGCTGCCGAAATAGGAGGAAAGAACTCTTGTTCTTGCGATAGTTGAAAAAATGACATGTACGCGTTTATAACCTTAAAAGTACTTTGCATGTTGCAGACGCGTAAAACTTTACTATAGGTTCGTGCATTTTTAAGTAAAGTATGCAAGAAAAACAATGCTCTCTACCTCATTAGCATACACTCAAGATGTCACAGTGGTCAAATGCAGACACTAATGTATTGGTTTCAATAAGGAAGCAGAAAAATGTTTACCTAGTTATGGAAAAAAAGTCATTGATTGCAGATTTATCAGTGGGAAGTTGTTTTCTCCTAATAACAGAGCGACATGGAACTGTTAAATAAATACTGCTTTTAAAGACGACAAAGAGCGAGTATATTATTACTTTTTATGGTTTTATCATTCAGTTCGAGCGACGCGGGAAGTGAATCTAATAAAATAGAGTATTTCTCACAGTCGTCAGTTAGCGCGGTGTAACTGGATCGTGTTCGTCATGTGAACCTCTCACGGCCTGTGCACACGCCTTCATTGATATCACAGTCTCTATATTTTTACATGATTTCTAAGAAGCTACAATATTTTATATACCCACAACAAATAAGACTACTTTCACTAGTTAATAAAGCTTAAGGCTTGTTTGATGAAATTCAACATCTGCACGGCAGTTTTAATGAGCAAAAACCGCAGCACCTGTTGTATTGTAAAGTGATTTACGCTTGTCATTAGAAGAATCTATGTAAACCATAGGAGTTTTGAATGAGGAGAAATTCCATATAAGGAAACTCGGCGGATCACATGCATTAAATAGTGGCTTCATTTAACGTAGTGCACCTTTGATGCACATTCTTGACTCAGGAACTCGACGGCATTCTTCCCCCCTGCTTTTGGCTGCGCGTAGGCACAATTTTATACAGTTTTATCCTTATACGGATTTTGAAGGACCAGCTAACTGTAGGTCACTGAATTCGCAGAAATAAAGCTACAGATTCGGACTATAAGGTTATGTAAATCGCGAACACGTAATGCTATGAATCAACAAGCAATTTTGGTCAAAACGATATGATGAGTTAGCCTAATGCTTAGCCAATTAGTACATCCGTTTTTGTTGTCGGCTTTTTTTGGAGCAAACACGAACACAGCTCGATTCAATTAATTTATTATATGCGTAACTTTAGTAAACTTTTAAAGTGGCTGTGAAACACACAAAAGTGACGTATTTTAAAAGCATGCTGGAACCAATACTCGAAGAGGAAACTGACCACACATTTTATGTCATCGACATACTTAAGAACTGAGTCACGTTGAGAAAGTTCATTCATGGTAAAATAAAACTTTTAAATGTTACAAACGAATCTGGGGCGAGAATTTATTATAATTCGATCCATCTTATTTAATTTTGTGATAATAAGGAATGTATTTGAATATTTTTTTGTTTGTCAAAACATCCCTTACATTCTTAGCATGTGAGTCATGGGGTCACAAAGATTCTTGGAGGAGATAAAATAAAACAAACCATATAGTGGGCAGTTGTGATCTTTTATTGTTTGAGGATCGTAAAGCCATCTCCGGCCATGTTTACGGGCCGTAATCTGCACGCTTCAATACCGCACGATTAGCAAATAACAAATGTCTGGTCTGTCTCAACTTTCTTTTGTTACAAACTAACAATTCTTAAATTTCCAACACATTTTTGTTGGAGCAATAGTTTTAGGAGATAAAAAGATTTGTACACATCTGCATAACGCACGTGTTCTAAGCAAACATTACATTTCGTAAGTTTTACAACTCTACCCGAACTCTACTTTGGTTATCGCTATTGAAATATAAACAAAGCGGTCGCGTAGTCGTGGGAGACAGAGAGAGGCCTATAACTTTTGCATTAGGTAGGAAAGAGATAGGTGTGAGCCCACGTGAGCTACGTTAACAATAGCTAACAAAAACCCGTAGGTACCTGGAAGGTATAGCCGCTCGGGTTTCCCGCCCCCGCGGCGGTCTCAGCTCAGTCTGCAAGAAAGCTTTCTACGCGCCGATCGCATGAAAGCTTCTTTAAACTTTAATTAATGTATTTCAAGTTATTATCAAATTAATCATTGAACTTGTTTGTAAGACTGTTAATGGGTAATAAGCTGTGTAAGGAAACGACTACGACAGTTGGTAGTTTAGAAACACCTGTCGTCACCGCGGCAGGTAGCGTGTGGTGTTCGCGCCGAAATTACCATTCCTGAGGGGTCCCCTATCGAAGTTTCCAAATAAAATAGTTGAGCGTTGTTCTAGAGGAATTCGAGTGTCTATCAAGCGTACGTGCCTCGTTTACTTATCGCATATGTATTTTTAGCAGGCAGCTATTGTTTGTTCGGGTGAAGATTGAATCGTGATTCGCAAGCGATGCGAACTAGTCTAGTGAGGTGATCGAGTGAACCCAGTGAAATGGAGAACTAGTGCTGTGACTGTTAGTGAAATGTCATTGGAACTGAGATGACAAAAGTGTCAAGATGATAAAGTTCCGGTACAAACGCAAGGAGACCACTGATGGCGAGAAGGGAAAAAATCAAATACAGAAGCAAAAGATAGATGTGTTGAAGGACCGTGAACTGCTGCCTCCCAAAGACCTCCTTCTTACGGGGTCGGTGGCGGGAGTGAGGAACAACACGCTTCCGAGGTCCAAGCCTTCTTCTGCAGCCAGAAGAGAAGACCTCTCCCTTCTCAGTCCAACCACGTTGTCGCTGTTTAGAGTAAGTTAATATTAATATGACTTTTAGTGATCTGATTACGAGTACGTCCAAATATTGCAACTTGCAACTAAGTGCTAAAGAACTGGTTTTGGTTTAAATGTTAATTGAAATACCACCACATAACCTTCATTGATACGTTATATATTAACTTGTCTCGTATTATGCATTCTAGATAGACAAAGCACAAAAGATTTTAAATAGGCTCGTATATTATATCTTTTGTGAGTATTTTTTTAAAGTACGATAGTAAAACATATTACCACGTGATCAATTTTATTAACATGTGTACACAGATATATTATTATGACATAGTCAATAGGTATGATAAATATTCCACGTTCAATTGCAAGTTATTTTAAAATAATACAGCAGATACTAATTACTTACAGGAAAAATACCACACTTACACAAAGACCATTATTTATTATTTTAAATCAAATACGCATACATTTCACATTATAGATTTTCCATGTTCAGTGCATAATTATCATGACACTACCCTCGTTTGAGATAAGCGAGCTCGTTCAGATGACTGATGAGTTTCCTTCGAAGTAGGCCAGCTAGTAAAAGACATCAACGAAGCATGTTTAAGTTACATCAACTGTTACTTAGCATTTAACTAACTTCGTAAATGCAGCCTGTAATTATCATATGCGGAGTATACCTACTTAGTGTATGCAGAATTGAAAGCTCTTGGTTTCCTAATTAGGATGTAACTATATTTAGCCTTTAAGCGTAAATTTGTGACGTGTTTAATAAGTAAATACGGAGATTTTACTCTGTAAAGCATGGTAATATGAATCGTTTTACCTTTTTCTGTTATCAAGTTTTTAATTATTGATAATGATCAACAATCTGGTAACAGCCTAAACGAATCAAAATCTTTTTAGTTTAAGTGGTTCAAAAATAAAATCGATGCTGTAATTTCTGCGGAAACAAGATACTTAATTAGCGTAAAAAGTACATTTGTTTATACGGTACGTTGATAAAGTTTATACAAATATTCGATCTGGGAGGTTGTTTTTAAAAGCCAACGGACAAAGCGTTTTCCGATATCTCCATTACAGTTGTCCGATCGCTTGTGATGCGTAGTCCGTCGCTGACCCAAGGCATTGTCGAAGCCTCCGAAGGCAATTGTTGAGAATACTTAACAACTTAACACGATGTTTGTATGCATGCGTGTGCGCAGTCCTCCGGCCTACGCCGCCGCCTGAATCCGCTATGACTCTAAAGGAAATTTCGTGACGAATTAACAATAAAATATACTATTCATATTACAGTCGTGTACTGAGAATAAAAGGAACACGTATTGATTATGTTAATTCTAGTATAATCTTATATGTTTAATCAGTAAATAGACGTTTATACATCGCGTCTCTACATTCTTTGCTGATTCTACTTTATAAAATTATTTAGCAGGGTTAACACACCTTTGAATGTGGCAGGTAGATTCAACTTAACCTATCATTAGGGTATCTTTTTGATCAGTTAAAAAACTACCCGTGTTTAACATTGAGATTGCATGTTGTTAATATTTCTCGCCGTAAATGTGGGTTTCAAAAGCAAAACAAGTTTTCCCTGTTTGCAAAGCGATTTCCAATGATCAACAATTGCATTTCTCGATGTGCAAAGAGCAATGTAAAATGGTTGTGTGAAAATGATGTTGTGCCTTATGTGTGTAGATATAAAGGTCACAAAGAAGTGTTTGTTTTTAAATTGATGTACCCGGCGTTCAGAAGTCGCAAGAAGCAGGGTCAGGGAGCGGTGCACTGTGCACTTCTCACAAGACAATAGTGAGCACGGTTCACATCGGTGTGCCACTAACGTCATCGTTTGATGCATCGTTCCGATCCGCTTCCTTCCACGTGATGGGTTTTTAGGATGAAAAAGAAAAGCTGTCTTTCAAACTTTTAAGGATTAGAAGCGCTGCTGAAGTAACAAAACTACTTACAACGAGCACTAGTAGATACTTTGTACTTAGATACGTTGCGAAATGTAGAGTAGGACCGAACTCCGACACATTTTAATGATTAGATCATAGCTTTCAGCAACATTATGAAATTAATCGCTTTATCTATCTAATCTTATGGAACCATCAATCACGATCGACTATGAATTGGCTCTTTTAATTGCTATAACATATACACAAAATTAAATGCATGATGGTAATGAACAAAGGTATAGCCTTTAATAAGCTAAGATTATAATAAGTAGGTACTGACATAATTTCATGATAAAGGTAGTATTAGTACTGTGTTGTTATTAATATCTCCTGGATAAAAATTCAGTCAAAAGCGATCAACAATGCGAGGCTGATAAATGAAGAAGTTGATTTTTAGTACGCATGCTCTCATAAGGAAAAATAACAATAAATCACTCATTTTCCCCATTGATGTTGTGAGAGCGGCGGTGCGTGATAGCGGATCATCAATTACTGCGCACTAATGAACTGCGCTGGCGCCGCTTAAACTGTTGGTTTTGCTCAATTGTAAGACGTTTGTCGAGGCGGAAGATATTCGTTCTGAACTCACATTAATTAGGGTGAGAAACTAAGAAAAGTGGAGAATTTCGTGAAGCAATTCAAAATTTATTGTGAAGCATTTTCAGCAATTTTTAAAGTTTAAAAAAAACTAATAAGCTTGGAAAGCTCCACGGCAATTGATGATTTTGTTAATGTCTCCGCGCTCTTAATTTTTTCATTGTTAATCGAGTCGAATATGGCTCTGTTGTTGGCACCTGCAGAGGCGCTAAACGGCGCAAGGGCAACAACACCATCCAAGAAACGATTACGAAAGTCACAAAAACAGCGACGTACGTCTACAACACAGCATCACTTCAGCACTCCGGGTCACGGCGCTTGTGACCTATTCGTGCCATACCGGTCCGCCAGCCTTCCTCACCCAACACACGAGCTTACAGGCCACGATTTAAAATTCAAAATCACATAACGGCACCTTCGGTCAAACTTTCTTCGCGGGCAGCCTGTTTTTGAATCCGTCTTTTTCCTTTCGAGAACCTTTTAGCAGAACCAATGTCGATGCCTTGTCCCAAATAAAGCTAATATTTAGCGATGAGTGACGAAGTCATTACAAACACGCAGTGATGGCACTATTTGAGAGTGGTTTTGTTTATTGAACAAATTACATGCGTTGGAAACTTGAATTTGGATGGCTAACTAAGTAAACAGCACACGTAGAAATTTGCTGGACAGTTTATTCATAGTGGATTCTACTATGGTTAATTGTTGCCTTAAGCGTTGTCGTTTACCTTTTTTGGAATCTAACCTACATTCTTTGTAGCACCTTCAATCTGGTTAAGTACTCGAAAGAAGGACTAAACGACAGCAACTTACTACTCTTCAGTAAATTGTATCTACAACAAACAATGGATCAGCTCAGCGTCCATTGAATAATGATCCTATATTCCTGATATTAATCACCACGTTTCCTTGTCAACAGGAGCTATTCACGCAGTTGCAATGGTCATCAGAGCGTGCGCCCGCCGCAGACAGCCTACGCCGGGCCCTCGGTGGAGTCGGCGCTCGATTCCAACTGGGTTGCATGGCCGACGCTAGTGAATGTTTCGAACACCTACTGCTAAGGGTCCACGCACACGTGGCAGCCAGCGCGGATAGAAGAGATGATGACGCCTGCCGCGCGCCGCACTGCGTCCCGCATAGGAAGTTCGCGATGATGCTGGTGGAACAGTCTGTGTGTGGTGCTTGCTCGGCAACTAGCGAACCGCTGCCTTATACTCAGGTATGTACAGGTCTTGTGGCTTCAGAAAGAAAAAATATTTATTGGAAGGACATCACAAACACACACTTAACAATACACATGCATTACAATGTAGGAAAAACAAGCTTTTTCACGAAATAGTAAAAGGCGAAAAGAAAATAATGAAGAAAATAACTAGGAAGTATTTATTTTATTGTAAGACCATCGCCTTAACGTCAGTAATTTCAATCGCTGTCATCAGGGACAAACTTGGAAATTATGCACAAAGAAACTACTCCGATAAATGTCAAAATATCGACTTGCATGATTATAGCGCTTAAAGCAAAAAAGCTATTTAATAAAAATAATTTATTAAGCTTATAAAGTCATGCAATCAAGTCTCCATCTCAACCGGTTTGCAGAGATATTTTAATTTTGCACGAATAAGCAATTTTTGGCAAAATAACTGACCAAATCAGACGAAATTGCAGTCAGAATGCACGATCTAACTATCAAAAATAATCTGGCGCTGCTCTAATTTGTAAAGCTTTATCCGAGTTGAGCTTTTAAATCGTGTCACACACAAGGCCATGAGCACTATAAAGTCCAAGTTAAAACATCGTTTAATCAAGTAAACTGCAAATGAAAACAGATAAAGGGACATTCCGATCAGGCAGCATGTATTAATCTTTTTCTAAGTGGTCTGATAGGATACGTAAGATTGTAAGTTGTTAATAAACTATATAGTTATTTAACACTGATTATTTATTCTTCCTTAGATGGTGCACTATGTGTCAGCGACTGCACTGACCACTCAAGCGGCACTAGGGGAGCACGGTGACAGCTTCGGGCTCCTCCTCAAGAAGGCTGGTGGCATGGGGGACATCAGAGATTGTCCGGTAAGTTACACTTCTCTAGAACCAACTCAGTTAAATAACTGCTCTGTATATATTACTAGCAGTTTTCCGCGGCTTTATACGAGTCAATATCGTATCACACAAATTTTAAATAACGGCATATGTACTATTATTTGTATGAGATACATTATTATAAAGTTTAATCAACATCTATATTCAGTAGTTTTAGCGTGAAGGAGTAACAAACACATCCTTACAAACTGCCGCATTTATTAAAGGAGGATAAGTAGGATTAATTAGGATATAGGTACGGATTGGCACTTGTCTACCTGTATGAGTACTAATCATCTGTTTGCTTTCTTCCACAGAACGCTTGCGGCGCCAAGATCCAAATCTGCCGAACTCTCATGAACCGGCCCGAAGTGATCTCCATCGGCATGGTGTGGGATTCAGAGCGACCGGCAGCTGAGGATGTAGCCGCCGTGTACGCCGCACTTGGCACACAGCTGTTACCTACTGACGCCTTCCACGAGTGCGTTGATAGAGCCTGGGCCGCCCGCGCCACGCACCGCCTCGTCGGCCTCGTCACCTACTACGGGAAGCACTACTCCACCTTCTTCTTCCATAGCAAACTACGTCTATGGATCTATTTTGATGACGCTGATGTGAAAGAAATTGGCCCTGAATGGGCGCACGTTGTAGACAAGTGTCGCAGAGGACGCTTCCAACCGCTCCTGCTGTTATATGCCGCGGTTGACGGCACGCCTTGCGACACGAGGTATGCGCCGAAAGATATAGTACCGTTCCCAGCGCCCGAACCTCGTAGAGCCGTCACACCCGCGCCGGAGCGACCCAACAACGGCTTCGCGCGTCGCGCTGTCACCCCCGGCCCTGATAACGACAGCGACTACGTCAGCAGAAAAGCCGTCGAAAACATGCTCGAGGCCAACCGACGCACTCAGCTCGGACGAAGTCTGAGCACCGGATCCGGCTCGGACACGACCGACCGTCCACGAGCGAGACGGGACTCGGGCAACTGGAGTGGCGACCGCAACAGTGCCTCATCAGCTTCGTCATCTACCTTCGAAAGCCCCTACATGTACACCAAAGGGCGCGGCCCGGGCAGCGTCCCCGGCAGCCCTACGCGGAAGGGCGAACTCTCCAGCGGTGGCTCGTGCGACGCCGGATACGACTCCTACTCGCTCTCCTCGACCGACAGCTTGCCCTTCCAACAAGTGCTCCGTCACAACCACCCGATGATGCAGATACCGGAACTAAAGACGGTCGATAACTGCAAAGCGCTATGCTTGGAAGTAGATCTGCTGCTAGATAAGTCTAGGCAAGCCGAGAGCGCGTCTGATTTTGAGAGAGCTCTGGCATTATGTGAAGCCGCGGCGGCCAAAGCGAGTGCAGCGATGGATGAATCGTATAACAACGCTCACACGATGACGTTCGCTCGTATGAAGCACAACACCTGCATAATGAGAGCGCGAAGTCTACAGCGACGAATGGCCGGCGCGATGAGGATATCAGAGTCGCAGCAAACGGTACCCGTCAGAAACACTAAGGGGGGCCTAGAATCGACTCCTACTACGATAGAGATCTATGCCACCTTACCGAAGAAGAAAGGCTCTTCGAAGAAATCTAAATGCATCGATGACGATATCGATAGCCCGCCTCGAGAGCGCCCTCCTAGACACAAGTCTCGCGAGGAAGAAAAAGTCAGGGAAAAGCGATCACGCAGTGAAGACAGAGGCCGAGCTCGCAAGGAGGCGCCGATAACTACGGAAAAGAAAGAGGAGGCTCCAGAAGACAAGAAAGCTAACAAAAAGCAGCACAAAATTCGCAGAAAGCTATTGATGGGTGGATTGATCCGCCGGAAGAACCGATCGATGCCCGACCTAACCGAAGGTGCGGACGGAAACAACGAAGTTAACAAAGAGAAGCGCGTTTCTTCGGTGGACGACGGCGACGTCGGCAGAAGGAAGGGCGACGACAAATCTAATTTGAGCGGCTACTTATCGGAAGGTCATTTAGAATACTCGGCGGCGGGCGGCACCAACCCTAATCTGGAGAGAAGTAAACTCATGCGGAAGAGCTTTCACGGCAGCGCAGTAAAGATCCGTAAGGTGCCACCGCCTCTGCCGCAGCGAACCACTTCCCAGCTTAGCGGGCCTAAGTTTGATTCAGAAGTGATCGACCATGATATCCAATCGCGCCCCCCGCAACCCCTACCCAACGACGCGCCTCAGTACTCCTACCATCAGGACATGGAGGAGGACGGAGGATTCTCCGAACAGTTTGGCGAAGAACCGCAATCGCTACCGTTCCTGCCCTCTTATGACGGAAAACCAGTGAACCAATACAACAGACTCGACGACTCCCCACCTCAAAACTTCCACACGGTCGTGACTAAAGCTATGATTCACCAGGAACAGAGTCCGGTAAAAAGAGACGTCATGCAGAACATACAGCCGTCTCACAATAATATTCAGAATCTGAGTAACGCTTTCGACAACGGCGTCGATGTTGTGGACTGTGCGATGCCGATGCGGAGATCGCCGCAAATGTTCGAGCTGCCTCCATACCCCAGCCCCATGAACTCGGTGAACCACTCGCGCCAACCTAGCGAGGAGTTTCCTCCCCCACCCCCTCCGCTCGACCTCACCCCGTTACAAGATGAACTTCATAACATTCAGAACTCAAGAGAAATCGATGTAGCTAATAACAACGAAGTACAGAAAGGGTCTTTACTAGCTCAACTTCAAGAGAAGCGAAATCAGATCCTTAGGAATGAAGAGAGTATAGCCAAATTTAATCAGATGGAGGCAATCAATACTCCGGCGGATACTTGGCTCAGAGAACTACAGGCCAAGCAGGCCGCTCTCAAATTGAAGAGATCCGGATCAGTAGAAGGCCAGCTATCATCCAACACCGTGGAAAATCTAAGTAACAACGTCCGAAGTCTCGCCTCCAGATTTGAGAACACCGTCGGCAACGATGACCGGACGCACATAGGTTTTGTCGGAATGTCGGGCAACAGAGACGTCATCAATTGCTCGATACAATCGAATTCTGGTCTATATAATCGAAGAGCTTCATCGTCTTCTATAGATCCCAAACAAATAGAGGAAGACTACAACGACCAGAAAATCAGCAACAACATGTCGTACAACGATCGCTCGAAACCCAAAAAGAAATCAGTTTCATTTTGCGATCAAGTAATTTTGGTATCGACGGCGGAAGATCAAGAAGACGATAGTTACATTCCGAATCCTATTCTGGAGAGGGTGTTGAAATCGGCTATGAACAAGCCTGAGCTGACCACGATGCCGCTGCAGTCGGAGAAACCATCGCTTCAGCGCCAGGACTCGTTCGACAGCCAGTCGTCGCGCTCCACTATATCATCGCTCTCGCAAAACTCGTTCGTCCCCAATGACAATAGTCACGCGGACTATGTACGGCTTCAAAACACGACGTACCCCACCTATCAGAGCGCTCCGCCTCGACCTCAACAACCGCAGCAGTACAACGCTCAAAAGAGTACCGGCGTATACGGAACCACCCCCTCCGTGCCGCCGATGACCAATCAAAACAACTCGAGCAACAATCAGATATATCAATCGTTGCCAGCTAATTCCGCACAGAATCCCTCCAACCCGATACCGTACCACCAGCCCCCCGCAGTCTACCAAAACCACAGCACGAGCCCACCGAACTTCAGTCAGAACCCCGCCAACCGGTTGACGCCCACGGCAAACCACCACGCGTACCAAGCTAAACACAACAACTTGCCGCGCGCCGTACCTAATACGTACCCTCACCCACCGAGCCAGCTTCACCAAATGAGCCAAGCGCAGAACAACGCTTACTACCACAGACTGCCGCAGCACTCCGCCGCGCCCGCGCACCACACCACCACTTACAACGCCAACCGGCAGTACAATCAGAACGCGCAATCCAATCCCTCGCCGTACCAAAGCGTGCCCACCAACTCGCCAGCCTACCAGGGCTACCACAACCCACCGACGAGCTACCCCAGCTCCGAGTACTCTAGTCGTTACCCGGTGAATACCAATAGTACAAATCACTACAGCGCCGCCCCGTCGCCCTATCAGCGAGTTCCGCTGCCGCACGGAGAAGTCCCCGTAGACAATTACAATGGCACGTACCAGAAAATGCCGAACTTCCACGAGAACACGACCCAGCGGGCCCCAGATATGCGGCACTACGCGAACTCCCAGCAGCAGCGATATAATCCAATGAACATGGACAGTGGAAGTGTAGACGCGGTAGATCACTACGCGTACCAACCCGCTCCGAAGCAGATTCAAAAGAAGTCTGTGTCGTTTGAGCCGGGTACGAAAGGCGGCACTGAGTCCCCGGTCCCTCCGCAGATGAACGGCAACTATCCAAACATGTCAGGCGGAGATGGCCCTGGAAGCGTTGGGCTCGCGATGCCAAAGGCCCCTTGTAATCTCTGCCGCAAGAAATTCATTAGCCCTCCGTCCTTATATTGCCCCGATTGCGACTTCTACATGTCGAGGTTCAAACCTCACTCGTAGCGACACGTGAATGCTCATTTTGTACAAAAGTAATTATAAAAGTTACGTTTAGTGCCTACTTATTGTAAATTATATACCTATATCGTAGCACATGAATAAAATTAGTGCTATTGTTATCGATTACTTAAATAACTTAAACTTGACTGATCTCATTTGAGGAAGATAATTTTAGTTAATAAAGAAGTTCGTACTACTTAAAATTTGTGAAATATTAAACAAGATATTTACTGTAACATTTACGTGTACGTTAAATAATATAATAGAGAACATCATTTACGTAAGATTAAAAAAATGAATGAAGTATTCAGCGTTTTATTATATCACATTATTATCTACACTCAAACATAATCGTCCTTAATGAAAAAGCTCGCAATAGCTTTTTCAACGTCTAGCTAGTATAATCTATACCAATATTATATATATATTATAAAGCTGAAAAGTTTGTTTCTCCTCACAAAGGCGCTAGTCTCAGCTTAAAAAGAAAATTAAATAGGTAGGTACTACTACACAAGAACACAACTAATCTGTAGGCCTACTACGAACGAAAAACGAGATCCGTCAATACGATTATCGTTTTACCGAAGCATTTTTCATAATACAGTACCATGACCCGGATCTGAAGCATTTCATAGGCATTGCATATAATAATGCATTGGATCCGCTAAACGATAATCGTATTGACGGATTTCGGTTTACGTACCTAGTAAGCCAAAGGTCTGAGCAATAATCGTAAACGTAATACATACGAAGGAGGATGTTGCTTGGGGATGAGAGGTTAATGCACTGGCAGTTGACAAGATTTTGCATAAATATGGTTGCGCCACCTATAGTTTAACACAAGAACTAAATATGCACTCTTTCAGAGATAGGGCAATTAAAAAGCACTTCAATTGACTGTTGACATTTTGTTTCCCTTTTATCTAAGAGATGTCGCTTTTCATGATAAGTGCTGCCATATGTAATAATATGTATGGTTAGTAGTTTCTAAAATTAGTTACAACCAGAGGTCGTAGTGCGAGTTGGATCGAGACTTACTCGATTAAACACATCGCGGTAACGAGATTTTATATAGGATTGTTAGTGTTTATTATAAATTCACGACAACGCGCTCGATGTGTTTTATCGAATAAGTCTCGCTCCGACTCGCACTACAGTCACAGAAATCAAAACATTTATGTAATCTGTGTCATGTATGACTGGAAAAAGTCTAAATATGTTTACTATGATTAACGTATTACTAAAATCAACTGTATGTTGGCAGATCCCTCCCATCAAAGTTATCTTATCTCATTTGCCAACCAAGTCAACCCCGTGGCGCCCGCGGGCAGGCGCAGTCAAATAAATTTACCACGGGGTGTTTTGAACTAGGCCCGGTCCCACTCAGTTTAAAACTCTAATTGTGGCTGTATTAATGTATATTCCTAGGGCATGAACATCCGGATGCTGTCAGTGTCTTATTGAAATTCGACTTGTCATGCATGATGAATTGATGACTCATAATTTTATTTTGAGACCTTACAAGCTAGAATTGTGTAAAGCAATCATATTCATTTGACAGTTTATAACGAATGATATGATCTGTCAAACCCTTTGTTCTTTGCCATTTGACAGACCATACCGTACGTTTTGAACTGTCAAATGAATACGATTGCTTTACACAATCGCACCCCGTGTTCCAAGTGATGATTTTTGAAAAAAAAAACGTTCTACGCGTCATTTGTAATACTGTATGAAAATTTAATGTATGTTAATCTTAGAAGATTTAGAATGGGAGATCATTCAGATTACATTATTATTGTAGTGCTTGCTTACAACGAAAAGTAAGAATTTCATGACCTTTTTTTTTTTGCTACTTGCGTCTAACAAACCTATATGTATAGGTATTTTTTTAATTACAAGAGATTTTAGAGACAATAACGGTAACAAAATACTTTTTTCCGTATGCTCATAGGTTACTTCTACAAAAAAAATACATCTGTTTTGTAAGAGTAGTCAGGCGCCGCGCGATGACACATTTTTAAGCTGGATGTGTGTGGCGCTTAGGTGCATATTCACAGTTCTAGTTTTGTGTCTTGTTGACCGGTGGTCAGGACGGTCAAGAAGACACAAAGTAATTGCCAGAGGTCAAAATTAGGTGCAGTTATTAATGTTCTTGCATCAAAAAGTTGATATTTATATGAACTTTTCCGTGATTTATAATGGACAATCCCATGTGGCCAACAATATTACAAAACTTTAGATGTGTTTTCTGGTGCCAGTGGGCTTTCAGTTATTAAATATTGATCTAATTTAGAAGTTACGTAAAGAAATAAATTGGTGGAGCTAGTCCTGCTTACTCTTCACCTTAATGTAAGTGATTAAAGGGATCTTAGACGTCTTATTATTATAAACGTCTTTCCATTCGTTAGGTAGTAATTGTCACAATTTAATATTATACAATAAACGCTTATTCCAGAAGTAATATAATACATTTGCGTAGGATAATATAGGTTTTCATAACAATCACATAAATTATAATTAATCAGTTTAAAGCTAAAAAAGAAAATCAATTAAGGTTTACCAGAAAAACTAATTCCAATAGTTAACCATTATAGGTAGTGCGCTGTTGACTGAGTTTGATGTAATATGTACGGATAACAGCACATAAAGGTTAACACTGCGGTATCTTATTCAGTTGTAATAAGGGCTAGTTTGCAACAAAAGTGGGCAGCCTAATGTGCTCGTCACTGTACCTATGCGAAAGCGCCAATCCAACAGAACGCAGTCCGTTAATGGTAGTTTTTATTTTTGCAGCTGGTATCCCTGAAATGGCCTTCAAGTTGGCAGTTCTTTAATGGCTACCACTAGTGACGGGTTGTTAGTGTAATTTACTGACTTCTAAATACAAATACACAATTTTAAGCGATAAGACTGTGTTTACGTAAACATGACGGGAATATTGCCCACTTACCAGCGTTTTGTGAATGGAGTACCGGTGCCGTCCATATCACGGCGGTCATTTCGTCTCCGAGAGAAATATTTGATTGTTTCAGTACTTTTGACATTCGGAATCGTGTGGTTAGGAGCACTCTTTTACTTGCCAGAATTCAAAAGTTCCACCAGTGTGAACGATAGTGTTTATAATGTGTACAAACGTATTCAAAAGGCTGGTCCAGAACTGCTGATGCCACCTCCGCTGGCTCAGAATGATGTGGGTGACTTTCCAGTAGTGGGTATAGTTGGCCACGGACACGGGGAAGATGGAGATGATCCTCATATTATCGAGGATAGGAATCGTTTACGGGCTAAGATTGAGGAAGATATGGGTATGAAAGTGTTGGAAAGACCTCAATTTGATGTTGCCCCCTCTGTGTCGTCATCCCGTGGCCCAAGCAAGCCGCCTGTAGATGCTCTTGAAGAGCCAGTCATAAATAACAATCCTGTTAACAAACATGTATCCCCATCCGGGCCCAAAGCTGAAGAGTCAAAGTATGTTGCCGTTGCTCTGAGTGCTGATGCTGATCCTGAAGTCAGGCATAAGTTGGAGACTGTCAAAAAGGTAAGAATTACTTATATTGTAGCTAACAATCATCACAGAGATTGTGTTTGTATGCGTAGAGTATGTTGTTTGTTTACTAATGAATTGATTATTCACTGATCTTCCTAAGTCTAAGTCAGTTAAAAATTTATGATAATATGAAGAGGCTCTCATCACATTTTTGATACTCCTAAAACTTGATCACAGTGTTACCTATTTTCTTATGCAGATAAAAGTTAAAATTTTGCATTATTTTCCTGCATGCCATTTATTTCTTAGTGAGACTTATTGTCTAAAGTTTATGAATGACAATATGTGAGGTCATCTTTTTTATTTATTATTATCACATCACACATTTATTATCTTAGTTATTTTAATATGCATTTATATGTTTAACAACTCTTTAAATTAAAAAAAAACTGCAACTGCTGTCCCACTGCTGGGACTGAGCTATACCCGTCGTGCCAGCTTAGTGTGGATTGGTGGAGGGGTGCTTTCAAGGCAAGCATAGCAATTTCTGATGTTACTTAGTAATATTTTATCATTATTGATTCCAAATTTATTCTAGGTACATACTTTTATTGACTAAACATTATTATAAAACTTAGAAAACTAATCTATACTAATATTATAAAGCTGAAGAGTTTGTTTGTTTGTTTGAATGCGCTAATCTCAGAAACTACTGGCTCGATTTGAAAAAATATTTTTATGTTAGAAAGTCCATTTATCGAGGAAGGCTCTAAGCTATATAACATAAAGATACGACTCACAAGACCACAGCAGCAAGGAAAATGTTGCAAAAACGGGAGAAAGATATTTCTTTTGAAAGCTTCCGTTGCGTACGCTGCGGAAACCGCTAAAGTTACACAAAAATCATGTATGACAAGATTGTTCAGCATTAAGAGTTCTATAATAAAGTCCGCGACAGCATAAGTCTATCTTTTATGGTTGACTTACTACAACCTTTTTTATGTTAATAAATTTGTAAAAAAATAATGCATCATTTTTAGAGGTGTATTATACACACACGTATTTATGTTTATCAAAATAAATAGATTCATTATCATGAGCATTTCATTTAGAACAAAGTTGCACTTTATATCATTTGATTCCAATAAATATCTTAGGAGCTATCACAGTTTTAACATAACTCCGCACCAAAATAATGTTCGCAGCTTAAGTACAACGTGCTCATTTATATTATAAAGCTGAAGAGTTTGTTGGTTTGAACGCGGTTATCTCAGGAACTGCTGAACCGATTTGAAAAAATATTTCTGTGTTAGATAGCTTATTTATTGAGAAAGGCTTTAGGATATAAAACATCACGCTGCGACGGGAGGGGAGGGAGCAAACTCAAAACGCGCGGATGAAGTCGCGGGGGACCGCTAGTTGGTTAATATAACTGGGGCCTTTGGATGAACATTGCTTGGTAACAAAACAATATCGCAGTTCTTCATCCTCTAACTTTACTTGCAAGAATAAGCAATTGACCACATAATTTGGATAATGTCTATGGAGATCCCATACATTTAAATCTTGTTGAGCTTGAAATAATTGGAAATTCTTATTTCGTCTTACCAGGGCCACTGAATTACTCGGTAAAAAATTAATTGCTTCATGAGATGGCTAGTCAGTCCTAGGCTTTCTACGAGGGTCAAACTGAAAGTTCTTAGAACTGGCCACTTATAAACAATATAATAAAAAAAATATTCTAAAATTTGAAAATAGAACTCTTTGCCAATATTACTGAGTATATATTTCATTCATTTGTCATTTGTTTTACGATTTGGCGGCAAATTGATAATTGTCTGTGTCACGTCAACATGAATTTAACACGAGAAAATTTTCGTGCAATGATTTTTTATGACTTTCGATGTCATTTAAGTCAACAAGAAAGTTATGCTGGACTACGATTGGCCTTTCACGATGAAGCCCCATCTCGTGCGACTGTTTACAACTGGTTTAATGAGTTTAAACGTGGTCGCACTAATCTCACTGATGATGTACGTGAGGGACGGCCTTCTACGGCGACGACTGAAAATAACATCTGTGTTCTGCGGCGTATGATAGAGACTGACAAAAGAGTGACCTATCAGCAGATTTGGACAAGCTTAGGCATCGGTATGAGTCAAGTGCACAAAATCCTCCACGAACATTTAGCGGTCAGGAAGCTTTGCGCCCGGTGGATACCTCATAATTTGACTAAGGCTCAAAAACTCCATCGTGTGGATTGGTGCCGTAAAATGATTGAAAGATTTAACGGAGGTGACTCAAATGCTGTGTTCGACATACTAACAGGTGACGAAAGCTGGATTTACTGTTATGATCCTGAAACCAAAAGACAATCTGCTCAGTGGGTGTTTCCTTTCGAGGAGTTGCCAACTAAAGTGAAGAGAGATCGAAGTGCGGGAAAAAAAATGGTGGCCTCGTTCTTTGGAAGGATAGGTCATTTCGCAACAATTGTGTTAGAGGATCAAAAAACAGTTTCTGCAGAATGGTACACTACCAATTGTTTGCCACTTGTCTTGGAAAAAGTTCGAGAGAAACGACCTCGCAGTAGGATCCTCCTTCACCACGACAACGCCTCGTCGCACACCGCCAAGCGAACGATCGACTATTTGGCGACATCAAACGTTGAATTACTGGGTCACCCGCCGTATAGCCCCGACCTCGCGCCTTGTGATTTTTATTTATTTCCAAAAATTAAAGAAAAACTTAAAGGAAAGCGGTTTATGAATGCTGAAGAAGCGGTGGCTGCGTATCGCGATGCCATTGAAGAGACCCCTAAGGACGAGTGGGCAAAGTGCTTTTCCCAATGGTTCCATCGCATGCAGCGGTGTATTGACGTCAATGGACAATATTTTGAAAAGATATAATAAAACTAATAACTGGCTAATGTAATCAGTTTTTGATTTTCTAAGAACTTTCAGTTTGACCCTCGTATTTCCAATCTTTTTTGGGACTACCTATGTTTAATTTGTACCTACCTTGTTATGTAGGTTCTTATTATATGCCATCACATCATTAAGGAAAAATAATATACATAATTTTGAACCACAAGGCCATATTATTGGATGCAAGCTTAATTGCAGTTGTTATCACTGACAAAGCAATCATACTGTGACCGTCATTCTCACAATCTCTTGTTACAGGTGATTTGATTTTGTATGGTTCCATTCAATGATGAATTTGTTGTATAACTCTAACTATGCTGATTGTATATATCACTGACCTTATTGGCATGGTATTTCAGTCCAGTTTGCAATATTCAGAATTGATGTTATAGGATGGTGGGACCACACATGTAAATGTGATTTTTGTATCCGACTACTTGCATTACATTAGACTTTTACATGCACTGCGCATAGCTGTACACTACAATATCTCCTATCCATCCAGCTCTCAATAAAGAGGAGCCGAGTATGGCTCCTCTTTATTGAGAGCTAAAGATGATACTATAGTGGAAAAGTAATGCTTTCCTTAAGCATTATACACACTATTAGACAGAATATATTTTGTGATTATGCTCTCTGCAATGTTAGAGATTAATTTTATTAGTATATTTAAGCAAAGCCTAAAGTCGCCTATAATTGCATTTATTTGGTCATATGATAATAATACCTCTATATCTATGCGAACTTGAGGTGTTTGTTTGATTATTTAATCTAGCTAATCTCAGGAAGTGCTAGTACAATTTTAATGATTACTTTTGAGTAAGATAGATTATTAATAAATAAATTTGCGCCAGATGACACGCCGATTGTTTGGTTTCGTGCTAAGGATTTTTTTTCCTTGTGTAATGAAGTACCGCGACAATGATTATGACGGGTCTCTCATAATACTTAAATAATATCAATCCATGACTTAGGTACAAATGTTCGTGTTCATCACACATACATTTGCCCCTTGTTGGATTCGAACCCGCTACCACTGGTTCAGTAGTCAGGACCTCTAACCACTGCACCAAACGTGTCGTCATTTCTTCATCAGGGCTCCAAAACAAAAAACGGTAAGACCTACGAGAACAGAGTAAAATTAATTCGCGCGGATGAAGTCGCGGGGTCTGCTACTTATTTTAAAATTATATTTATTATACCGAAATTGACAAAGGGTTTCCGTACCAGACAGGTGTTACCTGTGTCGGATGCACTTCCGATACCGTACGTCGTCCACATAGGTGCAGTATCAAATGTCATTTACCCTACCCTACCCAACCTTCCGTAGGCATTGATGCTTCTTCGCGTGTAGAAACCATAAAACGGTATACACAGGAACTTTAATAGGCAATCGAATGACGAGGTTTCTTTCATTAGATTGCAAACCATAAATAAGAATTTGATTAGGCATTCGTTACGAATGACCTGGAAAAAAACATTGCCGTCATAAAATTACGATAATAGTTTATAATATTGTGACTACATCCTTGTCAACAACATTTTCCACTACCTGATCACAGTACAGTATCAAAATATACCTGTCTTCTTTGGGTAATGTAAAAGCAAATCTTTTGAGCACTATCAAATTTACTTATAATTGTCCGTAACTTTTGGTAACCCTTCGGAATATGTGAAGCCTTTAACTTCTGGCAACATTACAGAATATGTGAAGCCTATTAAGTTAAAAGTAACAACTACAACAGCAGCTCAATGAATATGCAACTGCATGTAAATGTCGAGTCTACACTGCTTTATTTTCCGCAGCAATTAGTGAAAGTGTTTTTTATGTACTGTAGACGTCTCATTATCGTTTTGACTCCTCCAAACTGTTTTTCTATCAGGTTCAAACTGATTTTCTATACTTTTTCAGAAAAAAGACATAGGTATACTTATCAGCAACAAGCCATTGTAGTACCAGCCTAGTCGTTATTCTAATTTTCCAGTCATGACCGAATGCACGCCCTAAATGGCCTAAAGAAAGTCGGAAACTTTCCTTATGACTGCTGTTGTCACTAATTCGCGGTCTCCTTTATTGGTTGTGGTTCACAAATATGAATCGTAAATATTGCGAGGAAACAATAAACATCCATTCTATGTTATTCAGTAATCTTTCTTTTTTCAACTACTCGTACAAGACCACTCGCACATGAGTTAAACGTAAGTGGAATTATTTCATGTTGAACCGTTTCTGAAGCGATTATAACAGTTTGTTATTTGTAGAGTTGTGCAAATATCCGATCATGGCGGTATTATTTCGACGCCCGATAGCTTTTGTGCAAATATTTGATCGGACACAAAGCCTCACGACAAACATACGCTAATACACTTCATTTTACAGTCACATCGGAAATACAACGCGTTGTCAGAAAAAATATAGTTTTGCTCTATGACAACAGTACGGGTAGGCTACGGCAATTCAGCTTTTATAGTTTTACCGAGCGTAGGGACGTCGTAAACATTTGCAAATTAAATTTTTATCGCGTTTTGGCTACAGTCCATAGTCACGCGTGGTTTTTAACTGAGGCGTTTACTTAATTACCTTAGTATATGGACTTGCGCGTGATGATTTAACCCAGGGTTACGCTAACCCTGAGTAAAATCTTCACTTTTTCTGTGTCAACGTCAAAAAAACTGAACGAGACAGAATGATGATGTAATCCAGGATTTGCGTTATCCTAGGTAAAATCATTTCGCGCACCGCAAGTGGGCCTAGTGGTTATGGAAACATGATTTGTTAGGCAGATAATACACGTTTTTAAATTTATCAAGGGTTCAATCAATCCAAAAAAGTACTAGTCGTGTTATATTTAGTTTAGATTTTTAAGTATTCCACGTGACTCATAGTAGGTGACTGAATTATTAATGGCAGCTCAATTACCATTTGTTCGTAAACCACTGTAATTGCGGACATTAGTGGCAACAGTAACATATTTGCGATAACTTGATAAAATCCGCGTCGTTCGACATGCGGGCCGTATTTACCCAGCTCGCTTCTATTCGCTTTGTCACCGTTTAGCGTGTGTCTGTGTTTGTGTTAACTGTCCAACGAATATAGAATTACACTACTATACAATAAACATTATTATTCTTTTAATAATCGCGGCCTTGAAATTTTATTGAACTTCGCGATCAATATTTTCAACGCATTAATCGGTATTGTAAAACGTCACCCAAAAACAAGAACTGATAAAATATAATGTTAGCTTAATCACAAACGTTTCTTGAAGTATAATATTTATTCCCTAATTAAAAAAATACTTAAGAAATTGATCGGCAAGATATAAGGTTACTCTCTAGATATAAACTAAAACACATTGCATATTCAAAACACGTCTGAATTTATTTATTACTCCTTTATTATTTCATATAAATTAACAGTATTGATTTATTATTATAGTTAAATAAAAATGTGTTGAACATGTTTCAGACATACCTAAAAGTCAAATTGTAAATCGTAAAAAACGTGCACGTAATTCCATTCAACACAACAACGCCGGAATGTACGAGTAGATGCGTTAACACTGAGATGCTCACAAGAGATCGCAGTAAAATGTTATTTAATTTGTACACAGAACTAATTTCATGCACTGAGATTCATGAATGTATGTGGTAGAATGGTGTAACATACGAGTAAATCTATTTGTTATCTAATCTTGAATTCTGAAATTAATGTTTTTCATCAAGGGTCATTTAACGATGCTGAAGAAAGTTAACCTGTCAGTCGAATGTATAAACTTACCTATCTTTCAGAAACTCTGTCAAAAGAAGTTATTGCAGCAATTTGAAATGTCCTCTTGAAAAAAATGCCGAATATGAATTTAACAATTTAAATATATTTGCATTTATAATACCGAAATGTTTTACATGAGTTTCGTTTCCACAACATTTCATACGTTTATTATTTATACAGATGCTCATGTCTTCAAGTGCCACTATGACAAGGATTCATATGTGTTACTGGCCAGTTGAATTTTATAAGTCGATACAGGCCGTTTGGCACACTCAGTCAGACTGTTGTTAGCTTGCCGATTGAATAACAGAAGTATTATATTAAAATCATGGTTCGGTATTCTTTCCAATCGCATCTATTTATGCCTTTTCTAATTTTTCTCACGAGTTAATCGTGTCGCACGCGAACATTGAGTTACGCGTTCGGTACGTTCTCTGTGGAATTCTACGTAGCCACAGAAAATATAATAGTACTACGTACAGAAGGATCACTGTGCTAAGAATGATAAAGTAAAAACAACTTTCGCTGCAACGCAATGAAGTGCAATTCACTTCGCACGATGTTAATTCAAGGTTGTTTCATCTACCTATCTATACCTGTCTCTTTCTAACACGTAACGCTTTCCCTGTTTCGCGGCCTTGAATGTGTCAGGGTTGCGAGCGGCGCGTGGCACGCACATACGCGTAGGTACATGCATAGAAATAATGAATAAGGTTAGAATGGCCCCGGTCAGTGCTGCAGCGAGCTTAATTGTAGTCATATGCCTGCATTGAGCCGTAGCTACTTCAGTCGCGTGACAAGAGCGTTGCATTATTTTTTGACAAAAATGCCGTCTTTTGCTATAATTACTTGAAGAGCGTGAAGCCAGGTCATAAAAAATGAGAGAGAATGTGTATTTTTTCACCGGTAAGTAATAATACATGGTTATTTCGACATTATTTACAAAAAACACTTTTTAATTATGATATTTCAAATGATAGCGGTTTTCTTGCACTAAGTTCAAAAAAAATATTCATTGATGACTGTCCACACATATTTTTAACAAATCTGCTATCTTAACACGCAATGTATCGCGTCCAATTTGCTTTGTTCGCTTGTATACGCATCACTAGGGATGTAGCTCACAGCACAGTAAAATTATCGATAAATGGTAATTTCCCTACTGATGTATTAAAAGATAAAAATAAGTTTTGTTTATTAATTATTTGAAACATAATAATGATAAAATAAATACAATAAAGTTGAAGAGTTCATATGTTGGAACGCGCTTATCTCAGGAACTACTAGAGCTATTTGAAAAAAAAATTGTATTACATTCTAATTCGTGCTGCCAAAATAACGTATTCCGCAATAAAAATATAACTCAGCAAAAACGCACTGCTTAATCCTCAACTTTTCTACTTTCGCTGTTATTATCTTCGATTTTAATTTATCGTTTGGTCTATTTATTTGTAAAATAGGGTACGACAATTCACAGTTTAAAATCAATATGTGTTCAATACTCTTTCACAAGTTCTACATTGGTTTACTGTCAATAATCTACTCCCTTCGGCAGTGATACCGAAGTTCAACAACTTACGGCGCGATCGCGTTTTAATGAGTGACCATACCGACCATATTAAAGTGACCTAAACAACGAGCATCTCCGTGCTTCATGAAGCACGTTAAGCTAGTAAGCTAGTATCGGTTGATATTTTCTTACAGAATCTAAAAGCATTCGGTATTAATTTTATCATAATTTCGAAATCTCGTTTTCCTACAAAAACTTAAAAAGAAAATTTCCTTAAAAATGGTTGACTTTTGGAAAGTATATTCTGGGATCAAGATTGTCCCAAATGAACTTCCCCATCAACTCTTGGATCCGGTCATATTATCAATAACCCTGCATACAAATATTTTTGTAAGAGTTTTTTGTAGTCAGCTATACACTTATTGTGAGTTTGTGTATAATTTTGTAATTTAACAAACCTCTGCAAAGCTCCTTTGGTGATGTGATTTAAATGCGAACAAAAGCACTGCAAGGTTAACTGTTATATCATGCAGCTGTACATTTCTTTAACTTAACCACCATACTAACTTGGGTCATATTTATTTATTGAAAACTTGCACATGCACGAAACATAAAATTGTACATGTGGCGGACTTAATGCCAAAAGCATTCTATACCGGTCAACCATACGTTTATATGTATATTGTATTTTTTTAATTGTAATCTTAACTATTTCCGATTTGAGTTTGTTCTCTCCCCTTCCGTCACTGCGTAAAGTTCAAGCCTAAAGTCTTTCTCGATAAATTAGACATCCAACACAAAAACTTTTTTTTAATTGGTCCAGTAGTTCCTGAGATTAGCGCAATTAAACACATACAAACTCTTCGGCTTTATGGTATTAGCTAAGAATACAAATGAATAAATAGCATGGTAAGATATAATACCTGAATAATGTAGACCGTGGCCTTTATGCTTTTATACCTTTAAACATTTTTCTTTACATTGGAATCTATTTGTCGTAAATAAGTAATATTACTTATTCTTTATACAAAGAATGATTCAATTCTATTAATAGAACTATTTTTAGAGACTAATGTTTAAAGGTATAAGTTACTCTATTTCAAGTAACGTTTAGCAACTCATTTTTACTTCTATTGTTTTTACCGAAAGGCAATAGTAGTACCCTTTGTTGCGATCAAATGAGCTGTTAAATTATCCAAATTATTTCAAACTTAAATCCTACATGTTTATTCACAAAAAGAAACAACATTACATCGGTAATTGAATTTATAATAATCGACCTTTACCACATCACTATTATTTTGACATAAAAGAACGAACGTATCTGAATGATGATTGGAGGTTTCACCGCTAGAAGCTCTGTGATTGGTAGTTGGTTTCAAGTACTAATTACACCAATCACAGAGTTCCTAGCGGAAATTGTTATTGGTTTGTGATGTTGGTGCGTTAATTCATTGATTGGTACTTTTATCACTGCAGCAACAGCGCGGTAACTCCCACCGGCGACAGAGGTTCCCATACAAACGAACGATCAAAACCATTCTAACCTTATTCATTTTTTCTATGGGTACATGACACGACGCGCTACTCAAATAAAATAAATAGTCTAGAGGAGCTAGCACATTTCTTGACTGTGTTCTATCGTAGAAAGTAATTGATAGTGTCAGCGTTCGTTTTATATTAAAATAAGTGTTATACTCTGTCTAATTTAACTATTTGGTACAAAATTACTGAATTCGGAGAAATGAAAGTACAAACAAACCAAACACACATGTATGCACGGACAACAGCACGTCAAGGTAAACACTGCGGTATCTTATGCAGTTGTAATAAGGGTAAAAAGTAAGGATAGAATTGTATAGCAGAATTATTTTCTCCGTGCAGTTTGGGTCATAAATCATAGCTCGGCCTCAGCCCGGTTAGTATGTTGCGCGGGCGCACCGCCGTTTTAAAATTTATATTGTTTAAAAATTTTAGTTTATTATAAATCATTTCAATAAATATAAAATTTTATATTAATTTATTTTTTTATAAAAAATATATAGTACATTCGACAGCATCTTAGGTTACACACACTTTTGTTGCAAACTAGCCCTAATATCAACTGCATAAGATACCAGTGTTAACCTTAATTTGCTGTTGTCCGTACTTAACTACAAAAATCCGGCCAAGTGCGAGTCGGACTCGCGCACTGAGGGTTCCGTGCCACCTTTTACTGAATTAGAGAATCCACTTACTTCCACTTAGTAAAATACCACAGTATTTTGTTGACAGCAAACATAACTTTGTTTTTCATAGTGTTTGTATGAAGTACAAGGTATGTTTACGGTTATTGAAAATGTACTATAAGTCTATAACTCAAAAATTTCTTGTTCGATCTCGTCCGAACCAATTTTCGTTGAAAGTATTTGTTAAGATCTACATTATATATTTTTTTCAAAATTTACACTCGCTTATTTTAGAAGTTAGATGGGGGGACGCTCATTTTACCACTTTGGAAGCGTCTAGCTATGAAACGTTAGACTTAAAAAGAAAATGGTTTTAGAAACCTCTATGTCATTTTGAAAGACCTATTCATAGACGTTTAGGTTTGACAAAAAAAAAATTTTTGGTTTTAGTTTCATGTATGGGAGCCCCCCCTTAAATGTCAATATTTTTATTTTTTGTATAAGGATCGTAAAGCGGTTAACAGGATACACATTCCTACCAATTTTCAACAGTTTGATCCTAATAGTTACAGAATAAAATGGCTGTGACATACGGACGGACAGACAGACAGACAGACAGACTTGACGAAACTATAAGGGTTCCGTTTTTTGCCATTCGGCTACGGAACCCTAAAAAAGACTTTTGTTTATGTGAACCTTATCTATCGTACCTTTATAAATTCTATCAAAATCGAGATTAATTTTATTGGAATACCTTAAAATTAAGGGTGATATTATATAGCTAAAGTAAAATAATGAACTGTAGCTGTTGGACTATTAGATTTTGGACTATATAAAATCCTAACACAAAATTACTTAAGTAATTTGGTAGGTACTTATAAATATTATGCTAAATTTAAAGTAAGTTTATTGACCTGTTTCCGTTTATTTTAAGTTAGATTGACGTAAGTAACTGGGTAGGTATCTTAAACTCAAACCTATTTCTTTGAACAAGAAATGTTGAATACCTACCTACAAAATTTGTTTTGATAAATAATGTCATAATAAGGAACACATATCTCAAATTATTAATAGTTATTTCGTTGTAACGAAGTCAGTCACAGGCTGAGAAAATAAACACAGTCTTGGGCGCGTGGCGCGGTCCGCGAGCGGCAGCCCCGCGCTAATTTATGCTCGGCGTACCGAGTCGCTCGAACGTACCTAAACTTCGAAGTGACACACCCCTGACGTAGCCCCAGATACCGATATATCTAGTGCCGTACCGTGGGGCTCAGAGCGCGAAATCTAACGGCACTCCGAATCTCTCTTGCGACGTCTCGCGTCGGTGACCCGGCACACATTCGGTGACAAACAGAACCTACTAATGTCATCACTGAATACATTGCCCATAGATTTACTTACTGTTATAAACAAAATTTAAAATTTGTCACAGATCTCTTAAGAATGTGTATAATGTCACCTCGTTTTAAACGTGAAAATATTTAAAGGACTGTTTCAGCACAGTAAATAAAACATTTTTTGTAGAAAACTCTCAGTTTTTATACGCTAGTTTTTGAGAAAATTAGAGGTTAAGGTTAATGTTTTTCAGATTTTTTTTTATTAATTAGGGTAAGATTAGAGAAAATGAAGGATTGGGAATTGAAAATTTATATTTTCTTTGTTTGAGAAAAAAAAAGCTCGATCTTCCAAAAAGTTATAATAGTGTCCTATTTCTATGACACAAAGAAATAGTTAAAATATTATCACTTAAAAGATTTGACCTTAATACAATAAAAGTTTTTGACTTGTTCACTTACTTTTTTATAGTTAGTCCTAGTGCCTTTTAAGAAGATATTGGAGTGGATCATTCGTCAGTGGATAGCTTTTATAAAAGCAATACGTAGAATGGGACAGAAATATAACTTTTTACGGCTAAGTTAAACATTTCCTCCCATAAATAGAGATGTAAGCCAAATGGATCCAGTAAAAAAGCTAAGGCTCGAATGAAAACCGTTCCAGCATCCGTCTCTTTTGTTGCCATTGTCGTTCGTTTTGCGTTCTCCGTCGCTTAGTTACCGTCACGAATCCGCGATCGTCACGCACATTCAAACCTGTCGAATGTCGATCAAACGTGAAGAAGGTTACCAATCGGTCCCGTTCGTTAGAACTTGCACTTTTGTAAACGAAAACAATAACAAACAACACGCCGGTTGGCTCTACAGAATGCTCTACGGTCTGTGAAAATAACATAAAATTAATAGTCCTATCGAAAGAGAAGGACAAGTAAAAGCTGTCAAACGAAACCGATTTAAGATGTCAGTAACTAAATTAAGTAAGGGCTGATTTTTCAATAGTCAGATAAGAAATATTCATCGAACAAAATACAATAAATATGGTTAATTTGAAAACGTCACATAATTGCCAGCAATCACAAGTACCTGTAATTTTTTTAAATCTGTCGCTTTATAATTTTACAGTCTGATAAGTTTTATCTGACTATTGAAAAATCGGCCCTAAGTAACATATTTATTTATTTATTTTTTATTTAAAACACTTCATGCACAAACAAAAGGTACATATGGCGGACTTAATGCTAAAAGTATTCTCTACCAGTCAACCATAGGTCTATATAGAGAAATTGCTGGCGGCGCGAAGGAACATATGTAGCTTAACCTTTCGTTCAGGTGATTTATACTAATCTTCCTAAGTTTAACATATTAGTTTACCGCATGATACGAGTAAACAGTCGACACAAAATATCAAACATGCAGCTCTAGTGAAAAATGAAATATTATTTCTGTATACAAAATATTCGTAGATATGCATTACCTGTGTTATTCTGTCTTTACTTTTTACGTAAATTAACGTTAATAGTAGAATAATCAAACTGTGTACTTTAAATTTAAAGCGCAATGAAAAATATAAATCATATACATATTAAGAGGCTTCGATTTGGACTAATTTACACGTTGAATGATTATTTGTTGGGGTTATTTAACTGTAATGAACAACAATCAATTACCGATCAAGTCACCATGTTTCAGGAGAACTATTTCTTCAAAATATACACAATTTTACATAATTTAAAAAAAAACAAATGAAAGAAATTTTCAGCGAGCCTTCATGGGCTTCCAAACTGACTGACAGCCGCCAAAAACGGATCTGCTACATCGCATCTCGCATCTCTTTTTATCACAGAGTTTGCTGCTAGTGACATCTCGCTCTTGTCGTTATATTCCAAAGGGATAATAATTTTATGGAAAAGATACGGTCAAGATCATGTTGCAATCTTTGTGTAGTATTAATCTGTTTAGATTTATCAAGCACGTTTCTATGCCCTCCGAATCTTCTGTAATTTATTTAACGGGCCTTTGTGTAATTATTTTCCAAAGCATTTCATTCATCTTGTTATTCACTCAAAATATTTGGCGACAGTTAATTATAACGTTACATAATTCAAGAATAATGTAAGGGATATATCTCCGGGATATTAAAATAGAAAGCTGTGGACGTCTTTACATGTTCCGTATGTTTCATTACTGACAAAGGTTGCGTTTTATTATCAAGACACGTATTGCCCTCTTTTGCGTAGAAAGTAGTCCCGCGTATATTTCAGTGACAGTTTCTTTTCTAAATAAATAACAATAGTTTTTGTTAGTGTTTCATGGAAAAATATATATTTTTTATGACCTATGTACCATAAAAATCGTTAGAATGCCTGTTTTGGCGTTAACCAAAAAAGGCTACTCTACATTCTCTAGAATTTAGTGTTCTTATAATGTTCAACTCGACCGCGATTTTAGCCACAGATTGTAGGTAAGTATACTTGGATACCTTTTTTGAACAATTACCTAATACCTAATTGGTGTAAATAAGTACTGATATAGTTTGATTTTTTAATAATGTGCGGACAACAGCACGTCAAGGTTAAACACTGCGGTATCAGATGCCGTTGTAATAAAGGCTAGTTTGCAACAAAAGTGGGTAACCTGGTGACTGTAGATATTACACGTCACATCCTGGATATAAAACCCATAATTCAGAAGTTAAGATCTTTTCAGTTTTTAATTAACTTGGGCAACTATAATAGCAAGCAAGCAAGTTGAGTTGGCAAGCAGTTGACTGGTAGACGATGCTCTTAGGCATTAAATCCGCCAATTGCACAACTCACAGTGCAATATAGTTTAAATAAATAATCCATAAAAGCTAGGTTAATATTAACTGTAACAAATGAATCTGAATTTGCAATAGAAAGTAGTTGCTCCTACATCATATCCCCTTCGGTGATCGAATTGACATGCGGAAATATGCCCCAAATCACAAAACGAAAAGAGATCGTGATAGGTGGATAGCGGCATTTTTTTGCCTGGATCACTGTGTTTGACAGGATATTTTTATTTCCGATTACTTTTCCACAAAAAGTTCTGGGTAACTACAATTGTATCACTTCTATTTGAATTCGTTCATGGCGTTCTTTACGTTTGTACGAGTAGGTATCACCTTAATTAACTAAAGAACGGCAACTTCAAAACATGGATACGATTTCGTCGATATCATTGTCAGAAACATGCAAAAACTCACCGACAGGATACATTATTCGTCCTGGAACGAAATCAGGTTTTACCAGTGACTTGCTAAGTCTGATGACGCTCTCAAAAACAGAGTAACAACTTAAGATATTGCATTTTTATTTTTTGATCTCTCGGTGGTCTTTTTTCGTTCCGTTTTCCTTCACTCTAATGCATATAGGTTATTGTAGTAACTTGTAACGGTCATTGTCAAATTAAGGACCGTGTTCGCGATTCAATCTCTACAGCTTTTTTGTTGTACCATGATTAAATTACGTTTATGGCGGGTAAACACGTCTAATGGAGTTCGCACAAACTTATCGGGAAAACAAACAACTCGTCGTACAGAGAGTGGCCAATTAGGGTCCACGTCGCGCCTCGGGCACGATAAAATAGCCCTCGTAATAACATGCATCGTCGGTTGTTAACAGATACCATATCGACAACCTCTTTAGGGACGAAAGGACAACACTAGTGATTCAAACTTGAACTTACTACGCTTTTTTAATGACAAAAGATAACTAACCGTATAATTATCGTTATTTTTATCTGTTATCTATCATATCAATCAAATTATTGATAAAATTATGGGAGATCCATTATTTTGTAGTCATTCGCAGCAGGAAATATTAATGATCATTTTTTGTCTGTGGTCCACAGTCATAGTCAAAACAGTAGCTAAATATAGAGTCGGTTATCTGATCTGCCACTCATGGTTGCGAAACATTAATAGCAGCACTTGAGCAATAATAATACGTGGATGTTCATACTGAACTGAATTCAATATTTGCGGTGCTCAGTATCTGTGTTGGATAAGTTAACATTTGCATTGCAGCGTCTTACTCCCGTGGGGTCTCTCGTTTGTCAATACATTTTCTACCGCAAAACACCGTCTTATTACAGCTTTCTTCTGTAAAAAATAAATATGCGCCTGACAACACACCAATTGTCAGTTTTCGAAGTAGGGAATTAATCCATAACTCAGGTACAAATTTTCGTGTTCATCACACATACGTTTACGCCTTGCGGGATTTGAACCCACGACGGCCGGCTACTATAGTCAGGAGTTCTAACCACTGCACCGAACGCAAGAAGTGATAAAATATTTCGTATCGTTTCTATTCTAATTTGGTCATCGCAAAGCTCTTCTTGGGAGTGTCGTTTCCATCTTTATGACTTTACCAATGTCATTATTTTGATATTGAATAATCAATGTCAAACACATGACAAAATTCATAAATGATAAGAGTATTGTTTTGGAATTCAAATAGATTTCTTACATTATCAAAACCGGCCAAGTGCGAGTCGTACTCGCACACTAAGGGTTCCGTGCCAACTTTAACGGAATTAGAGACCCACTTACTTTAACTAAACCAAAATACCACAATATTTTGTTGACATCAAATATAACTTTGGTTTTTCATAGTTAAAGAAAATTAAGACCTATTCATAGATACCCTACACGCATAGGTATGACAAAAAAGATTTTTTAGGTTTCAGACTTGAGTTTCATGTGTGGGAGCAACCCTTAAATATAATATTTTACTATTTTTTGTAAGAGAATCGTAAAGCGGTTAACACGATACATCTATCTACTTAGTTTCAACTGTGTAATACTAATAGTTTCAGAATAAAGTGGCTGTGACATACGGACGGACAGACAGACAGACTTGATGAATCTATAAGGGTTCCGTTTTGTGCTATTCGGCTACGGAACCCTAAGAAGTGAGTTATCATTAGTGGTATTCCTTACTTCGACCGTATGTTACCCGTGACTAGAACGCCCAAAATCGGCACAAGTTTTTCGTTCTCTCAAGAACAGTTAGTAATGAGAGTGCACTTTCCACCGTTCGTTTCGTTTTGTCTTCTCATGCACAAAGCGGTGGGTAGTTTAGTTACAGCTAGAGTGCGATGACCCGTGGCGTGTCCTATGCCTATGCAGAGAGGTTGCGTTACTAACAAAATTTCCCGCCGCCTACGGAACTGCCTGGTCGTATATATTGCCGACGATTTCATTTTAGCAAAATATTCTTATCGCCATATTCGTGATATCATTCCCCGCATTAATGATAATAATGTACGTACAATTATTATGTAATCTTGTATGATAATATTTTAATAGCCGTTACTGACATGCACGATAAAACTTTCGAAGCATAGATTGGTATCTTAAACAACTATCATTCAAAAGACAATTTTCTTTATCGGTACTTGACTCTAGCTTCTCCGTGCATTAGTGATCAATGAAACCTAGATATTTGACTGAATAAACATTGGCCCTGATTAAATACTGAAATCTATTAATGCTATCGTAACCAGCGCCATTACTTATAGTTAAATGGTGTTAACTGTGTGCTAACCGATTGTCTGCCGGCAATTCGCCATTGTTCGCGCGTCACAAAGAGTCGCGGTTCGATTCTCGGCTGCTTGAATAGCCTTTTTATAAACACGTTAAGTTAATTAACTGATCAAAAGAACTTTTCTCTCTTCAAACAATGTGCCATTTTATGTTTCATTTATTGATACTGTTCATTAACTGTTATATGCTTTTGTTATAATAGCGGAAGTATTGTAGTATAATCCGTACTTTTTCCTTAAAAACTCAAACAATACACAGAATTGGGCGTACATCAAATTCATGTTTTTTTTTTAATCAGTATTTTCTACCCTTAATAGTATCCATTTCAATAAACTTAGCATTAATAGTTAATATTTCACTATTTGTTGTTTATTTTTCATTAATAACTTTGACTTCAGATAAGCTTGAAGGTAAGATTCACTTATGACCTTAAAATAACCACGATCAACGATGCTCTCTTGTTATTTGCTTTCCATCAGAAAATGTAAAGAGGATATTTTATAAAGTTTTCAAATAATTTGTTGCGTGACCAGCAACATTATAGTTTTGTTTACAAATGAAGTCCGTTTTCCTTTTTTGACGAATATTGTAAATTATCTTGACGTTCCTTTTTAACGAATAAATTCATTTTCAAATTAAGATAAACACAAAACTCACAACTGACATAGGTTATCTTCTTCAAAGTCGTCTCTTCATTTCTGAAGGTCCTGCCCGTCCTGGTAAGCCTTGGTGATTCTCTTATGAGTTGTTTCCACGCGACTCTTATCTTTTATAGAGTCAGACCAGCGGCTCGGTGATCGGCCTCTGAGTTTTTGCCTTCCACTGCGCACTACCACCACAAGTTTTTCGAGGTTATCTATCAGGCTCTTTTCGCGCTATGTGGCCAAAGTAGGTAAGTACGCGCTAATATGGGTAATAGGTAGTTCGTAAATCTTATTAAATCAAATACTTAGTTAATTATTTTCAATCACTGATATTATTTAAACAATGTTATAACAAGTCGAAACATACATGAACGCTGAATACATACCACACCGTTTTTTGATTTTTTTCTGTTCGGCTGTCGTGGAAAAAGGATGTTTACAATATTCGACAAGCAAAGAGAAACGGACTTTACAACTTTGTCTTGTCCAAAAGCAGATTTTGAAATTTCTAGTGTCACAGTGATTTCACAGGATACTATCATTACATAACCTTGGGATACTAGCGTTTTGTTCATGAAAGTGTCAAATATACCATAGCTGGCCTTATGGCGTAAGGCCGGACAGCACTGGCAAAGAACATGTTTTAATTTGTTGCACTAATCATATGAAAGGCGCCGCGGGCTGCCTAATGCGCTCTGTAATTAGCAAAGAGCGACCGCCGGAACTCATATTGCTTCTAATGTCCGTCCTCTGAGCACCCGTGGTCGTGGTCGAAAAGGAACAATGACCAGAAGACTTTATTAATATTTGGCAATTATTATTGCGGTATAAAATAGATACTGCTATAGCTGGTCTTATGTATGTCATAAGATTGGATACTAGGGCGAAACCTTAGTTGGGATCCATTGTTGCTACACCTAATCATTTGAAAGGCGCCGCGGGCTGCCTAATGTTCTCAGTAATTAGCAAATAGCGACCGCCGGAACTCTTATTGCTTCTTATTGCTCCGTCCTCTGAGCACCGGTGGCCGTAGTTGAAAAAGGCCGAAGACCAGAAGGCGCAAATATTATTCATCGTTTATTTTTACCAAACCGCGGCACAAAATAGGCTATGTTAAACATGGAGCAATTTTAACTTAGAAAAAAAAACAAGTATTTGACTACAGATTAGCACATATTCAAGCACCGCTCATACTAGACAAGCTAAATACTAACATATTATTTTGTAGCTTTGAATAATATAATTATTCACCTTAGGTGCCGGCTGAAAAGGCTCCGAGGTCGAGTCTATATGTAGCTAAGCATTAAACTTTCTTTATCAGTTAATTAGTATTAAGTTAGACCGTCACGGTTACTTGACTTGATTACCAATCAATATTCACGTGAAGTTTCAATGGCGATTTTCTCTTTAGTTTGACCGTGCTCATACTTTCTTTACCGTCCATAATTGGGCAATTGACATTTTATGGAGAGTAATAATCCAATTTTGAACCAATTGTATAAAGTGAAACCACTATGGCCAAAACACACGCAACATGCAATGCAATTTGACAGACGAGATTCGCGTATAGTATGATTGTACTAAACATGAAGGATGTTATTCTGCTGAAATCTTAACTATATTAGTCGAAACGATCACGGATTGGATTATGAAGCTACATCGAGAAATCAAAAATAATATACAATGATATTTAGCAGCCTTCATGCGTGTACGATTTTTTTTAGAATCTCTCCGACTTTGCGTTTTATATTACTATTTCTTTCCTAAATCCAATCCTTGTTATAAATAGTCTTGTGCTAATGTTTTATAAACACATAATTTCAATGCACTTATAAAAGTAATTTTGTTTGGTGTGGTAAGCGTCTCAAACGATTCCGATTAAGCCGGCTTAATCTCATTTCAATTAACTTGGTTTATGAGTCTATCAGAGTAATCCAATCTTCACTGACAAATCATGTTCAACAGATTAATTTCATCCGAGACCTCGACCTTAGATTTTCACGCGTAGGGCGGTTAAGCTAGCTAGGGGAACGTCGCGTTACTCGCGGCAAACTTTTTTTTGCTGTCCATAATAATTTTTAGCGCAAAATCGGCAAAATGTTACTTAACGACCTTTTAGTCCACGGATGGCAGCGCTCGTCTCCCGTCCCGCCGCCTCATAAAAATGTTAATTTGATGTCGACCGACATTTCTCTCCGGCACACATAGCTTTATTACTCATCGCGACATTGTTATCCCTCGTAATATGTGTAATGCGAACTCGTGTCTTTATGAAATTTAACACAACATAATTTGCATGTGCTTAAAAATTTCCATAAGGCGACAATTTGACAACCCGCAGTGTTGATGGCCGCCTCACGAACAATATCACGAATTATTGACATCGGAGGTTATTGTCTTTACATGAGACAGAATTTAAAAATAAGTTAAATATTTAAATGACAGTTAGGTTGCAGAATTTTGTCGTGCTACTTAGAAGGTTATTGTCGTCAGCTTGACGTCATCCGAGCCTCTGCTATTGAATTTTATTCATATAACCTTTAACTAAAATTAGAGGGGTACCTATACAAGATCGATTCATGTCTTAATCAATTAACTGTTGGTGTTAGCACTCCAGACTAATTACTGCTATACAGAGCAACGATGTTGAATTTGTATCAATAGCGCCATCTGTGACGGCTGTAAGCTGTTAATACTAATTGGAAGGTTATCTTGTAATGAGCTCCGTCCGCCCTTAACCGACCCATTGTCCACGACCTGAACTCACTCGGTGTCAACGACCCCCATCGACCAGTTTTAAGGAAACCAAATAATCTAGAATTACGAAAACAATGCGCAATCTATCTCCACAACGTCCACAGTAAGAATATATTAGCCATGTTCACAGGCCGCCGAAATGCGTATTTGAATTGCAATAAGTGCCATTGAAATTTAAATTCATTGCGAAATTACTATTGAACTTGGAATTTTTAACAAAGTTAATGCTCTTTAGCTCGTTCTTTAGTTTCATACTAAAGAAACCGTGTTTATTGTTACCATTTTATTTATTATTTTCAGTAAAACATAACTATAGGTAGCAACCTCCTCTACCCCGATCAACAAATCCATGCAACAAAGCATTACTTTTTCCTTTATTTATTTTTTAAATAATCTGTTGTGGCCGCTAATTAGTACCCCTGCGTCTTTTCTCATAGGCGGTGACATATTTGCCCCCATCCATCACGCTGGTACTGGCAGAACCCCCGTTGATGGCTTTTCATACGCCACTAATGCCGTAATCTGAGCTAGGGAGGTTCATTTATAATTGTAAACAACAATTTACGAGGGTCAAACTGAAAGTTCTTAGAACTGGCCACTTATAAACAATATAATAAAAAAAATATTCTAAAATTTGAAAATAGAACTCTTTGCCAATATTACTGAGTATATATTTCATTCATTTGTCATTTGTTTTACGATTTGGCGGCAAATTGAAAATTGTCTGTGTCACGTCAACATGACTTTAACACGAGAAAATTTTCGTGCAATGATTTTTTATGACTTTCGATGTCATTTAAGTCAACAAGAAAGTTATGATAGACTACGATTGGCCTTTCACGATGAAGCCCCATCTCGTGCGACTGTTTACAACTGGTTTAATGAGTTTAAACGTGGTCGCACTAATCTCACTGATGATGTACGTGAGGGACGGCCTTCTACGGCGACGACTGAAAATAACATCTGTGTTGTGCGGCGTATGATAGAGACTGACAAAAGAGTGACCTATCAGCAGATTCGGACAAGCTTAGGCATCGGTATGAGTCAAGTGCACAAAATCCTCCACGAACATTAAGCGGTCAGGAAGCTTTGCGCCCGGTGGATACCTCATAATTTGACTAAGGCTCAAAAACTCCATCGTGTGGATTGGTGCCGTAAAATGATTGAAAGATTTAACGGAGGTGACTCAAATGCTGTGTTCGACATACTAACAGGTGACGAAAGCTGGATTTACTGTTATGATCCTGAAACCAAAAGACAATCTGCTCAGTGGGTGTTTCCGTTCGAGGAGTTGCCAACTAAAGTGAAGAGAGATCGAAGTGCGGGAAAAAAAATGGTGGCCTCGTTCTTTGGAAGGATAGGTCATTTCGCAACAATTGTGTTAGAGGATCAAAAAACAGTTTCTGCAGAATGGTACACTACCAATTGTTTGCCACTTGTCTTGGAAAAAGTTCGAGAGAAACGACCTCGCAGTAGGATCCTCCTTCACCACGACAACGCCTCGTCGCACACCGCCAAGCGAACGATCGACTATTTGGCGACATCAAACGTTGAATTACTGGGTCACCCGCCGTATAGCCCCGACCTCGCGCCTTGTGATTTTTATTTATTTCCAAAAATTAAAGAAAAACTTAAAGGAAAGCGGTTTATGAATGCTGAAGAAGCGGTGGCTGCGTATCGCGATGCCATTGAAGAGACCCCTAAGGACGAGTGGGCAAAGTGCTTTTCCCAGTGGTTCCATTGCATGCATCGGTGTATTGACGTCAATGGACAATATTTTGAAAAGATATAATAAAACTAATAACTGGCTAATGTAATCAGTTTTTGATTTTCTAAGAACTTTCAGTTTGACCCTCGTATCACGGCACCCGTTATGTTGAACCGATTACTTTATAGGTACGTGATATACATGACATATTCTAACATTTATCGAGTCACATTACTTACGCTCGATTCTTCAAAAGCTCTCGATTCATGCAATCCCATTTCGTTACACAAGAATCCTGTTATGAAACTCATGAAAGAATTTCTATAAACCCGGAAAGTTATTGTTGTAATAAGGGACAAATCTTGCTTTGGTTATTTAATATACTCTTAAAAAGGAATATCATTCAATAGATCGGAATGAGTCATGCCAGGCTTGGCCTACTACCACTTAGACATGAATCACCGGCTCGGAAAACTCAAAATGCAGACAAACAAATCAAGTTAATTATGGTTTTATTACGGCAAATTAAATGATGGTCTCCGAAAAAAGAAGCCGACCGCGGAAATGCGTTGTTAAAGTGTATTTAGACGTTAGAACAATTGCAAAATCCTCGTAGAGCACGGCTTGAATGGGATTCCCGGTCGTGATGAATGTAATGTGGTAATGCTTTGTCGCGATTTGGGGACCATTTCGCTTGTCTGAAGAAGGCGTTACTGTAACGTATGCTAAAATATTGCTCTGTATAGGTACTATTCTGCTTTTCTTAGACCAAAAATAAGTGTATCATTCACAATTTGCTGTATTGACGCCTGGTGGCGTTGCGGTGGAAAAATGTGAACTAAACTTGAATCATTTGGCTGTGTTACTTTAAATAATATTGAGAGGTAGCTCTCAATAGACTAACTTATTAAATGTCGTGTGTTCTCATTTAATTGGATGCCGGCGTTTGATGAACTGCTTAGGCATCCAATTAACTGGCTGATTTAACCAGACGGCTGTGCCTTACGAAGCACTGCGTTTTTTGAACGTCAATACCACAAACTTAAAAAGGAATTCGTGTTTCATCTCAAACAACTGTTCCTAAGAAGGTTTTAAATCATTTTCATATTTATTATTTTAAGAGCTAGTATACCATTTAAGATTATTTATTCCTTAATGCGTCTATTTTAGACGAACTAAGAGAAGCAAATGTCGGCTTGGCATCGAACGCGATACGGAGGGTTTTATGGAGATTCGTAGTGTATTTTGGCGTCTCAAGTGCCTTTTTAAGGCTCATCAGCGCGGGACAGCGTATCGCTTATCTGGCTCGTTTGTTCTGCGGGAAACTCGACCCGATACGTTGATGCCTCGGTTCACATCATCCCAAAGTGCCAACTTTATTTCCATACTCACTCCACTTAACTGTATTCGCGCTTTTAACTAGGAATGTTTTTACGAGGAGCCAAACATGGTTGGATTTCCTAAATGAGCGGTCGTAACAAATGCATTCATGGCAATGTTTTAGCAAGATTCTCAGCAGTTTATTCAAGCTTACGACGATCAGCATTGCGGCGCTGTGGCCTTATCTAGCTCGTTTGTTCCGTGGAAGCTCTTTAGCCCGTTACGGCTGTGCCCCAGCTGCCTCAGCCCAGATATGACAACTTAAGGACCGAATGCATTCGTGCAGTACAGTAACACTGCTGTAATGTAAGGCCTTGCGCAGTTGTATCAGACGATTTTACAGTGTCTGCACGATAATAGAGCCATGTACTAACCGCATAATCTGAATAGTGTCGTTTAGTACGATTATGTATACTGCTTTTGGTTGTAACATGCGTTTGATTAACATAATGTACTCTCGGATGTGAGTTGTTCCACCTTGGCCTTTGGTGGAACTGTTTGTTGCGATTTCTGAACTTTTTTTTTTATAATTTAGGTTGTTTAAAATTAGAATGCGTTTGAATATGAGGTGGTGCACGGTCTATAGTAGCCAGCTCTTAGTTCATTATGTAGTAGAAATATGGCTAAGGAAATGGCATCATTTGGACTTCGGAGTTCGGACTAGCCCATGCCCTTATACCGAAACTGAATGCTAAATGTTTCTTTGCTTGTTGTAGTAGTCATGTCAGCCTCTTGTTAGTAGTCGTCCTTGCAAGCTTGTACTGAGCTCCGAAACTGTCAAATGAAAATGTACCTAGTATAAAAGTTTTAACCTGAACTTTTCGTGACACACGTAATAAGTTAGCAGAAGCTTTTTGTGTCATCTACCTATGACAACATGATGTTAAATTTAGCATCGATGCAGTCGCACGTTAGCAACGATGCAGAAGCGCGACTGCATGCGTGTTAGTATAGATGCAGTCACTAAAATACGATACATAATTTGTCGATATCCAGCTTCTGCATCGCGACTGCATCTATGCTAAAAATCGCAGTGTGTAATGGGTCTAATAGTGAAAAGTATGAAGTTCAACTGTCTTTTTATTGCGATTTCATGGGCTAAATTGGGGCCATATTCATTATGTTTTTTTAATGACCTAGTTGGATGATTTTATTTATCATTGTATTTAAAAACTTTTTACGGCTTGTAAGTAGTATCAGCAGAACCTCAAAAGCGGTTTAACGGTTCCACCGCTCCCGCAGTCCCGTGTTATCTGACTCGTCTGTCCTGCGAAGCTAAGCCGATACCCTCCTCCGAATGTCAACTTTATGACCGCTCACGTCACGGATAAGAAGACGTTATGGAGACGTAGACTTAAATATTCAAGCGTCATTCAGCGTGCAGCCTGTAGCAAGATCAACCAACTAATGTTCTTATAGACCTAGTTAGAATATTTTGTATGTAACATGACAATATTAGAAACAGAAGTAATAATAAATTTAAACGGATATAGTGGGTATTGAGTAATATTATGAGAGATCCTCATGTGCGGCTCACAGTTCTATTCGCTATGATATCTGCAGGCCTACTACGAAAAACTAAATTCGTCAATACGTTTATCGTTTTGCGGATCCGAAGCATATTGTAGTAAGGATTTCAAAAATATTCGAATCCGCAAAACGATCATCGTATTGACGAATGTTGTTTTTCGTAGAAGACCCTCTAGCTCGTTTGTCCGGCGAAGTTTAGCCGATACCCTCCTCCAAATGTCAACTTTACGATCACTCTGATACGGAGACGTTATGCAGAACGGAGCCTTAAATATTCAAGCGTCATTCCGCGTGCACCGAGACCAAGCAGGTTGTGGTGCTTTACTTTATGTCATGATAGTTAAGATTTCGGTTTAATACCCGTTAGCACTATACTACTGTTTTACAAAAGGTTCGATTCAGGTGCCTATTCAAAAGTGTAAGCAACAATAATTCCTGAATAATCTTAGCCAATCAAGGCAAATCAAACGAATGAGCTAGATGTAAAGCTTTTTGCGAATCTTCGTACTCCTAAAATTATAAGAGAGTATTATATTCGGGTAAGAAAAACATGCTTAGGCACTACTAGGTCATAAAATCTACTAGACTTATTTTTTAATATAATTTGAATAAAAATTAAGATTTAGACTACTATAAAAAAGTGTTCCTAGTTTCCTAGCATATTTATATCCTTTTGGATACAAATATTCCTGTAAAAACCATCGCGGATACGCAAACGATTTTTTAACATGAGCGCAAACAATAGATAGACACCTACTAAGCTAGAAAACGAAATTATCAGACAACGCATACTGGTATAATTAACCTACTTTATGTAACGTTTCCGGAAGCGAGATGAGTAACGTTTAGCTTAATTGTGTTGTTACTAAATGCTCCGTAATTATGACACATTTGTGCTTTACCAACTTACATAATAGTTTCGTTATGTTCATTGTTTTCAAAATATGATGTCACAGAAATGTGTTATTCAATTAAAATCATATGGCTCTCTTTTCGCTGACCAAGTAACATTATAACAATTAATCTAACAGCATCAAATCATTCTGACATTCATGTAATGTATATGTATAGTGTTACATCTAGGTCGTATTAATCATGATAGTGATCATAAGCTAACGAATCATAAGATCAAGATTAATAATGGAAAGACGTCGCTTGGTTAGGTATATCATTTAGCAACGGCTACTACGAGGGTCAAACTGAAAGTTCTTAGAAAATCAAAAACTGATTACATTAGCCAGTTATTAGTTTTATTATATCTTTTCAAAATATTGTCCATTGACGTCAATACACCGCTGCATGCGATGGAACCACTGGGATATGCACTTTGCCCACTCGTCCTTAGGGGTCTCTTCAATGGCATCGCGATACGCAGCCACCGCTTCTTCAGCATTCATAAACCGCTTTCCTTTAAGTTTTTCTTTAATTTTTGGAAATAAATAAAAATCACAAGGCGCGAGGTCGGGGCTATACGGCGGGTGACCCAGTAATTCAACGTTTGATGTCGCCAAATAGTCGATCGTTCGCTTGGCGGTGTGCGACGAGGCGTTGTCGTGGTGAAGGAGGATCCTACTGCGAGGTCGTTTCTCTCGAACTTTTTCCAAGACAAGTGGCAAACAATTGGTAGTGTACCATTCTGCAGAAACTGTTTTTTGATCCTCTAACACAATTGTTGCGAAATGACGTATCCTTCCAAAGAACGAGGCCACCATTTTTTTCCCGCACTTCGATCTCTCTTCACTTTAGTTGGCAACTCCTCGAAAGGAAACACCCACTGAGCAGATTGTCTTTTGGTTTCAGGATCATAACAGTAAATCCAGCTTTCGTCACCTGTTAGTATGTCGAACACAGCATTTGAGTCACCTCCGTTAAATCTTTCAATCATTTTACGGCACCAATCCACACGATGGAGTTTTTGAGCCTTAGTCAAATTATGAGGTATCCATCGGGCGCAAAGCTTCCTGACCGCTAAATGTTCGTGGAGGATTTTGTTTGACTCATACCGATGCCTAAGCTTGTCCGAATCTGCTGATAGGTCACTCTTTTGTCAGTCTCTATCATACGCCGCACAACACAGATGTTATTTTCAGTCGTCGCCGTAGAAGGCCGTCCCTCACGTACATCATCAGTGAGATTAGTGCGACCACGTTTAAACTCATTAAACCAGTCGAAACAGTCGCACGAGATGGGGCTTCATCGTGAAAGGCCAATCGTAGTCTATCATAACTTTCTTGTTGACTTAAATGACATCGAAAGTCATAAAAAATCATTGCACGAAAATTTTCTCGTGTTAAATTCATGTTGACGTGACACAGACAATTTTCAATTTGCCGCCAAATCGTAAAACAAATGACAAATGAATGAAATATGTACTCAGTAATATTGGCAAAGAGTTCTATTTTCAAATTTTAGAATATTTTTTTTATTATATTGTTTATAAGTGGCCAGTTCTAAGAACTTTCAGTTTGACCCTCGTATCTTAGCTGAGTAAAAGCGGTTAACTTCGCGTTTATATAAAATGAAAACACGACAAGTTTTTGAAGCTTAAAGTGAAAGCCCGATGTTAAAATAGAGCGTTTTAGCACGTAACGACGTGTGCCTAATCGAATGAACACGGGTTCCTAAGCGCCCCCGAACTGCATGAAAACCGTTACCGACTCGTTAATAGCAAAATAAAGCGACCATTTAGATAACCTCGCCGACGAAATAGGTGCTCGCGCATTATCCGCGGCTTCCACATAATCTGCTTCGCTCACGTTTATAAAATCATAGCGTATAATTTTATTATCACAAGCAACACTAAAACGACTCGTGGTGATTGCGATATCGCATTGCGTGCGGCGACTTGTGCGCTCTGAATGTTTATGCCGCAAAATGTAAATATTATCCACGTGTTTTACTGTTAAGTACTTTCATTTGTTTACGGTCGAGTGATTAATCTCCACTTTGCTTTTGTTTCAGGTAAGACGGTGTCACAAAGAACGTTAAAATCCCCTCACAATAGAAAGCGGCCTGCACGCTACGGGCGCCGCGGTCTGTGAAAACGGTGTAATTGGTCACAATTCGGTTTACGCCCTATTTTATATTTCATCGCTTTGTACTGCGTTATTGAGGCGTTTCCCGATTTGCTCTCTTCCGCCGTATTTTTGTATGCTCCATTTTACGAGCAACATAAAAAACGGCTCAAGAAACGGTTGTACTTCCATGCAGATACAAAGCTTCGTAGGGGAGGGCCGGCTTCCCTTGAAATATGAAACTCTGCTGTACCTAATTCCTTCGGCCATTTTCCGAATGGAAAAATTCACTCAGCCAGTAGCCGCAGGCGATTACTCCTCTTTACGTAGTGACACGAGGAGCGAGGGTCGGCGCGAGCTCGTCCACATAAATAATCGAGAGCTTACGAATTCAGCCGCAAGCCGCTCCCGAATATCAAGGAAACTGAAGGAATTGATCGCGAAACGCGACTCTCTAATGGCCTTAACTACCCATAAAACGGACCGTAAGCGAAATTCCGATACTCGACGCCATTTGCGGCTACACATCTTCTCTATCTGCACTGGTGGCGGTAAATCAAAAGCTACAGCGTCGAGTGTAAAACGGCATCGATCATAGTACCTCCGTAATGAATGGGGACGGTAAATAAATTGATTTGGTGAACTAACCAAACGGTGAGCCGAGATCGTAAATTGGGCCGCGCGAGCTCTCCGGGGGATAAATCGGCGATTGTCCTGTCGACGCGGAGAGCGCCGCCGCCGCGCCCGCCACCTCGGGCAACACCATATTTATAACTACCTGCAATTATCGCCAATGCCACGGTACTTACTTCTTTACCATTGCTTTTTTTATACCTTAAAATAAATCCCTTCGTTGTAGATATTATTTATTTTTATCCACATCGGACATTAATACAATCTGGACGTCTCATTATCACTTTCTAATATTATAATGAACGATCTGTTAGCCCTAGACACCATATTTAATACATTAGATACAGTACATGATTTTTGATGTGTACAGAAACTCGCATCTTCGCAATAGTCCTCGGGACGTTGTTTGCTTTCGAGGCAAGGCAAACAAGAATATGCGGGCGTAAACACTGCGCTGCCCGCCCCCGGAAGCAAACAAAACATCTTTCCCATCTCTTAACCTTTAATATACCGACATCGGTCGAAGGCAGTGGTAAACGGTATATTTATCACTAAACTGAATTTGCAAAATCAGTTTCCTTTATCAGGCCTGTTCTTGCCGTAACTAGGGGAAAACCTACTTATGCTCTGTCATGTCGACATCCTTGTTGCCTAGGCGCGTCTTCCTTCATTATGTTGCTAAGTTGATTTTTGCTTCATAGAGTCGTCTGTAGAGATAGATGCTCATACCACTCGAGGTGTGGGCTGTGGTGCACGGTCTTTTATTGAATCCTTTCACTGATTTCACCCTTTAAATTGTCCGTTACGTTTCAGCCGGGTAAAGATATCGCGAAAATCGTGATAAGCGTTCAAAGGCTCATACGTCGGCCGCAACGATCCGACTAACGTTCTGAGAAATCCCGATCTTGTTACGATAGTTAGTTCCCGTATTCGACACCCCGAGGCCTGGAAACTTATCGTGGGAGATAGCCGGGACGATGCTGCCTCCGTGCGATGAATTAATTTGCCTCCCGCCATTATATAAACTACCTAGATCGTAATAATGATATCAGAGGGCCCGGTCTCCGACCTAAAGTGACGTATGCCCCGATCGCTGACGACGCAACCGAAGGACGCCCGCTAATTTTCACTTGATTTAATATTGTTATATGTAAATTAATCGAATTTTGCCCCAGATGATACCGAGATATAAGGTCCTTTATCTAGGTTTTGATGAGGACGTGAACCTCTTCTTAGGTAATAAACCAGTTTGACTGCAATATGGTAGGTTTTTATGTCGCCATCGGCACCGTGGTAAATGATGAGTTAAAACTCACAAACAAAACACATCCTGTTGGAAATTATGTTGTTTCTCATCTATTTACATTAACCTAAAAAATATTAGCCGTACGCTGAAAATAACGGAAATCCTAAAGTGGGTTGTAAAGAAAAGCAACTTTTAGCCGATATCACAAAAGCTAACATACATTTAGATGTAAATTTTCGAAACAGTCTGTCGCGTCTTTAGAACTGTAGACAATATGGGTGAAAGTGTTTCAGTTAACGCACCATAACCACTCTTCCACCGTTAAGTACTCTGTTAATACAAAGTTACATTAGTTACGGAACACTCGTAACGTAGTTCGCGGAACCCTCTGAGCTATCTTACGTGTCTTATCCCATTAGGAACAAAGGTTATAATTGAATAAACGCGAGGGCAAGGTAAGAGTTGTTATTAGGTCTATTACGACGCTAATATGTGCTTGCATGTAGCAGTAACGGCATGGACATCACTCGAAATGTGAGAACGGTAGGAAATAGGACAATATGTATGTGGACACTCAAAACCACCCTGTAGACCAGGAGGTAGCATCTTTTTAAAAATCCGATACGAATTCTAATATGATTGTATGGTTGGCGATTGCGTGTTTACTTCAAGAAAACATCTAAAACTCTAAAGTATTTTTGTATGCGCTTTATTTATTTGATATGTATGTGCATAATTAATGCACATTTGCTTCATTCATTGTTTCCTTATTTTTTCGTAATGCTAATTTAACAAGTTCCGACGGAAACTAATGAAGGCATGTGTAGTTATTTTACTTCTAATTGAAATTGAGTACACATGCACGATACGATAACTTGACTAATTTGGGATTCTTAATGAGCAAGTTGATTTAGTATTCCTTTGTTGTTGTAAGTTAAAACCTTTTTGACAAAAAGTTAATTTAGTAATTATGTTTATTAGGATTCGGTTCGGTCAGCGTAATATCGTATTATTAGACATCTAAACGGTCTGTTTCACCGACCACAAAGAAGCATTAATAGCCAATGAAAAATATGGATCGTCAATATGTATGAAGTATTGGACAGACAACGCTAACAATAACTAAGTAGGACATTGAGAAATATGCCGTAGGAGGCAGCAAAAAATGGAAGTTTCACCTTTGGCTCCTGGACTAACCAGGGATGGATGCCGGCCGCGGCTGATACGTCATGCGCCCAGATGCCTCTGCGGATGTTGCGGTTTTTGCACGGACTCCTGAATTCGTAGGGTTGACAGGATCAGGTTTCATTTTTTAATTAAAGTCTAAGGTAAAAATTTATACAGCTAAACGTTTTTGAGATATGAATTTAGGTTGCTTTAAAGAGATACGTTAGTTAGGATCTACTTTGCAAATATATCAATGCAAAGGAATAGTAGAGTAATACTAAATTACTGAATCAGCACTTGGTTGATAGTGATTCTCCTTCGAAACGATAGAAGCGGATGAAGCAAAGAATCAGAATGTATGTATGTATAATTAAAGCATCAGTTTTTGTATTATAAAGCTAAACAGATACGTTCTTGGCTATTTAAGTGGTTTAGATATGCAACGCACAAATTGATGAAGTTAAGTAGATTTTGGATAGATATGCTAATTTGGCTTGATATATTCAAAAAAGTTATTAATAATTTTTTTTTGGACATATTAAGGCATACATTTAATGCAAATCAAATTAAATAATAAAAATAACAAATGGGACGACCGCCTAATTGCATTTGGTTATTTATCAATTTATTAACCAGGTAACAGTGGTTGCTTATGGGCATTGGGCAGTCAAATCTCCGTAAGAGAGCATCTGTAGAATGATGTTGGTGAGGCAAATGATGTCCCTTAAATACATCTCTGGCGAAAGTGCGGTCTTGCGCTCTATATAATAAAGCTAAGACTTTAACTGATTCAAGACAGCTAGAACAAAGCCCACGCAAACGCCAAGGAACTAACAGTAAAGGTTACCTGCGGCCGACAGCTTTGTTTATTCAATATCTTGCTGTTTACGTTTCTGATGAAATATATTTGTAGTTGATACGGTTTCAAAAGGTGAAAGAACTCTCGCATTAGCAAAACATACGTTTTTTACACAACCCAGATTGACAGATGTAAACAGTATGGTGTTATTTCGCTTGAAAGCGACAACTACTGGCAATACCTACTTGATTAGAATATATTGTAACGGGATTGCTACAATGTACCTAATTAATTTCGAGTTTCCGATATTTCGGCACTGTTGCAATTTCCATGCTCACGGCGTAACTGAACTTGTGCAGGTAAGCTGTTATTGGCAGACATATCGGTCTACCCTCCTTCGAAGTCTTTTATTGCGATCGCTTGCGGTACCATTGTTCACAAACTCACTATTTTCTCGCATCTGTACTCGACACACAACACTCACAGTGCACACGCGAAACTGCGTTTTTTTAATTTTAACGGTTTTTGCATTTACGAATCACTGCATTCTAGACATTAGAAAAATTTACACTGTCCACACGATTGAAGTTTGTGTATATTGTAATTTCAATCGTTTCCCTGTCCAATCTTGGTAAATGGCGTTGTGTCTAAATTATCTGAGGGTGAAACTCAATCCAGTGAGTTGGACGCGATTCTAACAAAGTTCCGCATTCGCTGATTTCTATTTGTCATTGGTTTTGCTTTTAAATGAACCCTTATTCGGCATGGTTAGGTACATGGTAGCAAGCCCGTTACAATCAATTCTAATGTTAGAGACCATGTAAATTTAAATCAATAACTACATGTTTTACAAAATTCCTCAACCCTGATAAAACTTTCGTTTATCCATCAATCGAATGATTACTTACATGTATTGGTTTGTATAAAACCAGTTCATGTTTTTGTATCAATTTGTACGTGATGCTATATGGGCAGTTTTAACCGCATCGGTTACCAAAAAAAGAAATTGCAGGCCGTCAACATATTGTCATGTCTGAAGTTTTGCGAGTAAGTACATGACACTGAAACAATTTACTGTAGCAACGGTAAGTTCCGTCTGGTCTATACGCAATTTAAATTATTCGGATCAGAATTAAGAACATCGACCAAATTATTTATTGTTTGCGCTGTAAAATTCCACAACTCCATGTTTGTCGTAATCACGTGTTCTCGCACATTGTTCACTTTCATTATGTCAAGTTTTTGCCGTGATAAGGAAAGTCAAATATCAGCGCATCATGTCTTAAAACTTGCATAAAACATGACCCCCCGTCGTCACACGTCGTGTTCCATTCATCGTATTATCTCAAGTTGCCGACTGAAATTCTAATTCGACTTTTATCTTTTTAAATGTTGCGTCTCAGTGTCCGCGCCGCGGTTGAATTTGTCGCTAAGCTTTTTGCGTCGGGTTTTTAAATGGTGTTTTGTTTTCGTCGCGTCGTTAAATAAATCATATTTAGAGTGCGGGGAGCATTAATCATGTTGCATGTTCGCGTGGAGTTGTTTGGTGATCCGCGGTGGGCTCTGCGGCGGAGATGACGGGAGCGCGTGCGGTTTTTGCTCGCCGTCCATCGCCGCGCTCATTGTCTCGCCGGGCGGTATATTGGACTCGTTCAGGAGATGTAACTTGCGAACTAGAACATTTCGCATTTTCGCATTTCTTTTATGAAAAAAATAACTCTCCCCTTTCACACATTAATGTACACTCATTGATTAGTTAAAAATGTAAGGTTGCTATTCTTGATTGGCTACTCCTTATTTTTTCAATTAACAGCACGACGTATATGTGTCAGTGATGTATAAATAATCTACCATCCAAGGCAGTAAATAGCAATCCTGTTATACCGTGTCACTGACTGCTCGTGCTCGATCCGAGTTGTTAACTGTGTAAACAATATATTAAACCGATTTCTTAATAGTCAGTGACATTGCGCGCGAATACGCGTCGTTGACCGACACTCGCGGCTCAGCGCTGATAGATTACATAAAGTAAAACCGCTTTCGTGTCTTCATGGTCGTAAAGGCACTCGTCGTTACATCGCCGAATCTCCAGAGACTCCGAGAAAATTGGATTTTACATTGTTCCTGTCACACCGGAGATTTTTGTGCTCGTACTCGTAACAAAAAATTTATTCCACCTCCAGCAGTCAACGTTTATGAACCGCCATAAAAGCGATGTCGCGAAACACCGCCAAACTGCTAACTGAATCGCACCGATCCGGTAGGGCGATGGTATAGTTTTTTGTCCGTTTGGACACGTTTTCAGGCCAATTTATAATCGCATAAGCGGCGCATTGTAGCGAGCAGCTGCGGTGCCATCCGCCGGCTGTGATTACTGCACCAGATATGTTGATAGCTCAATTAATGAGCGGGAGGCGCCATCGCTGAGCGCATATTGCCTGCGCCCGGCTCCGATTGAATTCTTGGCAAACACTCCCAACTCTCTTATCCCCCTAGCTCCGACCGTTTTACGACAGCACTGTGAACATTAATTACGTTTCTTCACATTCGACATTGGAGCGCTTCCTAAAACGTCTTAAGAAGCTTGATATTAAGATTTTCACGAGATAAACTGTTGTGAAAGTCCCTCTTTATTGTTGCACGAGGCACGACTCATCCCGACGGCGGCTAAGTTTATTGACCATCGCTAAGTTAGCTCCCACCGAAGTACGCCACTTTGAGCAAGTTTAACTCGGTAAAAGCTATGGCCCGGAAAGCCTCTTTTTCTCGTTTTATTGCTAAAGTTCTTTCATACGTGTCTGGAGGAGATTTTGAGTTAATTTTTTTTGAGTCTGGCTTCGACAGTGGCGATTAGAGTATTTTTTGTGAGGGTGTTTGAGTGCGTACTTTGAGTGTGCTTAGCATAGGCGAGGCGAAGCAGCCGTTTGGCAGAGTGCCTTCGCGAGCCTGGTGGGGCCGGGGGCGCGATCTCACGGCTACCACCTCGCTCGCCGTTTCACTCGACTGTCCTCCGCACCAACTGGGAATTATTTATCTAAATTTAGAACTGTTCATGCCAAGCGCAGCGCACCCGCCCATTCACAAAGTCTAGTACCTTTTTATGTGCATGTTTTATTGTGGACTTTTTACAAGCACTTCTGCAGGTTACGTGCGAAATATTTGCTGTGATTTTAACTAATACTAAGTTGCGTAAACTGTATGTATGTAACATGTATAAATTACATTTATATCATTAATATTAGGATGAGTTTTACCGCCATAAGAGTTTTCTTCAAGTGTGTCACGATTTGGCTATCATTATTTTTTTGGCAGTTTCTTCCAATCACCATCCTATGATATTTTATACTACAAATCCGAGCCCACACCTTCCTTCCAATTAAGGCTTTTCACTAATTGAGGAGTTACGTCCTGACTGATTTTACTAATGTGTTTCGACCGTAGTTTCCTTCTACGATCCTATCTACATAAACTGTACTACTACAGTAACAACTGCAGATTTACTTGTGCGAAGTTTCCGTCTGCAACCCAGCGGCGGGCAGACATAGTGTGACTCAGGTGCGCCGAAAGTGCCGCGGGCTGTTCCTAGCCAGACATTCGGCTCGAATTATTTGTTCCTAACTTCTGCCCAGAGCTCTGCTTTTAGAAATTTATGTTAGTTTAACTGATGAATTTGTGCTGAAAAATAACAGGCATATTATATCGTAAATTTCTCCACTAATAAGTGTAAATGAGTTTTAAGAAAGCTATTTAAGGTCATTAAAAAGAAAAACTTCGTTACAGTTTTAAAAAAACGAAAACTTATTGCCGTGGCACCGGCTGTCTTGTACGATGGTGTATCTAACTTGCGTTTAACATCTGAGTTCTGGGGAATGGTAAAGATGCCATTGGCGTAAAAGATATCTATGCTTAGATCAAGCAAACAATAAATTTTATTCAATAATATACGCGGCAAATACACCCGTATTTCATGTGATAATCTGTATGGTTTAGTCGCGCTCGTTCAAATCCTAACGCGTCTCCGTATTTGCAGCCAGGCAATCTTTCGCGTCTTCACTCACGTATCCTGAATTTTTAACGGGACCTCCTTGATTTTGCTTCGTTGGCACACGGTTGGTACTAGTTATGACTGTGTTGATGAATAGTTTCTAACTAGTTGCGTATGAAAGTTTGAAATTCAACATAAATCGTATAAAAATTAGGTTCGAAAATTGAAATACAGTTCTCGTAATTTGCTCTGGACTATCAACCAAAAGTTATAACATTGATGTTAATAATCTATTTAACTTATCTAATGAATAGACACATCGTCATCACAATACCTTTATTGATCTTACATCAATCAGGTTTTAGGGTTCCGTAGCCGAATGGCAAAAACGTAACCCTTATAGTTTCGTCCAGTTTTCTGTCTGTCTGTCCGTCCGTATGTCACAGCCACTTTATTCTGAAACTATTAGTATTACATCGTTGAAACTTAGAAGTTAGATGTATCATGTTAACTGCTTTATGATTCTCATACAAAAAATAAAAGGGGGGGACCCTTAAATTTCTTTAAAGGGGGAGGGGAACCATTTCCTTTAAAAGCGAGTGTTAATTTTGAAAAAAGCTACATGATGGCAAAGACTTTCAACGAAAATCAATTTTTAACCAGATCGAACTAGTAGTTTGTTAGATAGAGCACATTTTCAATAACCGCAAACATAACTTTATATTTATACAAATACTATGAAAAACAAAGTTATATTTACTGTGAACAAAATATTGTGGTATTTTGGCTACGTTACTTCCACTTACTACAATATTTTGTGGTAAGTGGAAGTAACTCTAATTTAGTTAAAGTTTGTACGGAACCCTTAGTGTGCGAGTTCGACTCGCAATTGGCCGGTTTTTTTTTTAATGTTCGTCATTAAAATACATTGTACCCATGTCCAATATTTTAATTGCTTTAAAAAGTTATTGGTTTGGTAGTAAATCAGTTTGGCACTTGACACAGACAAAGTTATTAGTCACCCAGCTTTACGACTAGGAAGTATAGCATTGTTTACAAGTCCAACTTGCGGAACACGTGATAATAATGTATTATGCGTTTGTTTCTCCGACAGCCCGCCATTATGCAGGCTCGCCGTCCCAACTGGTCCCTCCTCACGTATCCTGAATTTTTAACGGGAAGATTTTACTACTGGCCCGTTCGCTAGTTTCGCTGTAATGCCACTCAAGATAGAATAACGATCGGCTTCATTGCGTCGACTACGAGCTACGGAAATATACGTTTCGAGAACTTTGTAGCTGCGAGAGGATTTCAAAACATTTTCGCGTATGGGCAGCGTTGGGAAGTGTTTGAATTCGTAGCGCAATATTAGCGTTCTGAATTACTTTTCTTACTGTTTAATGTGGTTATGTTGAAGGACGCGATAACGAAGTTTAGATTTGTGAGATTTAAGTTGTTTTTCTTCGGATTTTTACTCCTTAGCTAAAAAACCTGAACTTTTAAAGGTCGATTTCACTAAAATCAGATAAGACCACCGATTTCAAAATGACATTTACATAAGTTATTGCTGACAAACAGGTGACGTTTACAAATTGTGCGTAATGTATTTTATTCGACGAATACTCTTTATTTTTTTTGCTGGAAAAATTAGGTGAACTAAATTACGCATACATCTTGCCTAGTAAATATTTGACCCTATAATAACATGTCCTTAACGAAATTCCAAGCTTGTGAAAATCACGACGTAATGAAAGCGCTGTGCTAACAGATTTTAAATAGTTCAGTAGTTGGGGAACTGCTATTATTGCATAGTAAACTTTAGCTATGTAGCGTCGGTTCTCTTCAAGTTTAAAGATATTCAGCGTATGTCGGAGCGTTTTCCTCGGGGCGAGTACGTGACTGCGTCCTGCGCACGCGTCGCCAGTCAGACGAACCCTACGATTTGTCGCTTCGGTTAGTAAAACACCTTACGATTTCTAGTTGCGAGATATGGTCAAACTTATCATGATTATTTTAGAATCGAGTGTTCTACGTATTGGTAAGAAAATATTTAACTTCATGGTGTTCTTAAATTTACCTAGATGACGAGAGTACAAGGCTTCAAGCAAGATCCGATGCTCAAGACAAATAAATAGTGTCCACATGATTAGGAAAGCCGACTCCCCGTAACGGGATAAGGCGAGGCAGAAGAAGAAGAAGGTATTGTTTTATTATTATCTATTACTTTCAAACCTCTCTAAACAGAGAGACCACCTTCGTATATAATTGAATAATATTAGTAGGGATTGAGGATATTCAACTTTAAATGGTCGCTTTTTATTAGTTTGTAAATCATTTTTTTTATCACGTTGTTAATGCTTTATCAATACTTGCTTCAGATTGAAAGTTTACTTTAATAACTCTTATAGATTTGAGTTGTCATTGCCTGTTATCGCAATGTATGAATAAAGCTTAGATTTTAACGGTTCAAATTCCCCTATGAATACTCACTGCAACTGAGTATTCATTAACTTTATTAAGAAAGGATTGTTTGCTATTCATTAATTTATATTCATGAACGTACCTATGCAGGTGATCGACCTTGGCTCACTTCAAAAGTTATTTAATTAAAAGACAATACACATTAAGTCCCACACTTGTACCCTCGTTATTAATAGATAAACTTAGCAAAACAATTAGCTCACACATTTATTTATGACAGTTAAAAAAAACTAGTGAACGAACACCATGAAATTGCAGTTGGCCAGTATTGAATTGTTTTATGTAATCGGCGTGTATTTTAAAGAAATGAGAAGACGATAGTGTCAGATTCATTTAACAGACTAGAAGTAGCTGAGCATTCAAAGTCTACGGAGAAGAAGGCTCAGCCGGCAGTACGTCAAGGGAACGCTGACAACGACACGTTCTAATAGAAAATTTTCATATTCATAAGGACGTGGGAAATTTGCATATAAAACGAGCAACTTCGCCACCCCGAGATGGTTCAAGCACCCTGTTTTCCATCCGTCCGCCTTGTAAGAAGTCAGAAAGACTTTAGTTTACATTTAACACTCCGCGGAATAATTCTCCAGGGCAGCAGCGGTACTGTGAATGCTGAATAACGAAATCGCACAGTCTACGAAGAGTTCAGAATCTGATTACCGGAGTTAAAAAGCAAACCTTATAATCATAACCTTTTTCTGCATTTATTTAATGACATGAAGTACGAGTAATGATCACTTAATCATAAAATCACATCATCTGAGACTGAGACTACGAGTATTTAACCGCCCAACTGATATTTATCATCAGAAAAACATCTGGCGCCCGGCTAAGCGTTAACAAAACAGTACCCGTACTATCCATGACCTACTAGTGAAATTATTCACTGTATTTTATATTTCTTATTAGCCCTCCAATTGCTATATCGAATACTTATAGTCTGTGTAGAATTTGTAATAAGTTATGTATAGATAGAAGAACCATTATATCCGCTCTTGATCCTTAATTCCGACATGGTGCGAAAACTTAGATTGCTTAATTTGAACTTCGATATCATTTCAAAGGGACCCATTAATTTCGACCCGCAGATTTTTCTTTGCAAGGGAATACGCAATGATTGCTATTGATATAGCCTCCGTCTGAAAACTCTCAAATTTTCCAATTCTTAGAATAGGAGAGTTAAAGACGATTTATTTTGATCAAATATAAAACTTTTAAATTATATTTATTTGGTTTATACACTTGTATGAATGAGACGCGTCAGTATCAATGTGCGCTTAGTATGAAATATATACGGTAGTGTGTACTAGGTTTAGTGGGAGTCTCTGTTTGTTTTGAACTAGAAAGAACAATAAAGAATGTTAACAATTGTTATGAGGAGTAAGAGTAAGATTTCGTTGTGATTTGTCATGGATGGTGACAAAAGTTTATCTGATTTCATTATTGTTTTGTGCCACTCGAAAATATTTATTTAAAAACAAAACGACTGTTTTAAAATATGTAGATCGCATTTGATGTATCACGTTCGATTCGTAAAACACGCAAATAAAACTTTTTACTGCTGTGAAATGTTGCTCAAAAGGCTGCCTGCTGTTATATCATTCAACCAATTACCGTTCAGAAACTTTTATTCGTCGAATATAATAGAGTGTGGAGTGAACAACATGCCGCAAGCCTGATTGGAATTGAAAATGAATTGTTTGCGGAGTCAACTCGGCTCCGATATATGCGGTTTGAATCCACTTCCAACTAAATTGGATCTCGAATGAGATGTCTTTTTCCAGTTAGTTTGCAGTGCTTGTCTTTTACCAATCGGTGCATCGAGGAATCGATTAAAAGATGATTTTTGAGTTTGCCATATCGATATGTTCTTAGAACAGTATATATTTTTTGTCAAAATGGACCATAAATGGATATTCTTTTTATAGGAACAATTGATAACATTCAACACTTCAAATATATATAGGGACCTCAGAAGTATATGTAATAAAAATAAATGGATATCTTATTCGCAGATGTTATGTTATGATGACAAAATTAGGAATGAATGAGTGAGGCAAAATGGAAAGTGGTCATGCAACATGTATTCTAGTGGGTTGATGAGCAAATACGGTAGTACCTGTGTCGCAATAAGTACAGCTACATTCTAGGCAATTTGAAGCGATGAAACATATTTCCAAACACCGTCTATTTTTATGAGTACTTACTTCAGATTATTATTATGGCTATCTTGTTTCTAATTTACTGTAGCTAATTAATCAAAACTTACACACTAGGGTTTTCGCTGAAAAAGGTACAATAATTTATTTTTTTCTCTTTTGTAGTTGTTTTTTGTGACAATTCTTATATTTTTTATATTTATTAATTTATTGCTATGTTATATATAGTATATCGATATCGGCTAAATGTTATTTATTGAATTGGTTTATGGATTTCTCTGATCTAAATCAAGATGAAAATATTGAATAGTAGACCTTGTTCTGGTTAACATTGCGAAGCGCACGCGCGAACGTCGTGTGAAAATCTTATTGCCTACCTACAACAATGCGCCTCGTGACTTTCCAGCGATTTTGTCTACCGATTAATACTCAGACATAAATTCCCTTGTATTTATTATATCGATAAGGAAGGAGAATCTAGCCGGTCCGTAATTTATGTAGGCTCACCTGAGAAATACGACCTTCGATTATCGTAAATGATTCAAGAGTTTTTGCGTCCATGAGAATCGTTTAGTTGAAATGGAGTCTTCGGCAGTCGGCGCTACACCAAACGTCGCGGATAAAGCAATTAGCGACTTAAAGTGGGTAAATAAAGACAAAGCACTCGTTGTGTAATTGCATGCGAAGCGGAATTCCACCGGGTGCTCGGCGTCGAGTGGCGCTGCCGGGCGGCCCTTACTCATTGCTGCTGAATGGATAATGTACGTGCTTAATGCTAACTTGGCCAATCTGGCTGAGCCGAATCCATTGTGGCACGCCATTAACCCCCACCTCACCAAAAGGCAATAATGGAAACGTTCCGAAAACAATGTCAAAATGTTGAAGATCATCTTACAAGTCGACATTGTTCTTAAAATACAATGAGACTCATTACGACCAAAATCGATGCCGTAATCGGAAGTTTAAGGACTGTAATCTACCGCTGTGAAGGCGTTCAAAGACTCTGTTGCCATTTAAAATATTCGTCTTGCAAAAACCAGCGCTGAAGCACTGAACAGCCGCTAAGGCATACCTACAGGATATTATGTCCGTGAAAAATTCACATCGATCGTGGCGGGTCCTTTGATGCGTTCTGTACAACCAATTAGTTTCTTGTACGAGACACTCGATGATTTCCAAATTCTCCCTGCCGGAGTCGGATCCTTCAATTTTTATTACGTCCGCTATACAAAATATTCCCGCTTAACTTTTGAGAGCATTTTTATTTAGTCTGTAAATAAATCACAGGCTGGAAGCATACGAGTGTGTGCGTGTCAAAGAGAAACCCTACATGACATAAATCAGCAATTTCTTTGAGTGTCGCGGAGTCTTACCCCGACGACTTTGAAGTACCCCCCCCCCCCCCCTTCTAGTTGAAAACTAGAAAGTTAGCGGTCTTTTTTTCTCTTTTGAAAGCTTTGTCTTAAGGTTAAATCTAATACTTTTAAACCGATTTGATATACTCTTGTGCAAATGTTTTCTTCCGCTTTTATGTGATCGTTCCATTTAAATTCTTTATTACTTTGATTTATGTTTGCATTGTTGCTGTTATATTATCTTTCTAAAGAAATTTTACTATCTATGATCGTTAGTCTCTTTGTGTATTTCTTATAATTGAGGAATTCATCATTTAAAACCACTTTATAAACGAATGGTAGATGTATACTAAATGGTTATTATTTCATATCGACAAACTATACGAGGGTCAAACTGAAAGTTCTTAGAAAATCAAAAACTGATTACATTAGCCAGTTATTAGTTTTATTATATCTTTTCAAAATATTGTCCATTGACGTCAATACACCGCTGCATGCGATGGAACCACTGGGAAAAGCACTTTGCCCACTCGTCCTTAAGGGTCTCTTCAATGGCATCGCGATACGCAGCCACCGCTTCTTCAGCATTCATAAACCGCTTTCCTTTAAGTTTTTCTTTAATTTTTGGAAATAAATAAAAATCACAAGGCGCGAGGTCGGGGCTATACGGCGGGTGACCCAGTAATTCAACGTTTGATGTCGCCAAATAGTCGATCGTTCGCTTGGCGGTGTGCGACGAGGCGTTGTCGTGGTGAAGGAGGATCCTACTGCGAGGTCGTTTCTCTCGAACTTTTTCCAAGACAAGTGGCAAACAATTGGTAGTGTACCATTCTGCAGAAACTGTTTTTTGATCCTCTAACACAATTGTTGCGAAATGACCTATCCTTCCAAAGAACGAGGCCACCATTTTTTTTCCCGCACTTCGATCTCTCTTCACTTTAGTTGGCAACTCCTCGAAAGGAAACACCCACTGAGCAGATTGTCTTTTGGTTTCAGGATCATAACAGTAAATCCAGCTTTCGTCACCTGTTAGTATGTCGAACACAGCATTTGAGTCACCTCCGTTAAATCTTTCAATCATTTTACGGCACCAATCCACACGATGGAGTTTTTGAGCCTTAGTCAAATTATAAGGTATCCACCGGGCGCAAAGCTTCCTGACCGCTAAATGTTCGTGGAGGATTTTGTGCACTTGACTCATACCGATGCCTAAGCTTGTCCGAATCTGCTGATAGGTCACTCTTTTGTCAGTCTCTATCATACGCCGCACAACACAGATGTTATTTTCAGTCGTCGTCCCTCAAGTACATCATCAGTGAGATTAGTGCGACCACGTTTAAACTCATTAAACCAGTTGTAAACAGTCGCACGAGATGGGGCTTCATCGTGAAAGGCCAATCGTAGTCTATCATAACTTTCTTGTTGACTTAAATGACATCGAAAGTCATAAAAAATCATTGCACGAAAACTTTCTCGTGTTAAATTCATGTTGACGTGACACAGACAATTTTCAATTTGCCGCCAAATCGTAAAACAAATGACAAATGAATGAAATATATACTCAGTAATATTGAGTTCTATTTTCAAATTTTAGAATATTTTTTTTATTATATTGTTTATAAGTGGCCAGTTCTAAGAACTTTCAGTTTGACCCTCGTATGTATGCTGCTATAAGACAGCTAAATATACTTCAGCGCAATCTACAAAAATATTTAGGTTATCATCGCTACATTCGCACGTACAAATTCTTTGCTGAAATATTTTCAGAAATAGAGCATGGCACAATCTATGCAGTGCTCAAAATTTCTTTATTTTACCACCACCACTTTTAAATTGCCTTATTAACTATGCAAATCATGGGTAATTTTGCTTGTACGTCATACAAATCATAAATGATTTATGTTTGAAATAATTGCGATATAAATGTCTCTATACCTGTAGTTCCACGTTCTTTTTATTTTGTTTTTACATTTCATAGAGTCGTGAGTTGGTAATTATTGATACAGCAGTCTAGGCACTGAATATGTTAGTGTTGAGTAAATAAAGGCCCGGAGAGAGGAATATTAAAATGTTGGTATAACGAAAGCTAGTTCCCTGAGCTTGGCTCCCGGCCGGCGGCGTGTTTTAAGATTCAGAATCCACAATCAAGTTGTGGAGCATTTATTTTAACTTCTTCTGTAAATCAATTTCTTTCGAGTCACTGCTCTGCTGCACTCGTTGCGAATTTTACATAGAGGTGCGATGAAATAATCTATGAATTTTATGATCATAAAATCTAAGTTTTTACTATTCATCTTTTGCCATCTAATCTTAAATTACTTACAAGTAAAAGAAGAGAAAAAGAGTTTTATTTGAGAATTATAGTCAAAAATGTTTTTTTTTTCGTGCAGCAAGCAAATAATTCATTCCCGTCCTAGACTGTGGGAGATAAAAGAAGGGATAAAGTTGTCAAAACGCTAAGCGCAATTCCCAGTTGAGCGGCGGGCCAGAAACACGGCGCGCCACATTACCACCGGGAATATTAAACTTGCCGAGACGTGCAGGGCAATATTCGCGTCTTCGATGCAACTACCCAGTAGTACAGACGTCATCAGACTAAACACTCGGGCATCTTATGTAGTTGTTATAGGTGCGATAATGCAACAAAGATGGATAACCTAGTGTACTCACAGACCACTGCTAGTTAGCCCTACGTTTGAGACGTTCAGGACTTAGGTCCAATATTGATGTAAGTGCAAATGAGCGACGTTGACGATCACAATTTGACGACAAAAATCTATATGAGAAAGGTAATATCAGCTGGTTAGGATTAGGCACTGAAACTGTAGTGTAAGGAAATCAATTTTGTTAATCAGTAAGTATTTTGAGAAGCTTATGAATTTTAAGTAAATTTGAGTGTCAGAGGATGTAGAGATTTATTTATCTTGAACTGAGAGATGGATATACTCTTGTCAATAAAATAACCCGTTTTCTGGTCTGTATACTCCTGTGATATTAAAACACGTCCATAAAAGTACTGTTTTGTAGATACTATTTTAATTAAAACATATTAATTATTACCACACATTTTTTGTTCTCGCTTCCTCTTTCACTTTCTTATAAATATGTATTACGTTTACGTTACCCATTAGCGAGAGATCAGTCTTTGTAGCTTTGTCATAACAATATCTAATTCTGTACTTCATCAACATTACAGAAAGCAAATCTTGTCTGGTTGTCGCATCAATACAAACTACATCATTATAGTATAGGTACACTTATGTATTCTAGAGATGAAAGTTATAACTCCCTTTACCTATAGTCAACAAGACTGAAAAGTGCACTTGATGTGCTCAGTCTCATAGTTTTTTTGCGGCGACCGGGTTGAGTCAACAACCCCTTTATTTTTACCAAGTGGCCATCCATTTCAGATCTGCCATCGGCACGTTTAGAAAGAGACGGATGCGAATTATCACCAGTAAAACGGCGACAGTAATAAAAATTTAACAGCTGATATACACGACTCCATAGATACCTATTTGAAGGCAGACATATCGATTGATGGCGGGATGAGTCACACTCACACCGTTTTCAATTATTTATAGCAGTTTCCCGTCAGCCTCCCAAAGGATACTTCGCCATAAGGTTCTATGAAACATAATAAAATATCCCGGGATTTTCTGTGCGTACCGTATCTATCAGTAGGAAACATAAAATATACTCTGTAGACTTTTTTGAACAAATTCAGTTGTCATTTTTGGAACTGACCAAAAGTGGAATAGCAGAATTGATCGAACGTTATTGAAAACAATGAATGATGACCGTTAAAACGAATAGCTATAGATGTATAGCTATTCGTTTTTAACATCCGTTACAACCACAAACACAACGAATTCCTATTTTTGCATCGCAATTTATTAACCCGATGTTTCATCTTCAGTACCTACTCACGATATTCCGAATAGTCCATTTTTAAAACGATTTATTTAATACGAAAGTATTAAAAAAAACCGTGACTATAAATATTTTTATTGAATTTAAGACCGGAGCTGAGCGTCGATGAGATTTTTTGGCGTTTTCATAACACGGTTATCGCTGCCAGTTAAAAAAATGGCTCTATAAAATCGTTCCAGGTGCAATTTGATACTTGCACTACCCAGCGCCAGATTGCATCTTAGAACCACGTCTTTGAAACGCCTTTTCCGTGTACAGGCACCATCGCCGCTAATATTGACTTTTCTCACATTCTTCAGTTGCTTCAAAGTGTTTTTAAGCTTTATTTGCAGGTAATGACATCATCATATCACTTTCCATTATACGAAGAAGTCGATAAGAAGAATGTGTGTGATACCTATTTTGTAGGACCGACCCAGCAAACGATGCTGTAAACGTTTGGAGGGCCAGCTCTGGAAACGCCTTTTCCGTGTACAGCGACATCAGCGGCCTCGTTAGGCCCGTCCGCACTTGTCCGCTGCGACAAATCGAGTTTCCATAGCTTCTTATTGTCATTCGGCTTACGCGAGACACGTACTCGGACAGTTTTCATTCGACGCCAAGTACGTAACAAATCGATTTATCTCCGTCTCCGGGCTCTAAAAATTCAGACGCTAGTCGAAGTAGTGTCTACTGAGGACTTGGTGAAAGTCGGTTCATTAAATGGAGTAGTTATTTTCAACCTAACAATGAATATCTTATCAAATATCTTGTATTGGTATTTTGCGAAGATTCATTACTTAAGTAACGTTCCATAATATTTTACGACGGATTTATTTAAGGTTCCAATCTCGTCATTGTGAACTAAATACGAATTCCAGTTATCTGGTGATTGTCTCGCGGCGGTCTGGGGTCGAGTCGGGCGCAGGCTGCACTCGTAAAACTCTTGATATACCGGTGGCAGACGTCTGACCCGTCGAACTATGCACCAAGAAACCCTTTAAACTTTGCCAATATCCAGTGTCCTGCTCCACCGCGCTGGCAGAGTCGGCTCAGCCACATAGATTATCCGCTTTATGTCGCAAAACTCTTTATTTACGGAGGGTCTCATATTACCTTTGGAAAATACGAATTAAGGATGGCCTTTAATTATTTTTTGAATTAGTCTCTTTTTAAGAGTTTATTTATTGTGCGAGCTAGACGTACTCAATCCTCGCGTCTATGAGTTCTTCGTTCTAAATATTCAAACATAATTTATTTGAATGTCATTAATTAATGCTATAATTAAATTAAATTTACTTGGTACAATTACGGTAAATAAAATTGTGGATTGGTTTTTCAGTTATTTAAATTACAGGTTATACCGTCCAAAGTTTAAACTCTCATGTTTATTGAGACAGCTTATATTGAAATTCACCCCATTTCGTGCGTAAGAGACATTTTCACAGATCTGTTTTATGTTTCTACATATTTGTTTATTTTTATTACTATATGCACGTATTTTATGTCCATCGATTTTATTCTAATATCTGGCATTAAATTTATTCGGCAACCGTACGTCCGTATTATTATTATTTTAATTGTGGTTGTGGTATTAAAGAGGTGCGCGGCTCCCGTAAAGTCAGTAAATTGTATTAAGCTTGTAAAAGTCCTGCAGAGTCTATCCAGTTAAGATCTTGAACTCGTTCCATTTAGGAGTCCACATCCGGATGCTTGCTAGTTGATATGCTAAATTAACAATTAATAAAAAGTGTATTATGTAAGAAATCCAAACAATTTATCCTGTGAATGATTAATAGTAATGCTAATAAATTATTTATATAATGCCGCACAGCCCTTGTAAGTATAGTTATTAACAAAATTCTTAGCCTGAAGTTAGTAAAACAATATTTATAGACAAAATAATAACAAACGTGAGCCATTTACTGCAGCGCCATGCCACTTGAGATGGCGCAACAGTGACTGACGTAGGATCAATCTAGCCTACTTGCGATCATCTTTTGGTACGGGACGCACACTGCGGACGTGGATTAGACATAGACATTGAAGCAAAACATTGAAAAGGTTCAGTTTTCCTAACGGTCTGTAAAAAGTTAGGCAGCGAAGGAACACCGATATATTATGTTGGATCGTTTCTCTTAACAGATTGAAAACTAGCACTGTTTTTTTCGTATTAAGTACATTTAAAGTTGCAGTCAATTCTATATCTATTATAATAAACGTAGAGGCTGATGTACACGAGTAATCAACTTAAATTATGTAATTTTTCTTTTTAATCTGCGTTATTTCAACTCGGACCGTTTTGCATTTCACAAACAGAGACACTTGGGAGTCTGAATTGCTTTCACTTTTAAATTAACAGAACAAAAACCCGTGATGTATTCGGAGAGGCTTTTACCTTGGCCGTGATTAAAATTGTGCCGAGTTCTATTCAAATATTCGGTTTGTTTGGCCTGTCTACCTGGGCTAGTTAAATCCTTCGACCATTTCTTTACATGTTTGAAAGCTTACAATGCTTAAACCTTTTCGCGAACAACTGCCTATTGATTGCCAGCTTTGATACTACTTTTTCTGATAAACAGGATATCCTTTGGAATAGTCAGGTAAAAGGCGCGCGTATTTGTATTTTTAATTTCTTAAGAACTAAATATTCATGTCATAATCATATTTATAGAAAGATGTCATCGATATACATTATCATACATATCATTGAGGTGTAAAACTGACAATTACAAAATTTACATTTTTATTCCAATACGGAAATGCTTTGCCATCCAGACTACAAGATTCCAGTATTAAGACAAAACATAAATTTGTTTAAACTGTCTGCAAAGCGGGGTATTTAGATGATATCGTCGGAATTATTTGCTGCTGTTGTAGCGACTGCTTATTATCATTAAAGCATTGCTCTGTTTGCGAACTTTGTAAGTTCTCAGCGTGAATAGTGATCTCCGGCTAACACTACATTTTACTTTAGCCGAGGAGCTGCTTCTGAAATGCAGTGTGCTGTGTACATTTGGCTGAGGCCAGTGTTGCTAACTACCGAACTGAAAAGCCCCAAATACAAAATAGTAGGTCTCGCTTAATGTAGATTTTTCGCTCATAAAAAAAGATCTTTATACATTTTGTCTCAAGATGTTAGATGTTAGACGGTTAAAAAAAACTATGATACATCTTCAGAAAAAGCACTTAAAGTTGAAGGAGTCGAAATGCATTTTGCATTTGTCGTAATTTTCAAATAAATAGCTGCTATCATTTATTTGAACTGGTACTTATCAGTTACATTTAAATTTATTTACTGAAAAACACCGATATTTTTTTGGAGGGGAGTATTTCATTCGGGGAGAGTGCCGAGGCTGGCAATTCAGGTGGTTGCGGCATCAGTTAAAGAGGTTGTACTCTGAAGCTTACAGCTTCATCGTCACCTGGTAGTAGATCACCTTTTCTCAACACTTCGTTGTGAAGTGTTATAAGGACAAGTTGAACAAAGTATCATCTGGTTGGAAATAAACCAGTTTCTCTGATAATAAATAAATAATTGTGATTACCAAAAATAAAATTATAAAAACAGTACAGACGATCACGTGAACTAAATATAAAATAAGGACATCAACGTAAATTCGGTAAACTTACTGATAAAACAGTAGGGTTGGCAACACTGGGCCAGACTTAAGTCCTCGCTTAGAGGCGTCGAATGAAAGTTTACACAAAAGATAAAACTCGCCGCTTCCTTGCCTTCTCTCGCTGCTCACTGAGCTACTAGTATAACGCAGATTAGCTTTTCTTCTTCGTATTGCATCGAAAAAATTAAGCACATCTACTATTTTAGAAATGTTAAAAAAAACATTCTAACCTACAAAATTTTTCACAATGGACCTTACCGGATTTAATTTACAATCACTAGTTACGAAATGATGATCAAAGCGCAATCGATCGCATGAGCTTAAACTTTTTCTGTAAATTGTTCATTGTTGCTAGCTGCTGTACCTATGTTTTCCTAACCATTTTTTTTTCTCATTCTACCCCCGACCATTCGGACTTTATATAGGAGTCATATGACCGCACTCAGTGATTTTTTTAATTTTATTTTCTCTTTATTGACGACAACAAACAATTACATAAATGGTATAACCTTAAATATTATTATGAAAATTACTTATAATGTAACCAGCACCATTGTCCACTGATAGGTATAAAAAATAATATTAAAACATGCGACAGTTGGGCAAACAGAGCAATTAAGGTGTCGTGTTATATAACAATATTTTGTACATATTTATTTGTGAACTAGTCGCACTCGAGAACACAAAAAGCCTTACAGATAGCAACGTATACATTTTTCCTAAAGTTCGCAGGTGAGATTGAGAAAGGATCGACATCACAGAGAAATTTGTTATACAAACTCATTATTCTATATAAAGGACAACGCTCACCTGCGTGCGTCTTAGTAGTATTAAGTGCAAATAATGTAGGTTTTCGAGTTTGACGAACAGCATACGAGCGATAAGGCACGTGCCGGTATATTTGATTGGTGAGATCAAAACAGTCAAATTTATTATGTTAGATATTATGCAAAAGCTTGACATCTGAGATAATTCTTCTCACTTCAAGCTTAGGCAGAGAGTACTTTTGAAGCAGCATATCGCAGGAAGTCTTTGCGTGAAAGCATCGAAAGTGCATTGATCGCACAAACTTTCTTTGGATCCTCTCAATTTGTTCTTTGTACTTTGCATAGTATGGGTTCCAGACAGATGTTGCATATTCCAACTGAGATCTAACAAGTGACTTATAAAGTTAACAGATAAAATGAATGACATTTAAATGGTTTAGTGGATCGCATAACAAAATTGTACAGTTGGAAGGCTTTGGCTGTGACGTGATTGATATGAACATCGAAGTGAAGTTTTGAGTCCATAAAGATACCTAAGTCTCTTATAACGGTGACTTTCTCCAAGACAGTGTCACAAAGAGTGTACTTGAAAGTAATGATGTTAAGTTTTTTGTAAAAGTTATCGATTTGCATTTGGGCAAGCTAAGTTTTAATTTATTTTCGTTGCAGTAGGTTGTAAAAAGATCAAGGTCTGACTGGAATTTATGACAGTCTTCTAAAGTAGTGATTGTGCGATAGATTTTTAGGTCATCAGCGTACATTAAAAAATATGTGTTTTTAAAACACTGATCTATGTCGTTTATAAATAAAAGAAAAAGCAATGGACTTAATATAGAACCTTGAGCTACTCCAGAGGTTACTTTGATAATACTAGACCTAAAACCATTAATAACTACTCTCTGTGTTCTGTTTCTTATATAGGAAGAAAACCATCTCAGCAAATTTCCACGAATTCCATTAAATGCAAGCTTCTTCAGTAGCATGTCGTGGGCCACCTTATCGAAAGCTTTGCAAAAATCAGTGTAAACAGCGTCTACCTGTAAACGTGCGTCCAAAGATGCAAATGAAAAAATTGAATATAGAACAAGGTTGCTCGTAAATGATCGATGCTTAACAAACCCGTGTTGTTTTTTAATTCTAATTTTGTGTAAATGAGGATAAATATGATCATGTACCATTCGTTCAAGAACTTTCGATAAAGTGTACATTTAATGAAATGTTCTGAAAGTTCTTTATTCTGAGAATCGAGATTATTGAATCTTGATAAGTTTTCGATTACAGTCAATTTCAATTGAATACACAGTAGTGAGATAGTGGTTTACACATTTATCTAGGTTTGAGTATAAACGACACGGTCGTGTTTCACAACAATGGCCCGGTTCGGAGCAGATACCCCATTGTGCTGCACCCACCACTACCTGTGTCCTGTGTTAGGTTATAAAGTGTTGATGCATCCGAACGCAATACACTATTTCTGTTACTGTTTTGGTAGGTACTATGTGTACGAGTTAACCGTTAGCGATTGAGTTAGCGTTTGTTTGAATACCTAAATAAATCCTTTCGCCTTGAATTCGCTTTGCTATCCTGATGCTCTATCTTTCTCATACTTGCGATCCCAAAAGTAAAGCTCTATAGGAAAGCCTGAGACTGAGACTGTATAGATCAGCAAATACGCAAGTATCAGATGATGATGTATAAAATTTATCAGGATTGTCAGTGTCTTATTGAAGGTTTCGTTGTAAATCAACAGCATTGTACGAGGGTCAAACTGAAAGTTCTTAGAACTGGCCACTTATAAACAATATAATAAAAAAAATATTCTAAAATTTGAAAATAGAACTCTTTGCCAATATTACTGAGTATATATTTCATTCATTTGTCATTTGTTTTACGATATGGCGGCAAATTGAAAATTGTCTGTGTCACGTCAACATGAATTTAACACGAGAAAATTTTCGTGCAATGATTTTTTATGACTTTCGATGTCATTTAAGTCAACAAGAAAGTTATGATAGACTACGATTGGCCTTTCACGATGAAGCCCCATCTCGTGCGACTGTTTACAACTGGTTTAATGAGTTTAAACGTGGTCGCACTAATCTCACTGATGATGTACGTGAGGGACGGCCTTCTACGGCGACGACTGAAAATAACATCTGTGTTGTGCGGCGTATGATAGAGACTGACAAAAGAGTGACCTATCAGCAGATTTGGACAAGCTTAGGCATCGGTATGAGTCAAGTGCACAAAATCCTCCACGAACATTTAGCGGTCAGGAAGCTTTGCGCCCGGTGGATACCTCATAATTTGACTAAGGCTCAAAAACTCCATCGTGTGGATTGGTGCCGTAAAATGATTGAAAGATTTAACGGAGGTGACTCAAATGCTGTGTTCGACATACTAACAGGTGACGAAAGCTGGATTTACTGTTATGATCCTGAAACCAAAAGACAATCTGCTCAGTGGGTGTTTCCTTTCGAGGAGTTGCCAACTAAAGTGAAGAGAGATCGAAGTGCGGGAAAAAAAATGGTGGCCTCGTTCTTTGGAAGGATAGGTCATTTCGCAACAATTGTGTTAGAGGATCAAAAAACAGTTTCTGCAGAATGGTACACTACCAATTGTTTGCCACTTGTCTTGGAAAAAGTTCGAGAGAAACGACCTCGCAGTAGGATCCTCCTTCACCAAGACAACGCCGTCGCACACCGCCAAGCGAACGATCGACTATTTGGCGACATCAAACGTTGAATTACTGGGTCACCCGCCGTATAGCCCCGACCTCGCGCCTTGTGATTTTTATTTATTTCCAAAAATTAAAGAAAAACTTAAAGGAAAGCGGTTTATGAATGCTGAAGAAGCGGTGGCTGCGTATCGCGATGCCATTGAAGAGACCCCTAAGGACGAGTGGGCAAAGTGCTTTTCCCAGTGGTTCCATCGCATGCAGCGGTGTATTGACGTCAATGGACAATATTTTGAAAAGATATAATAAAACTAATAACTGGCTAATGTAATCAGTTTTTGATTTTCTAAGAACTTTCAGTTTGACCCTCGTATACGCTTGTAAAGTTACAACTCGTCCACTTTATTGTAACTCGTCCTTACTTCCCCACTTCTACACTTGATGAGTGGCAGTGCTGACGTCAGTCTTAATTTTAAAAGAATATTGGTATCATCAATACCCAACATTGGTATCATTCAACAATCGTAGTATAGATAGGAAAAGCGCAACAAAGCAGCGTGCGGTGGCGGAAACGCACCGGTGTCGGCTATCCGCGCCCACACGAACTTCCGTCTACGCTGTCCTGAACAAATAGACCGCCGCTGCAGCCCTGTGAATGGGCGTTTCATTGCCCGCGCTTACATGCATGCACCCATTTATAAATTCAAATGAACGCGCCGCCACAATGCCGCCTCTAACCTCGTTTCGTGTTTTTATTCTGTAAGGACCAATGCCGCTGACGGCCTTCATAAAGTAGAACTACTCCTGTTTGTTTTGTTTGGCTGTAGAAAAACTTAGGTCTGTTCTAGAACGTGAATTTCCACCAAAAAGGACATTATCTGTATTTCCACTGCACAAAAAGGTATCTCATAGTAATTTGGTAGACGAACATAAATAGCTAGTGCCCATTTTCTATCTCTTGGAATAGTTTCAGGTGACATTTTATCGCCTTCTATTGCACAACACCTTGAGGTTAATGGCAAATAAAATTATATAATAACTGCTATTGCACGCGGCGAGTCACCATATGCCATTTCCCCTAATAATAGAGCACGTACATTTATATTCTACCATATGCCTGAATAGATATTAATTTCAAAATAATGCAGTTCATCATTTTAAAAACGGTCAATTTTATAGTATTGTAGTGTTGAATATTAAAAATGATATTTTATTGTTGCAGATGCGTCTAATGAATTCGGCTTATAATTTTACCTCAATTAATTCTTCTAAGACCTACTGAGCACATTAAATGTATTTAAGTGTATTTCAAATAATGTTGCATTATTCCGCTTGCATTTATCTGATTAAAGAAACGATCAGGTTGAAAACAATGACGGGCAATTTTCTGAAAAATAACAGGATAATGAACTTGAGTTCCCAGAGTTTCTCAGCATTGTTTTTCGGGAATGGGCCACGTCGAATCTCCAATGCAAAATAAGGCCCTTGACAGGAATAAGTAATGAAGGAGGCTCGATTTACTTTTTAGGGCTCGTCATAGTCGCTAGAGGAAATATTTTACGGCATGATTGTTTGGCCCTGGCTCACGTCAATGTTTTAGAAACATTAGCATCTCTCATGATTATTTCACAAAGGTACAGTTATTGTTTCTGTAGGTAGAGTCAGTCGAAAGTTTCCCTCTTGGGTTTTATTTAATTGCGACAAATATTGATGGAGTGCGTCGTACCAATCGATTTATCTTTTAGCAGTTCCGTTTGTTTCGGGTGCCCTTTTTGTTGGAAGGCTGGTGCGGAGCTACAGAAGTGTGAAAATATTTCTGCTCGCACCTGCCGGCTCGCACGCTAACTACTCACCTACATAAATGCCCTCCAGTCACATTTTCCTTTTCTACACGACTGGAGCGTTTCCTCTGTATTATTTTATTGTTCTTTTATGTACTCCCAGTTCCTAATAGAGACCGTTAGTTTCTACTGCTCTTTGCCTTTTGTTTTCGTATATTCGAGACGAATGGATTACGCAATTACGTACTAAAAATGATAAAACTCTCGTGAATTCATTTTCAGTAAAAACTATCTATCTACAGTTACTCACTGGACGGGGTTGAGTGGTTCCTGGCATGTCACAACTGGCAAATTTTATGATTTATAACGCGCAGCTAAGGTGTGGCGACCTGCCATAGCGTCAATGTGATAATGATAAATGTGGGGTACGAAAACCTCTATCAAATATATATTTTTCTGATTCTACCCCCGCAACGTCCCAGCGGGATGCCAAATAAAAATGAATTTGCATTGTTCCATTCAGAAAAAGAACTCTGTTTTTTGCGATTTATAATAATTGAATACTTTGTTGAAACGCGCTGGTAATACGCGAACGGACGATGCAATTGTACGTTAATTACTTAGTTCATTGTTCTCTCTTGTTCTCACGTCGTATTAAATATTTATCTTGTTTACCGGAATGATGATGCGATCTCGGGATATCGCGTATCATTCTATCATCTGGACGGACCTTGGTAACAAATCTTTCGAGCCGGGTGTGCCCCGTAATGGTCATAAAACACGAGAGCGCTCAAGGGCCTAACATTATTGGATATCGCTTACAAGGGTTCCCATGTTTGCCGGAGAGACAGCCGATCGCTCGTTTTATCCTCATAAAAGGAAGTTAAGTCACAAAGGCAAGCTACTTGCGAGCTCACTTTGCCAAAAGAGAACGCGAAACTGTCGCCTTCCTGGAATTAGATGCTGAAAAACATTAGACGTCTTCAACACAGAACAGCTATCCATTGTCCGATTCGAATACTGCCTTCCGAAATAGGAAAGGGAATGTTTTATTTATAACTAGCATTATCTATCTCTAAGTCCGACGCACAAAACCTTGAGTTATTGATCTCGTCCTGGGGGTACGAAATGTGTGATCGTTTAGCGCTGGTAATTCACGTTGATATTTCGTATTCTAACTGTAATCGATCCGCAAATAGCATCACTGTAAAAAAAAACGAATCAATGGACCAGCCATTATGCAGGTTTTCCATTAGGGTAAAAAGTGAAGCGCTCTGCTGTCTCGTCTGCGCGGCCTTATCGCGATGTCGCTGATCCCTGATCACTGCTGATCTCGGAGTTGATGACCCGTGAATAAACGCCACTCGCCTGGTGCAGGGGCTCAATGAGTTTCTTGTTTATTTGTCATGAATAGGAAATCTGGTTCAGCCAATTCGACTAGATAGGATTGAAAATTGTAAGATTTCAAAGGATAGTTAGTGTTTACTTAACATTTTATTTATTTATTTACAGTGTATAAGTCTTCATTCTAGAACATAATTAATATCTCTTACTAATGAATTTTATTTTAGTAAATTAAAAGATAATCTGGTAATAATACGAGTAACATGTTCTGTAAAAAAAAATGCGGAGGGTTCTTTTTTCCAGATCTGTGACTTTTTCATCATTCTGACTAAAAGAAGCACAACAAAATTAAAATCTTAGAATTCCTAATGTTTTACCAGCAAAATGTAGAGTCAGCCCTGTCTTAGATAGAGAAATCTCGCCTTTAATACGAGTAACATGTTCTGTAAAAAAAAAATGCGGAGGGTTCTTTTTTCCAGATCTGTGACTTTTTCATCATTCTGACTAAAAGAAGCACAACAAAATTAAAATCTTAGAATTCCTAATGTTTTACCAGCAAAATGTAGAGTCAGCCCTGTCTTAGATAGAGAAATCTCGCCTTACGCTTAATCGACGTCTTTTTCCCGGCGAGTTTTTTTGTGCTCCGTTCCTATCTTCGTAAATTTTAATTTTACGGATTGCTAGTTCGCTTTTCGTGCCGTCAACGTCACTGTAATCAAGATAAACGTGTGTTTTCGTCGAATATGCTGCGTAACACGCCGGAGTGAAATAGCGATCGTTGTTCAGGACGAAGAACAATCGATCACTGACAGGTCGCCAATCGACACCGCGAACCGACGCCGGCGTCTGAACATCACTGGATATTCCATCAGACGCGATGGACACGTCAACGTTATTAAGTATAACAGCATCATCGGCCCTTAGATACTCCGATTTTTGTATTTCCTGACTACTCGAATTATTCGAGTAGAGGTGAGTAATTCGAGCCGAATAGCTATAGATAACAAACGCTAAAAAATCTGAGTAGTTTCAATTGGATAATGTTTGGTTCGACACTAGTTACGAAACCGTCTGGTTTAGTCGATAAAAATTATATTAGTAGACTACAAACAGGTCATGATGATGAACCTTCAAAGGTTTTATTTATTGGATTTGGTAATACGTTACAGAATTCCGCCCCAGCGGTACGCTAAATTGAACAGACAGACGCGATGTGCTGCGATAAATAAGGCGAGTTAGAGCATCGGTGCACAGTTAGTGGCGGCGCGCGGCAGTTAAGTGATAGTTTGGAGGACCGCACGAACTATAAGTCACTCTGAAGATGTGTGTCGAGGAAACGGTCTTACGGCCGCTGTGCGGGCTATAACAGTAAATCTGAAGAAGGCTCAGATTTACGCTGGTCCGAAGTGCACTCGCCGTCCGCTCTCGGCACTCACACTTAATTACACACCGCCGAGATTACCCGCTCGCTGGTGTCGGCATATTGCCTCTAACTTTTCACTATCATCCACTATCCGGATTACTCTCGATTTCGACTAACGAAAATACACTGCATTTTCCTGAAACGGTTCCTTGCGGGGACGGTCGTTATAGTATATCGCCCTCGTGCGGAGTCTGACGGATTGAAGATGATGTTTGAGCTTCATGCGGTGTAGAAATCCTGTTGTTAACCTTCTGTCTCATTTTCTTAGTTACCTACAACTTTCTCCATAACTCGGTGTCAAGAGGAAAATGTAAGTTTTGTTACAATTATAGCTTGAATATAAGTAGATCAAGTATTATCATCAACGAACGCAAATCGTCTCATGAATTAATTCATTCGCCGCTCTCTTTCAAATAGGCTATTGATTTAACGCAATAAAGATATTAATGAATCTTTTATTCCAGTCATCATTTCTTATTTCGCTGACACAGACTTACGACTTCGTTAATTTGCCCCGCTTTGTCCTGGTTCAGTTGTAAATGTGGTCAATTACTCTTTATTTTCCATTTCAGTATGAATAATGTCACCATTAAATGCGAATAAGAAAAGTAAATGTTGATTCGTATTAATTAATTTTCAGGTATAAGACATTAACTTATTCGTTTCCGTTTCCTATTTATAAATATTATAGGTTATGTTTACTATGGCATGGTTTGATTCCTTCAATATGATTCTTCAAACTTAATTTTTAAATTATAATCTTTTAACAGGTATACCTACCCTGCTAAAATAGGTTGAACGACGACAGCACTGATTCAGTTAAAAACTGACTAACGGACTAACTAGCCCATAAAAATGCAAGTAATATTTTGAATGCAGGAAAAAAATTATGATGGTTTATAATTTAAGCATGTTTTTTAGATAATCAATAAAATTTTAGCAGTAATATTTTCTTAATAATTGCTTTCAGATTAATCAATATTAAAAACGCGTTTGCTACCCGAACGTTGTGTAATCTCCGTTGTCACGACCGGGGGTTATCAATCTTCTGAGAAATATATACGAAATGGTGCGATTACTACCTATTTTTATTAGTGTGTTGTTTTGGCGGAGACATATTCTTGGAAAGTGTTTTTTTTTTTCAACACTCATATATGACATTAAAATAGTTTTTTTATCTTATTTTTGAGGACTTGACAACTAATACCTAATAGAGTAGACCTCTGTGTAAAGTGAGGTATTTATTTTTAAGTTTGCACATGTCTTTAATTCTTTCCGAATAATGCTGGTTGATTTGTAACATAATTATAAAACGTTATTCCTGAGAAGAAAGTAATTATTATTATGGTCTCACTATGTAATTAATTAAGTCCTTAATTTAATTGTCTATGGCTGTATTAATTAATATTCTTTCAGACTTATTCAGTTTACTGCTCAATATCAGTAACTCAGTATCTCAGTAATATATTTGATATCTTACATTAGAAAATACAAACATTTACATAGTTGAAGTGATCTACACATGTTCAGTCACTCCAAGAAGCCAAGTTGCTCTTAAGATAGTTATATTTGTTACGTTAATTGAACTACCTATGCGAGTTGATGAGCACGAGCCGTAATTGTTAGCTCTAGTGTTTGTAAACTTAATTGGAATTTGTGTTGATAACAATGTGTATTGCTCGATTAGTCGGCACGCGGCGGCTATAGCTGACTCTACGTAGCGTAGTGTCTGAGCGTTATGCGTGGCGAGTGTATACGTTTATCAATCAGGGTTCAGACTGTGCTCAAGCGCCGAGGCGGGAGCACGTCTCTCCAGATTTTTGTATAAATTGCCAAAAAATATCGTTATCTTTAAATTCAAAGATTACCTGATGAGTTTTTGTTAAAACTTGACAGTGCAGTCTTAACCATGCGTAAACTGACGCGGCTGTTGTTCGCGAGCGTGGCTTTCGGGTTGACATTTCTGTTCGTGCTGAGTTTGACGTACGTGGGACGTGGGGGCGAGCACCCGGCCGGCGCCGGCGCCCGCGCATCTCGGGCTTCGCGTGCTACTGAAGAAACGTCTGAATTATCACTGGACCAAGTCACGAATGTTAGGGAGAAGCAACTGTATGTTGCTCAGGTAAGAGTTCGGAGGAGAAATGGCGTAATTTATGTGTTGTTCAATCCGAAATTGCAATCTTGCCCACGAAGTTCACGATAATAATTTAGATAGACTTATGCCTAAATTGGTTTAACTTATTATTAAAACGAACGCTGTGGACGTAATTGGCTATTATTAAAAATATATTAAGGGAAATATTGCTTTCCTCTTTCTGCTAATCTTACAAGTTTTTATCGTAATATTTTTCGCATTTAAATATTAAACAACAAAACGGTAAACGTTACTCAAAGTTGTTTAGTTAGCTGAATTTATTGCACATGAAGCGAAATAAAATCAAACTAAAATGCAAACAATATGCCAACTCGGTACATAAAATTCAATGCCCGTTGTTATGCTGTGCAAATTGATTTATCTATTGTTATTTGTCAACATTTTGCAAAAATGGCTAATAACGTCCCCGTTATCAACGATTTCGCTATCTATTGTATTTGGTTAGTGCTCTCCCGGCTATCAGTTACAGTGCAGGATAACAGCTGGTGGGATTATACTCGTAAATGTGATTCGTTTAGGTTATCTCTTCTCTCTAACTAAAGTGATGTTATAAAAGGGTATATATTAACATTTTTTTATGTCCAAATAATAAATGGTATCAATGGATCAGCTTTTGAGCCTAATGAAATCTCATATGTAAAATAATGTGGGTAGATTAATGGAATAAAATTTCATTAGGTTCAAAAGTAGATCCATTGATCTAACAATTATTTTTTTACATATACCATGTATTTGGAAATCAGTTAAACATTTTGTTTATCAGTTCAATGTTTAACTTTTTAAATATCGACAAATTATTCTACTACAATGCACCTTCGTTTTCTTATAAAAATATCTGCCATTGAGCCCTCCACTTAGCGGTGCTTGCGGAGGCCGATCGGTCGTTAAGCATCGTTTACAAATGTAAATTTTCGTTTCTCGGTCTATTTAAACTGTAATTGGTAAAGTCTTCAGTTTTTCCAAGTCATTGGTGATTTACTCGCGAAGTTCTCGGGACCTAATAATAATTAATGGCTCGACGAAAGTCCGATATCCTTTCATTACAGTGCGCCTCGGCCGGCCGAGATTAAAACTTGTTCCGACGAAGGCTTTGCGGAGCTTTAAATAGACCCGTTCATGCTGCGCCTTTGAGACGTGAAATGTCGCCTTTGCTTTATGAAAATATTATGGCCACATTTACAGGAAAAACGACTGCAGTTTTTAGGGCTGAAGGCTGAATGAGGCTGAGTGCACCATCTTACTCGCGTAATGGACTCGGAATTTTTGTTTTCTTTTTCTTTTTAATTTTTAACTTCGCTCTTTTCGTATGTTATTGAAGATTTTATTTTGCGAATATGTGATTTACTGTCGTAAGTAAAAACACAGGTATCGTGTAAGTTTTAAATTATCGTCGTTATACATAAGCGACACTACAGTTATAATTAGATTCATCTCGTTATCTAGCTTGTCCTTAACATGAGCATTGTTTAACACGCGTGAAATTTACATATTCTACGAATTCTTTTCGTTATGTGACTTCACATCGTTATTTTGGGTGTGAAGAACATCAATTTGTTTCGCTCTATTTGAAACCTTCTAAAATATCGGTATAGCTACGACTACGTAAAAATACTTTTAAGCATGAATGAACTAAGCTTATTTGAGAAGCCATAATACGTTGTTTTCTTAGTTTAAGTACCTACTAAATGTTCTCGATGGCTATGGCTGACTAGGCCGCCTTATTATGAGTTCTTAGCTTAAGCAGAACAGATTCTGAACTGCCCGGTAGCCCAACCATAAGGAAGGTTCCTAACATTTTTTAAATAAACATGCGTCAGACAACACACCAATCGTCGTGGTTTCGAAGTAAAGAATTTTCTTCTTTATGTTCCGTATACCAAATAACGATGACGGAGGCGTCTCCAATAAATACAACAAAAATGCATAGAAATATCTATGACTTAGGTACAAATATTCGTTCATCCGAGACGGCCGGCATAGTATTCAGGAGCGCTAACCACTACACCAAACGCGTCGTCAACGTTTCGTTTTAACTTTAGCCGCGCACGCGCAGGCGCGTTTTTGATGCGGATTGACACGATAAAATAACAAATGAGTCTAACCACCAACTCATTGGTCCACAGATGATGCGTCACGCATGGAACAACTACAAATTGTACGCGTGGGGCAAGAACGAGTTGAAGCCGATTTCGAAGCGCGCTCACCTGTCAAGCGTGTTTGGCGGCGGCGAGCTGGGCGCCACCATCGTGGACGGACTCGACACGCTGTACCTGATGGGGATGCACGACGAGTTCCGCGAGGGTCGCGACTGGGTGGCCGAGCACCTGCACATCGGGGAAGTGGTGAGTAGATAGAGTCCGGGACCGATTATGTCTATACACGGTGGCCAAAACAGTGACGTACATTTTTTTTTTGGATGCTTCACATCCAGGGCTATCCAAATATACCATATTTATGATAGCCATTTTTTTTTTAAGTTTGCGAGGATTTTTTTCATTTTTTTTAAAACTTTTGTTAGTCTTAGTTTTAGCTACCTCATAATTTTATCTACGTAAACTTTATTTATAAGGATCATATTGCAAAAAAAAAAACGAAATAACACTATAAAAAGTGGAGGAAAAAATTGTTTGAAAATTCTAAAAGTTAGCGAAAAAATTAATATCTCGTAAACTACGAAAATTCGGCTAACATACATAGGGTATGTTTGGATATGTGGGATAGTGTAAAAATTTTGGGCGTCACTGTTTTGGCCACCCTGTATACATTGCGTTACGCTTAGATCTAAAGGTTACAAATGACAGCTCACTTTATGTACCCTGGTAGATTAGGACAATGATTGGAACATTTATGTAAGTGGGATTCTCCAGTTTAGATTTGTTGAAGGGTCAGCGGTAGAAAACAGTGTCGTCGTCTCTGTATTAGCACCTGCTTGTCCAGCAAGGTAAATGACGGGGTATAAAAACTTCTACACACCAGAGCAGTAGTAGATATATAGCTGAGTAGCCAAGGTCCTCGGGATGTCACCGTACTCCTCCCACCAGTTAAGCAAGCTGAAGCCGATATCTCATAGCACCTGTCCAGCGTGTTCCGTGGCGGCGAACTGGATCCATCATCATGAATATGTACAATGATGAGTAGAATGCATGAAGTGTTCCGCGAGGGCTGCGACTGGGTGGCCAGACCTGGGGGGGAGTACCTGCACTCCGACTAAGTAGTGAGCTATTAGACGTCGAGAGGGATGTTCGTAGCTATTCGCGAGATGATAGACCTCTCAATCTCCATATTTGCTGACGACAGTGTGTCTCGCTTAGTTCCAAATGTTTCATTTTTATAAAATTATTTTGCTTGTAGTTTCCGCTTAGCAACGACGGCGCAGGCACCTAACCACACGAACCGTAACCGCGTTGATTATTAGTATTAGTTATTAATAAAAGATTTCCGCAAACTAGAGTAAACCTTAATATCGAGCGGAATGTCTGTCACTCGTTATTTGCCCTGTTGTTAGACTTGTGAGGTTATACCTTCATGTTATTGGAACATTGAGTGAGTTGGTAGCAAACCTCACATTTTTAACGCCGACGTAAAAAAGGCGTGTTTTAATATTAAAAATCAGAAAACAGTTCACCGTCGTTCAAATCTAAAAATCGTAAGCGATGAACAACGACAAATCGAATTGACAGGTGCTCTATCTACAGCAATGACTGTAAATTAATGCACTTGGTCTTCGGTCATTATCATTAACCTTTATTAAACCTTATGTCATATTTCCGATTCGTACAGAGATATATATCAGGTGAAATATAAAATATCTAATAAAATGAACGAGACAGAGATCGGATTTGTACTGTTACGCTCGGAATTTCCACTTTGCGTTTGCGGTTACCTTCCAACCGCTAACTAAGGTTGTGCTAAGGCTAAGCATAACTTTTCTTGTCACTCGATCTCCATTGAGCTCTGTTAGCCAGCTAAGTTTGGTCAGAGATTCCCCCGATCTAAGAAGTTTCCGTCGAAGTTCAAGCTTAGTTAGTTACGGTCTTATTTAACACCTGCAAGATTTAACCAGCCGTCACGTCCCGCAAAGAATCGGTTTTCTGTCACTCTGGATTACGTGTTTGTGATTAATCTTATTCGTTAGTTTTAATTACCGGGTTTAATTTTTGACTAATGTTTTTTTTTATTATGAGTAGGAAACTGTCGAGAGTATTATTACAAGCCGTGCTTCAGCTTAACCACATATTTTCCTCTCTGATTATAGGAAATATAATAAGTCCACATTTTTACAGTAGTTTACTTGGTGAATGCCGTTAGGTACTATTTTTTTCTATATTAACCAAATTAGTGTTAATTAACAGTGCTCTGATTTTTGTCTGCTCAATTTCTTCTCATTAAAAAAATCGGATCATACGATCTATATTATTTAGACACGTGCCGCTACTAAAAATATCGGTTATCGCCAATCAAGCAACAAGCGCACTTATGCTAAATGACCGAGACCTCGCTTTTCAGTGAATTGGGTCACGTTTTCGTTATCGCTTCTTTGCTGATGTGCCAAGAGCTGCTCACTGGTAACCTTTAACCTGTTGTTTGCTTAAAATTAGGCCGGTCCACTGTGTTGCGTGAAATGTGCTGAATTAGGTATGTTTTTCTTAGATAAAAGAGTTGGTAACTATTGCGAAATCTTTCGAGTTTTAGGTGGGGTTAAGGGTCAACAGGAAAATACATAAGAAATGGGTTTTTTATACTTCAAAATTGTTTGGATCATTTACCAGTGTGTAGGTACACACTGGTTGATGTTCGTTGTTTTGTAATTTAAATAAATTTATTTTTAAAATATTACAAACCTTTTCTCATTTCCATTACGTAACATATAACTGTCCATTCTTGTTTTTATTGTTTTCAGTAACCATTGTTGTTTCGCTTTGTTTATGCACTTGATAACATAGTATTGGTGCAGTGAGGCCTATACATTGTTGCAAAATTGACTCGAAAAATTCAATTTCAAATCAACAGGATATAAACCATCTTCATAATCACTTCTTATCCTTAATCATTGATTCAAGAATGTTTTGATAGATGTATTATTATGTTTATCAGCGCGTAAAAATGCAACCATATGATATGATGCTGCGATAATAAATGCCAGTAATATCAGCTGGTTTGATTTATTATCTGACACCGATCATTGTCTTCATTCAAGTGCCCACTACCAGTTTCTTAGCCCAATTGCATTTTTTCAAGTACAAAAGCAATGCACTTCTATGCATACAAACATTAGAATACACAATGTAACTTGTGAAACGCATTAATACAAGTTTAAATACGTACTCGTAAATAATTTAGATTCAGGATCTACTCAGTATTAGGCCCTTTGACTCGAAGAAGTGTTTCATATTAGATACGTGTATAGAGACCCTAGTGTGTATACAACCAGTAATTAAAATGTATTAGGCGCTTTGTTTTCGACACAAAAAGTCGCAAAACATGATAAAGCCATTATAAAATGAATTATCAGTTCTTGTTTTTTACATGCGATTTGTTTTTCCAGGATTCTGACCTGTCTGTGTTTGAGACAACCATCCGATTCGTGGGCGGTCTTCTATCGTGCTTCGCGCTCACCGGTGACTCCGTGTTCCGGGATAAGGCGGCTGAGGTGGCTGACGCTCTCTTACCTGCCTTTGAGACACCGACTGGACTGCCTTACGCGCTTATCAACCCGTCAACGAAGGTGAGAAATTTGACCAATATTTATAAGCGTTCTGTATTAGCGATGAAAGAGACTCTAGATGAAAGTCTTTTATTTCGTTTTAAATAAGACACAGACACTTTTTACACAGCTTTGCTTTAAAATTAGGACGTTAGCTGTTAGTCTTAAATAATACGACGCAGTCAATTAACGTATAAGACTAGTAGACTAAAACGACTTAGACAAGTTAAACGACATAAAAAAGGACTTAACAGACTCAGTCTTTTACAAGAAGGTGCCGCGACGTTCAAGTAAAACGTTAAGGTTGCAATGATTTTTTTTCTAATACCGTACATATATACAAGGTGTTACAAAACTACCCGTTACAAATGAAGGGAGCTAGTAAGGATCAACACCTAAACAAATTTCTATATGGAGTGAAACTATATATATATATATATATATATATATATATATATATATATATATATATAGTATATAATCATCATTTATCTTTTAACGATTAATAAATTTATAGTTAACACACGCATTACGACTTTAGAATCCTCTGGCGAAAAGTCGTTTGTCTTTTAAGTCCTTAAGCTGTTTAAGTCCTTTAAGCTGTTTAAGTCACTGCAGAGCGTTTAACGTTAAAAGACTGGGACTAATAAGGCTAGTCTTATGACTAAAGGTTGGGGACTAAAAGACTGTATCAGTCGTGAGGCGTCACAAAGGAGGCGAGTCTTTATTAAAAGCCTTAAAAGTCCGAGTCTCTTTCATCACTATTCTGTATACACATTTGGTACAAAGGGCTGCTACGAATCTGCGTGCAGTGCTACGAAAGCGATTGACGTTGATCCGTGAGACCGTGACACAGTGAGGCTAAGGTTGCTGAACACACGCTTATCGATTGATACTGACTACGAAGTTAAGTAAACAGACCAGTGATCTCGTAGTCGTAGAAAGCTTCTACTGCTACGAATATAATTACTTGTCGTAGTGTAGACACATACGTGATCATGGCGCTTTCATACCAGCCTTTGATGATTTGATGAGAACAGCCTTTGAAATTTGACCAAGTGTAAGATTTGAAATTGCATTTTATTCTTGCATTTGCACTCAATGTTCTCCCAAAATATATGATTTATGCATACTCGAATGAAACCAAGATTTTGATAGCTTTTGTTACCATAGTTTTAGGTTAATATAATATAAGGTAACATCCGCCAGTAATTTAATATTTCACGTTAAGCTGAAGTCTACTTAACTTAGTCGAAATTAAAAAGGCTTTGTCTTCAGACCACTTCTCAAAGGAAAGATCCGTTTATTAATACTCAAGGTACACAAAGAAACACCAGCAAAACTTGCGTAAGAAGATTATGAGTTGGGCGCTTAAGTAACTTGGTTTCTCTTGTGATTACTCCGAAATCATATTACGACTGGATATAAAGTTCCTCCCTCTTAGTCATAACAGCAAGTCTGTCTTTAATCGCTGTAAATTTTTTCGTTATATGTGCCCGTATGAAACGTTTGTGGTATTTTTGTTTTGTGATCAAAAATTTCAGTTGTATGTTTAAAATGTCGTTAGTTGTTATTTAGGATTTAATATAATCTAGAGCAACGTAAATTCATGAAGCAATGTTGTGTTGGTGTAAGTACTATTAAATCTGTAATTTAATTAAACTTGAATTTCTCCAAATACATTAAGCGTAAATATTTAACAATATAATGCACGCTTGTTAATAAAATTTCATCGGAATGTTCTGGATGGAATAATGCATAATATTGATTCCGCATTTTTAACCGACTTCAAAAAAGGAGGAAGTTATAAATTCGACTGTATGTTTTTTTTGTATCTATGTTACCTCATATCTCAGTCGTTTGTCGACCGATTCGAAAACCATTTTTCGCCTACTTAGAGGGTGTACCTTCTAGTTGGTCCCATTTTTTTCATTTTGGGATCTGATGATGGGATCTTGGTGTAATCGAGGGAAACCCTCAAATTTTAAAGGCACGTATAGTGCCACAAGAAATCAAGAATCTTTATGTTGACGTGTTGTTACGTCTGATAGTCAACATCTTGTGGGGCTGAGCTGATGGTGGAACTCCTTAACGCTTAAGAGTTCAGTAATTATAATGAAATAACTTATAATAGGTAGTTTGTAGCTTCTTAAAGGACAGATTCATAAGGTGCAACTTCCTTCTCTTATAATCTCTAAAAATGAAGAAATAAAATTAACTTTAAAAAAGTAAAAACCGGCTTCAAAACCAAAATGCACTAAAAAGTCTTAAATAAACTCTTGACTATTGAAAGGAAAGGTGGGTTCGACACTTTGACCATCAAGCATCAACTATCACAGCACCGACTCCAAAAAGAAATTGTTTGCCTAGAACCCACCTTTCCTTTCAATAGTCAAGAGTTTATTTAAGAATTTTTAGTGCATTTTGAAGTCGGTTTTTATGAGTTACGTTAACATGAACTTCGTGGAACCTTTATCCAAAGCAAAGAAAATAACATAAAGTTGAAGGATATTATTTATAATCATAATGCTACAAGTAATAAATAAATACACTAATCATCATTCACAAACTCAAAAAAATAGACCATTGAAAATTCATCCTTTAGCATAGCTAGACAAAAGGGATACTAGCGCAAGTTCTTCCTATATTTCGATTACTTAAGCGACTTTATTTCTTCATAAAAGGCTGTCTTAAGATCTATTTATATGCCTAGAGTCCTTATAAATACCAGTCATAATATAAATATTTGGGATTCCAGGTGAGCCGGCAGTACCACTGGGCAGGCCCCAACAGCATTCTCTCAGAGGTCGGCACGCTTCATATGGAGTTCACGTACCTCAGTGACGTCACCGGCAAGGATGGTCAGTTACATTAATACAACTTTTAACATACATACATAGCCATAACATAGAGTCTATGATTTCATGGTTATTGAAAACAGGGTCAGTTTTAAACTGGTTTGGCACATTTCGCCCCTTCGTAATTCCACATTTGTTGGGAAAAGTTGAGTTTTAGCAATATTTTTCATCCAACTGCCTTAAAAATACGAAACCGTTTATCCTATAGTACTGTAGCTAGTCTGTGGCGTCATGCGTTGAGATTTATTTTCCTGGTTCAAATCTAAATTAGTGCTCAGAAAATTATGTATTATTATTTTAATTCTTGAGGTGAGTCCTTATCCGGCAGTGGGATGATTCAAGCGAATTTAACTTTATTTTAATTCGGTCAAGGTATAACTACAGCAATTTAATATTATGGTATTTTATTTTATTCGGAAAACACTACAATATACTAAAATTATATGTTACTAACTTACTTATTAACTAAAAACGTTATATAACTGTAATTTTGTATTAGTGAAAGCTGTACGCAAAAAAATGCAAAGCGATGGACTAGGTTTGCCGTGCGGCACACGCATTCTAGAGGTCTAAAGATTATTGACCCGAAGCTCCTAAAAATATCTTAAGTAGGGGCTGCTGATTGTTATTTTGTATGTTTTTTTTATTAATCATTAGAAATCTGTTGTTTGTAATATCATTTCAAAGGGCTCTTTGAGACACTTCCGAAATTATGTACATCATAACATTTCAGCCATTTTTATTTTATTAAACCGAAAATAGTTTTCAAACCGTACCAAGTTTGGGCTCATCCTGTCACAGCACGGCTGATGTTTTGTACAATTTACCACAAACGATACTTAATGTCCTCTTTTCTAACCCCAAGACAGCAATTTTGAAAATTATTGCATTAAATATTTTTTATTTTTTTAAAACCACAATCTGACACAGTTTTATTTCATTTTTATACAAAAATTATGGAACTGTACTTGCAGATACCTTTTCCTTGATAGTGTCCCTATTTAGATGACCACGACTATGCTATGCACGTATATATGCATGCGCCCGGATAGCGTAAGACTTAAGTAGTTTGATTTTTCACTCGCTGCCCGCAAAATAAACGAGATTAATCCTTGTGACACACAATTGTTCATACAAATTAGTCTTTCATTGGCATGAAACAAGGTTTAAACTTGCGTTTAAATTACGCCGGTACTCCGAACGTTTAATATTAGTATAGTTTTAATTTAATGTATAGGTTTTTTTCTCTTCTAGTAAGAAACTACTACTAAGTTAAAGTAACTTAACTCAAAACATGTCATAAAACTTTTGTCCTAAATCTTCGCTATGTAAAATTCCATCATTGGAAACTGCTTTGACTAATGTATTAACAACATTAAGAACCTATTCAACTGTAATATAAAAGCTGTATGTTTCTTTGAAAAATAAATAAAAAAAAATATGAAAAAAAGACACAAGGTCTGACACAGTTGCTTTTTATAAGTGAAATTTATACGATTATATATTTTTCAAGTTTGCTAATACAAATTGGTCTCCTAACCGAAAGAGCAGCAGCGCTACTGTCTTGATTGTAAAATTCATATCTTTCGTAAAGTCGCGAGGTAGAATTATATTTTATTTAATATTAATGTTTACAGTGTACAGACAGAAGGTCGAACGTATTCGCGAGGTGCTGAACAACGCTGAGAAGCCCAACGATTTGTACCCGAACTTTATCAACCCGCGCACAGGACAATGGGGACAGAGTGAGTTACAAATACCTATTTAATAGAAACCTTTCTTTCAATTACATCAAAAATAAGAAAACCTTAAAATGTTATGGTGTCTTAAAAATGAAGCCAAGTATTATTGATCACATAATGTACAAATAATGTACAAGTAAAATTATTATAAAAGCTTAAAACTCTTACATATGGAAGCAAGAGTCATTCACTGACTCGTTAAACATGATTTGTCAAAAAGTATTTGACCTATCAATAACACCATTACACACTACGACTTTTATTGATCACATAATGTACAAGTAATTTTATTATAAAAGCTTAAAACTCTCACGTATGAAAACAAGTAGTCATTAACTAGCTCATTAAACATGATTTCTCAAAAAGTATTTGACCTATGAATAACACCATTACACACTGCGACTTTTATTGATCACATAATGTACAAGTAATTTTATTATAAAAGCTTAAAACTCTCACGTATGAAAACAAGTAGTCATTCACTGGCTCATTAAACATGATTTCCCAAAAAGTATTTGACCTATAAATAACAACCCTTACACACTGCGACTTTTAGCATTGATGCAGTTGTAAGTTTTGGAAACGCGAGACAGCATCGCGACTCACGTAATAATCATATTTTAGCATCGATGCTGTCGCGCGCTAAAATCGATGCAGTCGGCAATACAAATACATTTGTCAATGTCCAGCTTCTGCACCACGACTGCATCGATACTAACGAGCGACAGCATTGCGACTGTTTCGATGTCTGATTCTATAAGTAGCGCAAGTGTGTAAATGTTGACAATTTCCGACTGCATCGATTCTGCATCGCGCCGGCATCACTGCTAAAAGTCGCAGCGTGTAAGTGGTCTAAAGAAATAATTTCAAATGACATAATCCGGAAAATATTCACCTTAAGGCGGAATAATAATAGACGTTTTCATAGGAAGCGACCGTTTTAGCCACTTCTAATCAAAATCCATGTAAAAAGTCATTATTTATCGAGCTATACAAAAAACGAAGGGCAATCTTCATAATTAATTAAAAAAACAAACAACTTGCGTGCGCGGTTCAAGGTTTTATAATTATTGTTCCAGTTACTGTGTATAGACAACTCGGACAAGTAACTCATTCTCAAATATAATTCCAAATTATTTATGACTATGACCTATGTACAAGCACGCACGAGGCTATAATTCTATTCCTTGATTTAAGTCGTGGTGAAATAAGAGAGTAAGATAACATGTAGTTGTTCATTAGATATAAATCCATAATAAACTAAAATATGACCCTATCGTGCTTAAATTTAACGCAAATGATATGTATTAATAACTTAATCGAGTATTAATGATTTCCTTCACAGATTAGCGCATTGAGTATTTTAAGATGTTTTCTCTAATTTAGCAAGAAATAATCACATTGGTAACCTACGGCTTCAAGATACTATTTCAGATACAAAATATCTTACATCGATCCCCTGCAACTTTAATTTCAACTCTATCACCTTCACCACAGGGCACATATCCCTCGGTGCGCTCGGCGACTCATTCTACGAGTACCTTCTGAAGGCCTGGCTGGTCTCCGGGCAGACTGACACCAATGCTCGCATCATGTTCGACACGGCGATGCAAGCTGCCTTAGACAAGATGCTGAGGATATCACCATCTGGACTCGCGTACCTCGCTGAGATGAAGTATGGCAGGATATTCGAGGAGAAGATGGACCATTTGTCTTGCTTTACTGGTGAGTTAGCATCAAGAATAGTCCTTAAGAGTTGTGCCAATAGATAGAATCAAAGGTCTCGGTGAGGCTATCTGCATTTGACAAGATGCTGAGGATATCACCATCTGAGCTCGCGAATCTTGCTGAGATGAAATATGGAAGGATATTCGAGGAGATGATGGAACATTCGTATTACTGTAAGGCCATGCAAGCAAAGCTGGTTAAAGTGTTGAAAATGTCACCATCTGGACTGGTCTATCTCGCTGAGATAAAATATGTCAGGATATTCGAGGAGAAGACCTGAATTCTTATCTTTGCCTTATGTCGTATCTGGCCACAAGGTAATGATTGTTAACGCATCACATTGGTTTAGTAGATATTGGGCCAATTCGCAAAATGCCCCGCATGGGATTTTGGACTCATCGCGAAATACCTCTTTCTTAAAATGCCTTATTCGTGGAATAACCTATTATACTTTGGATTCATCCGCTGCAATATCTTTTTTTAAAGAACCTACCTATTCTTGAAATGGTTAATATATTATGCAAGTGATCGCTTGTGAATGTATTTTGTAACATACAACCAAACAACAAAGTGGTTTTTGATGTTAAAAATATTTTAATATTTGCGCCAGGTAGATGCACGTGGAACCCAAAATCAGTTAAAACTAGACACGGAGCCCTCAGTGGTCCTCCAATTTTCTTTACAATACTAAATAGTTACCAACTTTTATTTATATAAATTTTTTTTGCTATTCTCAAACATTATACAATAATTTTATTCTTATTTATTTTCTGATAAACTTAGAACTATACGTGTTTTTGTAATGTAGATGGACTACATTATAAAAACACGGGCTTATTCGTAAAAGGAATATTTCATTTTACGAATAAGCCAATAGGAGTGATTTCCAGAATAAGGTATGAGTGAGAATAAATTCTTTGAATAATAAGTAATTACCAGGTTGTTGACTGGTAGAGAATGCCATTAGGCATTAAGTCCGCCAATTGTACAACTTACAGTGCAATAAAGTTTAAATAAATAAATAATTTCGAGAATAGGTTCTTTGTTTGGCGTAAGCCATTTTGCGAATACTTCCTATATCTACTAAACCAATGGTAGAAGGTACGTATTTACCAATGTATTTTCTAACTTCCCTCATATGCAATATTTTCCAGGCGGCATGTTCGCGCTGGCGTCGACGACCCTCGAGAACTCTCTGTCGGAGCGCTACATGGACGTGGCGAAGAAGCTCACCGACACCTGCCACGAGAGCTACATACGATCAGACACCAAGCTCGGACCGGAGGCTTTCAGGTGAACTTTTTAAATAAGTACTACGTGTTCGCAAAGTGAACTGGTAACATCTTAAACTACACAGCTGTAAGCTGTCAACTTGATGGGTGATACAGTTTTTCGCTCACATACATTATTTGTGTAAAATTAAGCAAGATAATACGCAATATGTAGCGAATGACCCCAACTATAAGCCATTTTAATTTGGCAAATGATATACCACTATAGCTTCAAATATTAACAACTTTTTGTATTATAATGTTTTTAACACTCACAGTTTTGATTGAGCTACTGTGCCTTCAATTGGAAGAGCGTTCGGCTCGGTTAGCCAGAAAGTTGCTGGTTCGAGTCCCGACCGTGTGCTATTTTTGGTTTCTTATTTCATGTTTATGAAAATGTTGTATCGTACTCAGATTCAGCGGCGCAGTGGAGGCGCGCGCGCAGAAAAGCAACGAGAAAGTATACCTGCTGCGGCCCGAGACCTTCGAGAGCTACTTCATCCTGTGGCGCCTCACCAAGGACCAGAAGTATCGCGACTGGGGCTGGGAGGCTGTGCAGGTAAACATAAATATTTGTCGAATAAAATATGATACTCCTAATTTTAAAACGTCATCTTCTATTCGGCAATAATTTATTTAAAGTTCAAAATCGGACGTTTTACACATATCCAGGCCCGATTTTACCAACGTCATATAAGGAATATTCGTCGAACATAACACAAAACGCCCAATTTGAAAACTTCACTTATTTATCTGCAATCATTGACGTACCTAAATGTAAGTTTCAAATCGGTCGTATTATATAGGTACTTATACTTATTCAGTCGATTATCTCTTATCTGACGTTTGGGGCCGTCCATTAATCACGTGAGGTCGTTTTTCTCATTTTTTGAAAATAAATAAAATTAATACACGTGATGCCTAACGAGACCCCCCCTCCCCCCTCGTGATGTTTCGTGATGTTTACCGTACCCCCTCCCCCCCCCCCCCCCCTTTTGAGCCTCACGTGATTAATGGACGGCCCCTTTGTGTAATCGACACTCAGTTCAAAAAGGCTTATCTGACGTTTGAAAAACTGGCTCTTAATGAGTAACATATAGTTATAAAGTCTGTGAGAAATGCCTCAATACATGTAACCAATACATTAGACACCGCAACTATAATCCGTAATCGGTTAATGTTAGTCTTCTATTGTGTTTTTTCCATCTCAATACTTTTTAAATAGGTCACTACCACACTTCTGCTATTTTGATTGGTTCCGAAATAATTAAAAAAAAACAGTAAAAATAGTATTGCTGGTCCATAAAATGTTAACGTAACGTAGAAGAACTAAGGTAACGGACATAGCCTTGAGAATCAGTAAGCTCAAATGGCAATGGGCAGGGCAGCGCGAAGAACTGATGGCCGTTGGGGCAGGAAAGTTCTAGATTGGAGACCCTTCGACCAGAGACGCAGCGTGGGACGTCCACCAACAAGATGGACAGACGACCTTATAAAGATCGCAGGATCAAACTGGATGCATACCGCTAGTGATCGGTCGCTGTGGAAAGCCGTGGGGGAGGCCTATGTTCACCAGTGGACGTCCTTTGGCTGATAATGATGATGATGATGATGATAAAATGTTCTTAGTATACTTGGTTCTTAAGTTTTCGCGAATATTACTCGAAACGTCAGGCATAAAGTTTTAATAAAATGTGCGTGAAATAAATCCATAGTCTTTCATTTCAATGTTCTTAGTTTTTTTTATTCTTAAAGATGAAATAAGAAACCAAAAAATTGCGCACGGGTGGAACTCGAACCAGCAATTTTCTGGCTAACCGGGTTGAACGCTCTACCAATTGAGCTACCGTGCTGTCTGTCCGACCTTGCGAAATTTGTGGTCTCTTACGTATGCTTCACGTAAAAGTTGCTGGTTCGAGTCCCGCCCGTGCGCAAATTTTTGGTTTCTTATTTCATCCTTATGAATATAAAATATGACACTGAGTGTTAAAAACATTCTAAACTTTTTTTTTTTTAAACATAGGCAAGGCAAACAGGCAAAAAATTCTTTAAATTCCTTATTTAAGTAAGTATGGTCACACTTTTTTTTTCAGGCGCTGGAGAAACACTGTCGTGTAGATGGCGGGTACACGGGGCTGGTCAACGTGTACCACCAGAGTCCTCAAGGAGACGACGTGCAGCAGAGCTTCTTCCTCGCAGAGACGCTCAAGGTATGCTTGACTCTTTGCACGCTTTACCTTTTAGCAGCGGTGCAGTTGCGATGCTGTCGTGATGCAGCATCGATGAAAACGCAAATGGTCCTTTGCACACTTGCACTGCTTTTAGCATCGAGGGTTTTTCTCTCTTCCAACTTAACGAGCTAATTTTGCAAAAAAAAAGAATACTATTTTTGATCCAGGGTAAACATGCTACTCTCACATTTATGATATTGGTTTGAAAGGAAGAATTGATGCGATGTGATAATATTTTAGTATTAACTTTATTTATTAATAACAAACAGAAAAAAATACAACTAAGACATGCAACATAAAAATCTACCTATTCAAAAACGAAATCATTTCCTTGCGGCAAGGAGGATATGATGCTGGCTGCGTGGGTACATTTTAGTTAGCCTAAAATAAGCTAAATCTCTATTGCACATGACATAGATTAATTACAAATTCGTTTAAAGGAAATACACAATTTAGGCGGCCTTATGTTTTATCGTCTTAAACGATCTTTTCCAGACAACCTTGGGGTAAAGAAATTATGAGTTTATAGGAAGAGGTATTTTAAATAATAATAATAAAGACAAAAAACGTACACATTATAACTATTTTGATGATAGTATAGATATAATTAATATTAAATATTGTATATATAGTACAATAATTTTCCTACCTTTTAAAGCAAAAGTTATGCTTGCGCAGTCTCTTTTGTTGCCAATTCTCGACTATGCCGATGTTGCCTTTTTGGATCTGACAGAGGAGCTGCTTAATAAACTGGAGCGTCTCCAGAACCTGGCCATTAGGTTCATCTTTAACCTACGGAAATATGACCACATCTCCAGCTATCGCACCCAGCTAAAATGGCTTCCGATTCGCCTCCGTCGTGACATGCATATCCTCACTTTCCTGTATAACATCCTCTACAATCCTCAGTCCCCAACCTATCTCCAATATCGATTCAAACGACTGCCCCCTTCCACACGCTCTAGGAGACCTTGCATCACCGCCACACTTGAAATTCCAAGGAGCAATACAAACTTTTTATTTGACTCATTCTCTGTCTACGCTGCTAGACTCTGGAACAAACTGCCGCTAGAACTGCAAGAAAGCTCTAATATACATATATTCAAGAAAAGAGTAAAAGAACATCTGCTTTCTCAAATACCCTCTTGTTCATAGAGTATAAATTTATTCATATATTTATTTTATTACGATATATATAATTATGGATATATACGTTATCTCAATTTATATGTATGTATATTTATTGTATTTAGTTAATTATTATTATTTAAAAATATAAAAACATTATATCTTTTATTTTCTGTAATTTAATTTAGCACTGCCGATAACCGCAAATATTACAATTCCAACACCTATGGGTTGGCTGGAAGAGATCTCTTTTAGGGATAAGCCCACCTTTGTTCACATTGTGACCACATGTATTTCCTACACAACTTTTAAGTGCAATAAAGAATATATAATAATTATTATGAATATTAAATCAATGATGTCTAAAATGCCAAAAGCATTTGCATATCGTGTCGGCATTCGTTAAAATTATCGTTTTATTTTTATTTTCGTGTACTCTCGTGTATATGTACAGCAGCCAGCACATCAGGTTACACACTTGTATTGCAAAATAGCCTTTATTACAACTGCATAGGAAACCGCAGTGTTTACCTTAACTTGCTGTCGTCCGTACTGTGCATGGATGTATCTTTCTTACGCAACTTTCAAACTACATAATATATTTTGATGAAACTTTTAAAAACATATCTTATACCTTGGAATGGCTCATGTGCTATAATTTACAATAGAGATGCGCCAAATAGCACTTTTACCGAGTACCGAGTACCGCGTTTTACTCGGTTCATTTTTTTTATCAACCGAGTACTCGGCCGAGTAACTCGGTTAAAGTGTGTAAATGTGTAAACAAGTACAAACAGGTACGCGCAAAATTAGCTTTATCTATTCATAAAGATGAAATAGGAAACCAAAAATTTGCGCACGGGCGGGACTTGAACCAGCAACCTTTTGGCAGACCGGGCCAAACGCTCTTACCAATTGAGCTACCGTGCTGTCAGTCCGACCCTGCGAAATTTGTGGTTTCTTATGAAAACGTCAATTGCGTGACGCTTAGCGCCATCTAGCCGTCTGTTTTGGCCCGGTCTGCCAAAAGGTTGCTGGTTCAAGTCCCGCCCGTGCGCAAAGTTTTGGTTTCTTATTTCATCTTTATGAATATAAAATATGACACTGTGAGTGTTTAAAACATTCTAAAGCATTAGCTTTATCTAGCCATTTGAGCGCAATGATCCTAAAATCCCCATTACTTTAGAATAAGCTGACAAAAGACAAGAGTCCTTTTGAGTGATGGGCAGCACACCAAACAAGGTATCCAGAACTGGCACGTTTAGCACGAATGTGTGAAATGTTAGAATAAATGTGCATCTCGTGCATATCAAGCACCGTGCATAGGGAGGGAGTGATTAATTTTGGAGGCTGGTATCGTCTTCGAAGAAAAAGGAATAGGCCGTTACCAGAACGTGCAGAGATCTTTTTGTTACTGCATCATAATTTAACTTTATAAAATTTCACATTTATTCACTAGTGCTCCTCATTTTGTCTCATTACCACTCATTCATTATCGTAATTGAGATTGTAAAAGATTTCCCCTGTTGTTTAGATGATATCTACCTTAATATACTGCTTTAATTAAACCGAGTATACTCGGCATTAAAACCGAGTTACTCGGCCGAGTACGAGTATTAAAAAACCCGCCGAATACGCCGAGTACCGAGTATTAACCGAGTACTCGGCCCATCTCTAATTTACAATAATATTTTGTGATGTATATGTACGCGCTTGAAACCGCGGGAAACTGCTATTGTTGAGACCCCGGTAGCACAGGTTTGCTAAGAAAATAATCTAATCACAATACGTATTTTTTGGCTGACCAGTTTTTTTTAAGTTACAAAGAATCACCAATTTAAGAAAACACTAGTCTTGTTCTTATTCGGACACTGACCGGAGCGATCCGAACTAGTACAATCGTTTAAAGGAACTAGTTCGGTCTTCTAGTACTATTAGTTTAATAGTTCGCAGATTGCTCGGGCATAAGTCGTGCGTCGAACACAGGGAATATGTTCGTACATTCGTTCAATCAGTACATCTTCTATCGCGATTCAAGCACACGCGTCTGTCTCCTTCTAGCTTAGCTGGTAAATCTTCCGTCACACTCAGGCCCACGCGTCTGTCTCGTTCTCGCTCAATATAGTACATCCTTCATCACGCTCACGTCGAAACAGAAAAGTTACTTCTCAGTCACATGAATGAACTTTAGTCTTTTTATTTTATGATGAGTGCTGAGACATTTCTTGTGACATTTCAGTGCAAAAAAAAATTTACAAAGTAAATAGTATAAAAATTTGATATTACTGCCAAAATATAATAAAACAATGTTTTATAAAATATAAACATTTATTGAATTCCACCATGAATTATTTGTATTTTTTTTGTTTTTTATAAAAAAACGAAAACTATGCATAGAACGAATTTCGAACTATAGTGATTGATAAAAACTAATCGGTCTAAAATCGTGTATGTCCGAAAAATCGGTACGGTCGTAATACTTAATCACTATATTTATCTATAAAAACAGCATGAAAAATATAATGACTATCGATTAATGAGCTATATTTATTGAAATAAATGGTATCCTAGTTTTTAATGTTTTTCTAGTTAGTCCGTGCACTTAGCCGGTTTTTAAAAGCACTCAGTCGCTAGTTATTTTTAGAAGACCTAAGTTTTTAGTTAAAGGACTTAGACTTGAGTGTTTTTTATAAAGCTCTTTTAAAAGACTGTCTCGAAGTCTCTTTGGCAAGATTGGAGTCTTTTTAAAAACTCAGAGAGACTTGAGCTTTTGTTTAGGTATTATTTTTTGATATCAAGTCTGAAAAAAGGACTCTCTTAATATCATCATCATCATTTTCAGCCAAAGGACGTCCACTGCGGTCTGCATCCAGTTAGATCCTGCGATCTTTATAAGGTCGTCTGTCTATCTTTTTGGTGGTCGTCCTACGCTGCGTCTTTGGTCGAAGAGTCTCCAATCTAGAACTTTCCTGCCCCAACGGCCATATTAGTTCTTTGCGCTATGTGCCCTGCCTATTGCCACTTGAGCTTACTGATTCTCAAGGCTATGTCCGTTACTTTAGTTCTTCTACGTATCTCCTCATTTCTGATTCCATCCTGTAGTAAGAAACACCCAGCGTAGCCCTCTTCATCGCTCGTTGTGTGATTTAGAGCTTCATTATAAGACCCATAGCAAGAGACCATGTTTCGGATCCGTATGTCATCACTGGTAACACACACTGGTTGAAGACTTTCGCCTTCAGACAAAACTCAGTTATTTTAGAATACTTTTGCGCACTCGTCTGTGCAGTATTATATCTCGGCTAGTCGTTGTGTCTGGCGACCGTAGTCGAAATCGGCTAGGGGGGCTACTATACGAGTTGAGTAAAAATTAGCTAACCGAGTGACATAATATTGCAGTACCTGTACCTGCTGTTCGCGGACGACAGCCTGCTGCCGCTGGACGAGTGGGTGCTCAACACGGAGGCTCATCCCCTGCCCGTCAGGGGGAAGAACCCGCTGTACCGCGCCGCCACGCCGACACCCCCGCAGGAAGACAACCGCGTATGAGACACGTAAGAAGTTTAAGGGTTAACTGATGACTTGAATGTGTTAGACTTGCTTTAGCTATCAGAGATGACGGAGACCGTATTTTATATTTTTTATTTTATTTGTAAAGGGACAACAACAGCTTACAAAAAATATAATATTTCATGACAGGTTACTTGAATAGCCAATAACAGTTGACCACGAAAATATTAACATTGTTTAGATGCGGAGATGGAGAGATGGTGAAATGGACACACTGTACACCGATAGTATTGCTTTTATTCAGACACTAAACAGAGCGCTCCGAACTAGTACAATTGTTGAAAGGAACCAGTTCGGTGTTCTAGTACTATTAGTTCAATGGTTCACCGATTACTCGGGCATAAGTCGTCCGGTCGTTCACAGAGAATACGATTGTATGTACGTGTCATTCAATCAGTACATCTTCTATCGTGCTCGAGCACACGCGTCTGTCTCGTTCTCCCTTTAATAGTACATCTTCCGTTTTTCTCGTTCTCGCTCAAATCTAGTACATCATTCATCACACTCACGCACAAGCGTATGTTATATTTCAACTCGCTCTGCTTTGACACTCGTAATTATTCGTTGTTACTCTGCTCTAGCGAAACGATCTGAACTATAGACGTACAAGATTTGCTTATCGGAACTGTAATAAAGACCGATTTGAAAGACGAGAAGAGAATAGTTCTCGGTCACATCAATTAACTAGTTCCTAATAGTACGTAGTATATGTACTACACAAGCCTAACGCCGACCGCATTCCCACTAGACTAGACACGTAGTCACTATTACTTGAAACCATTGAACCCGTCAGTAGACACATAAGTTAAGCGTTGTCTGTCGACGTATCGGAGTGATCTGTCAGTTTCGACCACCATAAGCACGATTGTGGGTTTGAATTACCAATCGAAAGCGTTACGGTTACAAATGACCATTCAGGAGTGTTGCTCCCCCGCACTCTTCCTTAAATCATGAAAGTGTTACAATGCTTATTGGCCTGAGTCTTTTTAAGTAGAATGAATGATAAATTCTCCGTTCATTCATACCAATACACTTCAACATATGAAGTACAGATTTGATTTAATTGAAATAAAGAACCTATATCCATCTCTGATAGAAAAGCAATTGTATACTATTGCTGTGATCGCATTGGAATTCATGCAACATTTTTATTTATGTATTCTTTCCACAATATGACGGAAAAATCTTTAGCTACGTTTTGAATAAACAAACATTAAGGTTACCTAAAGTCCATTTTTCTTTGCTAGTCAAATATTGTAAACAATTTTAACATTCCTTTTTAACGAAATGAATCATTTTAAAATAAGATAAACATAAAACTCACAACCATTATAGAAAAGTCGTAGTTAGACACTGAAATCTATCTGAATCACATAGTTTATTAATTTTACTGATATTATTTTTTCATTGATATTATTTTAAAAGTTATAAAAATATTTAGATTGTTCGATTAGCAAAGAGAAACTGACTTTACCAATGTGATCGCTGTTTTAATAGAACGGTAGAAACCCTCATCTACCTACAATAATTTATGTGCGTTGCGATGAATAATTTTAATTCCACGATATACAAATGGCAAAAATTTCACCTCAATGCAATTACATCTTTCTTTTGAAACACTGACTAATTAATCTACAATCCTAGTTAATTTAGGTTATCTCTTGCTAGATTCATTTCTCTCTCGTGTATGCTATTTCTTATAATGATCATAAACTTGCAAATGGGAAACAAGTAATACTTCCAGGGCTGACCAATTATTTATATCCTTGCCTATTTATTTTTCTACTTAGAATCTTTTTTATCATGACTTTAACTACCACTTTTTTATTTTAATTAGTACAAATCTTTGGAGAACGCAGAAGGTTTGTGATTGAGATATTAATTGTAAATATTATTTTGTATTCGTCTAGCAAGGAACATTAAAAAGAAAATAAGTTTAAATTTTCTCACATATGATGTTCTATGTAAAATTCATACCAAAAGGTGATGCGATACTTAAACTGTTCTAGCCATTCAATGGCAAATCTAAGACCTCTTCCACGCTGCGACTTTTTAAGCATCGATGCAGTCGCCGGTTTTTGGAACGCGCGACTGCATCGCGACTTACGCAATGATTAATTTGGCATCGATTCTAACGCGCGTTATTATCGATGCAGTCGCCAATATACAGTACACAATTTGTCAATGTCCAGTTTCTGCATCGCGACTGCATCGATACTAAAAGTAGCGCAAGTGTGTAAAGGTTGATATTTGGCGACTTTATCGATGCTGCATCGCTGTTAGAAGTCGCAGTGTGCAAAGGATCTAAATATAAGAATCTATGTACACTTCTACAGAAAAAAAGTTTATTCTCTTCAGTTTATCCCTATCTCACAACTTCACTGCTAAATAAAAATACAAAACATTTTTATAGCAAATTTTCTCTAACCCTTTAACTTAATAGCATATTTCTTATGACCTATAAAATTAATAAAGTATATCAATTTGTAACCCAAATAAACATTTTTGAAATGTAGCTTAGATTTAGTGATACTAATGGATAAATTTAATACAAAACAATTATTACTAGCTATTATTGCAAGTCGAATGGCTGGATTTCAAAATTAACGAACGCTAGATTGGGCATTTAGACAGATATTACGAAATAGGAAGCAACATTGCTCAAGTCAATTACAGTAAAAGAAACTAATATTTTACAATATTTACAACAATATTTGATTCAAAAAAGTATAATCTGACAAATATTCGGCCAAGTAGTCAAGGTAAACTCGAAGTCGAGATGTTTGTGTATTTGAGTTTGTCTTGATTATATGACCAAATTACTACTGGGCTCTTTTGTAAATGGGTTTAGTCTAATTGAGCATTATTTTCGTTTTTCCCTGTAAAGATAACATAACTAAAGTAAATTTTACTATAACGAGTATAGAAGGTTCAGCCGCCCAAAAGTAAATCTGTATCAAAAACGGCTCAGCAATATCGACCAATGTAGTTGTTATGGGCATTATTCACTGTACTGTATGCACAAATCGTATTTTCCGTTTGTGATTTTATACAATTCACGTCATAAAAATACACTTTTTAAATACAATTAGTAAATAATAATATAATGGTAAAATAAAATAACAGACTTTATATGATTCGTGATTTTCATAATGGTCTTCTGAATGCAGTTAAAGGTATGGGAGACTGTACGATAGATTTTAGGTTACATTGACAAAGAAAACCACGAATCGTAGACTAATATTTTAAACAATTAAACGCGTAAATCGTATAAATAGTGTAGGGTTAACATGAGGTAAATTTAAACTTAATGAATTTTAACGAATATAACAAATTATTTTTTTATTTATTGATTTATGTTATTTGTTTAACTCCGCAAACTGTAGTGGAATTGATGTTAATTTCAATCAGATCTCGTATGTGTTAACTCGAAGAGATTACGGTGTTTTAAATTGTAACATAATAATTTGTGTATAGCAAACATATCCTATGAATAACGTTCGATAGGAACTTCTTGTAAAGACGTAGTTGGTAGAGATCGCCCAAACGAGAAATTTAATCGCGCGTCATCACTTTACTATTTTATAGGATTCTTCTCATTTTTTGTTCGAATCTGAGATTGGCCGTCTGATCAGAAAACTGAAAACTATTTTTCTTATTTCCATTTATATATTATTGTTATAGCAAATAAATAACCAACCGGTACTATATTTATGTAAATACATTAATCAATCAATACAAAAAAATTGGTGTGTGCGATAGTTTCCAATTGCCTGATCAGAGTGTGAAGAGGTAACTGGTTTGCTTTAAGTATGTATGTGATTCTAATACAAAGTTACATAATTATGTTTACTATTTAATTACTGCACCTGTTAATGAAGCATTTATATAAATAATTTACCTTTATTACTACTTTGTTTCCTAATTTAACAATCGCTCTTGTAACTGATGTAATAGAAAATCTGTAACCGAAAACAGACTCGTTAAGGTTTGACAAAGTAGATAAATATTTGTAAATTTGTATATATTAGTCATAGACGGTAAATATTTTAGTTTTAGGTAATTTGTGTGTAGGTATATTGTTATTTTTTAAATTAAGAGATGTGAGCGTGTGTTGATGTATGTATTTGTTTGTAATCTAACTAAATATTATCGTGAATACTGCCACGTTAACATTTTTATATTGCGATATTTGGCGTTTGCAATTTATAAGCGATCTGTTTAGGGTAAAAAATTATGTTGTGCCCAAATTTTGCCATACCGTTCCAGCTTATGAAATGTTTGCGTGTTGTAACAATTTATTTATATTTTCAATGAAAGTGTTGATAAATAATCAGGTGCAAAAATATGTTAGCAAGTTTAGATATTATTATTAACTTAATTTATAAAATGGTTCATAATTTTGCATCTGACCGATCACGACGTAATATTAATATACCCTTAAATGAAATAAATCTGATATTAATTATTTATTCGCATATTAGAAATAATTACCAATTCACTATCCGAATTTGCATAATATGATCTATGTTTAAATGTATTTATACGTTACTCTGATATTACAAGGACAGTAATCGCGTTAAGATATCAGATGTAAGGTACGGGAGAGATAATACAGAAAACAGATTCCGGTCCGGATTAACCGATCTGGCGCAATCCATAAAAATCTAACGGTGGGAACGTAATAAAATTATAATTATAAACGAAGCGGTCGCCTTTGTATTATTTTGAAAAGCTGACTTTAACCAAATTCACCAATATTCGTAGGTATGCAATTATTATAATTCTGACTTCTGTATTGCCTCTTTAAACCTGATAATTAAAGTGACTGTCCCTGAGTGCAACCTGTGAATCAGTGTTGTCACTGAATGTACTGCCTGTTATTTATCTTATTTATGTATGAAGTTGTAGTATGTATTTTAAATGAATAATGTACATTTTTCGGTTATTAATAAAAACATGTTTTCAAAGTTTTGCTGCTTTCATTCAGCTTTACCCTATGACTTAAGTATCTAAACTCACTATGTCGAAGATACGCGACCGAAGTTCGGCATGATTACGCCTGCAATGCTATTTGAATTACTGACTACACAACGTAAGAACGTAAAATGAGCCGCGTAACTTCGGCATAGTGTGTTTAGACACTAATAGCTAATGTTAAGGTTCAAGTGCCGCTGGGTGGCTTGGAGCCACCTTCAAAATACCTTGTTACGGCAATCATAAATCATAAGCAACGACGTCAGATTCAATCAAATTATCTATTTGTTTTCATTTGCCTCGAAATGTCAATTATCCTACCTGACAACCATGAATCAACTGCAGTTTTAATTATAACCAACGTTCTTATATTGGTGTATTTTGGTACAAAAGATAGGCACAGAAGGATTGGTCGGTATATAATGCTGTATCTAGTTTACGGCCTGTTACGATTTGAGTTAGGGCCGGTTTTTCAATAGTCAGATAAAACTTATCAAACTGATAAATTATTAAGCGACAATAATTAATAATTTATAAAGCGACAGATTAAAAAAAATAAAGTTACGTATGATTGCTGACAATTAGGTAACGTTTTCAGATAAGCCATATTGTATTTTGTTCGACGAATATTTCTTATCTGACTATGGAAAAATCAGCCCTTAATAAATTACTACTTATTTTATACTAGAGGGAATCGCTTGGAACACAATTTTTGACCTCATATCTTTATTTGCAATCGTTAGGAGGTTTTCATACCAAAAGTCCCAGCCCGTACATCTTGAGCTTAGGGAGGGTTTGAAAGTATATTTGTTTTGTTTTTCGCAAGTAAATCGGAAACTGCGTCCTAGCGACATGAGACCTTTATCAATATCAAAGCTTATAAGATTTGCTGCAAGTTTTGCTCAGTCAAGTTTCTAACCGCCTGCAAAAAAGGAGGTTTTAAATTCGCCCTGTATTTTTTTTTGACATCGTTGGAATTGGATAATATTTAAGTGTGATGATAAGTTTAGGCGTACACATAGGTGTGTTAAATTTCGCAAATGTGTGTTTGTTCGTATGTTTGATATTAATATAATTGTAAATCATTTCGTTTCCTTCCAATATTCACAAATAAACCCAAAATCTTACAAATACAATCAAAACAAAAATACATACACGAACGAAACCTTAACCCAAGTAAAATACGTGTATAATATTATTAAACGTGTGTAATATTATAGATAGATAGATAGATAGATAACTCTTTATTGCACACCAGAAAGGTAAATAACAAATTAATTTTAAGAAAATGTACAATTTAGGCGGTCTTATCGCTATAAGCGATCTCTTCCAGACAACCTTCGGGTAAAGAAATAATGAGCTTATAGGAAGGGGTATTATGTGCATAATAAATATGGTCATTTTTTTATTTATAATATATTATATTAAACATACATATATTCGTATATATATTAATAAATACAATCATAAAAATTAAAATCAAAATGCATAATTACAGATAAAACAAATTAATGTAATTATATACCAACACAATATAAACTATAAACATACTTATACATACATATACATACATATAAACCCAGCGGCGGCCTTACCCTTTGCGAGGCCACGAGCGGCAGGTCTCTGCGAGGCCCTTTGTCCTTCGTGAAAAGTATGCGTTTAGCAAGAAGGTCTGGTTGTGGTATATGTCATGTTTGAAGAGAAATGCTAAGTTATACGAATGAATAAAAATTGAATTTTAAAATATTATATATTTAAAGAATCACAAATTTAACAAATATAGAGTTGATAAATTTTAAAACTTATGTTTGCGACTTTTCTTAAGACTAAAATCTTTAATTAAAGTACAATAATCTAACGAATGAGCAACGTCATTTTCGATTGAAAGAATAGCAAGTGCTGAAAGCCGATCTTGTGTCATCGAATTCCTCAAATATGTTTTAATAATTTTAAGCCTCGAAAAACTCCTTTCAGCAGATGCAACTGTCACAGGTGCGGTAGCAATAATTCTCAGGACTATTTCGATAGTGGGTATACTTCAGTTAATTTATATTTTATTATGTATTTCAGCACCGAGATAATGTCGTCGTTTCCTTCATACACGCGGATGAACATATTCAGTTCTTCGTATAATTCATGTCTGTCAATATCACATGATTCTCCTACTGTCATAGATATTTGCAAGTCGCTGCATTGTTTCAAAAGTTCACTATCACTGATTTCCTTTAATCGTTTTATATTATACATGAAACCAAATATACTCCTATGTTGTTTAAGTGCCTCAAACCTAGGGTGGCAGCTTGCGCGCACAGTGTCGACAATGACATAAAAAAAGTTGATTTTGAAAATCTCTTCCGCATTTAATTCAAGAGCTTTATCTTCCCCTTCATAATCAAAATGCCTTTTTTTACGTCGTCTTCTGACTTCTTTAAACTGACTGTCGATATCATTTTCCTCGGCAATTTCTCTCGCTGTTAGAAGAGATGACGGAACCATGTTCTCGATAATTATCTAGCCAAGTTGTGAAGATGCATCTAAGTGTTGTATAGCCACATCCGAGTGCATGGTTTTGCTTTGCCACATTTTTCTCACAATATTTATCTTTGTCAGAATGTCATACCATGTGACAAGTGACACTACAAATTCGTAGGTAGTTATTTCCTTTTCTATGGAATGGCAGTCACTGACTAACTGACAATCTGTTGTATTTTCTGCTAAAGCCTTTAAAGCATCACATATATTGCTTAGTTGGTATTTTACGGCCTTCACCGAGGCTACCCTGCACTCCCATCTCGTTTCAGAAAGTGGTTTCAGCGATAACGATTTTACATGAGCATTTAAAATAGCCCACCTCTGACTTGAGCCGGCAAACAGAGTGTACAACCTTTGTAGAAAACCAAAAAAGACGTTTCTGCATCTCCTAGGATGAGATTCCAGCTATGACACCCACAAGGTAAAAAATAAGCAAGTGGATTAATTTCAAGAATACGTTTTTGGACACCACTTTTTTCACCACGCATATTGGCACCATTATCATATCCTTGGCCTCTGCAGTTTTGCAATGATATACCTAACTGCTCTAACTCTGTGATTTTATAATGAGTCAAACTCTCAGCCGTGTTTTTTTCGACGGCTAAGAAACCTATAAAATGTTCTTCGATTTCAGCTGTATTTGTATTAAAAAATCTTATACCAATTGAGAGTTGTTCAACACGAGAAACGTCGCGAGTACAATTAAGAATAATTGAGTAATATTTATTATTTATAACTTTTTTAACTATTTTTGTCTTCACGTGATTTGCCATTAATTGAATAAGCTCATTTTGAATATTTTTTCCGATATGGTCATTTATCGTCTTATCCTGTACTTGTTTTAGGTGAAGTCTCAGCACGGGATCAAACCGGGCTATTAACTTTACTAAATCTATAAAGTTGTCGCTTGTCTCACTCGAATCTGAATCAGATGTTAACTTTTCTCTATGTCCCCTGAAGGCCAAATTGAGAGATGCAAAAAAATTCATAATTGCGAGCAATCGTTCTAAAATATCTCTCCAACGTTGCCTTTCTTGTTCAATTTGTGATTGGGCAAAAGAGTCAATAGTGGAACAGCTTTTCAAACCATTTTCTAAATTAATCCATTTCAACATAAAATCTTTGTGCTGTCGACTAGATTCGTGAGACTTTAAGTAATCACCCAAGTGTCTCCAATCACACACTCCTACACTTGATCCAATCTTTGTATTTTGTAGTCCGAATATTCGACACGGAAGGCATCCTTTGATTATGAATAAATCATCCAGCGCCTGTCAAGCTTTTCACCGTTAACTAATATTTTATTTTATTGATATTCGCTGAATCGCCGACCATTATCATTTATGGGAAATAAATCAACTTTAGCCCGGATTGGACCTTTTAATACAATCTCAGTTCGGTTAATCCGTAATTGTTATAGGCCACAAACCGGGGTCATTTTGAGGATTCAGATTTTCCATTTCAGCAGTCATGGATGTAGACATAGATTCAGGCTCATGTTCGTGTTCTTGACTGGATAGCGTTGACGGCGGCACCAGTGACCTAAGAGGCGGCGGCAGCGGCGGTACCCATGATGATGTGGAAGGAATGTTTTCGGTTGGATCAGGATTAAAGTCACTTTCAGCCAATAAATGTTTGGTAGAAGTTTCTTGGTCATCACTTTTTATGTATTTATATAAAGATCCACGTAAATTTTCTTCTTCTTGCTTTTTTTTATAGCTCGTTTTCTTTTTTAACTACCTGACTCAAATTTTCTACGGGTATCAGGATCACGCGAACTCATTTCGTAAATCTTGTTTTGTTTCACACAAACCGTCAAGAGTAATTTTTAAACATCACACAGTCTTTTAACACTTTTCCAGATCACTTAATACTTTGAATATTATAAGAATGTAATATTCAAAAAAATTGAAAGATATATGCGAAACAAAATAATTTCAAGGTGACAAAAGTTGATGAACCAAATGCGACACGGGGAATCCCCGAGCAGCGATAGAGAAAAGGAGCAGAACATTGATTGATTTCTTCATTGATTTCTCAGCGATACGAGACGTGTTTCGAGGCGCGATATTTAAGTACTACATGGAAAATTTCAAATATGTTTTGAATTAATTAATGAATAAAACTAAATTTATTTCGTTCATCAATGGGAATTAAAGTTAAAAAATTCATTAGGCTAGATTTTTATCAATTTTTAAATATTAGCTTGGGTTGTTGCGCGAGGCCCCTCCAAGAGCGAGGCCCTGGGCGTTTGCACAGTTCGCCACCCCCTAAAGCCGCCGCTGTATAAACCAATGTGAAATGAAAGAAATTTACCGAGACACCAGAGAAAAGGAGAATTATTTTGAAGAGAGAAGATGTTCTTTTAGGCGATTTTTAAAAACAGTTATTGAAGTTGACTGCCTAATAGCAAGGGGTAAGGAGTTCCACAGTCGTACTGATATTATCCAATGCTAACGACTTAAATTAAAAATAATAATTTGACCAGCCTATTAGTGTTATCTGTCTAATACTTTATACGAAATCGTATTCATTTGACAGTTCAAAACGTACGATATGACCTGTCAAACCCTTTGTTCTTTGCCATTTGACAGACCATACCATACGTTTTGAACTGTCAAATGAATACGATTGCTTTACACAATCGCACCCCACGTTTCATATTTGAATTATTGGTTGGTTAGAGCTTATTTGTCGACACTGAAACATGCCCTTTGTCTTATTTATAACTGTCTTAGTAACAAACAACACAACCAGTTAACCCTATTATGCACAGTAAACCCTTATACGCCTTGACCATCAGTATGACAAACTCGTCCCCGATTCAACGAGGTTAACTCCAGCCGAGTCCCATGTCCCCTAATTGGGACTAAACGTTACGGGACAATAATCCCACGGCATTTGCGTTATGGGCTTCGTTACCTTTACCGCCCCTTTATAGGGCATCGACGGACGTCCCTCGTAACAGGTTTATTGGCACTTACTGAGCGCTTTGGTGATTTGATTTGTTGGAATAACCTTGCTGGCCGTTAGATGTTAGTTTTGTATTTAGGTTTGGTTAAGGGATCATTGATTTCAGCATGCAATAAATGACATAGGCAGCTCTGATTTCCTACTTATGCATATAAATAGCTTGAAAACATACGGCCAAAACCTGTGTCTTTCTGTTAATAACTGTTTATTCGTTTTTTTACGGTCAAAACACAACACATATAAAATGTGACAGTTGTTTAGTGAGTTGTTACTAGTATGGAGAAGCAATGCCCAGCAAAAAGATGTGTCGCAACATAATCACGATATTGTGAGTTGTGACGGACTCCTTGAAATGTGAATTGATGATACCGTCGCGTTTGTACGAGTTGATGACAAGTGGCTTCAATTCATGTAGCACGAAAATGGTTCCTGTTCCATGTCAGGCCATACGTTAGTAAAGTAGTTAAATGCGGTTGTTTGATTATCGTATTTACGTACAAATTGTACAAATTAGTTATCGCTCATGTATAAAAAAGCTATTTAGGAAACTAGGGCAGTCACGTACTTTAGTTAATATATTCTTAATTACCTCATGTATTACATGTGTATGCATGTATACAAAGATAAATACAAAGATAAATAAGGTAAATAAGTAGTACGTATCAGTAATTTGTAAGGGGCATAGGCCACCAATTATATGTTTGTGTAATAAGAAATTGGGTATTTACTTCTGTAATAAGGTCTTATTTATAAATGTTTGTTCACAAAACATCTTTAATTATTTCTGTACGACTCAAAGTTTAAGATATTCTCACGGCTCTTGGACAACAAAAAATGTACCCTAAAAGTAATTTAGGACACTTTGGTTGTCTTTAGGACAAAAATGGCATATAAAAGTTAATAATATAAACGTATTTGTGTGCTTGACACCCTTACTTCAACTTTGAAGTTGACTTATTAACAGTAAAAAAAACAATATTTCTGCGATTTCAGCCATATTTCCATTGAACAACCAGTTTGTCTACGGGACAACCAAGATTACCCCGAATTGAAACTCACTTATCATTATGGTTTAGAATGTTTTTAACACTCACAGTGTGTGTTTCATCTTTTTGAATCACTTCTAAATATTTTATTTGTTTTTTATTTATTTACAGTTCACACTTTTAAAATAATTTACACCAAAAATAATGTCTTGAAAAAGATTTTGGACAGTGGACAGGGAAAACTTAGGTTAATGACGTTTTTTCAGCGAAACTTACAAAATTCTTAAAAAATAAGCTCTACTCGATACAGAATCATACACTAGAGAAAATTATCTTATAAATGAATTATTTTAATGTGGAAAATAAAAACATTTTTAAAAAACATCATGGTGGACATTTAAAACTTGATCGACCTATAAAACAACAAACAAATCTTCACGCCTCGCTCATCAACTTGCAAAGTTCATTTCGTCGAAGACAAATATTGTTTCAATTAGTAGAGGGAAGACAATTTTCTTTATAGTCGGGACGCACCCTGCCCCCATTCCGAGGCACCACCACGCCACCAAAGGGTGGTCGTGGGGTTAGTTGGGGCCCGTATCTTGCCGCCTTCAGGACTGAAAGCTCCCATAGCTGACTCACTGACAAACGCGAACCACGACACTGCAATTTGCAAACTTTTTTCCCCATCAAATAAAATTATTCGAAAAGACTTCTTCAACTTCTAATGCTTACGTTTAATAGAACTATGGACATCTACGTGATAAAGATTTGATGCGCATTCAAATTTTTGAATGTGTGCCAAATTTGTGAGAGTGAACTGATTCCAGCGAGCACGTAAATCTTTAAAATGCGGATGCTGGAAACTGCGGTGGTGATCCTGGCTGTTGCTGCGTCAAGTAAGTGGACTCCTTTTTATGTATTAAAGTTTCCATTTTTTATTTTATTCAAACCCAATAGTTGGAGAATTAGTTGGTGTAATATGTTATGTACAGGCGGTAACAACGTTACGTTTGTGTAAAATCTTTACAACTACGTTTTGTTCTGATTATCTTCTTGAGATGGATGCGTAAAGACGTTTTTTTAAATATGGGATTCGTCTTGTCTACCATGCTTATGGAATAGACGGATAACCCAGTAGAAGAGAAATCTGAAATAGTATTTTTTATGTGTTTAGGAATTAACATATTTGACGAAGTTCATCTTCAAATCTGATTTAAATTTCAAATTTCACAAGGTGTTCATACTTACTTAATCCTTTTATATTTACAGTTACACATACCTATCATACATAAATCCATAATTTCATTCGTTTTACCCCTTTGTTCACGTAGGTACTATTAGAAAGGAGTTTGAACTTTTTTTACAGAGCCTGGGTTCACCTAATACTAGTTTTTTTAATGATTGCCATATGAAACTTTCAAAAATCGATAGGTTATCTCTACCAGTCATACCTTTTTAGGCTTAGCAGAAAGTATACACATTCAATATCAATGTACCTACTCGTACTTACTTCGCAAATATAAAAACCGGCTTGGCCGGTTATTGCAAAATTATGAATGACATACATATATATATATATATATATAAATTCGATATTTTTCATAAAAACCATAAAAAATCCGGCCTAGTGCGAGGCGGACTCGCGCACTGAGGGTTCCTTGCCAACTTTAACTAAATTAGGGGTTCACATACTTTCACTTAGCGAAAATACCACAATATTTTATGTGATTATTATTTAACTAGCGGTCCCCCGCGACTTCTTCCGCGCGTTTTGAGTTTGCTCCCTCCCCTCCCATCGCAGCGTGATGTTTTATACCCTAAAGCCTTTCTCGATAAATAAGCTATCCAAAACAGAAATATTTTTTCAAATCGGTCCAACAGTTCCTGAGATAAGCGCGTTCAAACAAACAAACTCTTCAGCTTTATAATATTTAAAACTGTGATAGCTCCTAAGATATTTATTGAATTAAAATGATATAAAGGGCAACTTTGTTCTAAATGAAATGCTCGTGATGATTAATGTATTTATTTTGATAAGAATAAATACCTGTGTGTATAATACACCTCTAAAAATAATGCATTATTTTTTTACAAATTTATTAACATAAAAAAGGTTGTAGTAAGTCAACCATAAAAGATAGACATATGCTGTCGCGGACTTTATTATAGAACTCTTAATGCTGAACAATCCTGTCATACTTGATTTTTGTGTAACTTAAGCGGTTTTCGCAGCGTACGCAGCGGAAGCTCTCAAAAGGAATATCTTTCTCCCGTTTTCGCAACATTTTTCATTGCTGATGTGGTCTTATGAGTCGTATCTTTATGTTATATAGCCTAAAGCCTTCCTCGATAAATGGACTATCCAACGTAAAAATAATTTTTCAAATCGGGCCAGTAGTTTCTGAGATTAGCAGGTTCAAACAAACAAACAAACAAACTCTTCAGCTTTATAATATTAGTATAGATAGTATATTAAATTACAATAAAAAAGTTATATTTGCGGTTGTTGAAAATGTGCATATCTCAAAAACTACCCGTCCGATTTTAAGCCATTTTTCCTTGATTGTTATTTCAACACAGGTTTAAGCAAAAAAAATATTTTTTTTGATTTTAGTTCCATATATGGAAGCCTCAAAGGTCATTATTTTTTTATTTTTTGTATGGGAATCGTAATCGGTTAACAAGATACATCTACCTTCCAAGTTTTAACTGTGTAATGCTAATAATAGTAGTGCTAATAAAACTATACCTACTGATTCCGTTTTTAGACTTCCGTAGCCAAATGGCAAAATATAAAGCCTATACAGTATTACACAGGTGAAACTTAGTAGGTAGATGTATCCTGTTAACCGCTTTACGATTCTCATACAAAAAATAAAAAATAATGATATTTAAGACAAAAAAAATGACAGTTAAGGGGGGGGGGGGGGCTCCCATACATGAAACTAAAACCTATTTTTTTTATCAAACCTATGCATGTAGGGTGTCCATGAATAGGTCTTTTAAAATGACATCGAGGTTCTTAAAACCATTTTCTCTAAAAGTCTAACGTTTGAGAGATAGACGCTTCCAATCTAGGAAAATGGGCGTCCCTCCCACCTAACTTTTAAACTAAGCGAGTGTAAATATGAAAAAATACATGATGTGGTTTTTGACAAGGACTTACGAAAGTTGGTTTGAACGAGATCGAACTAGTAGTTTTTAAGATAGAGCACATTTTCAATAACCGCAAATATAACTTTGTTATTCATACAAATACTATGAAAAACAAAGTTAAATTTGGTGTCAACTAAATATTGTGATATTTTGGCTAAGTGGAAGTAAGTGGATCTCTAATTCGGTTAAAGTTGGCACGGAATCTTCAGTGTGCGAGTCCGAGTCGCACTTGGCCGGTTTTTTCCCATTCGGCTACTGAACCCCAAAAAACCTCGTTAACAACATTGAACATCTCACCAGTCTGTTTTTGAGTTATATTAGCTGCTAATTAAGTTATATTATAATTCATTTATTCAATTCCGTCTTTATTAAATTCAATTATTTTTTTAATTTATGTAAAAACCTCAGCTCGTCTGAGGCGGGTTGCGAACCACCACGTTCTGAGCTAACTTACATCACTTCCCACTTTAAAAAAAAAATCAATTGGTAAGCCTGATGAAATTTACAAGTGCTATTTCTATTTTATTCAATTACCGTGCTGGTAGGCTGCGTCTCTTCATCAATGTTGTGAAATTACACTCCCAACATGTCCCAACAGACAGAAACTTCTATACCCCTTCATTAAAGAAAACTTCTACGCAATAATGAAATTGATAGAATTATCCAATTATAAGTTTTTTTCTTAGTCCTTACTAAACTAAACTAAACTTATGTGTCGATTTTTAGTAAAGACATATTAAGCTTGGTATTGCCTGTTTTTGTTTAAGCGCCTCATTTGCATGACAGTCGAAGGGATGACGAGCGCTTTTAGGTCACATCCTGTTTGGTTCGCGTTGTATTGAGCTTTGGCTACACCTGTTACTAGCATTTTTGTTCTTAATTGGCTGTAAGATGGTCAGTTAAATATTGTTACTATTCTCCATCCACGGTTTATCTCAGGATCATTTAATATTAGGTAGAAAACTGTAAGTTGGCATGACTAGTTAATACGAATTCCAATCACACCAACCAAATTGTAAAAATGGGTTTGATAAAATTATAATTATACTTACTCTTGATTTAAACATACGGGAAGGAAGTCCAGAAAAGTTTTCTCAATAACGGCACCATTCTTTTCGTGTGTTCAATTCAATCTCTTTCCTAGCGGCCCAGATAATATAAGCGGTAAATTTCAGATTTCCCGTAAAATTTTTCAACCCAAAACAAAATGATTTTAACACACACAGTGTCATATTTTATATGTAGATGGCGCTAGACGTCACGCATGACGTATCCATAAGAAACCACAAATTTCGCAGGGTCGGACAGGCAGCAGGGTAACTCAATTAGTAAAGCGTTTGGACCGGTTATCCATAAAGTTGCTGGTTCGAGGGCCCGAGCGCAAATGTTTGTTTTTTATTTCATCTTTACCAAAACACATATTTTATTTGGAAGTAAGAAACCATAGCGGTCATCGCAAGCGGGTGTTGTACTTAATTAAGCCTTTTAGCACAGAATTATACGATCGTGCGGTCAAATTTGAGAAATTCTGGGGAATATGCTATTTATTTAGTTTTACCGCACCAAAACTCTATAGGTCGATGGCGCGTTTTAGCAAAAAACCGGCCAATGCGAGTCGGAATCGCACAAGGGTTCCGCCGTGCCAACTTTTACTGAATTAGAGATTCCCTGAGACACTTCCACTTAGCCAAAATACCACAATATTTTGTTGACAGCAAATATACCTTTGTTTTTCATAGTATTTTTATGAATAACAAAGTTGTGTTTATAATATGCTCTAGCTAGCACATTTTCAATAACCGCAAATATAACTAGTAGTTTTTAAGATACACTTAAATAACCAGTAGTTTAATACACAAAAATAACTAGGAGTTTTCAGTAGCTAGTTCGATCTCGTTCAAACCAATTTTTGTTGAAAGTCTTTGTCAAGATCTACATCATGTATCTTTTCCAAATTTTTCATAATTTTAACTCGCTTAGTTTAAAAGTTAGATGGGGGGACGCCCATTTTACCACTTTACAAGCGTCTATCTCTCACACGTTAGACTTTCAGGGAAAATAGTTTTAGGAACCTCGATGCCATTTTAAAAGACCGACCCATAGTTTTAGTTTCATGTATGGGAGTTTTAAATATCATTATTTTTTATTTTTTGTTATATGAGAATCAGAAAGCGGTTAACAGGATAAGGATAAATCTTGCTACTGAATTTCAACTGTGTTATACTTATACGGACAGACAGACAGACTTGACAGAATTATAAGGGTTCCGTATTGTGTCATTCGGCTACGGAATCAAATATCCTAAAAATTATATAGGAAGTACAAAATGTTTCTTCAGAATTATTTCTTTTTTCTTTTCGGGGCTCTGTCAGGGTCGATGTACAAGTAGGGACGTGGACTCGAAGGGGGGTGGTGCCCAGTTTTAGTGTTTTTTTAATAACTTTTTCTTTTATTTTTTAAATTTTTCTTTGTGTTTATATCGACAAGCAGGTATCGATTATCTTTTTTCTGGACAAAATATTACTACCTGAGAACCAGGTCTTCCTGAATTCGGAAAGCACGATCGTGCGGGTCAGGACGCTGTTTTTTAAAAAGTGACCAGACACATTTTTCATTTCTTTATTTTTTTGTAGTTTTGCCAATAGATTTATTGCAAAATCTCATCAGAGATGCTTTTTAATTGGATTTAAAGATTCTGGCGGTGAAAATTTCCTCAGCATAGCAGCCAGAGTTCAGAACCAAAATCTTGGTTAGGGGATGACTTGGGCGTAGGTTTTAGGGAATATTGTGATTCTAATTGCAATTATTTTATGATTCTGATAAATATATAGAGTTCTCGAAGCAATAAAAAAGTGCCTTCCCTTTTCGGTTACAACGAGATGTTAGACGAAGATGTGAGAACGAATTTAGTAGCATTAATTTCATTTTGTCATTTTTAAAGTAATGTCTTGGTTTTAATTATTGAATGCTGATTGTCGCACAAAGCAAAATACATAAATGAAATTGCTTAAAATATCTAACTTTTTACTGTATTTACTAATTAGACAGAACAATCAAAAAGATGAAATAAGAAACCCAAATTTGCGCACGGGCGGGACTTGAACCAGCAACCTCTTGGCTGACCGGGCCAAACGCTCTTACCAATTGAGCTACCGTGCTGTCAGTCCAACCTTGCGAAATTTTTGGTTTCTTATGCATAAGTCATTGCGTGATGCTTAGCGCTGTTTATGAAACAGCCTCTGTTTCATAAACAGACGCAAATTTTTGGTTTCTTATTTCATCTTTATGATTATAAAATATGACACTGTGAGTGTTCAAAACATTCTAAACCATTAGACAGAATAAATGAGGAAATCTCTATGATGCCTACCACAACTAAAAACCACAAGATACAGCAGGCCTACTACGAAAAACGAAATCCGTCAATACGATGATCGTTTTGCGGATCCGAAGCATTTTGTAGTAAGGATTTCATACAAAAAATGCTTCGAATCCGCCAAACGATCATCGTATTGTCGGATTTCGTTTTTCGTAGTAGACCCTCAGGTTAATTCCCAGTTCGATGGGGAATGAACGGTTGTTGATGTATTACTTATACTAAGTACAACTATTATTGTTATTGAAGTGGAACAATAAACGTTCATTTATATATATATTTTTCTACCACCTACTGCATCGTCATAAAAGTATTTTTGGGGGCTCGTGCCCCCTAGATTTTATTGACTATTTTTCCCTTATTACTAAGTCCCTAAAGACGTAGGAAATTAAGTAAATATAAAACAATTCGAAAAACAGTTTTTCTGCTCAAAGGGTTAAGCTGCGGTGCATCAAAACACCTTTGAAACTAGTTCATTTTTTTATGTTCATAAAAAGTTTGTAGTAAGTAAACCATATCAGATAGACACATGCCGTCGCGGTCTTAATTGTAGATTTTTAAAGTGTAACAATCCCGTCGTAGGTACAGTGGCCAGCACAACAGGTTACTTTTGTTGCTTATTAGCCCTTATTCCAACTGCATAAGATACTGCAGTGTTTACCTTGACGTGCTGTTGTCTGTACTTGATTTTTTTGAAGCTATTATATTATCTGAGCCTAAACGATTTACGCTGCGTACGCAACGGAAGCTCTCAAAAGGAATATTTCCTTACCCGTTCTTGCCACATTTTTCATTGCTGCTCTGCTCTCATAAGTCGTAACGTAATGCAATGTTTTACAGCCTGAAGCCTTCCTCAATAAATAAAATATCCAATAAAAAAATGTTTTATTTAAATCGGTTCAGTAGTTTCTGAGATTAACGCGTTCAAACAAACAAACTTTTCAGCTTTATAATATTAGTATATATTAAAATATGACAAGTAGCTTAGCCCGTAACAAGCGTTTAACAAATGCACTTTTAGGTATTAAACTAGTACTTACTTAATAGGTAGTACTAATAGGTATAACTTACATCTTAATACAGATAAGTACTTTACCCCTAAACTGTTATCATATTTGATACAAAAGTTATAGTTTAATTGATGAAAATCTTGTTTGAAAACCCTTTATCAGTGAGTTAAAAAAAAACTACTCAAAAAGTTAGTACTTAAACGTTTTCTCAGTAAACTATGTAGAAGCTATATTAATTGCTAACATAGGTGCATTCTATACTCGAAGGAACTCCTTTGTACGCTGCTGTTTGCGTGTTCGAACCGGCCTTCAGCATACACTATTAACAATTTCAACGACAAAAAGTACAAAAAGCCGCCGTTCCCAACATCCGTTAATTTTCTCACCATACAACCTGCGGGTGGGACCGGTGCAACCCAGGGAATAGACAGAGATAGAAGTAAGATCCTGGGGGCTCGCTGGGTGCGAGCGTGAGAAATATGGGATGCTGATATTCCTTCAACATTAGGACTGTATAAGTCGTCAGGAGTTCTTTATTGTACTCGTAAGGACGAAGGACTCCAAGATAGGGTTGAATAACGCGCGCTCTTTCTTACAAAATTGTTTTTTTGCAGCCTCATCCGTTGCGTTTAAAAGCTCACCTTATTTCAACTGCAACAAAAGTCAATTACCAATGCTCACAGCAAAGTCATTAACACTTCAAGTGCGTGCGAATGCTATTCCATTCGCCATGCTCGTTTTAGAGCCGCAACAAAGGTTTTAACGACCACTCAGCATTTGCGTTGTAAAGGTCAATTCTGTGGTTGAATAAAATAGAGTCGTTTAACGATTGGAAAAGCAGCAATCCTGCCTTATCGCACGCGTAAAGCAAGTCATAAGGCAGGAATGCCTAGGCGCGCCCGGCACTCCCTGACATTTATCCGTAGCCCATAAAAAGAAATATCTACCAGGGAAGCATCGCAGGCGAAGGCTCACTTTGTAAAGGCCTCGCCGCGCCCTCCCGTTCCGCTGAGTCGGCGGCCCACTAACCTCTTTCAGTAACTCTTCCCTAGGATAGTCTACTTGTATAAAATACTCAACTTGTAAACATTTCTCTTGTATCAATATTGCGGTAAATAAAAACCCATCCTTTTTATATTACGTATTGTCTGTGCTTTTTTAATTTTCCTTTGTCTTGATATAATATTTATCTGGTTGTGTTCTCGAATTTTCCACTAATTCACTGAAAGTCTATGACGTATTATAGTACATTATGATACAAGTGTGCTAAGTTGACCATCATATACAAGGCGATATTGTGTGCGCACGAGCGAAAGCGAGTGCGCCATAAGAAAGCCGCGTATATTATGGTCACAGGCACACGTGTTTCATACGACGTTTTTCAACATACTTGCCATTAATTCAAACTTCGTCACACCACAGCCGCCAACTATTTACGAAAAATGGCGTGTTGTTTTTTTCTCTTGCCGCGAAACTGATGCGCGCAAAACACAAATATCATTTTTTTTTTAAATTAATTTGAGTTATTTTTAGTAATAAAGCTGGATTTACCATTTATTGAAATAAATATGTACATACTGTTATTTTTCGCATAAATACATTTTGTTGTGTAAGTTATAACCCGACTAAATTATATCGCTTCAACTTCTTACTTACTACTTGGTACTAGGGTACAAATGTAAATTGGTCGGGTTAATAAACAAAAGGCACTAGTGCAATAATATACAGAAAAAGCACGCGTGTTTAATATCTATGATTATGTGCCAAAAATCGGTGGAATAAAAACGTCATTTTGAGCAAGTGTGTTGAAAAAGCTATTACAGTGAATTGTGACTACCAGTAGTCGATAGCCGAAATAAATAAAATAACAAATAATAACCTATAATTAGACCTATAATCAGACATGAACGATCCACAATAGGTTGCAACATTAGATCAGGACCACAAAGAGAGATCGTGGTCAAGTAGCTAATAACTTTTCCATTCACATTGCACATTGCATTGCATTCCAATCTTAGTATCTACAGTTGGTAACTTTTGACTTTAGATTACATAATCAGTAATGGTCGCGCACATACGAGCTCGTCTTCCAAATTCAATCTCATTACACGTCATGGGCTGCGATGGATTTTTATACAATACTAGCGGACCCAGCGAACTTTGCTTCGCCCCTAGCACCGTCCCGCCTAGCCTCGTAATTTAAAAGTTAAGAAAAACACTATAATATATCAGTTATCGAGCGGGATGAAAAATGGTCAAATTAATAAAATGGCTATAAAAAAATAGGGGTTGGTGTTAAAAAAGTATCAATTTTGGGTATTGTATGTATTTTTGATGCCATATATAAAAAAAAAAAAACGTCCAATTTTTTTTTTAAATAAAGTTAAGTTCCCGTACTCCTCCGTTTCGGAGGAGTACGGGAACAAACTTTGTGACACAAGAATTTTATATATTAGAATTTTGGCCCGTGACCGGACATGTGACACTTTAAGTCAACAATACGTAACGTACCCATAATCGAACGATTCAGAGCAAGTGAAGCGAAAAAAGATTTTCATTTCAACTGTGAGGAAAAATAAATTGATTTAGCTGTGTGATTATGATGCGTTAATGAGATATTATGTAGTTTGGCGAGAGATAAAACTTCAAATTTTTCTCACCTATCAGTTTGTTTACTGTCGTTACACATAAAACACGCGATTAGAAGGACAGTAACGGCACGGAAGACTACAGATGGCTATGAGTGACAGCTCAAGGTGGGAGTGAGTAAGAAGATTAATGAAAAACAAAATCGCGGCAAGTCGTCTCCGCCTGCTTTGTGCATTAATCGACCAAATTAAAAATATATTGTCAAAGACAAACAAAATGTGACAATATAAAATGAAACAAAAAAGTGCCACTATGCATGGCGGGCAACCGAATATTATATTTGTAGATTTTAATTTTTTAAAAATTATACCAATTGTAAATTTTGAAAATCAGTGACCATAATAAACACGCTTATTGATGTTTAGTTAATCTTAAAAAAATTAAATGTTTTTTTATATTAATAATATGATGTGACTCAAATCTTTAACTACGTGTCTGATCTTAGCAATTAAAACTAAATTACTTTCCACCCTGGGGATGGAAAAGCTATTTTCCACCCGTTTATCTTCACATGAAAGTTCAATTTTATGAACAGAAGAAATTAAAAACCTTTTAATTCCTGCCTGCCTGAAAATCAGGGTGTAGTAAAATCAGGTAGGGTGTGACTTGTAATAGGAACAAAAAATTTAAATATAGCCCATTTTAGTATCCAGTATTCAATTCTTAATGGGTTTTAATTTATAATAATGAAAAATAAATTTATTGTTATTTTCTAACAAAATAAATCGAACCAGCAATGTATAGCAAAAAATGTGTCCATTCATAGAACTAGACGTTGTGACTTAAAACAACAGTTAGCGACTTTGGTATACATTGATTAGGGATTGTAACTGGATTACTATATCTCTGACTTAAAGCATTTTAGAGCACTATGACCAGGTCAAGGTGACTACGTTTACTCTGTAGAATCATCATACTGTAATCAATAAAGTTGTTAGTTTATTAATTTGACAGAATCTAATCTTACTTTTAATGCTCATAACAAACTATGAGCTGAAAACTGTATAGTCTAGCTGGGCGTAGCAAAATTAGGAAGGTTTCGAACAAGTCAGTCGCAAAGTTGCGAGGTCACGCGACAGGCCCTCCCCGTGAGGGGGTGACAAATGACCCCTATTGTCTTTATAGAAGGGGTCAGAGCTACATTTAGCAGCTTGATTATTATGGCCAGCGGCTACGTTGACGGCACGGGTTGACCTTTTGTAGAGAATTTTGTAGACGAAATATTTTGGTGAATTTAGCATGTTTGCAAACCCGCATATCTGAAAAGCGGCGTGCGGTAAAATCTGAAAAGAGGTTTTAAATAGGTTATGTGGGGGTGCACTGGAAGTTTGCGGACTAATAAATATAAAATAAATTGATTATTTTATAGAGTATGTGCCCTTACAATTATTATATGAATTTTATTCTGAAACATATTTCTTTAAGTTTTGCTTCCTACCGTAGGCACCTTTTTAGGGTTCTGTAGCCGAATGGCAATAAAAGGAACCCTAATAATTTCGTCAAGTCTGTCCGTCCGTATGTCACAGCCACTTTATTCTGAAACTATTAGTATTACACAGTTGAAACTTAGGAGGTAGATGTATCATATATTAATAATATCCTTTGGACATTTTCACACATCGCCATCTAGCCCCAAAGTAAGCTACTCAAAGCTTGTGTTATGGGTGCCAGATAACGGATATAATACTTAAATACTTTTTGTTTGTAAATACATACATAATATACATAGAAAACACCCAGACCAATACAAAAAGACATGTTCATGCACACAAATGTTTGTATTGTGCGGGGATCGAACCCGCAACCCGCTGCCCCAGATAATATAATAGGCGATTTCTCGACCACTACACCAGACGGGTCGTCAAAATGTTCAAATGTTGTGTTGTGTTCAAATGTATCATGTTAACCGTTTTACGATTCTCGATTAAAGGATAATATTATTATTATTGTTGAGGTGTAAAATAGTCTACGGGAAAAGTAAATGATGCTAGGGTTATCCGGAAATACAATGAATATATTATTTACAGTTTGTAGGTTCACAACAAAAGTACATAGCAAGGAATGACAAAGGTTTCAAAAAATCACAACGTAAATAAACAATACAAATTATCTGATTGTTCTATTTGGCACATGTCGAAGTATAAAGCATGAAGGTTGCCTTCCAACACACCCCTCAACTCATGCTATACTTTATCGCATGGTGCCTCAACTAGGTAATGATCTTAATCCTAAAACTTTCCCCAAGAAATCATGTCTAGCGTGTGGTAAAGGTTTGGTGAGTATATCTGCCAACATATTCTCTGTTTCTAAATGCTTTAAAGTAATATATGCTTTATTTTCACGAAGCACATCCCTAATGAAGAAATGTCTAATATCAATGTGCTTACTTTTTGCATGGTAAATACCCGGATCTTCAGCAAGACAAATCACGGCTAAGTTATTAGCATGTATATTTACCTTTGATAAATGATGAAGACCAAGCTCCTTCAGCAAACGATTTAAATACCTTCCTGATTCCTTGACAGCTTCAGCTAAACTAACAAACTCAGCCTCACAGGTCGATGTTGCAACAATACTTTGCTTTTGTGATGCCCAAGAGATACTTGCTCCACCTAAAATAAAAACATAACCCGTGAAAGATCGTCTATCGATAACACAATTAGCCCAATCGGCATCTGCATACCCTTGTATGCAACCTTGCATGACCTGTATGTTTGTAACCCAAACCAAGATTTAACGTATCTTTTAAGTACCGTAGGATTCGCTTTGCTGCTTTCCAGTGAACATCTTTCGGGTTCTGCACAAATTGTGCTATCTTTGACGTAGCATTGGCGATGTCTGGTCGCGACACTTAAAAACATCAGCGTTCCTATAAGTTCTCTGCATGGAAAAGGTTTTCTTCTTTATCGGCCAAAAACATATTACCTACTTCCATCGGAGTTTTAACTGTATTACAGTTTTCCATGTTAACTCTTTTTAAAATAGTATATATCTCTTCTGTGACAAATGATATCCATCACCAGTTTTATTTATATCAATTCCAAGACAAAAAGTAGCCGGACCGAAGTCTTCCGAAGTAGCCGAAGAGCTGATAACTTAGCCGTACCCTTACCTTGGGTGATCGTCTGCATATCAGTGGCTAGTTTTAGAGTCGCACGTGTTGGCAGTACCTTATCAAATTTTGTTGCATCAATACACATAATTATGTGAGCTACAATTTCTATCAAATAACCATTTCTGGGGACGCTTAGTTATTTTACTTAAGAGATCATCTGAAACATTATACGTAGCTAAAGTTTCATGTTGTTCTATCATATTTGTAAGTGACTTAATGTGATTTACTTCTGAGGTCCCATCCTCGGACTCTTTTTTGATTTACAATTCGATGCCTTATGCCCAATCTTGTGGCATTTAAAACATTTGTATTTGAATCTCGTGTCAAATCCACTATTTCTTTCATGATGTACATACATTGCCCCTTCAATTTGTCAATTACTTTAGTTTTACATCTGGAGCTATCCTCCTCCATGATTTTTATTGTCAGTTGTTGAGGTGTCGGCAATTCATCTCTGGATTCAATCGCACATCGGAAGTTATCGTAGCTGGCTAGTAAACTATACAACAACTAATGGCTAACAACATAAACACAACATGTCGAAGTATAAAGCATGAAGGTTGCCTTCCAACAATTATAAGGGATATATTATTCCCATACATGAAACTAAAACCTATTTTTTTTGTCAAACCTATGCGTATTGGTATCTATGGATAGGTCTTTAATAATGGCATCGAGGTTCCTAAAATCATTTTTTTTTAAAGTCTAACGTTTGAGAGATAGACGCTTCCAAAGTCCCCCCACCCCCATCTAACTTTCAAACTAAGCGAGTGTAACTTTTGAAAAAGATACATGATGTACATCTTGATGAAGACTTTCAACGAAAATTGATTTGAACGAGATCGAACCAGTAGTTTTTGAGACATTTTTAACAACCGCAAACATAACTTTGTTCTTAATATAAACACTGTGAAAAACAGTTATATATATTTGCTGTCAACAAAATATTGTGGTATTTTGGCTTAGTGGAAGTAAGTGGATTCCTCATTCAGTTAAAGTTGCATCGAATCCTCAGTGGGCAAGTCCGACTCGCACTTAGCCGGTTTTTTTAAATCTCTTAAACAGATATATCCATAGAACTACGACATGTCATGACGACATGACGATCCGTCTGGTGTAGTGGTCGAGAAATCGCCTACTACGCAGCGGGTTGCGGGTTCGATCCCCACACAATACAAACATTTGTGTGCATGAACATGTCTGTTTGTATTGGTCTGGGTGTTTTCTTACTATGTATATCATGTATGTATTTACAAACAAAAAGTATTTAAGTATTATATCCATTGTCTGGCACCCATCCATAACACAAGCTTTGAGTAGCTTACTTTTGGACTAGATGGCGATGTGTGGGAATATCCAAAGGATATTTATTTATTTATTTGCATGTGGCTCCATCACTTAGTGATAGTTAAAGTCTCTAGCAACTCTCAATTTTACTCAACCCTGGGCGAAACTTGTAAAAAAAATGCGAAAATGTTTGCTTCAGTGCACCCTTAATAAAGTTACAGTGATACTGGGATCGTGCTCAACTTTCAAGTTTAGACTTTAAAATATGACTTGACTGACTTCCAATTGATACCGTACTAAGGAACTACCGGCGACGGGCTCATATTTTAGCAAATTCAAATAAAACCTTTAGTTTACATCTCCAAAAAAGAACTTACAATTCATAACTTTAAAAAAAAAGTGAAAACCGACTTCAAACCCAAAATGCACTAAAAAGAAACTCTTGACTCATTATAGGAAAGGAATCCATTTAAGGCGAACATTTTTTTTTTGGATTCGGTGCTCTGATAGTTGATGCTTGAGTGAGATGATCAAAGTGATGGCTCCGACTCCACAAATAAATTGTTTGGCTAAAATTGAATCCTTTCCTTTAAATGGTTAAGAGTTTATTAAAGACTTTTAAGTGCATTTTGGTTTTGAAGTCGGTTTAACTTTTTTAAAGTTAATTAGATTTCTTGATTTTTGGTACAGGAGGGGGGGGGGGAGGTTACACCTTATAACTCTGTTCTGCTCATAAGTTCTGTCATTATAATCACTGAATTCCTAAGCGTTAAGGAGTTCCACCATCAGCTCAGCTCCACACACTCTTGACTATCAGACCAAATTTGAGGGTTTCCCTCGATTGCACCAAGACCCCATCATCAGGTCCCGACTTGGCAACAATGGAACCAACTAGAAGTTACGAGTATAACCTCTTGGTAAGTGTTTTTCTTTCAAATGACTGTGATATGAAGAAAGACAGTCACAAAAAAACATACAGTCAAATTGATAACCTTCTACTTTTTCGCCATGTTCGTCTGTACGTTTATCAATTTAGACTGTATCTTTATTATTATTGTATGCCCGAAATGGGTAAACTGTTGAAACATTATTTTATTTTTAACAACTATTGTACACAGTTTTGAGACAATAAATGATTATCTTATCTTATCTTATCTTATCTTATCTTACGTCTCTGTCCGTCCGCAGTTCAGCGCAGAGACCTGAGGAGCTAGTAAACTGTAATTTAGTATGGAAATATATTCTTATGTTCCCGCCAAAGTGGTAAAATAAAATTTTAGTAAAAATTTTCAATATGGGATACCTCTACAAGTAACGTGTAGATGTTTTTAGGGTTCCGTAGCCGAATGGAAAAAAAGGAACCCTTATAGTTTCGTCAAGTCTGTCTGTCTGTCTGTCTGTCTGTCTGTCTGTCTGTCTGTCTGTCTGTCTGTCTGTCTGTCTGTCTGTCTGTCTGTCTGTCTGTCTGTCCCTCCGTATGTCACAGCCGTTTTATTCTGTAACAAAATATTTTTTTTAGTCAAACCGATACGTGTGGGGTGTCTATGGATAGGTCTTTTAAAATGACATAGAGGTTCTTAAAACCATTTTCTTTTAAAGTCTAACGTTTCATAGCTAGACGCTTCCAAAGTGGCAAAATGGGCGTCCATCTAATTTATAAACCAAGCAAGTGTTAATTTTGAAAAAAATATGTAATGTAGATCTTAACAAATACTTTCAACAAAAATTGGTTCGGACGGGATCGAACGAGTAGTTTTTGAGATATAGTACATTTTCAACAACCGCAAACATAACTTTGTACTTCATACAAACACTATGAAAAACAAAGTTAAATTTGCAGTCAACGAAATATTGTGGTATTTTATAAAGTAGAAGTAAGTGGATTCCCTAATTCAGTTAAAGTTGGCACGGAACCCTCAGTGCGCGAGTCCGACTCGCACTTGGCCGGTTTTTTATTATTTCTTGCCCGAGAGAACGACAAGAGCGAGATGTCGCTAGCAGCAAACTGTGTAATAAAAAGAGATGGGAGATGTGATGTAGCAGAACCGTTTTTGGCGGTGTCAGTCAGTTTGGAAGCCCATGAAGGCTCGCTGAAAATTTCTTTCATTTGTGTTTTTTTTTAATTAAATTAAATTGTGGGTATTTCAAAAAAATATTTCTCCTGAAACATGGTGACTTGATCAGTGAATGATTGTTGTTCATTACAGCGCAATAACAATCATTCAACAGGTAAATTAGTTTAAAAATGTACGACTTATATTTACCAATGTGGTTCAAATTTAAAGTACGCAGTTTGATTATTCTATTCTATAAACGTAAATTTACGTAAAAATTTAAGACAGAATAACACAGGTAATGCATATCTACGAATATTTCTTATATAGAAATAATATTTAGTTTTACACTAGAGCTGCAATTGCAATATTTTGTGTCGACTGTTTATCATGCGGTTAACTAAAATGTTTAACTTAGGAAGATTGGTATAAATCTCCTGAACGAAAGGTTACCTCATTTTAAGCTACAAATGTTACTTACTTAAGTTAGTTACTGACATCTCAAATCGGTTTTGTTTGACAATTTTACTTGTCCTTCTCAAATTTTACTTGTAAGGCGATTGGCGCGGCAGTGCCTTACAATTTTTGTGTACCGACAGTAATATTTTTCCTGTGATGATTTGTACAGAATCATCGTAACCCTTTTGAATGTTTTTACCAATAGCCCAGATAATATAATACTTCCTTGAGTCATGCAATGCAACTGAATTGTTACCGTCCTATGTAAATAATATATAAATGTCTCTCTTATGTCAACGCTTGTTTATTTCTAGTGTAAAAACGAGAGATAGCCTTTGATCTGCCTCATTTCGTTATTTCTTTCTCAATGTAATTTTCAGTAAGTAGGTATATTGAGGTTGTTCTTTAAACATATTAAAAAAATAACAATTATTTTCAAATAAAAAACATTGTATATGTATACCTCAAAATTCGGTAGATATTCATAAATACATATTAAATATAACAGCGCTGAACAAGCGTAATCTCTGACGTGTCCGATGTCCACTAACATTCGTGTTGTTCGAGGTCAGTGCGCAGTTACACGCCTATAAAAATGCGTACTCTGCATACATATCTACACTTACATGATTACTGAAACTGATAAACATACAATAAATACCTTACAATCATCCCAAAGAGGTAAAAACCAAGTATCATCCCATCACAATGTTTGTTGCAAACATTTGTAGCAGTGTTGTCGTGTCAGAGGCGGCCAGTCGACTGCAGTTGCGCGTTGCACTTCGCTGCACCGGTGCATCGGCACCGCCAGCGAGCTATGCAGGCCTGGTACCGAGGCCGCGCGACGCAGCCCGCCGCGCTGTCCACTTGGCAACCAGGACGGACGGACGGACGGCCATGGCACGGAAACATGATGACCACTCGTATCTGATAAGTAGTGAAAGCGCAAAGCACATGTTTGATACACAGGAAGATTGTGGAAGTGAAGGCAGGTAGAAATCTCTCTCTCTACAATGACTAACTTATGAATAACTCTACAACTACCAACTACTTTAAAATCCTTGCTGAAAAGTATACGAAATTTAAAAAAATGGGATGATATCCCCATAACGAAGCACACCTTTACGTCATATTATCTTAGGTAAACGTGTCAACTTTCTATAAATAAAAAGTTAAGATTTAAAAACATAAAATAGATGATGAAATAAACTAAGTCTCATGCATGAAGATGAAGTAAAGACTGAGGAATAATGTTATTGTCAATGGGATATACGATCTTATGAGTACCTTCGGAAAAATAATTTAACTTTAGTACGCGCATAATATGTTCCTACAAGTACTATCGATTTTAATACTACAACGCGTAAGTAGGATAACGTGCAATAAAATTAAACTTATGATCTAGCTAGTTTAGTACCTAGGTTAAAATGAATTGCTAGTAATTTCTATTGATTAATCTAGTAGTAATACTAGTATTCAGCTCAGTATGTAAGATTCTAACATAAATCTGCAAGGCAATTGATTGTTTTTTATTGAGAATCAGCATTCATTAATTATCTCGGTTAAAGAAGTATTCAGTCAAGTCAAGTAAATTAGGTAGGGTAGCTACATAACAAAAACAAAAGATAAACAAACGATACGATGTCCAACAATACAACAAGAGTTCTTAAATAAAATTCATAGCACAGGCTGAAAATAACATTTATTAAAAAATATTTAAATCTTGACAGACTTCATTGGCTGCCAATTTTAATGGAGTATCCACAATGCCCGCGGCGGCCACGCCGCTTATGACCGCTGCGTCTTTTTTCATAGTATCTCAGTTAATTGACATATTGTATATATTATGTTTTCTATGTATATCATGTATGTATTTACAAACAAAAAGTTTTTAAGTATTATATCCGTTGTCCGGCACCCATAACACAAGCTTTGAGTAGCTTACTTTGGGACTAGATGGCGATGTGTGGGAATGTCCAAAGGATATTTATTGTCCAAAGGATATTTATTATTATTGTTATTATTATTATTATATGCCGCCAGGCGGTATGGATACACCGTAAGTAGATACGTACAGTACGTAAGTGTGCAAAACATGATAAGTTCAAAACGATAATAAAAGATTAAAAGCTTACAATTATTTTAGTTTGTATTAGAATAAAGTTTCAATAATATAATAAAAATACAAATCACGGACCAATCAATTAAACTGTTTGTAAATAAATAAAAATAATTTTGTGGCTATTGCTGCAGTGCTCATATTACCTTAAAATAGCACACACTGTACTTCATAATTATATTTTTTACGCGAGTGAAACTGTGAGAATCTGCCGGACCTGGCTGCGATCACGTAAGTATTTTCAGGTTTCAAGCTGCCTCTGTGGCAGTAAATCCTTGAGAAAGAAGATAGTTCTCACTGCTTCTGTTCTATGTTATCCTAGTGCTTGAAATTCAAGAAAGTTTAACCCTTTGCTATCCTAACATTCGCAACATTCTAATCATTGTTACCCATTTAATCTTCGATCACGAGGCAACAGGAGGGCTGTTGCCTCGCAACCATTGAAGCTGATTGGATTTCGTCTGATTGGCCTTTATTCTTAGCAGGATAAGGCTGCACTTGCTTCCCACTTTCCAAAATGGATCACCTTCTTAATATTTATTATGTTCCAGTAAGTGGGCAACACCGTTTCCATAACGACACCCACGCCCGCGCATTTCTCCGCCTACTCAGAAAGGGCAAGAACGAATTAACCCGCGTCGTCCTAAATACCAACTGCACCCAACCCATGCCACCCTGGTAACAGCAGATTGTAAGCTTTCAGGAAGGGAAATAGTGCGCAGTCCAAGGCGCATACTTGCCATACCACGTGCATTTGTTTGTACGTACGTCGTGTACAGTACGAATCTATGAATGACGTATTTTAACCTTTATTTCTAAACTTTTAAGACGATTATACACAATAAAGTACTCTTGCCGGCATTGTACAATCCCTTGCCTTTGGGCGCCCCTGCCCTTCGACTACCATACCAACACAACTACCTTAAGTATATGCGGCCCTATTACTTCTTCGATCTAATTACGCATATCATTATGATTCCCGTCTTTTTTCTTTTTGTAAAACTATAAACGCATATATATTGTGTTGTGTGTGCTTGGTTGTTGCCTTTAAGGGCAGTTAAATCTTATTATTATTAATATATAAGATTATAGGTGTATTTGAGTTGATTATGGGCGGACTAATTATAATTAGTTATCTCTTTTTATTCAATTGCCCATATTCACTACGATACAAAATTTATGGAACAGGATACAATCTGTCTCAATAAAATGTAAGAGATAGTTTACTCAATAACTACCAGTTTTTCTGAGCCGTACCGGAACTTTTTCATAAGTTTCCCAGTGAAAAGTTTACTAGTTCGCGCATGCGCTTTCTAGGGTCCAACTTATGCCCCGCCCCCCAAGCGCATCCCCGATGCGTTCCCGTCAGGTGTCCCGTACCGATATCCGTGCCCTATAGCTTCGAACTCGTATTAATGGAATATCGATTTCTGGTCAACACACCTCCTCGGCACCCATGCAGCCTTGGTATTTTCCGAACGGTTCGACATTATCGGCAATCGCCGATACATTTCCAATAAGGGGACGATATCGACAAAATTGTGGGATGGGCGCGCACGAACGCGCCGCATCGATCGTTCGTTAAATATCTTTCGCTTCGTGTAGGTACTTTAATATAATTTGTTTATTAGACAATTGTTTTAATCATTTATTTATATTTTAGGCAGTTAACACATACAAACTATTAAATATAATAGATATGTAGAAAAATAAAATAGATTAAGGAAAAAATTTTTCAGATCAGATTCTAACTTCTAGCATTTGTTTTCTCTACTCAATTGTGTGCGTGATTGTAAGTTACACCTACGAACACTTCCTTCCTTCCAGACCGGATATTGATTTTCACTGTCAAATTCCACCGGTCTGCATTTCTGCTCTCCTAGCGTTCGCTGAAGGTTTTTCCGGTTTGTTTCAAACCACTTCCGGAAATGTTCCGGTAAAATCCATTTTTTACGACCATTCGATCAGGAAAATAAGGGATGGCAACAAGAAAACTGTTGGGAAAAGTGTACGTTACTTTTAACAAAAAAGGCAACGGTCGCCTCTAACGGATAACATACAAGACAGGTACGGATTTTGAAATCTGGGTGGTGGTTTATTTAATTGGCCCCTGGCTGGTTAAGGTGGCAACGCCGCACCCGCCGTTGCTGGGAGGCGGATCCGCATCAACACTACGCACCAATATACCAGGCAAACATAATGCGAGTAGCGATGGTTCTTATTCGTATTCGTAGGGCAGCCGCCTGAATTTCCTCCTTCCTTCTTTGAATTAGTTGAATTTCGGGCAAATTTTCAAGGGATAGAGATATCGATACCTTCAGGTTCAATTGTCGTATAAACCAAAACCCTACTTTTCAAGAGAGCCAAAAAACGTTTTTTTTTTTAAATAAAAAAACCATAACTTTTTTATTTGAGAACTTATAAAAAAATGTCCAAGAGAAAACATTCTTAAATTTTTGCGATGAAAAAGTCTAAATATTCAAAACATGCCCATCTTCATTAGTTTTAAAGTTAGTTTGGAGTTACGTCTTTAAAATAGGCACTGGGTGGTTTATACGACCCATTATATTGAACCTGAAAATAACTCTTTACGTCGTATTTGAATTTTTAGTAAAAATAAGACTGATATTGATGGCTTAAAAACCATTAGATATAGTTTTTTTGGTTTATATACCCATTGATATAGTTATTTATTCAAATGTTTTATTAAAACTATGTATGTAAATAATGTATTGTTTACTATTTCCATGCTTCTGTTGTTTATAGAATGTGTACAAAGATATTTAACAGTGAAAAAACTATATTGGTTGAGGTAGGTATAATAAATTTGGTTGCATACGAAAAATAACATTTTTTTTGTTATTTTTCACAATAACGGCAAAACAATTAATATTTTAATGATTTAAATCAGAAATAATCAAATTTTTAACAAAAAAATATAATAACAGCAAAACATTATGATAGCTTTCCTGGTTCTCTGCTGACGCATATTGATTTCGATTAGTTATGATAAATTTTAAATAAAGAGATAAGCCCCGTTAGCTCAGGAGAAGAATATGCAACTTTTTGAAAATTTTTCAACTTTAAATTATAGCTAAAAGTAACCACTACTGGCAACAATTAGTAATAGTACAGAGCATCTCAAAAGGGTATAAAATAGCCTTCCTGAGCACACTGTGGCTTGTTTTGCAATAAACAATGATTGCCGGCTATCTTACGACGTTTGATGTGTGCGTGTATTCGCATGCGGCGGCGCGAACCAATGGAACGGCCTTACACGCTCGAATTTATTATTATACCAATCATCATCATCATCATTCTCAGCCAAAGGACGTTCACTGCTGGACATAGGCCTCCCCCACGGCTTTCCACAGCGACCGATCACTAGCAGTCTGCATCAAGTTTGATCCTGCGATCTTTTTAAGGTCGTTTGTCCATCTTGTTTGTGGACGTCCTACGCTGCGTCTTTGGTCGAAGGGTCTCCAATCTAGAACTTTCCTGCCCCAACCAATGAAAACATCTTAGGCCCCAACGGCCATCAGTTCTTCGCGCTATGTGCCCTGCCCATTGCCACTTGAGGTTACTGATTCTCAAGGCTAAGGCAGGGGGTGCTAAGATTATACCAATCGCAGACTAAAAATTTTACTTACTGCCAATCGCGGGCAGCGCTTGGAAGCGCTATGAACGTGGTTTATACGTCGATCCATGAGATTAACAAAAATAATTTGACATAATTGAATACGTGGACTTACGACGTCAGATCCAAATAATCTGGACATTAAACGCCATATGTCCAAAAATACAAAAAACAACCATTTGGCTTTTACATCGTTTTTATGGTATTTATCTGTCTTTCAGGCTATAGTTTTTTTGGGGCGTATAAACATTTTTTTACCGAACTTCAATATTTCGAATATACAGATCGATAGAGAAAAAAAATCTGAATAAAATGGTATAAATATCTCGATTTGGCCAAAATGGTTTATACGACAATTGAACCTGAAGGTATCGATATGATTTATCTATGTATGTATAAGCGTTGAACGTGCCTCAGACAATGTAGCAGATTGTTTTTAGGAAAGTATATCTTATAATCATATAGGTACTAACTATTAAGTATAAATATTCTGCAGGCTTAACATGCACGCCGTGATAAAAAAATCGCGGCATTCTATTCCGTTTGTTTGTCAAAAATCGACTTAACCACAGTTGCTAACATGGCTGCCATGAAATTCATGCCGTTCTGTCAAATTGCGAAATATGACAAAACTATTAATGAACGCTAACATAAGACACATATTTTTACCGAATTTTGACATTTTGCCGCGAAACATTATCGTCCACCATTAGCGTCGACGATAAATGAAAAACAACTTATTTAGAGCAAAAATGTATGACTGTGTCGTGCCATATCTTATCCTAGGCTCTCAAAAAACAATAAAGGGTAAAAATATTGAAAAAAGTGTCCCCGTGTTTTTTTGAAGTGAAAACTTCTTTAGCGGCGTTGAGCACTTTTGTGGGATGGGGGAAAAATGTGAAACTCGCGTCAGGACACGTGGGCTGATCGAAAAACCGTAAGACGGTTGGCGAAATTATGGATGTAAGTTGAGAGATAAACTTTTTAATGTAATTTAATATAATATAAATTGTAATGTTTGTGTACGATAGCGCAATAAATAAATATTGTATTCTATAAAAATATTATATTATTATTATTATTATTATTATTGTATTATTATAATTATTATTATTATTATTATTTTATTCTATCACAAAAATGATAGTACTTTTATATTGATACTAAGAGCAATTCATTCAAAATTATTCCCTATTCCAAAAAATCAAAAATGCACAACGTTGATATTCAAGTTTTCACTTCTGCCGGCACTCCCGGAGTGCAATTTTGTGTTTTTTTATCCCTAAGATATTAATTTATTAGTTTGAATTCATTATCTATGGCCAATATCGAGTCAATCTGTCATTTTGTCAAGTTTCTTCTCAGCCAAATTTGACATAAAATTGAGTTAATGTTAGAAATTGTCATAACTCGTTATCGTTTTGGATAAATTTGTCCAATGTGGTTGGCATGTTAGGGAATATGATAAAATAGCAAAGATCGACTAATTTAGTCAGGTCGATCGAAATAAATACATATTGTGTCATGCATGTTAGGCCTACTGGTCTGGGTGGTGCGTCGTGGTATGGTAGTACCGCCATAGTTTCTAATTTCCATAACACAAGTATATACTTACTTTGAGATCAGAGGAATATATGTGATAATTTTAGTCGAATATTTATTTATTTACTATTAAATTCCAATTCACGTTACATATTTACTTACATAGGAGTGTCGAATTAATAAACTTTTTTTAAATTGATTTAAATTACATTGTAATTTTACTTGTGTCTACAATGACTTTTTGAGAAATATAATTTTATTACTTGCTGTTCTTTAGCGTTATCCCATTATTACAAAACAAAAGGACGAATGGAGGTACGTCCGATAAAAAATACTAGCTGCTAATAACAGTAGGAGAGATTTCTAGCTAACAAATTCATAAAAATCATTAATTTACTGTTTTTATTTATAATGATATTATTTTATTTACCAAACAGTCAAACTAGGGTTCGGCCATTGAACACATCATTGACATCACGAAAAATCTCGAACGCCATAAATTGACGCCACTTCTTATCAATTCAGAACATAAAATTAATATTCCTATGATTCAGAAAAATGGTTTAATGTTCGAAAGTCAAATTTCAATTAATAGGTACGTCATAATATTGTAGTCGTATTTGCGACGCTTTTTTTGCTTGGGATAGCTTCTCTATACGAAGCATTAATAAATAACTGGATAAGTACTAGCCAGTCGTTATAACATTTGAGATTGAATTAATTGCGGGAAACTGCATTTTTGTTATGTTGTTTGGGTTCAACTAGATAGTATACATACACCCACATTTGCAGCTCTCTAAATTGTAAGCGCTCTGAGTTATTGCAGAAATATCGAAAAATTTAACGTACTTTCTTAGTTTTGTCCAAAAAACGATTAGGAAGGCTTTACCTATGACGTTATTAAAGATAGCAATATTCCTAATCGTTTGAACTTCCCCGATACAGGGCTCCCAATGTTCTCTATTGTTCCTCACAAGTGAAATAATTGAAAAGGTAAAAAGCATGTAGGTACCAGGCTGGAGTCAAATGTTGCCTAGTCATGAGAGTAAGTAAGTACTTTTAATATTTATAGGCACAAGAACCTAACAATAGTTAAAATAAATAACAAATGTTTTTTGGGTTTATTATGTACTTTGATATCAACGCCAATTGTGCACGTATTTAGAAAATAATTTATTTGTCTGAAAGAACATTCTTCGAAGATACTACGATTACCATGTGAAATGTACCATGGAAAACTCGAATTTTAAACACATTCCGCCGTTCAGTCGCAATTTTGATTTAACTTCTTTTCTATACGTTGTAACATGACGATTTATGGCTTATAGTATTTTTGAGGTAATACCTACCTAAGCGCGGTAAGTTATTTAACCATACAAACATAACCAATTCTGCGACGCTGAAGAGATTTATAGTTAAACGCGAATATCTCTGGAACTGACTGAATTTCAAAAAACCTTATTATGGCAGATTACTTTTTTATTAATAAATCTAATAAGTTGTAAAAAAATCCTGCTGCAATATATTGAAATAAAAAAAATCTAAATGGGTAGCCGAAGTCGCCAGACCACGAAATGAGTATAATGATTCAGAGTTTCCCTCGATTATCCTAAGTTCAGAACATCAGCTCGTGACATGGTTTCAAGAATAATATCTCTACATGATACTCTTTCAGACGAATAAATCATTCTATCCAAGAACAATTAGCGATGCATCGATTGACAAACATTAAAAAACCTCTCCCTTTTCAGGTCGGCAATTTGTTATGATTTGAACTTTTGTTTGGTCATCTTACACTACGAAAAATATTAAAAGTGATTTCAGGACTAGGCAACATATATTATAGGCTGGTCAATGGTTTTTGCCATTCCCGTTTTTTTACTTTAATAGAAAATTAGGGAACACTGGGATCCTCCCTATGGCTCCTTTTGGTCCTTGTTTTTCTTTGGGAGGTCTTTTCCTAGTCTTTGGGAGGATAAGAGCTCAAACGATAGAAAATTTTGCAAACTATAATAACGACGTTGTGATCATTCTCGTCAGAGTCTGTCTTTATACTTTACTTTAAAAAAAAAGGTTTGAGTTTTGTGTTGATTTAAATCCTGTAATGATTCGGATCGCTTACAATTAAGAGAGCAGCAAATCTGGATTAACCAGATGGAACTAAACAACGTATGTACCAAAAATGCAGGTTTACCGTTATTGTTGCAACCTAACTTATTTTTGTTCAATATGACAAGCACGGCACGGGCGGCGCCTTGTGAATCCCGAGCGCAAACATCATTAGGATTAGGAAGGTCGATTATTAGCTTAAGCTCTCTGAAGAAAGATGACAATTTTATTCCCCAGGTTTAAAATTAGTAATTACTCTGCTTTTAACACTTTCTGCAAGACCGCTGACGCTGAGATGGAGCACCTTAGGTAAGTTGTTTCTCACTTTCGTACTGAATACTTAAACTTGAGTAAAAAAAGAAGTACCTAAATTAATTTTATCTAACACTTTTTTCCGGGTGTACTTAGGTACTAATGAAGATAGCACTACCCTTTTTTACCGACTTCAGAAAGGAGATGTTCAATTTGACCTGTATGTACTACTCGTATGTACTACCTTAAACAGTATAATTATGATGTTGCTTTGCATAAATAAATAATAATATAGCATAAATTAACTACGAAATAAATAAAATACAAGAGAAGAAAGATGCCTTCATCTTGCGGCCTGAACGCGGTAGAGCATTGCGCGAGCTTTTCTGCTTAAGATTTGCTTACGGAGTTTTCTTTTTTTCTAAGTTATTTTAAAATTAAGGTTATAAAATGAACAAACAATCATTGTATGAAAGAAAATATTATTTTCCCTGCATGTAGAGCGCGACGAACGCGTAGGTATCTTCTGAAGGGCCTTGCGTTCCGTGCGTGAGTGAGGTCTTGCGTAAGACGCTCTTCGTTGATTGGCCGAGATAGCCACGCCCAGTGCGTAAACGAACCTTGAAATTCAACAGGCCCTTACTCAGCCCTTTACATCTCCAACACGCTTCTGCGTTCCTAGTACACTGTGTTATATTATAAATAATTTAAAAGGGCTCGCCAATAATATTATTGACAACAAACATATTACAACATATTATCGTAATAGAGGACACATTCGCATTCGGAATTCCACTACTCTTACCTATCAAGCATCATGTACTCTTCAAAATTATCCAATATAATTTACTTATAGGCAACTAACGTTTAAACAAAAACGTAAAACAATCAAGTTGCATCTAATTAACAGTAATTATAAATGTAAATTACCCAGCAAACTGTGGGCCCTTTACGAAGGTGTAAATGACAGGAAGGGATTTCTGATACAAGAAATAATGGGCATGTCACTCCCAATGACTTTGTGTACCAGGAAACCATACCTTGTGAGGAATTCTTAGGTGAAAGCCCTTTCTACCTACCGACAGAGACCTTTGCAGCGAAGGTAGAGGCCGATGTGGCAGAGACCCAAAAAGTCGCAAGTGAACAACAAAGCAGATTGCCTTGCCTCTGCTCTGGCTGACTGGGTATGCGGGCTCTGCTCACTAACTTTAATTATTTAAGGTTCGCGGGGACCATTGAGATTATCTGCATTTTCGCTAATTAAATAAGTCGTTTTTCCATTTACCTGCTATTTATTATGGTTTATCTTTGGATGTGTGGCGATTTCCAAAAGATGAGATAGTTTTCTTTTTATTTTAGTGCTTATTTAACCACTGATCTGTCACGTTATTATGTATACTTCAATTATTTCCTATGTTATAAAACACCAACAAATAAGTATAATAACATAATAACTATATTATTAATAAATGTCATCATTATACAATAAGTGTTTTTTTACTTTCTATTTCATATTCGTACTCGTCGCGTACCAAAACATGCTTGATGAATTTTCCCGTGATACGTATTATAATTTATACCAGAATGAAAAATTAAATTTTAAAAAAAATAATTCCTTTCCTATCGCTTAGATGATTTACCAATTTACCTTTACGAGTACACCCGTCGACATGCCTGCCGACATGTTTTTGACAAACATTGGCAAGATGGTGGAGCACTTTCTTTCCAACAAAGATGGCCTCACTTGAATCTCAAATACTAGGCGATCATAGACCCAAGACGGTTCATTGGAATGCCTTCGCCACATTTTTACTACAATGGCTTGAATTATTGCATAACTTTCTGGTAACTAAAAGTACTGTTGCCTTTGTAAATAAAATATTTTCTAGTCAACCTATGAGTTCAACGATCTAAATGTAAGAATAGTATGTAAGATCTGTCTATCTGTGATACCTAAAATTTTCTCTTTATATTTTATTGAAATACGTTATTTTATTTATGAAAAATGTTACCCAAATGTAACCTAAAATATTCTCCGATTTCAATGGCTCTTGACTTTACAAAGCCTATTAAACCCATCTACCAGGGTTGGCATGATTAAAACAAATGGTTTTAAAACACATGTTTAAAACAATGTTTAAAACAGTTTGATTTTAAACCGTGTTTTTTATCACACGTTTAAAAACACAGATTAAAACAAGTTTTAAACATTGTATAAAACGATGAGAAAAAAACAAGCTTTAAAACTACTTTTCATTGCGAATGAATGATATAAAATGAAAGTAATATTTTTTTGATAAGTTATTTATTCAGTCAAACAAAGATCTAAGTACCTACCAAGTACCAGGATTTATATGGGTAAAATGGGATAAGATAACACGTATTTTTGAAACATGTATTAGATAGTATAGAATATTAAAAATTTCAATTTAAAATCAATCAAAAACAAAATTATAACAAACAAAATTACCTATATTTAATAAACATTATAAAATCAAAATTGTTTGTCAGTCAGGAGAGTAAGACAATATGACAAGATCAAGATAACAATTATTTCTTCTTTTCCTTATTAAGGTATTTAAAAACTGTAACAAGTTTTGCAGCTTTCTCTGTACCCAGTTTATTTCGTACGTCAGAATGAATAAATCCAAATGTTGAAAACAGTCTTTCAATTCCAGCACTTGAAGCTACAGCAGTGTGAAGCTGAGCCACTAAGTTCATTGTTTGACCATTAATTTGTTTTTTTAATGACTGCCACCATTCGAGAGGTCCGACCTGATTTACTACATGATCTTCAAATAGAAAGTTATGAAAGGGATCTGTCATTGCCCTGTATTTAACAACATAGGGCATCGCCTCTTTGTGATAAGCTTCTATAAATAATAAAGCCTCAGAAATATCTTCACTCGTGAGTTTTTCACCCCTGTACTTAGGATGTAGTAAGTTTGCTGCAAAATGAGCTGGAGACATTGCCATTTCATAACGAGCTTTGAACTTCCTTAAATCATCCAATGAATACTCGGTCTCACGCAGTCGTACATTCTCTCCCTCAAACATATTTTTAAGCTCTATCCATGCTTCAGTCACTTCGCCAATACAGCAGGATGTCTTTTGGGAGATGTCAAGTGTAACTGCGATGTTTTCCAGTTTTTTGTAGAGAGCCTGGACTTGTTGCTTCAGCGCCATGTCATTTACTTTCAATGAAATTGACAGATCTATAGCAGTTGAATGATTTAAGCATATATCTGACATTATATGCCAATTTTCTAATAACACTTTTAAGCAGTCAGCCATTGTGTTCCACCGTACCTGTTGTGGTATAACAATTGCTTTTCCACCAGCTTCTTTATATTTGGCAGATGCAAAGTGAGTGTATTTGAAGTACCGCATTATCGACTTAACTTTATCAGTAATATCTTCTGCATTCAAATCCTTTGCTAGAAGGTTTAATATGTGTGATGAACAGCCGTATGTAAGTATATCCTCGTGAGAAGCTAGTTCTTCCTGTTGGGCTAAATCTCGTCTCATACGGCTCATATTTGCTGCGTTGTCTGTCACTACACTTCGCACCGTACATTTGTAAGTTTCACATTGTTTTATTGCCGCAGTAGTAACTTTAACCAAGTAGTCAGCTGTATGGCTTTCGGCTCCTGTGTCTATTGTATCAATTAAATGAGTTGAGTCTGTCAACACATCGGTAACACAGACACAAACTATCGAGTCCTGCCTGACATTACTCCACCCATCAATTGCCAGATTAACAACTTTGTTTTTCAATTCATTTTTTACGGCTTCTTGAGTCGAGTTGTAGACTTCGTCGAGTAGCTTGCTAGCAATTTGTTTGCGGTTTGGAGGTTTATATCCTGGGCGTAAAATTTCCATTAATTTCAGTAACTCTGGGTGTTCTACGTGGTTAAAAGGCGTGTTAGTAGCAAACATATAACGAGATAATTGTAAATCAATTTTCTTCTTATCTTCTTGACTTGTAGCAATAATAAATCTTTTCATTGAAATGTTCACGCTCGCGCTGCTGCTGGTACTGGCATTTTTAGATTGAAGAGTAGTAACAGAAGATGTGGGTGTAGCAGAAGAATTATCTGAAGATCGGGAAGAACCAGCATCACTCAACAACTCCTCCTCCACGTCCCTGTCCGCGTCAAGATTTGCGTCAGTGTTAGAACCGGTGGTGGTGCTACATTGCTGGAAGTGTGCCTCCATTCTTTTCACAAGTCCAACTAGTTCTTTCTTACATTTTCTGCAACGCACCCTATTGGTCTTCAGTGTGGTATTTTCTTGGGGGATCGATGTGAATTGTTCCCAAATTGCATGCTTTTTGCGTCCTGGAGTTGACATTTTTATGAGGTGTTATCAGTCGCAGAATTAATAATGAAATGAAATGTGAGAAAGAAAGGCACTCGTATTTATAGAATTCATATTAAGTAATTCCCCGCCGGTAAAGTCCCGTTAGGAAAGTCCCTAATGGATGGCTGTCGAATGGAATAGTGGTTATTTTATTCCCCTCATTTAAATATAAATATTAGGGATGGGCCTAACTTCGGCATTCTTCCGAAATTCGGTTGAAATGCCGAACATTCGGTATAAGAAAAGAGTGAAATAGTTGCACAATTTTGATTTTAAGATTAATAAAACATAAAAAAAATCAAATCTGTCATACTCACTCATACCTGATTAAATAAATAAGCCTTTTACATAATTTAAAATCATGGTAATTTATTTATTAATCAAGTAACTAACTGTCATTATCAGTTTCCTTTTTCGACATTTCAATCTTAAGTTTTAGAATTAAAAAATCAAATTCAATAAGTTCTTATTAAATTAGGAAGTCTTATGATTTGTTTGAATCAAATAAACTTTTTGAAAATTCAATATATTAATTACTTATAGGTATATTTTATTGTTGTTTGTTAGTTGTTACCATATAAGTGCAGAATAAAAACCGAACTTCGGCATTTTTTATTTTTACCGAATGTTCGGCCGAAATTCGTATTCGGTTCAAACCACATTCGGCCCATCACTAATTAATAAATATTGGGGGTGCCCCTATTCATAGAATAGAATTTATAGTTTATAGGTATTTCCCCGCCGGTATAGTCCTGCTAGGAAACATTCAGGGTGAATGTAAATCGTTTAGTAGTGATTAGAGATACGCAACATAAAATAAATGTTTATCCATTGATCGTTTTTTGTCAATATTTATTTTACTATAGAAAATTTGAAAAGTCAAAAGATCTAGTCTGGAAATGAAACATTATAGGTCGAATTAATTTAAAATAATGCCCTAAACTAAAAAGGACAAAAAAAAAACAAAACAAACACTTGTTTAAAACAATTTGAACTGTTTGTTTTATAAAATTTTAAAAAAACTGTTTTTTTTCCAACCCTGCCATCTACGGAACGGAAGTATGAACGTAAGTTTTATTAGCATTGCAAAAAACACTCGTAGTCGTAGCTGCTACGAAAAACTTCGCGACTCTACAAACACTACGACATCATTTGCGTCTACGAAACACTACGGAACAATCGTTAGATGACGTCACGCTACATCCTCGCTTCCCAAGTCACACACAAACACACTATTACGGATGAGAATACACGCAGAACGTTGCGTACTTGCGTTGCGTGCTCCCCTTGAACCAACACAAATACAGGATACCCTCTCAACATGTAGGTCGGGATCGCACACACGCGTCATATGTCACACTAGATCTTCACGCTCCCTATGGACCCCTGGTACTAGTATCCCACATGTGCAACCCTTTCTGGCACGTGATCGTGTCACATACTCACAGTACCAGTAATTAACTACGTTCCACATCCGCTCATGTGTACGTACGTTTACACACATCCTAAGGGTTAATCAAGGAAAAGCACTAGTTAGTTAACGTATCTACAAACGTGTTTGTTCGTGTTTTGCAATAGTTTTATCATTTGAATAATATTTTACTGATAGGTAGTTTATTGTTAAAATTATTTTTATAGACTCAATTGTCTCTTCATTTAAATACACATGAGCTCACATAAAAATTCATCGTAATATTTGTCAAACAAGTGTCTGTCTGCTTGCGGCAAGTCCGCGCCGCCGCACACGCCCCAAGACGCAGTGACATGCGTCAAACGCCACCGATGCACCAGGGCCGCATACAAGCCAGAAAGTGCATTGCCCTACGGCACCACCCATTGTAACTTCGACCATCCTAATGAGAGCTTCGACGGTAGGCCGTTCTACCGCTTGCGCTTTTCGCCCGCGCGTTGAACCTCGTTGCGTGATTACCGCGCGGAGGGGACGCGCAGCTCAATCTAGAATTGTGGTTAAAAATCGCATTTGTGCGCCTCGGTCTCTGTCTTTCACAGAAAACTGATATAATAACAACAACATTTATGTATACGTTGGATGTTGATACTCGATCGTTCTGGCCCGCTCGGTGCGTCTCGTTCGCACTGTTACATTTTTAACTTCTGAGCGGGTGCAGTGACTGGTGTGTGACGCTGTTTATCTTTAACTGCAATCTGTGTCAATGTAACCGATTAACTATCTCCGCTTACGAAATAAACAATTAATGTTGAATTTAACTTTATTAATGATTAAGCAGCTGTGGCATAAAAGCGGCTATACGCAAAAATGTAGAGCATCCAATACAGTTCTTCTATTTGCTAAATATGCCATAGTCAAAAATCTATATTTCTATACTAATATTATAAAGCAGAAGAGTTTGTTTGTTTGTTTGAACGTGCTAATCTTAGTAACAAGTAACAACTGGATGTATATTATTTATCGAGGGAGGCTTTGACTAAAAAATATTCACGATATGACTTACAAGCGCAGAGTAGCAATAAAAAATGATAGAAATTGGGGGGAAATATTCCTTCTGAGAGCTTCCGTTGCGTACGCAGCGTAAACCGTTTAAGATAAATTAAGATACATAAAAATCATGTATCACGAATTCACGAGATTGTTCTACTTTAAAAGTTCTATAACAAAGTCCGTGATAGCATAATAAATATATTCATCATCACAAACATTTCAATTTGAACAAAGAGGCTGAAAATTATTTTAAAACTGTGTGTTTTAAAATACTCTGCTAAGGTTATTTTAAAACTCACAGTGAAGGCAAAGGTTTTTCTGGCCTCATTATCCGAAATGTGTTTGGCGTTGAAATATTTTACGGGAATCCCGATATTTATGCGGGCGACGCCGCGGGGGACCGCTAGTGTTTTATAAACAGTTTCTATTGCAAGGTTACATCATCATAATATACCTTCTCGTGTGCAATAGGCACCTATTACCCGGGCAGCGCGCGAACACCTCCGCGGCGATGGGCGCGCCTGGTAGGCGCGGGCGAGGACGGGTTACGTCACCCGGGCTGAAATAACCCTCTTTCATCGTAGGCTAAAAAAGCACTAACATAGTTTGGTATTATTTATATTATCTGGGGTATTATTAAATGATTAACATAATGTGATAAGCTAATTATGAAATAATTAAAAAGTAAATGTATAAAACATTTTGTGTCGTGATTGTTAGGTGGTATAAAATTAAAGCGAACTGACATAACCTTCATTGTGTTTAATTTTAATAATAATAAAATCTATTAGGATAAAACAGCTGAAGGATTGATAAACTTTTTGATGAAGATGCACACAAGACCATTTTTTAACAGTATTTGGTATTATCCTGCATAGCTTGTCAACCATAACTTATTCCAGTCTTAACATATTTATAAATGTTTCAGTGTGGATGATTTTCTGTATATGGCGTGTAAATGAGTTACTTTTATACCATAACTAGCGACCCCTCGGCTTCGCAAGGGTGCAATGTATATGTCCTTCCTCTTGAATCCTCTTGAATCACTCTGTCAATTAAAAACCGAATCAATCAAAATCCGTTGCGTAATTTAAAAGATTTAAGCAATCATACATAGATACAGACGGCGGGAAGCGTTTTTGTTTTATACTACGTAGTGATAAATAAATATACACCGGACAACAACCATTTAGATCGAAGGTTTCATGGTTTTGATGTAAGGAATTTACTTCCTTGTGTTACGAATACCAGATTTAAAAACGATTATGACGGGACTCTTCCATAAATTCGTAAACAACCATGACTTAGGTACAAATGTTGGTGCTCATCACACAACTTAGCAACTTGCGGGATTTGATCCCGTGGCAGCTGGCATAGTAGTCAGGAGCGCTAACCACTACACCAAATGTCGTCAAATAAATATTTGAATGCCCTTTATGAAGTATGCATCATCAGGTTTGTGAATAAATCAAGGTACAAAATGTATGACAAAAACCTAGAGCGATTCGCGTGTTTAGGACAAAAAGCGCCAACAGTTCCTTGCCGGGACGCCTCCCACTCCCACTCGAAGCTCGAGGGACGATGGGATATGTGAGCCTTCTGCCAGCTCATGGGTGCCTAGTGCAAACTGACGTCACGCAACACAAGCGCCACTTTCTCCTTTGTTGCTTGCTTCATTCAGCTTTTAAGCTCTGTCACGTGACGGGAATAGTAGGGCAAAGTTTCGTATGTACTTTATGTGCACAGGTACTCAGCCAATTTCAAAAGGATGTTAACCTCTTTAATCAATGCAAATCAAGGTTCGAACGTTGTGATTTTATATGAGTATGTTGATCTTGTAAGACTTCCAAACACGTACGTAAGTGTCCATATATGTTTGTATACATATTTGTATGTTTGTCAACGGATTTCTCGAAAACCAAAAGTCAGAAAGCGGGATGATTATTTTTAACTAAAATATACTTAATTGAACAACTAAGGGTACAAACAATGTAAGTTTCATCAAAATTGGTCCAGTAGTTTTTAAGAAATGGTGAATAACTAAAAAAACCGGAAAAAAATATTTAAAAAATTAAACTGCCTCCAAAAAACTGACTAATAAGTTAAAAAGCTTAAAATAACGTATCTATTTGAGATTTGTCTTATATTAAGGAGAAAAAAATCTTTTGGAGTCGGTGCATTATGTCAAGCTTACGTGCACCATACGCATAGTTAAGTTTTAAATAGAGGTGTTATCTTTGATAGATAATAGATACTACAACACATATCCTGTTAAAAAGTGACTTTCCATAAAAAATACAAAACATTTGTGCTTTGATGTTCATGTATTCCTCTGCAATCTGCATACGACTAAAAGTATACGTATTATGTAAACAACCACATATTATCTATCAATTATAATAGTCTAAGGAGACTTATAATCTTACTGTACCTACGTAATTACCCGAAAAAATAATCGTCCTAGGTCTTTTAACAAGTACCAACACATGAAAAGTACCTTATTTTTCTGACCTTAATTAATTCTAGTCAAAACTAGCACGAAAGCGGAGGAACAAAGAAATATGAGTGTTCACCACACACACCCAGCCGTTTAGGCATGCATATGCGGCGTTCGGCCATCGTGCCGCCATCACAGAGAGTTACCCCCACACAATATATTGTTGTAGTCCTCTCGGAAGCCCCATCTCCACGCCGCCCATATACCCCTGGTATAAAAAGGGGGCAAACCATTGTTCTCACGCACACGCACTTTTTTTATTTTGCGCATCCGATTTACATTTCCTGGTTTTTTGCTCTACGCACATTGTGCATTAAAAATTGTAATAAGTATTATTAAACAGTGCATGTATGCGATTTACATAGTGGGCATGAAATGATTGTAAAGAGAGTGATGTTTGTGGGAAAGAGACAAAATAGGGACTTACACATAACATGTAAAATTGCTATCCTTTGGTTTATGCTCTCCTAACATAGATGTTGAGCAAGTTACAAGTCTTCTTGTAAAAAGGAAAAGTAAATGTTTGCCTCGAGGGACTGACCTTACCATGCTAACATTGAGATACTTATCCCTATTAGAGCGTGTATTCCGTGATAGATAACTTCATAGTAGTGGTTGTCAATCGAGTTTAAAATTTAAAATAAAAAAGATTTTATTTTTAAATTTCCTGATTCTTAACCACCCTTTGATTTGGCTTGTACTTTTTTTACACCTTGTATAAAATTTCATGGGTCTGTAGACATTTTTCTTATATCTACTCTTATACAGAGTGTTAATAAAGTATAAGCAAATTCAAGGGTGGTTCAGAATCGAGTCTAGAATACAGGAAATAATTATAAATAAAAATCTTTAATATTCCTATATTTTTAATTTTCTTAGATTGAAAAAAACTTTTTTCCTTTATTTCAAACTCGATTGACAACTACCTTTTTTGAATTTGTCTCGTCCTTTTTTACACCCTGTATAAATAAAACCCTAAGTTGATTGATTGTTATCTTTTGCTGCTAAAACTTATTTATTTTTATTTATTTAAACTTTATTGCACTGTTAATGGTACAATTGGCGGACTTAATGCCTTATGGCATTCTCTACCAGTCAACCGCTTGGGAAATGCAGAGAGTTATATCAGTGGCGGAATATTTGAAAGTACTGAGAGGGACAAAAATTTAAAATGCATTAACATAAACATACATACAAAAATTACATAGATAAACAAAAATATTTGTGAATATATAAGCATTGGATTAATAAACTTACATAGAATACATATATTTAATAAAAAATAAACTACAGATAGGGAAGTGAAGATATTGATGACATCTATTAAAATATTACCGACAGCAGTGAACGAAATAGTGGTTAATTCTGAAGTGAGCCAAGGTTAAGATAGTGGGTGCGGAGAGACTTCTTAAAAGAAAGTTTGTTTGAGGACATTCTGATTTCCATGGGAAGAGAATTCCAAAGGCGAATCGCAGAGATGGTGAAAGAGTCCGACATAAAGCCGGACTTGTAAAGAGGAGTGTGAAGAGTAAGAAAATGGGAAGAGCGCAGGTTGCGAGAAGTTGTAGAAGTCAGATAGTTGAACCGCTGTGTCATATAGGTCGGAGAGTGAGGGTTATGCAGTATGTTGAAGAGTGTACACAGGATTCTTGTTTCTCTGCGATGACGGATGGGAAGCCATTTAAGCTTGGAACGGTAAGCAGAGATGTGGTCATATTTACGGAGACCGAAGATGAAACGAATACCGTAGTTGAGCAGTCGATCAAGTTTATTAAGAAAGGTTTCACTGATATTCGTACAACACACGTCGGCGTAGTCGAGAAGAGGCAGGACGAGAGATTGGACAAGAAGAGTTTTCGTGTGAAGAGGGAGAAAGTTTTTGAGTTTATAGAGTGCCCGTAAAGTGGCAGTTACCTTCCTGCTGACCTCGGCAATGTGTTTAGACCAGCTGAAGGTGCTGTCTATATACAGCCCCAGGTTCTTAACACTCTCACTGTATGGTATCACGGCATTATTAAATATGATTGGAGCAGTGGAGTCTACGATGATCTTGGCCAGTTGTCGAGAACTGCCAACAATGATAGCCTGACATTTGGACGGGTTTACTGATATACCGAATTTTTCGGACCAATCGGCGATACAGGCGAGGTCACGATTAAGGGCCGATTTGGCCGCGTCTATATCGGAAACCTCTGCCTGAGCGTACAGTTGAAGATCGTCTGCATACAGATGATAAGAGCAATTAAGACGGCTAGTGATAGTATTAATAAAAACGGAAAAGAGGAGCGGAGAGAGAATACCACCTTGAGGAACGCCAGTTGTGATATTGGACCAATCAGAAAACTTTTGGTCAATCCGAACAGCCTGTTGGCGTCCCTGAAGATATGAAGAGAACCATTCCAGTGCTACAGATGAGACCCGCAAGTGGGACATAATCGCAAGGAGCACATCATGGTCGACATTGTTGAATGCATTAGAGAAGTCGGTTAAAACGAGAACGGTGACTTTTTTACTATCCATGCCCTCTCTAATGTCCTCAATGACCTTAAGAAGTGCAGTGGTCGTGCTATGTCCGGGACGAAATCCAGACTGAAAATCATTAAGGAGGTTATTTTTGAGTAAGAACGTAGAAAGTTGCTTATGGACTACAGCTTCTAGGACTTTCGAAAGAAAGAGAAGAATGGAGATTGGACGAAAATGAGTGAGTTGGTTAGGGTTGGATAATTTAGGAAGAGGAAGAACGTAGGCTTTACGCCAAACAGCAGGTACCACCCCAGAGTAGAGAGAAAAATTAATTATGTGTGTGAGAATTGGGGTGATTTGAGTTAGCACTAGTGAGACCATAGTTCTACCTATATCATCACAACCAGTCGCACAGGATTTGATTGATGTGATGTACTTGCGAATCTCATCGACAGACACAGGAGAGAAGGTGAAAGGATCATGAGAGAGATTTGGTATAGAAGCCAAATAATTTAAGGTAGAAGTTTTTATATCTTGATGAAGGGAAACAGAGGATGAGAAATGAGAATTAACTTCATTAAGAGAGAAAGGATGACAGTTTGTGACTGAAATAGGCTTGCCTATGCCAAGTGTTTTAAGAAATTTCCACGTATTGGCTTGAGAAGAATTTTGAATATTAGAATGAATGTGGTGGCGTTTGGCTGCTCTCACCACCTGATTGCAGCGATTTCTGGCTTTTTTAAACTTCTCCCACGTGTCCTTGCATCTGTTTGACTTAAAGGCCCGAAAAAGACGGTCACGCTTCGCCATGGCCGTTCTGACTCCCGGAGTGATCCAAGGGACAGGTGGATGCTTAAGCTTTACCGACCGCTTGGGAGCATGAGCATCGAATAGTTTTAGCAGACTTGTGTTAAAAACTTCAACCTTTTCGTCTATAGTAGACGCATCATACACGGGCGTCCAATCAATGGTGATGGCTTCTACTTTTAGACTTACTACACATCACGAGAAACTGAATAAACGAGAAATAAAGTAGAGTCGTCGTAACTTACGACGACTCTAGTTTCTTACTGATGTCCAAATAAAATTAAATTCAGTAGAAGATAACTTCTTTTATTTACATAGTAGGTAAAAACATAATTTAAATTTATTTTTATAATAAATTTTTTTCATGACGTTTGTCAAAAAAAACCATTTAACAAAAGTTGTTAACTTTAATACAACTCCAACTAAATGGTTTTAAACAACGCTCAATCGAACCCTGTTATTAAAGACACAATCACAAAATATAATAATAAACAACTATTTTTCACTTTTACACTTTATTGACACACAGAAAAATATCAAGCAGAACAAAATAGTATCAAAAATTAAGAGTAATAACAAACATAGACAAACCTTAAAAAATGGTAAAATAAGGTTTCATGGCTGTCGCCAACATCGTCCCCCCCGGTGTGATAGCACCAAAGAAAAGTGGCAACAGACATAACTAAATCTAAGTACGTACGGATTCCATTGCCTATGTAAATAAAATGTTTTTACATGGGTAGTGGGATCAACTTTCGGACTGGTCGACGCAGAGTTCCCCCTCTTACGGCTACATCTGCTGCCCTAACTACCCCGTCGTGCCCGGGATGAACCTTTTCAATGCGACCTCTAGGCCACGAACCTCGAGGGAGGTTTCCGTCTGCAATCAACACGACGTCTCCGGGTTTCAAATTTTCTGTAGGGCGGACTGCTGTACGTGGCACTAAGTTCGGCAAGTATTCCCGCACCCATCGCGTCCAATAATGGTCTGCAAGACGCTGTGCTTTTCTCCACTGTACGCGACGAATTAGATCTCCGTCAGAGAAGTCCGATAATAAGGAATGTGGAGAAGAAGATCCGAGGATGAAATGGAAGGGCGTTATCGTCTCTTCTGTATCTGGATCTACAGAAACATGCGTTAGTGGTCTCGAATTGACGATACTCTCCACTTCTAATAGCAGGGTATGTAAAACCTCTTCACGTGGTGCACGTTCTTTTAATGTTGTCTTTAACGCAGTTTTGACAGATCGAATTAACCTCTCCCAGCAACCTCCCATGAAAGGTGCCGCAGGAACAATAAATTTCCATTTGATGCGTTGGTTCAAAGCGTAGTTCTGAACAGGCTGTGTATAGAGCACAGAAAGTTCTTTTTTCGCGCCGACAAATGCTGTTCCGTTGTCCGAAATTATCGTTGTCGGACAGCCTCGTCTAGCAATAAAGCGTCGAAGTGCCATTATCGCTGAATCTGATGACAAATTTCCCACAATTTCAAGGTGAATAGCACGTACTGTTAAACAGGTGAACAATGCAACCCAACGCTTTTCTGTGCGTCTGCCTAAGGTAACAGAAACTGGGCCGAAATAGTCAAGACCAACGCAGGTAAATGGTCTTGTATGGTGAGTCAAACGTTCAGTGGGTAAATCTCCGATGGGTGGAATTGGGGGTACCGTTTTCCTGATTCTGCATAAAAGACATGAATTTGCCACTTTCTTCACCGCCGTGCGTAATCCAAGAATATAAAATGCTTGACGAAGTTCGTTTACAACAAGTTCATTATTGGAGTGAGCAGCCTTTTGATGGTGGTAAACAATGAGTAATCGAACAATTGGATGTTTTCCATCAAGCACGACAGGGTTTTTTACAATTTCAGTACATTCTTTAATTGCGCCAATCCTCCCAGAGAGTCGAAGGAGACCGAAGTCATCTAAAATTAACGTAAGTCCATGAAGCCTGCTTTGCTTTAACAGTGATTTTTTACTAATCAAACATGACCGCTCATTATCAAATGTATCAATTTGTGACTTAAGTAAAATATGTTTCTCAGCAAGCGTCATGTCCTCAACTAACAAAGGTTTTAACGATATCGACAATCGATCAGACTCCTTTAAATCACTATTTCTAAATTTAGCTATTTGAGAACGACCCAAAAGAGAGCGAAAGGCTCTAGCACAACAAAATATTCGAGCAGTTGCGCGTAAGAATCTGAGCCAACTACTGAATCGCGAAAAATCAGCAACTACCGGAAGAAAAGAATCATGCGTATTTATTAACCCCACAACTTCCGAAATGGTCACAGAGCGTTTCATCTCCTCCGGAGTTACAGGTAAATTGTCCGGTTCTTCTGGCCAACACTTTATCGGGAAAGTCAAAAAATGGGGGCCAGAAAACCACCTCGAATTGATATCAAATTTAGAGTCAATACGCGTAGCATCATCGGCGACGTTCATGCTTGAAGGTACATACCTCCAATTAGCTAAATTAGTTATTTCTGCGATCTCACCCACACGATGAGCTACGTAAGGTTTAAAACAGCGCGCATCACTTCTCAGCCATTTTAAGACCGTGAGACTATCTGACCAGTAAAATACTTGGGAAGGCTTTCGTCGATGTGCTCCAAGAATATAGTAAGCAAAACGTGAAGCTATAAGACCTGCTTGCAATTCAAGCCGCGGTATAGAGATTGGTTTTAAAGGAGCTAGGCGAGCTTTTCCTCCAATTAGTCCTAGACGCACCGTTCCATCGACGCACAAAAAACGCCAATAGGCTACACAACCATACGAAAGTTCGCTTGCGTCAGCAAAAATGTGCAGCTGACAGTCTGTTACCTCATTGTGGGAAAAATAATGACGAGGAATGGCACATGAGGACAACTTGGAAAGATCTGTGAACCACGACAACCATTTAGATATGACATGAGCAGGTAGTTCGTCGTCCCAATCTATACCTAGCTTCCAAGTTTGTTGGAAAATTACTCTACCTCGCATAATAATAGGAGTTAAAAGCCCTAATGGATCATACACTTTCATAAGCTGTGATAGAACTGTTCGCTTTGTAAATTTGGTTGGTAAATCGCCTAAATTAGAACGAGAAAAATAAAAAGTATCATCTTGAGTGTTCCAGACTACACCTAAAATACGCACCTTAACTGCAGATGTCTCAGGAAGGCAAATATGTTTTGGAAGTATCGAAAGAGCTTCTTTTGAGTTTGAAACCCAAGCTCTCATATCGAGACCGGCCTGTGCATGAACATGAACGATGTCAGAAGCTAAACTAGCTGCAGCTTCTTGAGAATCAACACTACCAAGATAGTCGTCCATGTAATGGTCTTCAATAATGGCCTTTGCTGCTGCTGGGTATAGAGACTGATGTTCCTCAGCATTTCGATTTTTTAAATATATGGCTGTAAATGGACTAGAAGTGGCCCCAAAAATCATTGACGACATGCGGTAAACTTTTAACGGCTGATCTGGGCTAGTACGCCATAAAAATCTTTGGGCATCACGATCCTCCAACCTAATTTTAGTTTGTGGAAACATTTCTCGAATATCTGCATTTAGAGCAAAACGTCCCTCACGAAAACGCATTAAGATTGCAAGAAGTGGTTGTAATATATCCGGTCCAGATAAAAGTAAAGAGTTTAGACTGACCCCGGAGTAGGAAGCGGCTGCATCGTGAACAACACGCAATTTTCTTTTTTGAGGATGCACGACTCCAAAATGTGGAAGATACCATATTTTATTTTGTTGTTTTTCGTTTGAAGGTTGTTCTTTACACGGCTCGGCATAGCCCTTTTCAATAGTCGCCTCAATGTTAGCACGATAAGCATCTGCGTAAGATTTATCTTTATTCATTTTTAGTTCAAGGGAAAGAAATCTTTTACGTGCTAATGGATAGCTATCAGGAATAAACTCAATATTCTTTTTCCAAATTAGACCGGTTTCAAATCTCCCGGAAGCTAACCGACGCGTTGTTTCATTTAAAATATCGATTGCTCGTTTATCATCCTCTTTTAAATAACTTTTTGCATTAATACCGATGGAGTCAATACGAAAATATTCATGTAACTGGTCGTCAAGTGAGTTTTTAACCTCAAAAACCGTACCATGGTTTACGAACTCTACCGGAGAACATACGTTTTTAAAAACACCAAACAATACCCAGCCCAGCGCGGTTAAACAAGCGACTGGTTGGTTTCGAGAACCTTTTCGAATCACACGAGGTACAGACAACTGCCAATTATCGATACCTACCAGTAACATAGGTTTAGCTTTGTCATATGACAGATATTTAACTAAATTAGATAAGTGAGGAATTGATTTTATTTTCCTAGATTCGGCAGATTGAGAGCCTAAACCTAAGTTCGGTATCGATCGAACATTTTGAAGTAAGTAAGTTTCCGCACTATGACGACCTTTAACGGATATATCAACGAAGTTCACCTCAGTCATTTTTGTCATTCCGCCTATACCATCCACTCTAATTTGTCCTTTCCTTCCTTCAGCTCCTATAGCAACCGCCACGTCAGAGTCTAATAAAGTACTTGTAGAACCATCGTCCAATAGCGCAAAGGTGTCATAAGACCCCTTCGGGCCCGAAATGGTTATCGGTATTACTTTAAGAAGAGATCTGAAAGTAGAAGTAGGACAAGTTGTGTGGGTGACAGTCTCGCGGTGTTCAGCCGATGAAATCGAGTCATCATCAACTAAGTCCTCCGATCCAACGATGATTTGAGGCTCGGAAGTCAATGCCGCATAAACGACGTCATCCCTATGTTCTTTATGTAGAAGAGAATGGTGTTTGAATTTATTGGCACAATCAACTACGTTGCACGAAAACTTTTTGCAAAGAACATAAGTGTGACCCCCCTTTATAAGGCATTTATGGCACACTTTATTGACTGTGACCCACTGCCATCGCTCTTCAACGTTAATGTTTGAAAATTCTTTGCACGATTTGACATCATGACCAACCTTACTACAAAAAAGGCAAACTTTTTTTGAATTGTCATTACTTTTCTTAACGTCAGCCGAGCCGACAGTGGCATGACATTTAACGTTTTTGACGGCAAAGTCCAATGGCATAATGTCATATCGACTCCGTAAATTGGCTTCGTGCATTAAAAAATCGGATAAAATTTCAATCCTGAACAACTTAGCATGCTCATGAGAATGCGCGAAATCAATCCACCTAGATCTTAATATAGGACTTAGTTTACTTACTATTTCGTTAGACAGTTCAGGAGAAGCGAGGTATTCAGGTCGCTGGAGTAGACGAACGACCTCGACACAATTACGCACTTTGCAGGCGAACGAGTTCAGCTCCCTGCTATTGTCAGCTAACTTTGGTAGGGCTCTGATCGCTGAAATTTGCATTAAAATAATATGCTCTGGTCGTGCAAAGGCTGTCTCCAACGCCTGCATCACGACCTCCGGGTCGCGTGCGGCAGCTAGAAGAACCGCGACGGCATCTCGAGCAGGTCCACGTAACGCAACATTCAGCCTTGCTAGGTTTTCTAAACTAGTATAAGATGGACTTGTGTCCGAATACATTTTTCTAAATACAAGCCAGTCGGTTGGCCGACCATCAAAAATAGGAAGAGGAGAGCTGACCTTGTTATGCTTCAATGCCGTGGTCGCCGCAACAGACGCGATGGCTTGAGCTAGGTGTAGGGTGTTAGAGTATTCATTTTTATTATTGTTACATTGGAACTGTTGTGGTAATGTAGAGTGTAATGTGGTGTGTAGTGTAGCAGTTGCTGGAGCGGGTGCCATATTCTTGATCAAGGGATCATCAGCGAGTTCGACGTGTCGGGACGAGTGACCCGCATCGAAAAAAGTCGCTGCGGCCGGTGCACCCTCCGCCTCAGCCTGTGAGGGCGCATCGTGTGCCGAAGCTTGGCCACGAGAATCAGGCAAATCCTGTGCTCCGTCTTGATAAAGCGGGACGGTGGCGTCTAGCCACTCACTGACGGAGGCGGCACGACTGGATCGACGACTGCGGCTTTCATCGGCCTCTATCGCAGCGACTTGGGCCCGGTACTCAGCCTCCGCGATCGTCCGCTCTGCTTCCGCTTCTGCTTCACGTGCAGCCCGATCAATATCACGAATACGTTTCAGATGCTCCACCTCCGCCGCGAGCGTCTGTGCCCGCACGGTGGCGGACGACGTCTTCGAGGCTGACGAGGCGGTGGAGCCAAGTTTTTTTGCTTGAGCGCGGGTAATCATCACTAAGCACTTTTCTGACACCAATATTAAAGACACAATCACAAAATATAATAATAAACAACTATTTTTCACTTTTACACTTTATTGACACACAGAAAAATATCAAGCAGAACAAAATAGTATCAAAAATTAAGAGTAATAACAAACATAGACAAACCTTAAAAAATGGTAAAATAAGGTTTCATGGCTGTCGCCAACACCTGTATTGGATTTAACATTGTATTTAAAGGTACATGAAAATATTTAAATTTAGGGAAATTGCGACCTCTCATAGATGTACCGCATAAAGACCGATTTAATTATTTTTTTTATACATGGTTTTTGCAGTAAATGTGAACCTATGGTTCATGTTCAGATGAACCAGGTTTGCATTTGCAGTTTGGCGGCCGGTTTAAAAGGTAAATGGAAACAAAAGTACACAATATCAGTAGAAAAGACGTAACTGTTTCAAAAATCGTGATTGGGGTGGTGTTTTGCACCTCAAATAAACCATCAGACAGATATTAAGACATACAGACAATTTCCATCCAAAATAAGCGTACTAAGCGGAGACGAATCGTGCAAATGTATGAAATCAATTCTGCTCCAAAGGGTACGACTTTAATCAATCAGCGTTATTTGCGGGAAATCGCATTAAGCGGGAATGTACTATCGGGGTTCTACTGTACTTATTTTATCGACCAACCAAAAAACGTAAATAGTAAATAGTCATACACGTATCTATTCAGTATTTTATATAATTAAACGTTTCTCTGCATTTATTGCAAAACTACACGTATTTAACAAAATGGAAATTGCGCGTATTTACTACACGGTCGAGTATAACTAAAATAGTCAATGACGTTTTTCCTATCTGATAGAATAATATAAGGTACCTATTTAAAAATCATTACAAATTCAAGCGAATTTTTAAATCCAAGATTATATTACACACCCGTCTGCGTTTGTTAAAGTTACCATGCATTCTGCTGTACAAGCTAAAGTGCGATACTGGGTGCATGCGTTTGTGCAACGAAGAGTGACGTCGGTGCATATTGCGTCCGAGTGAACGGCCTGCCGGTCGTTGGCGGTTATCCTTGGGTGTCCTTGCCAGGACGAGGCGTCACGCCCCACCTCTCACCGTATATGCCTCCCTGGTACTTCGCAGGATATTTTGTCCCTTTGGGAATGCTACGTCGCGTCCTTAAGGGATACTTGGAGTGCGTCACGTCTTCAAAACGTTGTTTTTGGCGGCTGTTTACTGTCTGGCTGCTCCGGTCATCAATTTTTACATGCAAGCCAAATTAAAGCTAAGCACTTCGTAGGTTAGTGACAAAGCAAAGCTGTTTTTTTTACTTGCAAATAATATCTGCCTCGTCTTGCTTCACGCTGATAACGAACTTTATCCAATAATCTTAAAAAGTCATGTCCTCAATGACGTCTCATTAACAAACGGTCGTTGACTTTTGTTGTAAAAATAACAAAACAACACATAGGTACATAGTATCATTATCCGACGCTGTTTCTTTGTTAATTTTGTATGCATGTAAGCGTGTAAGGATAATATTGTACTTTGTTAATACAGTAAGCATGTAAGCGTGAAAGGATATTGTAACAGCAATCTCTTTTGGAATATGCTTTCCTAGTGAACTCCGACGTCATTTCGTCCATTTCGGTGTAACAAATTGCAGTGTTTTCGTAGAACCTCCCCCGCGCATCAAATTATTTGCGTTGGGGGAGAGAAGAAAAGAGAGGATATAAAATGGAACTCCTATGAACCTCTGAGGTCCTGCTAGTTGTTGACGTCATTCCAATAGAGCCCACATCCCTTGGGCCCCTCGGCCGTTGAACTTTCAGAACTTGCGTCGTAAGGCTCGGTCGGAGTCAGATTTTTTTTTATTACAAAAGGCTAACAAAAACCTCACTCAACCTTAGTTCGATCGATAAATTTGAAGGAAAAATGCAAAAATGAGACTAATAACAGCGTTGTTAAACCCGCACCATAATAGGTAGTTTCCTTTTTTATCGAGGTCCTAATTCTCTACCATGTTCAATATGCATAATATAAGTAGATAGGAAGCTATTCGTTAGGAACGCCCCACGCGAACAAAAAAAGTATCCATAGGTCGAGGCTAATGTGAGAGGGGTGGCGTCAGTGGGCTACTATCCTTATCGCACCCGTGAGCTTTCGAGAAGCTTTCGCCTGTTCGGGCTCCTGTAAAGTGATGTTGCCCTGGTATATTCCCGCGCCACAATCGCCGCTGTCGCTAGCCGCTTTCTCCTTCTGATGAACTTTTTTGGGATTCACCCGATGAAAGAGATAAATAGGTATCTGTGTCCTTGTCCATCACATGTATCCTGCAGCCATACTGCAGCGCAAGTTAAATGTTAGCAGGAACCTTAGCTCTAAGACCGACAAGGGACGATTTGCTTTATCAGGAAAGATAACATGATTCCATGTCTATACTTTTATAGCAGCGTTTTCATGTAGGTACATAGATAGAGTTTGTATTGTGACTCAATATGATACATGCTTATTCATTATGTAGAAAACTTATATACTTATGTCCAGAAAGTCAAGGTCAAGCTGAAACCGGGTAATAGGCTAGGCCATGATAGTCACTAGAAAAATACACTAAACTAACTTATAGAAATTTTCGCGTTAAAGACTATTAAAAAAAAAAACTTAAAATTGACACCTTGTATCGATTTGTCAACTACTGTGGCTACAGATATTAAGTTTTTTATATTTTTTTCTTGCATTGTAAGCCTGAATAGGTGTTCTATCAACGTTTAAAAACAAAGCTACCTCAATTTTCATTTGATCACTCTTCTAAGTCCAACCAAGAATTCAAACTTATTACAAGGCCCAACTTTAACTTACTGTAGGCACTGAAAACAAATTACATGTACAGTTTTACAGTCACCTTAAACAAATCTTCTGTCATTATTACTGAGATCTTAAGCGTTAAGTCGTTCCACCATCAGCTGCGAACTACAAAATGATGAGTTCCCTCGATTTTCCTCGAATTAATAATATTTTAAAGTCGGTTAAAAACACTCGAGTCCTTATTGTTATGATGATAAGGGCAGAATGCCCTTATCATCATTTTGATAGAACAGCAATTCAGGCTTACAATGCAAGAAAAAAACTTAATATCTGTGGCCACAGAAGTCGACAAATCAATACAAGATGTCAAATTTAAGTTTTATACATAAAATTAATATTCCTATCGGAATAGAAGGACAAGTAAAAGCTGTCAAACGAAACCGATTTAAGATGTCAGTAACTAACATAAGTAAGTAACATTTGTAGCTTTAAATGAGATAACCTTTCGATCAGGTGATTTATAACAATATAGGTGTAGTTTACTGCATGATAAACAGTCGACACAAAATATTGAACATGCAGCTCTAGTGTAAAACTAAATGTTATTTCATTATACCAAATATTCGTCGATATACATTCCCTGTGTTATTCTGTCTTTATTTTTTACGTAAATTAACGTTTGTAGAATAGAACAATCAAACTGTGTACTTTAAATTTGAAGCGCATTGGTAAATATAAGTCGTATATTAAGAGGCTTCGATTTGGACTAATCTACCTGTTAAATGATTATTTGTTGGGGTTATGCCGCTGTAATGCAAAATAATTTACAGCCTATTTTGCATATATTGAGTCAGTTCTAAGATACGGACTCATCATATGGGGTAATAGTACTGAGGTAGGAAAAGCTTTCATCGCTCAAAAGAAATGCGTTAGAGCCATATGTGGCACTGCGCCAGACGAACCGTGCAAACCGCTCTTCAAGCAGCTGAAAATCTTGCCACTACCATGCTTATACATACTTGAAGTTAGTAAGTTTGTAAAACTAAATATGCATCACTTCAAACAAGCAAAAGATATATATCTTCGTAATACACGAAATAGTAGAAGACTTGTACCTGTTGTCACCCCCAAAAGTGTAATGTTTCAACGAAATTGCTATTGGATGTGCGTCCAAATCTACAATAAGTTACCAGAACGCATAAAACAATTGCCATTTAATAAATTTAAGACTGTTTTGTATACATGGCTCTTTGAAAGAATGTTTTACACAGTAAAAGAATATTTGATCTGTTCCTATGAATAATATGACGTAATTTTAAGATTCCAAATATAATTTTCTCACTATTATCAATACTATGCTTGACATTTTATATTATAATTTATTTGCTGTATGTATCTAAGACTTGTAAGATGTAATGAAATGGATATTATAATAAAAAGTATGTTCCTAATATATTAAATGTATGTAATGATTGTAGTAAAATATTATTGTTATTGTAAACTAATAATTTGCATGCTATTTGTTAATGGCTAAATGGGCCGAACATAAATTTAAATGTAAAACTGCTATATACCCCATTTAAACGCAAATAAATGATTCTATTCTATTCTATTCTATAATCAATCACCGATCAAGTCACTATGTTTCAGACGCATTATTTCTCCAAAATATACACAATTTTACTTTTAAATATAAAAAATCAAATGCACGTAATTTTCAGCGAGCTTCTGCAGGGCGGTCAACTGTTTGACATCTGACAAAAATGGTTCTGCTACCCATCTCTTTTTATTACACAGTTTGCTGCTAGTGACATCTCGCTTTTGTCGTTCTATTCCAAAGGGATAATAATTTTATGGTTTTATATTCATAAAGATGAAATAAGAAACCAAAAATTTGCGCACGGGCGGGACTCGAATCAGCTACTTTCTGGCTAACGGGGCCAAATATCCTTATGAGACCAAATTTCGCAAGGTCGCGGTCGGACTGACAGCACGGTAGCTCAATTGGTAGAACGTTTGCACTGTGAGAGTTAAAAATACTGTAAACCATTAAATTAAAGTTTTTTTTTCTAAAGACCGTTACTTAAAAAGTATGTACATAAATTAGAATTTTATTGTATTTTTCTAGTGTCATATTTTTCTGTCATGGCCTAGCCTATCACCCGATTTCGGCTTGACCTTGACTTTTTGGACACCCTTTATATTTGATTTTAGGTACTTTTCGCCACAAAATAGGAATCTATTTAAAAAAAGTTATGTTTTACACTATTACAAATCCAATGTTTCGTATAGCCCCAAAAGCAGTCTTCTAGAACATTGGAGCATTACGCGCAATAAGCGGGTAATATTATAACAATGGCCAGCTTAGCTTTACAGGATTAATTTAAAATTTTGGACTTAAAATTTACAGCTGCACCATTTTTCTTTGCGCAGTATGCCACGGAGCGCGTATGGTGCCGACCTCCATGACTTCGCCGATGCCGTTGCCGACGGTGATGGCGACGCGGCCCGTGACGTCGGTGACGGCCGAGGAGCTGCCGTCACTGCCGCCGCCAGTCTGCCCCGACTCGACAAGTACCACCAGCCCGCTGGCAAGACTAAGGGTGGCCATGAGGAATGCGAGTTTCACGCAGATGAACGCGTTCTTTGACGCTTTTCTAGTGTTCTTCAGCGATGAGCATTTGGTAAGAATCACGGTATAATTCGGTATTGTATACTTCTCACCGATATGGTCTTAAGATTATAATAACTATTTTCATCAAATATCAAGGTACTCATGTAGTCTGAGAGGCTTTCCATGTAATTTTAGTCATAATTTGTAACTTTAGTGGCTCTGAGAAATGTTGACGTTTCAAGTCTTAAACTCATGTCTCCGCTTTTGAAACCCAAAAAAATCTATCACACCAAAAAATTCAAAATTGACGAATTTATACATAGAAAACACTAATAGTCATTTGAGAAATGTCCGGAGAAACACATTAAATTTGCCAATGCCGAAATTGCCACGCTGCGCTCTAACTCTGTCAATTAATGTTAAATATACATCACAGAGCGAGGAACCATCAGCCGAAGAGCGTCGCCTGGAGTACATAAGTGGTTGGGAAGGCGTAGGGACGGCGGCTGTCCTAGCTGACGGAGGTGCTGCCATCTGGGTGCCGAGTGGCGACGTAACCAGAGCTATAAGCACGCTCACCTGCGCCTGGCAAGTCTTTGACGCTGATGATCCCAACCAGCAGTCTATTGAGGAGTGGATTGCTGTAAGTGGAAGAACCTGTGTAACATTGTTGATGAAAAATCAAACTCATATTTGACAATACTTATGAGCAAACATTTAATGGTAGGTATAGTACACGAATGGATTTATTCCTGCCTAACTCTGCACAGTACACTACCAAGTATCCTTTAGCGCTGCAAAGCCCAATCTACTGATGAAAACTGCGATATCTTAAAGTTCTTCATAACCAATCGTTTACAACGTAAAACATATTAAAAGCACACCCTTAAATTAGTTTGTTCAGAATCAAATACTGTACTCGATTTAGTAATTTTAAACAACATTGTTTTTTTTTGTCCAAAAATAATTAAAATCACATTAATTGCGGCCACAGCCATTCGTTTCCTCTTCTAAGATAATCATAATAAATTGACGAAATCTGATCTATTCTTTGGGTGACACCTGCTTCGTACGTAGTAGCCTCTATTTTATAAGTACGGACAACAGCACGTCAAGGTAAACACTGCGGACTCTTATGCCGTTTTAATAAGGGCTAGTTTGCAACAAAAGTGGGTAACCTGATGTGCTGTCGACTGTACGTACTAAAATATTGAACTGCGCGATTGTAGATTGTAGTGTGTTCATGGCGTAGTTCACCCAAAATTAGTATAACTGTTTTTAGAAATAAATTATACATTATTTACATAAAATAATAAACATATTACTACATAATATTTTATATTTCAATTTGGAGTTTCTGTGGAAGTGCGTTATTCCTATAACATGTTGTATTTCATAGCTATATCGTAGTTCTACGTAGAAATTGAGGTCCGACCGGCGCAGGATATATTTGTAGCTACACTCTCAAGCTTACGGTCTCCTTGTAAGATATTTAATCTGTACATTACCTTTTTAAAAATTAGTACTTTACTAACGTATATTTTTTTATAGGAACGCCTCAACCGCCGTGGTCGAGTGGGCGGCGACGCGCGGCTGACGTCCTTCAACGAATGGCAGTCGTTGTCCACGAAGCTGCAGCAAGTGGGTCTGCAGATGATGCACGTGCCCACGTTGTTGGACCAGCTCTGGAACGAGGAGCCAGACCCTGCGAGACGCAGGCCCGACTTCTCAAAGATCGTTGCTAACTTACACCATATGGAATATACCGGTGAGGGATAGATGTAATAAATTTGATTATTTGAGTTATATCTCAAAAAGCGGTATTATACACGCGGCTCCGCCACCGATGATATCGGATTTTCAATAAAAATATTTCAACAGTCTTTTAGCCCCTTAAAAGGGTGATTTCTGAGATTGGAGACTCACTCAAGCTCTCTGTAAAGCTAATATGTATGTAGCGATTGGACTAATGGACAGATACTCTTCCGCAATATTAATAGGTAATAGTAATAATAGTCCCCCCTAGCCGATTTCGACTAAGGTGGCCAGTCACAACGATTATAGCCAGTCACAATGACTAGCGCAGGACATAATATAGTGCACAAGTGTGTGCGCAAACACAGGTGCACTCTCTATTCCCTCACTCTCATAGCCCGATGAGACAGCAATCTGACACGATCGGAGAGAGATCAGGCGCAGGACCAATGGCTTTTCGTGCTTTCCGAGGCACGGGGGTGAAACGGCGTCAACTCCAAACTCGGCAGCCCGGAGTCCCCGCCCGCCTAAGAATTTCTAGACGGAAAAACCCAGGTAGGTACATATTTTTGACCCGACCCGGGGATCGAAACCGGGACCTCTGGCGTTGCAGTGGCGCCACCGAGGCAGTTATTGCTTTCTGATAATATTAATATATAATTAATATATAATTATATATTCATTATAATTATATATTAATTATATATTAGGTAATCTTTAGCCTCTGGTAATTAGGAGGATTAGCGAGTTATCATGCTTACGTTTCCGATGAATCCGTATCTATCCGATGATCTAACTGTGAAGCATGTGTTTTTTTATTAAAGACCATCATTTACAGATTCGCAGTACCTTACAATAACTAATAGATAAGGTTTATTTCTAACCTCTTCTCTTTACTTCTTTAAACTATATAAAATTCAGTCTTTATTTAAATCGGTCTTTTAAAACCAGGTATGAGCTGGCGCGACAAAGTAGCAGCAGTTCGCGAGGAGCTCCAAACAATGGGAGCCGACGCGATGGTAGTAACAGCCCTCGACGAGGTGGCCTGGCTTCTCAACATCCGAGGCCGCGACTTACCATACGCCCCTCTGCTGAAGGCCTTCGTCGTGATCAGCACCAGGGAAGTGCGTGTTTACGCTCCGCCAGGAAAACTGTCCATGCCGGTTCGCGAGGCGTTAGCGGTCTATAACTGCTTTACTAATAATTGCACGAGGTATATAAATGATTTTTTTTTTGTTATTAACATAGATTATTTATAAGAAATGGTTCATAGTCGGTGCGTTAACTACTGAGTCGAGAGGCCTTAACGTCATAGAGGTAGGAATATGCAGCACAGTATGTAGCTCAATGGATGTTTTTATCGGCAAGTGCATAAGGGAGATGACTCTTAAACGTCTCCGTTGGTAGTCCGCAACTATGTATAGTTATTGGTTATTTATTGTATGTCATACATATTTATCGACCACATACAAAGGTAGGTATGTGGTATGATATGGTACGAGTATGTATAGGTATGTAAGTCGATAGCGACGAAGATAAATTATAATTTTAAAAAATACAATATTTTTTATCTTCTTCGTGACAATCTTATGCATCGAGGCTATGTTTCTCAGAGAAACGCTTTTTTACTAATTTAAGAATCCGACTTGTTTAACATAGGTTTTTAACGATACGAATACATATTGTAACTATTCTTAGGGTGAACGACTACGTAAACATCTACGCGGACCTACGACGAGCGACCGAAGCGAAGATCTTGGTTCCAGCATCGGGCACGTTCCAGCGAGGCGCTTCGGCCGCCATCGCTCAAAGCGTGCCACAGAACAAACGACTGTTCATGCTCTCGCCGATCATTTACTTGAAGGCTCAAAAAAACGAGGCCGAAGCGAACGGAATGAGGAAAGCCCACTTGAGGGATGCCGTGGCTATGTGCACGCTTCTCAACTATTTGGAGAAACAGGTGAGATTTTTATCATATCTTCTTGGCGATCCTTGACGGCTTTTCATTGTATTGCCATTTGAGTTTGAAACTTGAGTTACTAATATTATGATACGACAAAGAAATGTGGTATAAATAAATAAAAGTCGACATTACATTACCTTATTGCTCTGAGCTCAAAGTCAGTGCGTATGTGTCTTAACCACTTGTGTTAAAGAAAGAATTCACAATCAACCGCGCGGTGGTATGGTATGGTATGGTATTGATCAAAAGATAATCGCGATTTCTGTATTGAACAAATCCAAAATCGAACCCGGGATCTCAGAGATGGAGACACATTGAAAATTTTCGAGCCAGCTACTCAAAATAGTAATTACATTTGGCACTTAAGATTGCGACAATTCACAAGATTGGTACATAATCATTCCAGCTACTACACCTACTATTTTCTTCCAGACCAAAGCAACAATGAGCGAAGTATCCGTAGCTCAGATAGTGGACATGACTAGAGAGACGCAGGCGGGATACGTAGGCAGGGCTATGAAGACTAGGGTCGCTTTCGGACCCAGCGGCTCCGATCCTAAATACCGCGCGACGCCGCAGTCCAACCGGCGGGTTTTTACTAACTCTACACTTATTATACGCTCAGGAGGACAATATGATGGTGAGACTCTTTAATTAGATGAAAAGTTATACTGACGTTAATCTTGATAACTCAATGACAGAACTAATAATATTTGAATATATCGCCGAAGCGCTTTATGAAAAGCCAAATCAAAGCCAATCAATATTGTAGTCACACATAGACATACACAATTCAGTAGATAAAAACACTATTCAATACCTACCTACGAATATACGATTATGCATTTATAATCAGCATTACGTGATTTACATGAATACAACTAAAATGCTATCAAGAGTTTATATGCGAAATTAATAAATTTCTGACTGGTATTTATCTATAATAGCAGTTATGCGTCTGTTTACTACAATGATTCTGATAGAATGACAATCTATTATAAATTGCACTTGTAAAAAGCAACTTTGGCTACGTGACAGACGAGGAATTGAACCCCGTGTCTTACGCTATCCGGGCGTATGCCTATACCACTCGGCCAGCAATTAGCAAGCCTGTTGAATTTTCCAAGCGCTTTCTTTAACGCGTGGGCTGCGTGACGTCATCAATGTTACGAGATTGCTCTCACAATATCCGAAGGAAATATTGTTACAAATATTTAACAATCGGTTAAGATGAAGGAAGCCAATTTATGATTACTTTTTTGTTTTAATAGTGTTTTGTCACTATAAAAACTTAATAATATAAATTGCACTTGTAAAAAGCAATGACAACCTTTCAGAGGGCACAACAGTAGTAACAAGAACTGTCCACTACGGAGTTCCGACTAAAGAAATGCGTCGCGGCTACACAATCGTGCTCCGGGCAGCAGCAGCTCTAGCAACACTGCAGGCCCCATCGTCGCTCCCTGCGGCACACGCCGACCCGGTAGCTAGAGCGCCTCTTTGGGCAGCCAAGCAGGATTATGTGCATCCCACAGGGCATGGTGTTGGCGCCGCTCTTAACCGAAGAGAAGGTTGGATATTATGCTGTTTATTTTTTATTTGGAATGGTTTGCTTACTCCGGGCTAGACTTAAACAAGAAAGTCTATAGTCAAGCATAGCTAATACAAAGTTGACAATGGAGAGCTTATTCTAAAGAAACTAGTTAACTGGCAGCAGATGATTGGATAACATAAGCAATCTCGTTTTCAGAGTAATTTAGAATTAGAATACTAGATACAACTTTAATAATTATATTACGTCATTCCAGATCCCGTAGTCATTGACTACAGGCAAGATGTCAATTTGTACACGTTTAGAGAAGGATACTACGTTACCAGTGGTAAGCATTATAAAAAGTAGGTAATACAAGCCTCAAAAGCAACTTGAATGAACTAAAACGCCTTTTAAATGAACCTATTTCAATTATGGATTTTATAATCATGATTTGTCATATTTTAGAACAAGGATGGTACGACGCGAAGTTCGGTGTGAGACTCGGAAACGTCCTAGAAGTTATTTCCAAAACTAGTACGTACATTGGCTTTAGGGAAGCGACGCTGATTCCGTATGAGCCAAAACTAATAGAGCGGAATATGCTGACGGATTACGAGGTAATTTCTAAATAAATTCTTATCAAAAGGATCAAAAGATGTAATAATAACGCAGTCTTTTAAGACATGATGAATTTAATACAACATTTTCAGTCAACCTTACGATTATCAGCATAAGGCACTATTCAAATACACGACACTTTCTAACTAATAAAACGTTAGGTACATACTTAAAAAAACAGACAACATGCTTAGGGCCTATTTCACCATCGGATATTAAGCCCTAACCTACGAATAATTACTACTACGCAATATGAAATATTAGACAGCTGATAATGTTAACCAGAACTTAGATCATTGTAAAACATGCCGATAGGAGAAGTATCGCGCTTACAGACGTGCGCTTTTGGAAAGTGGAGAGCGATTGAATCTCAGCGAAGTTCATAGTTGAAAAAGCATCCAAAAAATCAACTTATTATGACTTCATCTTTAACTCTTACAATTTATTTCCATAGATACACTGGCTGAACGCATACAACGATCGCATCCGCAAGATAGTAGGCCCCGAACTGAAGGACCAAGGACTAACCGACGTGTACTATTGGATGATGAACAAAACCATCCATATTGAGCCCATGGCAACAGCCAAGAAGCAAACCAGCTCTTCTGCCTCTACCACCAGGGCTTTGGACCTTATACTAGTTGTATTAGGAGCTATTTTCATTCAAAAGTTCGGTGCAATGAAAGAATGCTAATTTAACGATGGATAAACACACGAAACTTAATGAATGATCTTTCTATTTAAGCAAATTACAAAGTTGAATACTTTAATGGTTTCAGAAACCGAAACACTACAGAAAACTAGGTTAATATAATGTTTTTTGGAGCTTGATTGTGTGAAGTTTCTTTCAGAGTAATGGGCTCAAGGCAGAGTTTCATTAATTTCGGCTATATCTTCTCATTTAAGTGTATCTACTAAACTAGGTACCTAAATATTCGATGTTGTATTGGTGTTGTAAAAAAATCTTTTAAGAAACGAAGTCATTTAATTATAAATTTGAATTTTAAATAATTTTACCTGTCGTATCGTATGACATATCAGTACTACTCTTAAACATCTGTTACTTGTTGTTAAAATTTATTTTTTCTGAAGATGATGTTTAGAATTATTTGTAATCAGTTATATCTGTGCATAAAAATTTATTATTAATATTTTCTATTGACTCTATTTAGATAATTATTTAAGATAGCAATATATTTAAGATAGAAGCAATATATTCGTCGTAGGTAAGCAGAATTATTTATGACGCAATAAATTACACACTTTTACTGAAAGTTAATAATTACTTGTTATGTCTTAACATGTTTTATTGCAGTAGCTAGGTAAGTAAGTTAATTATTTAAAAAATAAAATTGCTATGTTATATAGAAGTAGATGTGTGCGCGAAGTCCGAAATGGTGCCTTGAATGGATATAATATAAATTGTGTTCTATTTGCTATTACCATGACATTAAATAGCGATGAATGTCAATTCACTAGAAGACTAGAGTAATTATCAGCACTTTAAAATGTTAATTAGTGTTATTGGATATAGCAAATGCGTAGCCTGCGCAGATGAAAACTGAAATAAATTGTTTGCATAATATTATATTGAGTATTCTGTTACTTTAGATGTAATAGATAATTTTTACCGGTTTTACATGTCCTTTTTAAGTGACTGACAAAAACAAGTTTGTTTATTGCATAAGTTTCTTAAAACTGTAGATATTTATAATGCTTGGATTAAAAGATTACTATTAGCGACCAATGTGATGTGTATCAGGTGTCAGTGTGACAGGGAATGTATTAAAATCACTCAACTTACGAACTGAATAAATCATCACTGCCAGGTACGGACAACAGCACGTCAAGGTAAACACTGTAGTGCCTTATTCAGTTGTAATAAGGGCTAGATTGCTACAAAAGTGGGTGACCTGATGTGCTGTCCACTGTACATAAAAAAGTACAATTACATATGCATCTCCGAAAAGTATTATATCAATTTAAAATAATCGTTAGAAAACTTTAAAGTTAGACCCGTTGCACACTGCGTTTTTAGCAGCGATGTAGCATCGATGCAGCCGTAAATTGTCAACCTTTACACACTACGCTACTTTTAGCATTGACACTGTCGCGATACTGTCGTGCGTTAGTATCGATGCAGAAGCTAGCCATTGACAACTGTATCTGTATATTTAATTGGCCACTGTATCGATTCTAACGCTCGTTAGCATCGATGCAGTAGAGCGACTGCATCGATTCTTTTAGCAGCATTGATGCCAAAATCTATTATTCAAAAATATTTAAAAAAGTATGTGCTACGGCTAAATCACACCATCTTCGTAAAATAGTATCTAGCTCCAAAAATAAAGCAAAAGCTACATGGAGCATCATTAATAAAGAAACCTGTAAAAATAAATTAAGAGATAATAAATTTACATTAAAAATCAATGATAAAACACTAAATTCAAATCAAGAAGTTGCAACTGCTTTTGAATCGTTTTTTTCACGTATTGCGCCCACTACAACTAAAGAACTTGCCTCTTCTTCAGTAATAGCCGAATCTATTCTAAAACTTTATGTCAACGAATGTAATTCTCAATTTCACTTCATGCATGTAGGACCTGAAGTAATAATAAAAACATTTCTTGAGTTGAATATGAAAAAAACTGAGGATCTGTGGGGACTATCCGTGCATATTATAAAATCAATTATCGACACAATAGCTCCTCAACTAGCAATAATTTTTAATAAGTGTATTGATGATGGCCAATTTCCTAGTTTAATGAAGATTAGTAAAATAATACCGCTTTTCAAATCGGGTGACAAAAGCGACCCCTCAAACTTCAGGCCAATATCGATTTTGCCAGTCTTGAGTAAAGTATATGAAAAGATTATATTTAACCAAATTTTAGCTCACTTTTCATCAAATAAGTTACTACATAAAAAACAATTCGGTTTTACTAAAGGTAGAAGCACTACGGATGCAGGAGTTGCTCTTTTAACACATGTTTTTGATGCCTATGATAATAGGCATGATGCTTTAGGAATTTTCTGTGATCTATCCAAAGCGTTTGATTGTGTGGACCATGAAACATTGCTCAAAAAAATACGTCATTATGGGGTATCATTAAACTCATTAAACTTAATTAATTCTTATCTATCAGGTAGAACGCAAAAAGTATATGTAAACGGAATTGAGTCTTCTGGAGCGCCTCTAACAATGGGTGTGCCCCAGGGATCTATATTGGGACCACTTTTATTTTTGATATATATAAATGACCTCCCGTATTTTGTAGGAAATCTTTGTGATATAGTATTGTTTGCAGATGATACTTCACTTATATTTAGAATTCCAAGAGGTGAAGAAAATTTTGACGATGTAAATAATACTCTTTCACAAGTGTTACATTGGTTTACGATTAACAATCTCCTTCTTAATGGAAGTAAAACTAAATGTGTAAAGTTCACGATGCCTAATGTCCGACAGGCATCAACTCAGGTTAAGATAAAAGACAAATCGCTTGATATTATCGACTCCACAACATTCTTGGGAATCACTTTAGACTCCAAACTACAATGGGGTCCTCAAATAGAGGCCTTGTCACGGAAACTAAGCTCAGCTGCTTTTGCTGTAAGAAAGATTAGACGTTTGACTGATATAGAAACAGCTAGGTTAGTTTATTTTAGTTATTTCCATAGCTTGATGTCCTACGGTATTTTACTGTGGGGCTCGGCTGCTGATATAGAATCAATTTTTGTATTACAAAAAAGAGCCGTGCGAGCTATTTATAATCTAAAACCTCAAGATTCCCTACGAGAGGTGTTTAAAGAAATTAGAATATTAACTGTAGCCTCTCAGTATATTTATGAAAATTTAATGTATGTCCGCAAAAATTTACATTCATTCAGGAAAAAAAGTGATATACACAATTATAATACTAGGAATAAAAATAAGCTTGCTATTCCACAATTAAGGCTTCGAAAGGTTGGTAATTCTTTCATAGGGAAATGTATTAAATTTTTTAATAAACTACCAGAACACATTGTAAACTTACCGATCAATAAATATAAAACTGTCATTAAAGAAACCCTTATGACGAAAGGGTATTATAAAGTAGATGATTATTTGAAAGATAATAATGTATGGACTCGCATGAATACTACAAACATTGTAAACCTTTTGAAAAGAGGCATTGACAATAGTGACTGAGTTTGTTGCGCAGCTTCTTCTCAGCACTAGCCCAAAATTGTCCCGAAGCTGTGGTAGGGTTTATATTGGGACGTGTAAAAGTGTCCTCAATGGGCCTATTTGCATAAATAAATGACTTTTATGACTTTTATGACTTTTATTATTACGTGAGTCGCGGTGCTGTCGCGCGTTTTCAACTGCTGCATCGATGCTAAAAGTCAGTGTTTAAAGGTTCCATAAGCATTGCAATGCACCAACCCAACCTTTTGAAAACATATTGTGATCTATTGAAAAAAATATAGAATGTCATTTTTTATTAACTCCTGTAGTTTTGTCGTAGCTATAATAGAAGACCGATTTTTTGTTACATGAATTTCACTAATAATGAATACTTAGATATTAAAATTATGAATGTCGTAAACAAATCTACACGCGCGGTATAATAAACTTTATAACATTAGATTAATATAATATTATATCTAAGCACCGAGTGCCTTATTGAAACCGTAGAATGTAAAATTGCTTATTAGTTAGCTGACTTGATAAAATTATTAAAAGTTATTAATAAACAATGTGCCTATTTTCACTGTAGTAAATTCTGAATAGGTGTATTTATTTTAGCTTTACTATTACTACTGCACTCATAGCGAATACCATCTGTAATGTTTGTTAAATACACTTTATTTTGTGTGAAATTATTATATCTATATAATACATAAAAGCATGTAACAGCAATATTGTAAATTACGCAATAAATAAAATACGTTATTAGGTTTCATAGTTTTATTCTCATTGGTCCATATTAGTAATGAATCACACATAAGACTCTGCTCTTATTATAACTAACTACTCATAGACAGTTTGGAACACTTATATTTGATTTCTAGCGGTCCCCGCGACTTCGTTAACGACGGTTTTACTCGCTAGCGACGACGTAAGAAATCTATGGAAAATTGCACAGCGCCTCTAGCGGTCACTGACAGAACTATTTTTTAGGGTTCCGTAGCCGAATGGCAAAAAACGGAACCCTTATAGTTTCGTCAAGTCTGTCTGTCTGTCCGTCCGTATGTCACAGCCAGTTTATTCTGTAACTATAAGCATTACACAATTGAAATTTGGTAGGGAGATGTATCTTGTTAACCGCTTACCGATTCTCATACAAAAAATAAGAAATAATGACAGTTAAGGGGGGGCTCTCATACATGAAACTAAAACCAAATTTTTTTTTTGTCAAACCTATCCGTGTGGGGTGTCTATGGATAGGTCTTTTAAAATAACATTGAGGTTCCTAAAACCATTTTCTTTTAAAGTCAAACGTTTCATAACTAGACGCTTCCAAAGTGGTAAAATGGGCGTCCCCCCCATCTAATTTCTAAACCAAGCAAGTGTAAATTTTGAAAAAAATATATGATGTAGATCTTAATAAATACTTTCAACGAAAATTGGTTCGGACGGGATCAAACGAGTAGTTTTTGAGATATAGCACATTTTCAACAACCGCAAACATAACTTTGTACTTCATACAAACACTATGAAAAACAAAGTTATATTTGTAGTCAACAAAATATTGCGGTATTTTACTAAGTAAAAGTAAATGGATACCCTAATTCAGTTAAAGTTGGCACGGAACCCTCAGTGCGCGAGTCCGACTCGCACTTGGCCGGTTTTTTTCCATACAAAAAGTGACGTCGCCAATAGCGACTGAAAACGTCGTCGCTAGCGAGAAAACTCATGGTAAAGATGAAGTTTCATAAGCCTTCCTTGATATAAATAAGCTATCCAACACAATAATATTTTTTCAAATCGGTCCAGTAGTTGCTGAAATAAGCGCGTTCAAACATACTCTTCAGCTTTATAATATTAGTATAGATTGTTTACTATCAAGAATGCATAAAAGTCTAAGAACCACAGACAAAAATAAATGATTGTATTTTCGAGAAAAAAATGGTGTAGACTTTAAGGTCTCGATATCTTGTTCTTAAATGAATTTATATAATATTATGCCTTGTGGTCATTAGTATACACTTAATATACGTGTAATGAAGACCCAGCTTTATACCTCTACATATACTCTCATACTATGAATTTATTTTATCACAAATGCAATAAGCAAATTCTCTTCTATAAAATACCCATTCGTTTACAAATGGCACTAAACCCTTAAGTAATGAAGACTAAATTGACGAATTCTATTAGTTTGTGTAAAGCAAAAGCACGTGACAAGTAAGAAAGAAGTAGTAAAACAATAACAGATAAATATCTTTTGATAAATTAAAACTTTTGTCTACGCTTAAAATGTATGACAAAATACTTCAACATCAATTTAACGATAAGAATTAGTCTCTTTTAAACTTGTGTAAAACCTAAGTAAATCAAAAACGAAAAAAAAAATCTTTCTTTACGAGATAATAACAGAAAGGTACCAATTAAAATAAGCTTTATCAGGAAATGCGAGTAGGCACATATTCTCCGTAAATAATAACTCAATAAAACACAATGTTATTCGAATGTTAGCTCAAACGAGAAAACAATAACGTAATATACGAACACTATAAATTAACTTTGTACACAGTCCAACCTTTAACCCCATATACGATATAGTTAATCTTCAGTCTTCATCTATGTATCTTATCACACGCGTAACACATAATAACACGTATTAAGCGTAGTGCACATCGGTTTTTAAACCATACAATTAAACGCAAATTCAACGATTAAAATTAAATTCAAACAAATGCAAACGAACATACGTTTGTTTGCATTTGTTCGAAAAATTAATATTAATGTTTTATGCCAACTTTAGGCAGTTTTTTACATATTAATCACTGCCTCAATCGTGTGAATACACCCTAAAATAGATGACACTAGGGTATGAAATTATAATACTGTACAATTTACATGATAAACGAGTGTTTTAGTATGGATGTGATAATATCCTGATAATTTGCAAATCTAACGCAAAAATTAGAAGATACAATTTAATTATTATTCGAACTAAAAGTTTTATTTATTAGCGTGATCCCAATCGGCCAATATAATAATATACATACAATATATTTAACCAGTAAAATAAATAATTTGTTCTATAATATCTACAAGCTCGAGGAGCATAACGTGGTGTGAAGTAATATACAGTTATAGTTATCAAACTAACTACTTTAAATGCGTGTTACCGGCGTGCTGTGGCGTTATGAAGCGCGTTCATCTCCGAAGGTCCACCATTTCCACTGGCGCTGTGCTCTCTAGCCGAATGTGTTTTACATCCTGAAATAAGAACCTTTGATTAACAAAGCCTTTTTTTAGTGCGTCTCATAACGACACGATTGAGCAATAGCTCTATCATAACAATATAAGATTGTTATGATAGAGCTATTGCTCAATCGTGTATCGTGTTACTCTCCTTATTTCACCGCGGGACATGTCACTTAAAATTTCATCCTGTTTTTCATTCAAGGAAGGTTATCGAATCGATGTTGCAATATCATACTGTTCTGTTGTGTTGTGATAAATAAACATATTACACCTTTCTGTCACTAGAGGTCGCTGACTAATCATAAAAGTTTAAAGGTCAATAGTGGTTCAAAGTTAAGATTTAGTACAGATACCTGCACGCGTATTGCGATGCAGTTTTGATAGGGAAACGGCTGAGCTTTACTGTCAAATTCGTATTGCGATTTCGCATGATATTTATAAAATTATCATAATAAAACAACCTAAATATTAATATTCGTACCATTCTAGTTTCATTATAATATTATTATATTGATAATATCCGTTTACACTGAGTCGGAATTAAGATGCCTGAAAATTGAACGGCTGTTGGATCGCAATACGCAATTCCCTAGTTTTTTTGTAATAAAAAAAGATGAAAGGCTTACATAGAAGAGCGGCGGGTCGTTGGGGTGCGGATGGAAGCCGGATTGGCGACAGGCCGCTATGAACTCCATGCCGTAGTCCGGCGTCAGCGCGAAGTAACCCGTCCTGAAATTATGATGCTTGCTTTGGAATCCCAATTACTTTCTTAATGCTACCTATGACTTGCCATTTGAAATGGGTTATTTGTGAGCTTTGAGTGAGCGTAAGTCGCGTCAGTACCATTGTCAAAGTGAAGCTGCCAAAAAGGTTTTGTAGGTATTGTAACGCTTAATGGAACGCACCCACATGGTGGCTCAATTATTACAATTTTGTACTTGTACGTATTTTTTATATATATATATATACGCGTAAACAAGCATATAATTTCAATGTAGGAGACAAAATAATTATTTTTGTATGTGCGTTTGTGTGTGTGAAAGTACTAATCAATAAAACCGGCCAAGTGCGAGTGGGACTCGCGCATTGAGGTTTCTGTGCCAACTTTACCTGAATCACCACAATATTTTGCCAGGGGGCCATTTCAATACCACAATATTTTGTTGATAGCAATAATAACTTTGTTTTCATTGTGTTTGTATGAAGGGCAAGGTTATATTTGCGGTTGTTGAAAATGTGTAATATCTCAAAAACTACCAGTTCGACCTCGTTTAAACTATTTTATTAAAAGTATTTGTAAAGATCTACATCACATATTTTTGTCAAATGTTCACTTGCTTCTTTCAAAAATTAGAGGGAGCCCATTTTTCTAATTTGAATGCGTCTATCTCCCAAATGTTAGACTTTTAGAAAACAAGGTTTTTGGAACCTAAATGTCATTTAAAGAGACATATCTATAGATACGTTAATTTGTTTAATGGTTAATTGAATACTTCTACCTACCAAGTTTCAACTGTGCAATGCTCATAGGTTCAGAATGAAGTGGCTGTGACATACGGACGGACAGACAGTTAGACAGAGACTTGACGGGTTCCGTTTTTTGTCATCAGCCTACAGAACCCCACAAACGGGAAGAGTCAACCTTTAGCGTTATTTTTTAAAATCAATCATGCCATTCACAAATGCTACTCACTCGTTGTACTTAGGCGCGCAGACTATGGCGATGGCCTCGGGCATCATCAGCTGGTACGAGCACTGCGTGTGCAGGTCCACGGACGACAGGAACGCCGTCTGCGTGGGGTGCGTCTGCGCATACATAAATAAAAAACTGTAAGTATATTCATAAAGATGAAATAAGAAACCAAAAATTGCGCACGGACGGGACTCGAACCAGCAACTTTCTGGCTAACCGGGCCAAACGCTCTTCCGATTGAGCTACCGTGCCGTTGGTCCGACCGGGCGAAATTTCTGGTCTTTTATGAATACCGACGTAATTACGCGTGACGTCTGCGCTATCCACCCCAACTGTTTTACAACAGCAGGTAATGTCGTAATAACGTAGGTATCCATAAGAGACCAGAAATTTCGCTTGGTCAGACCGACGGCACAGTAACTTAAATGGAAGAGCGTTTGGCCCGGTTAGCCAGAAAGTTGGTGGTTCGAGTCCCGCCCGTGCGCAATTTTTGGTTTCCTATTTCATCTTTATGAATATAAAATATGACACTGTGAGTATTAAAAACATTCTAAACCATAAGTAAGTATATGTTACCGTAAGTGTAAACACCGTTACATTATAATCACTCTCGCGATATTACTAATAAATAAATAAATAAATTGTTTATTAAAATTCATTGGAACTGTCGATAGATTGTGAACCGTAACATACTATCTACAATTTAACGCATTAATTTGGAACAGAGTTTTTGTGATTGTAAATTGATTTCTAGTCAAAAATGACTTCGAATTATTCATAAAAATATTTTGAAAGAAAAATGAATCAGAGTATAGCCAAAGGACTTGAAACACATAGAACGGCTTATAGTAAGACCGACAAATCAGGGCTGTCCCTGACAATTAAACGCGCCATTCCGCGCGATAGACTGTGATTTAACGGTTTCACTTCGATTAATTACAATTTATCGAACAATAATACTTCTAATTTCTTCTGTTGAAAAATAGCTTTTCCATCCCTAGGGTGGAAAGTAATTTAGTTTTAATTGCTACGATTAGGCGCGGAGTTAAAGATATTTGAGTCACATCATAATTAAAATAAAAAAGCTTTCCATATTTTTAAGATAAGCTAAACATTAAGAGCGTGTTTATTATAGGTAGTCACTGATTTGAAAAATGTACAATTGATTTCTACTTTAAAATCTACTAATATAATATTCGGTTGCCCGCAATACATAGTAACACTTTTCTTTTCATTTTAAATTGTCACATTTTGTTTGTCTTTGACAATATTTTTTTTTAATTTGCTCAATTATTGCACAGATTATAAAGCAGGCGTAGGCGACTTGCCGCGATTTTGTTGTTCATTAATCTTCTTACTCACTCCCCCACCTTCAGCTGTCACTCATAGCGCTATCTCATGAGGCACAATTGAACCAGGAATTCGACATAACCTGTGGCGGTTTTGGTGACAAGGTTCAGTTTGCGTTCTTAAATCTATCGATATTTTTTTACAATGATTTGAGAAATTTGATTGAAATATTTGATATCTTTCGCGTTATATGTACTCTGTTTTCTTCCGTGCCGTTACTGTCCTAATCGTGTGTTTTATGTATAACAACAGTAAACAAACTGATATGTGATGTAAAAACTTGAGGTTTCGTCACTCGCCAAAGATCATAATATCTCATCATCGCATCACAATCGCACAGCTAAATTTATTTATTTTTCCTCACAGTCGAAATGAAAAATAGTATGTTTAACTCGGGTGAAAGCACTCATTTCACTCTCGCATTATTAACCAAAAACATTTCGAGTGAAATGGGTCACTTTCTCCTCTTGTATAACAATCTACTATTAAATTGTCGGCAGTTCAAAATTTATGGACATTTTACAATATCGCTAGAGGTTATAATCTAACGGTATTTACAATTTTACGGCGACATGTGTATACAATAAAAAATAAACACGTGCTGTTTTTATTGATGACAATGAATATGTTTTTTTTAAAGAAAGAAAAGACTTAATACAGCTGATTAAAAACCATGATTTTGTATTTTAAGAAAATTATTGTAATGTTTCCTCTTTGTGAAACCATATTTTGTAATACACATTAGTTGTAAAAGGGGTCACCTTTATTTCATGATAACGTAAAATTAATAAAATCTTATCTTTAGATATTACGAATGCTGTCAGATAAGGATCACTATATCAAATCATACACGCAATTTTCTGTAAATTGAACACCTTCAATTTTGGATGTTATATTAGAAAGGTAGATCCTATTTTTTTATCGGTTGTACTAAGTTTACTATCAGCAAATACGTTTTTTTACACGAAAATTAATTTCATCACAGAAATCATCCTGTACGGCCTGTAAATATTATATAAGGCTCTGGTTCTAAATTTTTACAGGCGAAGCCGCGTGTATCCGCTAGTTAACAAACAGTCCTCACATGTATCCAGCCGAGCGTGATGAGGTTGTGCTGGTCCTGGTAGTGGAATATCTCCTCCTCGTTGTTGGTGACGCACGAGTCCGCCGTGCCCGTCTGCTTCGGCACCACCACGTGCGTGATCTTCAGTTGGTCGCGCTCCTGGAAGAAATAGTAGATTGTTATACAAGGGGAGAAAGTGACCCATTTCACTCGAGATGTTTTTGGCGCTCGACCGGAGTGAGAGCGCTAATTATTCGAGATTGAAATGGGTGCTTTCACCCGAGTTAAACATACTATTTTTCATTTCGACTGTGAGGAAAAATAAATACATTTATCTATGTAATTGTGATGAGAGGATAAGATATTACGTTCTTTGGCGAGAGATGAAACGTCAAGTTTTTTACATAAAACACACGATTAGAAGGACAGTAACGGCACGGAAGACAACAGAGTACATAAAACGCGGACAATATCAAATATTCCAAATCATTGTTAAAAATATCGATCGATTTTATGCTTACAGACAATAATAATAGTAAAAGAACGCAACCTTAACCTTGTCACCAAAACAACCACAGGTTATGTCAAATTTCAGGTTCAATTTTGCCTCATAAGATTGCGCTATGAGTGACAGCTAAAGGTGGGAGTGAGTAAGAAGATTAATGAACATCAAAATCGCGGGAATTTGTCTCCGCCTGCTTTATAATCTGTGCAATAATCGACGAAACTAAAAAAATATATCGTCAAAGACAAACAGTGTCACTATGTATGGAGGTCAACCGAATATTATATTTGTAGATTTTAATTTTATTAAAATTATATACCAATTGTATTTTTTTTAAATCAGTGACCATAATAACACACGCTTTGAATGTTTAGTTAATCTTTAAAACATGGAAAGCTTGTTTATTTTATTAATATGATGTGACTATTTTCCACCCGTCTATCTTCACATAAAAGTTCAATGTTCCGAACAGAAGAAATGAAAAAATAATTTTAATTCATTCACAGCCGTAACGAGTAAACAACTACAGTTTCTGTGTCATTTGACTGCGTAGTATTTAACTGGGGCTACGTATATATGGAGTACAGCCCAGTATCTAACAGTGTTTATAAAGAGTGAGTGGCTGGTTTTCAAAGCGGGTAGAAAATGTTATCATATCATACTGTTCCGAATGTAATGCTAAATGGCACTCCTCTAAATACGGTCTCTTAATTTAACTACCTCGGGCACTGGGTCACCGAGTCCTTAGAGGCAAGGCTTGAAACCGGTTCAAAATATACCGGTATTATAACGGTTAAACCGGTTTTATCGTAAAATTCCGTTCGAGCGAAACCCAATAAGAGCGATACTGTGAACCTAAATAAACCGGTTAATGCCTAGCCGCTTGCGACGATCTCAACACGACTTGTTTTTTGACCGAATAAAAAGAGGTTATACTGATTATCAGATTCTTCACAATTATTTCCTTGGCCATTATATTGTTTAATAATATAAGTATAATTTTCAAAAATATGTCGAACAATTAACACTGTACGTATCTGATAGTATATACAAACAAAATACGTTTTATTGAATAAAAACAAACGTCAGATGCGCTCATCGCTCGCAGATCTTAACAAAGATCAGGTGGTTGTCCTGCGTGAACGAAAAGTTAAACGGGTTAATGAAAAAAACCCATTTTTTTTCCAAACCGGTTTAAAAACCGGTTCAAAGGAACATAACCGTTTTCAATAAGTTCCACCTGTATTTTCGTTAAACCGGTTCAAAAACAATACCGGTTTCCAAGCCCTGCTTAGAGGACAATACTAATATTGAGCGCGGACGTAGGGCACTGGCAATTCGTGGCAATATACTGGAACGCAGGTTCTCAAGGTGTACAGACAATGAAAAGGTAACACTGTTCCAATCATACTGTCAGAATTTCTACACTTGTAGTTTTTGGGTCGACAACAGTCAAAGAACTTTCAGTTCTCTGCGAGTTTTATACAATAATATATTTAGGATGCCTTTGCGGCTGCCGCGATTCTGTAGCGCGTCAGGAATGTTTGCGGATGCAGGCATAGATGGGTTTTCAGCCATCTTACGCAAAAGAACTGCGTCTCTGATGAGCAGACAGATTGCTGGTGGGTCCAGGGTTCATTTTTTGAACACTGGAATAAATTACATGTAAACCCTAAACCTAGTGCGAATTTAATTACTAACATTAGTTAATAAGTTTTGTTTTTTGTGATAATAACCCATATGGATGTAATTTCTGAAATAAAATTATTATTATTATAAAGAGAGTAAAGTTGTAAAAAGCTAGAGCGATTTGCTATAAAACAAAAGCGATAAACCATATCGATTGAGGCTCCACGCACAGCTTACCACGGATACGTATCATCGGTACTGAGTTATGGCATAGTTTTGTGGGGCGATCCGGTAGATATAGACAGAGCATTCAAAATACAGAAGATAAATTGAAATTGAAGTTATTCATTTGCAATAAATAGTTAAAATTTTATCATAATATAGTTTATACAGCTTACAGACCTATTAAGCTGTTAAGTACAGCATGCATTTAAATATATTACAAATGATTTGAGATTTAAACATGTCAACAGGATAATAAATATTACAATTCAATTTAATTAATAATAAAAGTCAATAAATGATGGCGATTCACAATAAATTAGTCATTCTGGAATTCCTTCACATTATAATAGCATTTATTTAACAGCCAGTCTCGTAAATTTAAGATGCATTCGAGCTCTGTGTGACGTCTGGTATTTAGACAGTTGCAGAGCCCTCTTTAAAGAGCTAAATTTGCTTCCGTTCCCTTGCATATACATAGCGAAAGCTTGTCTTATTGTAAGAGCCTTTCCCCGTTACTATAAAACAAGTTAATAAATCGCTGGTAGGCTTTTAAGGCAACAACACATAAACCTAATGCATAAACCTCCCTGTCACAAGGATATATATAAAAGAAATGCATATATAATATAATAGGATTACTGTTTTGTACAACTTATTGCCGGAAGAGCTAAAAACACTTCAAGGGCCAGTATTTAAATATTTAATTTAATTGTAATTTCATCAAGATATTTTAATTGACATGAACTGTAATTAAATTTTGACACGTCTGCGATCAGACTGAACACATGTGCTTCTACTTTTAAATATTATCTTTGTTTACTGTGTACTCCTAGCAATTAAACGTTTGTTTGAGTTTGAGAGTGCGTTCCACTAAACGCTCGCACGAGCCGCGCTCATGACCACTCGTTTACCCGTTCCACTTGATCGTCATCTCAAATGGATCGCTCACTGACTCAGTAACTAAAGCGAAAACTATGTGGAAGTGACTATTATAGGCACTGACCAGTACACCGGCGAGTATTCCACACGTCTCGGCGTTGCGCGCGGTGTTGGCCGCGGCGAGCTGTAGAAAGCGCTGCAGCAAAGCACTGGGCACCAGCACGGTGCGGAGCCCCAGACGCGCTGAAAGCGGCGGCAGCGCTGTGTCGATGTCGCTACCGCTGGAGATGATATAAACAAACAGTAGATGGTATTATGATTTGGATAGCATATGTCTCAAGTGAATACAAATACTATGAACGGTCGAGGTCTCTCACGAAATAAAAACGGGCGTCTCTTTGAACAAAAGTAATTTTTGCTCTTAAAACCTTATCATCAGACTAGCGGTTTGCGAGTGGACGTGAATAGAGATGTTAAGAACTCGAGTCTTATGAGTCCTAAATTTTGAGCTCGACTGACAAATTGCACGACTCGACTCGTTACAACAAGACTCCCAAGACTAGAGAACTAAAGTCTATATGAGCTCTTGAGCGCAACATGGAACTCGAATCTTTTTTAAGCGCTCGAGTCGTTTCTACGGGGCGAGTCGATTTCGAGTTCTTTTCCTTTTGGAGTTCCTTTTTAATCAGGTAATAAAATGTTACTTTTGTGGGATATACGCTCAAGACATAAGACTCGCACCCTTTTGAGACTCAAGATTTTTTTAAGACTCGAGTTCTATTTTAGCGCTCGAAAGACTGAAGGTCGGTTCGACTCCAGACTCGGAGTTTAGTTACTTCACTGAGTCGTTTAAAATTGAGCCGAGCCTAAGTATTAGGACTCACAAGACTCGAGTTCTTAACATCTCTAGACGGAATGAGAACGCAGCAAATCCGTCGCGGACACCTGGCGGATGCGCAACGTTTTCGTCGCGTGTTTGTAGCGTTTTTGGTTATTACAAATATAGTGCTTTATCAACCTTATATGATGGCTGCCCACTGCACCTATGCAGTATGCAAATTCAGTATTTTTAGACAGTCTTTACTATTGTTATCCCAGTCTTCTGTTTGCTTGGGTTGCATACAAATTTAAAACAAGTTTTTAATAATAGCTTGACAAACATGTCTCCCGAACTATTAATTGTATTGTTGAAAATCGACTTATGAAGAAAAATTTAGGTCCCTAAAAGAGAAGGCACGATACTGTAAAAAATGGTTTTCATGATTTTATTCGTCCGCAACGAATTTGCTGCGCATCTGCGGCGTATTCGCTACGCACCCGCAACGTATTCGTTGCGTGCCCGCTTCGCTTTGTAGACGCTGGCAATCCGCTAGCGTTATAAGGCTCTTAAGGTAGTTAGATGGAGCGGCGTATGACGAGGTAGAGGTAGGAGGACGAATATAGCCGCATTTCTATAGTTGAAGTTAGCGCGTGGAACGTCGGAGGTCGCTTCACACGTAGCCTCACCGTAAACGGTAGAAACGCGCGAAGCCACGCGTCTCCTTGAAAGAGGCCTTAGGTGTCCTTTATAAAGGCCAGTAGCAGTAACTAGGTTAGGGGCCGTCCATTAATCACGTGAGGTCGTTTTTCTCATTTTTTGACCCCCCCCCCCCTCTCTCCCTGATGATATTTGGTGAGGTTTGGGACCACTCCCTCCCCCCTTTCCTTCTGGATCACGTGTTTTTTTTTTAAGTTTATGTAAAGGCTATTTTTGACTGTAAAGTAAATATTTAAAAAATGGTGATTCGAAAAACATTTATATGTATTTGCAATAAAATTAATGAATTATATAATTAATGTTGTCTTTGTCCCACGGAGTTGCAAGACTTTCATTTAAGGTTACAACTGGTAAAGCTTCTTATTCACTGGCAGTTGTTATTGGCAAAGAGGTTTGTTACATCGTTCAAATTTTCGCGTCGTTCAAAATTTCCGTTCAGAAATAGCGCTTTTTGACAAAATATAAATAAAATTAATACACGTGATGTCTAACGAGACCCCCCCCCCCCCCTTTGATGATGTTTTCCGTACCCTCTCCCCCCCCCCCCTTTGAGCCTCACGTGATTGATGGACGGCCCCTTAGGTACCTGTGCGGCGTGGAGGGCGGTATGAGCGGCGGCACCGGCTCGTAGTGGCGGGCCGGCGCGCGCGGCGGCTCGGCGGCGAAGTCGTCCGGGTACAGTACGCCGTCCACCGGAGGCGCGGACGGAGACACTGCCCACTCCTCCTGGGACCGGACAGGAGTAGTGACAAATTAGACCCCGCGCAGACTTTTCATAGGCTTCTTAATCAGTATAATGGAGTAAGCACTTGCACCAATTGTAACAACTCTGCATCTATACCAATTTTAAGAGAACCAAACTCTTGGGCGGGAATAGTCTGTGGTCTGTGCAGCAGGGTCTTACTCATACACAGTTATGTTTGAGCTACTGCTAACAAATTATTTCGAAAATACTCCAAAACTGAGGTACAACAATCAGCAGCCAAAGTACATCATATTTTAAAGAAACAATGAAGAGTTGCAGTAGCATAGAAAATGTGATCAAGGATATTTTTGCCAACATAGTGCAGTATATTTTTAAGTGAGATAATAGACAAAAAACTAATTTATCTATTTTATTCATGATGTTTCAAATTAGAAAGATTCTAATTGTGTAAGATTTTTTAAAGTATGAAAGAAATTATACTTTGAAATTTAAAGGCTGGCATAAGACAATTGAGTGGAAAGCATTGTTATTTGAATCAAAATCAGGTTTGGCCTGGATAATTATCGTTGATAATTATCATGATAATAACGTGTTGATAATTATCATTGATAATAACGAGTAACTGATATTGTGCAAAACAAAACTAAATAATATATATGTGTACCCAAATGCATGGTTTTTCATCACAATATCAAGTGTGTATCCAAACCTACGGAATTCGCCCTCACTGTCACTGTTATTTGTTTTCCTTTTCGTGATATTGTGATCTAAATGTGATTTTATTAATAATAATAATAATGAGTATAAGAACCTGTGCATTTTTTGCTTAAAAATATTATAGATAATTAATTATCTCAAATAAATAAAAATTAAATAAATGCCTTTAATTTCTGGCTATAGAAAAATATATTAATAATTTTAAAATTGCATTATATTTAATTAAAGCATTAGTAAATAGCACTCAAAAATTACAATAATTTAGTAGTGCACACATCAAAATTAACAGTTTTTTTAACAAAAGTAGTCACAGGCAAAACTTAAAGTAATATCTAAATATAGAAAAAAACTTTCATCTATATATGCGCTATTTCATTTGATAGTTGGATAATTATCAGATAATTATCGGATAATTATCAGAGAAAATAATTATCTTGATAATAGCCAACCCTGATCAAAATCTAAGCAATAATAAACTTATTACTATGCCATAGCCCATACCGCATGCATGAGGTGAGGGGTGGGATGGTGTTTATCCCGTCTGTTCTCATCAGCCTGCAGACGTTCTGCCAGCTTGGCATCTTCAAGCTCTTGCTTTTTCCTTTCTTCCTCCATCTTACGCCTTTTCTCCTGAGACAAAATATTAAAATTTACACATGGTTATAAGGCCTTAATATAAATTAATAATTGAGTAATGCATTATGAATACACTTTATTCAAGCAATTCAGGTATGTTTTTGTTAGGTTTTAGATATCTATATGTCTAAACTTTTTCAAAGCATTATATATTTTTATTAGCATAAGATACTTGCCTCATTCTCCTGATAAGCTACATGTTCTTTTGCATACTGTTCTAGCAGTTTTTGCTTGAGTTTTTCAGCTTTTGGCATTACTTCTTTAAGCTTGGCTTGATTAACTGATTTCACCTGTGCAGGCACAGTGGCATACTCTGGATGTTTCCTGATCTTCTCCAGGAAGAGGGTCATAAACTTCATGTACAATATGTATGCGTTTTCAAGACTGCCTTCCGCTAAGTACACATTAGCCATCCTCACCATTTCTAATCCCGAACGATAATACCTTCAAAACAAAACTTCATTCAACCAACTGTTTGAACATGGCTATTTTTTGCTGGCTAATGTTTTATCAAATGCGGTAATAGTCTAAATTGGCTATTTTAGCTGGGTTAAGTATTATCAAATGCGGTAATAGTTTGAATTAATGTAAATTTCTATGAGTCATTGCAGAATTTTACACTTTTAGTTCATCCAAGGATAGTAGTCTACATGCGATTTCATAATACATTAATTTAAGGCCTAAGTAGCGAAATACCTTCGAGGTGGGACATTAGGATCCACTTCGACCATGGTGCCGTAGTTTGCAAGCTGTTTAACTCTCATTGCAGGTTCCAGAGATGCTAAATCTGTTGGCTGCTTGGTGCGCTTTTCTTCTGGCTGCATGGCCGTGAAGTTGCGATGGGCGGTGTAAATAATTAAATAGTAACTTATTTTGAAAAACTAAAAGAAATTATAATTAGATTTCTGAAAACCCACAATAAAATGAAATCTAAGAATTGCTTGAAATGACATGGAAATGACTAAACTGACTGACAGACAAGAGACAAGCAAGAAAGAGCCAAGACAAGACAAACACAAACACAACAAACGACAGGCTGACAGTAGCTGTCAATGTGTCAAGAGACCTAACAGTTTTTTTTTTGGTCCTCTTCTTTCCGTTTGGATTGGAAAAGGCAAAGGTTTAAACCATACAGCCTGGACATCAGTAATTTATTTGCTGTAGTTGAATCAATACTTAAAACTAAAACTAACACTAAACTAGCCTAACTTAACATAACTCATTGAAATGCGAGGTGGTCCGCATTCCAATGCTCAACAAGGAAGCTAAGCAGGAACAGCGATCCGGGTAAGACGACGCGATTAGAGCACGCTTCACCATAATTCTCACTTTAACTTCATTGTTTTCTTCAAAAGCACGAATTATCATGACAATTCCACCGCACAATCACAATAATTGACCCGAAAATAACAATTTCTAAAATGATGAAATATGGTCCGTCCTTCCCTTTTCGTTTCCCGCCCGAAATGTATCGACCTAACAGTACCTATGTACTGTCAATCTTTTCTTGACATACAAGTTGTAGTAACGTCCCTGGATCAAAGACCTACAGACAATTCTATAGTATTGTTCTTTAATATTTACACATGACTAAAACTAACACTAATCTAGCCTATTTAGCTGATTAAGTTGCGAGGCTGGGGCATTTCAACAAAGAAGTTTAGCACAGTTTTTGTATATTTTTTATATTTAGATAGCCAGACATTTGGCCACGATTGCTAAGTGACAGTGCATCCTATAATGGACCATGTCTGCCTATTCACTCCTTTCTTGAAAAGGTCCAAATTGTAGTTGACAGGGAACACTTTTGCCGGCAGCTAATTCTACCGCCTTGCGGTACGTAGTAGAAAAGATGTGCGAAATCGTTGGGTGCGTATTGTTGGGATCTCTACGACATAGGAGAAGCCGCGCCCGCGTCTTGTGTTTCAAATATGAAAAGAGACTGGTGGAATCAAGGCATGCAATTCCTTCGCACAACTCCGAAATGTAACCTGTAGAAAAAAATTGTTAAACTTTTTGTGTATGTATTTTGGTTTTGAAGTCGGTTTTTACTTTTTTAAAAATAATTTTATTTCTTCATTTTTACAGGAGAGGGGGGGGGGGGGGGAAGATGCAACTAATGACTCTGTTCTTTAAGAAGCTACAAACTACCATTATAAGTTCTGTTATTAAAATTATTGAACTCCTAAGCGTTAGAGGAGTTCTAGTAACAACTAAGTAAGCTAAAAAAAATTCGAATCGGTCGACAAATTACTGATATGAGGTAACATAGATACAAAAAAAAAACATACAGTCGAATTGATAACCTCCTCCTTTTTGAAGTCGGTTAAAAACCGACAGATATGCTACTCTTCGCCTATGCACGAGACTCAGCAATTTGTTTTCGAAGAGTTCATCGTCGCTGATAATTTTCATTGCTCGGTTTTCAATTGAGTCTGAAGCAGCCAGCTGATTTTTGGCAGAATCATCCAAAAGGTGGCAGCAGCACTCTATGCAAGATCGGACCTGCGCCAGATAAATTTGTAGATGGTGGTCCGTGGTGAAGTACTGCAAAACCCTGGAGAGAACGCCAAGCTTTCTTGCTGTTGTTTTGGCTACAGACTCGGTATATTGCCCGAAGTTCAGATCAGAAGACAGTTGGATGCAAGTCAAAGACAAAGAAAAGAAGCAGTTTAAGCATAATTATATATTTTTGTTTTATGTACGTTCCACCGACTTTAGACGCAAAACAATTGTATTAACAATAAAAACTGTCCGAGATCAGTGGTACACACATCAGATGTGCGCTGGTGCTGGTATGCAGCAAGACCGAGGTTCAGTAAATGAGAAGGCAGGGTTTCTTCGGTTTACTGGTGAGCAGCGGAGGTAGTTGAGTGAGTCGTCGGTATCTTCTCGGAGAGTGCACGCTTGAATGGGGCATGCGCCGAATAATATATAATTTATATATATTTCGCCTACCCCCGCCACCCCCACATCTTTATTCGGACGATAACATGAATTTTAACTACAGTATTTTTAGGTAGTACCTACTTATGACCTGGGTGCTTAACTAGTAATATGTGCCTACATAATTAGTCCCTAGGTTTACAAGTCTTATTGGATTCCTACATTACATTATATAGTGACACAGAAAATATAATAGTACTTTAGTGATTAGTTTTCCGTGAGCGAGCGAGATGTAGCCCACATCTCCTATCTCCCTCTGGAGATGGTCTGTTCGCTCGCTCCGGTACGGGTGAGGAAAACTAACAAATGGAAATATTCTTTATTTACAGAGGTAGGTAGTCGTAGTACAGCAGCACGAGCACGGCCGCCGCGCAGCACAGCAGCGACAGCACGACTACCTACACTTAACAATGACAAACAATAAACTTATAAACCTAGTACTTTCTTTCAAAATTAGGTCAATTACATTAAACATCATTTGGGGTGTCTGAATATTTGCGCATTTAACATTACACGTTGGATTAAGCACGCGCATTTTCGTTCGATGTCTGTCATAGTCCGGCGCTTTTAAAGGTATACTTTAAATAAGGAAAGACCGGCATCATTTTGTAACTAACAACAAATTTTAACATGAGTTATATAATTTCATTTATTTTATTTCAAAGGCGGATACACTTTATTAGGTCATAAGCTTAACTATCAGCACCTTTAGTTCCTTTATTATTATTATGTACATTGGTGATGTGTGTGGAACTCTGGACTGCACTTTCGACGTCACGCACGCTCTCGCGTACTATAAAGTCTGGTTTTCTTTGCTAGTCGAATAATGTAAACAATCTTTTAACAACTTTTTAAATAATACGAGTGAATTAAATTTATTTACCATTTGATTTTAAAATGACTCAGTGCTAAACGATCAAATAAATAAATATTGGACACCAATAACATACATTGCTCTGATCCCAAAGTAAGTAGCTAATTGCGCTTGTGTTATGATGATATCAGATACAACGGTGGTACCACAACACCCAGACCCGAGACAATATAGAAAATTTTGATTTCTATATTATCCCGACCAGGAATCGAAACCGGGACAACGGAGTGTCGACGCCATGAAACCAGCGTGCTTAACTACTACACCACGGAGGTCGTCCTGTCGAAATATCTATGTAGTTGGTGAGTTTTATGTTTATCCTATTTCAAAGTGAATTATTTTGGTAAAAAGTAATGTCAAGATTGTTTACAAAATGCGACAAGCAATAAGTAACAGACTTTAGGCAACGAACGGTTACTACAACATCTCAGTCTGGAGACTCAGTCCTGGTATTCTGGTCCATTCAAAATGATCAGAGAAAGATCGTGTTAATTGACCATTAATCTGGTGTCAGTCAGTCTTCTTTTTCAAAGCGTGTCGATGGTAAACGACCTATTAGAATGAATAAGTTTACTTTATAATGAATTACAAATTACCTTACTTATTCCTACTTATTGACTTGGTAGACTGGACTGATGTGAGACTTAGCGAGCATATTGTAACATGACGTCGTGTCAAGACGCGCCACGCGCCATTGGCCACTGCCATAAAACAGCGCACGCTTGACCGGGGGGCTACTACCAACAGCACAAAATCATTACAAAAATCATATTACCCAAGAAAATAAGTTAGTCACGTAAGTAACAATAAAACAAGTTTTCCAGTCAGTATGTATATTCGCAGCAACCACAACACAGCGTACAACACAAATAACAAGACAAAAATATAGGACACCACAGAGAAAGTGATAGCATCATCATCAGAACGTAGCCACATTGACAACAAGCATTGTAGCATGTTAAAAAAGCGCGGTATACTGATCTACATTTACGATAAATCCAGAAACATGGTCGTTTTCTCAGTTTGCTGATATGCTCGCAACCCAGGAAATCATCCCATTCAGATTCTGCTGAAGTTATTGTCTGTCCCAAGGATCTCAAACGGTCACGGAACCCTTGATAACCTTTTTCTTTAACTTTTTTGCATTTTACTGTACTGTACTGTTTAGCTGTCATTGATCGACATTTTTCAAACTTTGCTGCTTTGTACTGAGCAGGTGCCTTCGATCGATGACGTGGTCGAGGAGGAATATAAATTTTACAAGACGTCGGCCCCGTTCTAAGCGGTGGCCTTGAGTGACATTTACAAATTTTTCGCTTGATTGGGATATTATATGACCTTCGAAGTTGGCAGTCTCTAGAAATTTGCGGCTTTTTGTGTGCTAGAGTCTTTTTTCGCTTCGGACAAGGCTGGCTTAGAGAGGGTGGACAGACCACGCCTCTGTGTAAACGGCTAGGTATTCTTAGATGTAAACTTTTATGGTCTAGGGCATCATAGGCAGGTTTAGGATAACCATCGATCCGACGCGGTGGTCGGTCGCCCGGTTGAACAAGTTCGCGTTTTTCTATCTGAGAAGCTTTAGAATATCGATTTTTCGGTATATAACCATATTCCGGGAGGAATCTTTGATCTGAAGGTTGATTTGTATTTGGGGGATAATTCTGAGAAGAATTATTACAATGCATAGGATAGTTACGATCTGCGGAATATTTCCAGTCCACCGGATAATAGTTATCCTCAGGACGGTCCTTGTCCACAGGATAATCTTGACTGTCCACATATTTATGATGAGTAGGATAATTGCGATATGAGGTATAATCTCGATAGTCACGATCGTCAGCATAATTATGTAACGTAGAATAATTTTGCGTGTTTGACTTGCGATCCTTAGAATAGTCTTGATTCGCAGAAAACTTATGATCCGCAGCATAATTCTGTTCCGTAGAATGATTTTGGTCCGCAGGACAAGTGCGCTCCGCAGGATAATTTCGATCCGCAGAATGATACAGATCGCCAGTATCATTGTATTTATCCTGAGGATTATCTTCAGGATAGTTAGTTTGTTTTGAAGAATATGATTGTGGTAAGCAATCGTGATCATGTTTATATTTATTGATGGGTTTACTTAATCTGGGTTGGTCTGGATCGTCCAAAAAAGTCACTATCTTACTAGGATGTGACTGAGGTTTAGGCATTTCAATAGAAAGCTTTTGATGTATTTCAGGCCGCTTACTTCCTTCACTAACTTCATTTTCTACTGGTTTCATTAACCACCCCCTATCTTTATCGAAGGACAACACGTATCTTCTGGCAGGATCTGGTTGCCACTTTGAATTTGTTGCAGGGTTCTTACCATTTATTGGGGCTATATTTTCACCACCAGACTTGTAAGTTTTCTTGAAGCTGGAAGGACTTGTGAACATGCATGTGGACGACTTCACAGCAAAGGGACTAGTTTTTTTAGCACAAGGAGGTTCTTTAGCACAAGGAGGTTCTTTACCACAGGGGGGTTTCTTACTCAATGGTTTGCCAATTAAGGATTTGTAAACTACATAAACCATACAAATAGCCCTTCGTGGAGTTCGGGCTGTCCACTCCGGTAAACGGGTGAATATATTTTTCTTTTTACGAGGTTGGGCAAACGTTGGTTCCATTACTTTATCATCTTTTAAAACATGGCGAAGTTTTAAGGGGTAAACTAAAAGCCAAGAGATCGCCACAACTATCAGACACGGAGACCAGGCAATAACAGTAAGAGTTATAAGTAGGTGCTTTAGAATACATTTAGCTTTTATTGGTTGTAAATAACTATTAAAATTATAATAAGTGGTACGCCAGAACGACTTCATTGTACCTTTTTCGTTACATGGGCACTGTTGTATTTTATTAACACGCACAGTACTAGTTATTGGTGAACAGGCACAATCTCTCTTGGGGACATCTCCAATACATCCCACAGGGACCAATACAATCGAGGGTGACGAAGGCTGGCTTCTTAATAAACTATCACCATGTCTATTTGCTATGTTATCACAGTGACGATCCACTCGTCGTTTTATATCATGATCATATTTGAGCTCATACAATTCGCATTCCAGAATATTAACTTTGCTCTGTCTTGGAAAACCAACGACATTATAATGATCCGCAGTAGCTTCTTGTTTGTACTCCGACCTACAACTTGATACACTTGAAGGATAAACTTGGTGTACACTACAAGGAAACGGTTCTTGTTTTAGCTTTCTTCTTTTTGGTGTCAGAAATAGCGCGGTGTTTTTGCTTTTAAAAGAATGATAGGTATTCCTGCGCATCCTATTAGCATTATCTATACTAAAGACATCTGATGAAGACCTACGAATTAAATATTTACTTTTAGGCGTATTTTTTGTAATTTTTCTATCCCCTTCTGGCTGTTTGGGTCTCCCGTATGCATACAAAATCTTAATATCATCTTGACTTTTACCACAACTCTTGTCGATGTTCTTAGGAGGACTTTTAGAAGACTGTTTTTGTCTTATTCTCTGTCTATACGCATTCAGATTACTTAAGAGAGTTTTCTTTATATCGTCCAAACTGATTGTTTTTAAAGTTGCAACGCTTTTCAAGAAACTACCTAGAAGCAGATAGGAAACAAGAATTAATAATGTGTCGATCGAGACTCACTCTTGAAGGTCGTAGACGAAAACAAACAAACCTTGAGTCCGATTTTTTACATCACCCAAAGACACAAAGCTTAGCTTATTGAGGGCTCGCAAGTCATTATGTTCAATGTGCTTCTTTTTCTTTTCAACAACTTTCGGCCTTTGTCTTTTGATTTCCCTCTGCTTTGAAACTGTTTCACGACCATTTTTATGAACATTAGGCTTTACTGCCTTATTCTTTATATTTTTCTTTTTATCACTTTCTTTGGCAATCAAAAGTTTGTCTAAATTTACTGAAAAAGAAGAACATACCTACTCAGTTCAGATTACAACCCCCTCCCCCTTTGTATGGTAGATAACATATTCATAATTGCATTAATGAATATGTTATCTACCATACCTACCAAGAGTGATATAATGAGAGCTGCAGTTGGCATGACAGCTGAGAAGCAGCGCAGCTATATAGATTTCAAGGTAAGTGGGTAAATTAAAATGTTGACACATCATAAACTTAATTAATGGTGGACATCAGACGGTACTTGTACATATTAGGAAATGCGATAATTGCCATACAGAATAGATAATATAGATTAATACTTATATTAATATCCTTTGGACATTCCCACACATCGCCATCTAGTCCCAAAGTAAGCTACTCAAAGCTTGTGTTATGGGTGCCAGACAACGGATATAATACTTAAATACTGTTTGTTTGTAAATACATACATGATATACATAGAAAACATCCAGACCAATACAAACAGACATGTTCATGCACACAAATGTTTGTATTGTGCGGGGATCGAACCCGCGACCCGCTGCGTAGTAGGCGATTTCTCGACCACTACACCAGACGGGTCGTCAATTATTTATTTATTTATCTATTCAGTCTTCATTCAACGGACTTAAGGAAATAGAAGCACCGTACAGATCTAAGTATAGAATATATGACACAAATTAAAAAATCTTACCTTTTGACCGATTTCTTACAAGTGCACCAAAAGATGCAAAACTTGGTTTCTTAACCGGTAAGAACCGGAAGCCACTTTGTTCATTGTTATTCGTCTTTTTAACCTTCCTTTTTTCAATGTTCGATACAACTTTGGGTCTTTCTGTTTTGTTTTCCCTGTTATATTTTTTTTCTCTTCTTCTTTTATCAAAGCAATGTTTCTCAGCCTCATTCTTGGCATTTACTTCTTTATCAATATCTTTTACAGAACATACTATAAAACATAATTACAAAATTGTAATATTGAGGTCACCACCACCTTATGAGCCAATCGCTTGCATCCACGTCATATTTGTTTGAAATGACGCACGTTTTTGTGTCGTGTGTGCAAGCGATTTTTGTCTGAAAGTGGCGGCATAGATCTCAACCATACATACTTATCTATAGATTCAACCCATTATCATGAGCACATATAGGTGCTGCAGCAACAGTGCAATGCATTTCAAAGACAACCAGCTATGACCTCATGGTAAAAGATCCGAATACGATTCTAACACACTAAATATTGGTGGACACAGAGCACTTATTATCAAGGAAGGGACATTAAGAAAATAGAAGGGTATGCAAAAATGTACCACACGAGCAATAAAAAGTATACAACACACCCTGGCCGTCTGACCTTACGTTCATGCATTGTTATAATTGCACGCGCCTATCATATTGTATTCTGCTTCGGTGGCGCAGCGGTTAGAGGATCGCACTTTTAAGCGACCGCTGAGCCAGAGGTACCGGGTTCCTGGGTTTTTCTATTTCAAAATTGTCATGGTGGCCTGGAGTTTGGAAGTTGGCCGGGTTTCTACCCCGTGCCTCGGAAAGCACTTAAAGCCGTTGATTAAAGAGAATCTGACACGACCGGAGAAAGATCAGCTCTGATGCTGTACCCTCGGGCAATGAGCGTGACAGAAAAAGAGTACACGTGTTCTTACGCACATCCTGTGCACTTTAAAATATCCCGCACAGTCGGTTAGCCGTAGTGACCGCCTCTACGATAGCCATTGCCCACCGTAGAGGCGGTCACTACGGCTAGGGGGACTATTATTACATTTTAATACTCGAGGTTGATTGAATGTACCTGTTACTTACTTTATGGTAGGAGACAATACGAATACCAAAGTCTTACCTCGTGACCGATTTTTTACAAGATCACCTAAAAGCGTTAAACTCGGCTTTTTTAGGGCTCTGAATCCACTCTGTTCTGAGTTCCTCTTTTTAACTATTTTCTTTTCAATGTGTACCACTTTAGGTCTTTCCGTTTTTACATCCCCCTGAGTTAAAGCAGTCATAGTGTCATGCCTATTTTTGTAATGCTTTTCAGCTTTCTCCTTGTTATTTTTTTCCTTGTCATTTTGTTTTGAAAGCAGCACTTTATCAAAACTTATTACTTTTAGGTGATGCATGGTCCAGTTACTTACAATTCTGTTTTTTATGTAGTAGATGTGCCCCAGCGAGTATTCCAATTAGAACACAAGATCATTATTTCTATAATAAATACGTAGGTATAAATGCTTACATATTAAAAAAATATTTCTTAAAATGTAAATGACAAAAATATTAATTTGTGATCAATGATATGACACAAAATAAGGTAGTGACATCACAGTGACATGATCTGTTACTTCGCAGCACTAAAGTGCGACATGTATCTTTTGGCCAACGAAGTGGAAATCGGAAATAACGCTGTCATCTTCAAAAATGCGGTTGCCAGATGTCAAATAATCTTAAAGATGATTTTCCGGAGTTTTGCTCGGGAAACGAAAAGGGAAGGACGGATCATATTTCTTCATTTTAGAAATTGTTATTTTCGGGTCAATTATTGTGATTGTGCGGTGGAATCGTCATGATAATTCGTGCTTTTGAAGAAAACAATGAAGTTAAAGTGAGAATTATGGTGAAGCGAGCTCTAATCGCGTTGTCTTACCCGGATCGCTGTTCCTGCGCTTAGCTTCCTTGTTGAGCATTGGAATGCGGACCACCTCACATTTCAATGAGTTAGGTTAAGTTAGGCTAGCCTCCTAAGGCGCAATTGCGGTGGCGGTCGCGTTTCCGCGGTGGACTGCGTGCGCGTTCGCAATTCGCGCGGTGTCAGGATACACGTTACGTAAACAGTTATAAAATCTTATTGAAACAAGCTATTATCATTCTGTAAAAAGCTTATTGTTACTGAATAAATAACCTATGCTTGTAATAAAAAAAAATGTATTCAAAAATGAAAAAATAGAACCAAACAAATTTGTGGTAGGGTGACGACATATACGAAAAAAATTGCGAGAAAAAAAAATCGAATTTTAATCAATAACTGACAGCAACCGGATGTGTTTGCGGTCTATGGTGTAAAAACATCTGTATTTTACTCATAAAGGTCAACATGCCCAAGGAATAAGCATTTATACATTAATTTTTTTTTTGCAAAAAAGTAATTAAAAAGCGCCCACAGGTGGGCGCTTGGTAAAATCGCGAAACTCATGCTCAGCGCCCACCATCGGGCGCTCTGGCTATCCAAGGGCTAGTTTAGTGTTAGTTTTAGTTTTAAGTATTGAAAAATGAAAATACGATAATGAAGAATTGTCTGTATGGCGTACAGCCGAGGACATTAAACTTGTATATTTAAAAAAAAGTCGATTTTCCGATTTTTCTTAAGTTTCAATTTCGTACATATTTCGTGTAAACTTTAAAAAAATATTCATTATAAGCTACAATTCTTAAATAAATTTATATTTGTCATTGTTTATAGGTTTTGCTTCGCGTTTTAAATTAGTGGAACATACATGATAAGTACAAACATACATTCTTAAACTGCTCTATATTAGTACCCGGCCCGATGCTTAAACTGCTTTAAATAAGTACCGATTTTAATAAACTGTGCCATGTTTGGTTAAAAAAATGTTCGCTTAACAGCTTCCTAAACTCTTTAAATGAAGAGAGATATTCGCATTGGCTATCCTGATTGACTGCTAGCGCCCCCCTGTCAGTGTCATCTATTGACCATAAGATCCTTGTCGCCCTTGCTCGATAAGAATCTTAGAAAAATAAATAATAAGAAGCAGAATATTCAAATGATAAGGTAATAAATAAATAGACCCCCTGAATCAGGGGAGTTTTTCTTGCACTGGCTGGCAGGGGGGCGCTAGTATTCAATCAAGGTCAGAGACATGTTTAACATGTCTCTGATCAAGGTTGATTGAATACCAGCGCCCCCTCTGTCAATGTCATCTATTGGCCAGAAGATCCTGGCCGCACTGTACGCACACAGTTGCAGCAGTCATAGCAATCAAGTTTTCTTTGTCTATGCTCTATGGCAGCAGTCGTTGCAGTCTGAGATTAGTCTGAGAAGTTTCAATATCGGATCTTTTAAATGAAAATCAAAGACAAAAACTTGTTATAAAAATATTTAGTGCGCTTAGGATCTTAAAAATTAAATCATTTTTGCTGAGAACTTCCTAAGGATGATAGATGATTGATTATTTGCGCAGGCGAATTCGTCGAGTCGTGAGAGACCGCTAGTTGGTTTAAGTATTTAAAACACATTTTTTACCTTTCCTTCGCTTCGCTGATTCTCTGATCACTCACACTTTAGGACTTAACTATAAAGCATGCTACGCGGGTAGGTAGGATTAGATAGATCGAATGAAATAAATCATATTCATTTATTAGTAAATAACGTTTTGGACTAGTTTAAAGCTATGTCAATCTGAACAACAAGCACAGCAGAAGCATTTACATAGTTGCAAACAAATGATGCATGGGGTCCAAATCAGAATGCCAGCACAAAGCATCAAGCAAAAGGTTAAATTCTTCCATTGATGGCGGGCGTCCAGGTAATGTGGGTAGAAGCGCGGCCAACGCTGGTGGATCCACACCTGAGGAGTCTGCCGCAACGACATCAGGTAACAGTCCCCCGCGCCATACTGCTCTCTGGCCGTCGGCTGACATCTACACATCTGCGTCCCCAACATTCTCCAACTATTCGCGTATTTTCCTCTCACTGAAGGTGAACAGTCACAAGGCCCACCACATATTCTTCTCAGTAAAGATGGCTCACCAACTACACGGCGCGAACCTCCCGAACCAAAATAACATGGATTATTTAATGAATCGTTATAAAACTTAACAGCGCAATCGGTTAGCGTATTCAAAATACTTTTGTTGCCTTTCTTTTTGCGCTTTCCATCCCGACGCTTTTGAATCCCACCTGCAACCTTGTGTTTTCGTTTTCTCTTTTTCAACCGGTCCTTAGAATCGAGTACTAAAATTAACTTTTTTCTTGCTTGGTGAAGCTTTTTAGCCGCCCTTAAATTTGCTTTTGCTTTGCGATCGCTATGTTTACTATGTGTCTTGCATTTCTGTTGCAGAATCCTTTCCTTTTTCAGCAGTTTCTTTTCCCTTTGGTCCAAGGCTAGTTTTCTCTTTAGCAGGTCTTCGTATCGTGGAACTGGTGTCTCTACTTTGCTGCAGTCTTGAGGACATTTCCATCTGCGGGTGATACAAGACCAACGCATCTTTAGATACAAATATGACTTACAAATAAAACTATGTTGTGTTTTTCACACCTTTTGAAATTACTCCTTACTTTGTGTGCTTTACATTTTATATTATTTACTTTTCCACTTTTTTTATTTTTTTAGGTTTTTATAATTTTATTTACATGTTTTAATAAAATAAACACTTGCTCATTTTCAGCATGTTTTCATTTTTTTGACAGAGTGATTGTCACTTGTGATATTGATATTTGTACCATTTATCTTCTCTCTGACAGTAATTCTTCAAATTCTCTTTTGAAGGTTCTTATATAATTTCTCTCTGAGTTTGATTCTCAAGATACATATTATCCATGGTCACACGATGGGAAGGAACCACACACAACATGGATTGGATTGAGAGCGCGCGTAGACACATTTTCGTGTGAAATAATAAGCTGGCAAAAACTGAGTCGTAGGTTTTTATTAACGTATTGCGAGCACTTATTGCTAAAACTCGCAATTGCTAACGGTACCCGCTGAGTGCCTAATCAATTTTTTTACAAGCCATTGTCAGGTCGAGGATTACGCCCACATAGCCCACTTTAAAAATGGTAGGAAGTAAGTACAAGTTACTTACTTATTTACAGTTGTTAAGTAGTTAGAGTACAGTTAAAGCAGTTAGCTTGAAAAACTTGCAAAAACTAAGAACGAATATTTTTAAAAAATCTTTGAAAGGATAGTAGATAAAACTCGAAATTCAAAGGAATAGAAAAGGAATGGTAACATTAATGGTAAATTGTAGACTAGACTATTTAGTGAAACCATTGATTTATTTTTTGTCCTAAAAAAATTAAACCACCTTAAAAATACTATAAAGCTTATAAATAACGCATTCGTCTACTATTTAGGAGAAACAAATTCTTTTGGAGTCGTTGCATGGTGATGTGTGTGTAGAACTGTAGACTGTTAGTGTAAGTAAGCTTGACATCATACACCAAGGATTTGTTTCTTCTAAAAAGAAGACGAATGCGTTATTTGAAGCCTTTTAGTCAGTTTTTTCAGGCGCTTATTTTTTTGGGTTCCGTAGTCCAACAAGGAACCCTTATAGTTTCGTCATGTCCGTCTGTTCGTCCGCGATCCAGTGCAGAGACCTAAAGATCTAGAAAACTATAATTTCGTATAGTATATATTCTATCTAAAGTGTTTAAAAAAATGAGGTATCTCTCATACAAGTAACATGGTGATGTTGTTTTTTTCTCTTACCAAACCCATTGTGTAAAAATATCATACTGAAATGCTATAACGTGTTGTTGTACCATTATACCATTATAAAAACCGGCCAAGTGCGAGTCGGACTCGCGCACTGAGGGTTCTGTGCCAACTTTAACTGAATTAGGTAATCCATTTACATCTACTTAGTAAAATACCACAATATTTTGTTGACCGCAAATATAACTTTGTTTTTCATAGTGTTTGTATGAAGTACAAAGTTATGTTTGCGGTTGTTGAAAATGTGCTTTATCTCAAAAACTTCTCGTTTGATCCCGTCTGAACCAATTTTCGTTGAAAGTATTTGTTAAGATCTACATTATATATATTTTTCAAAATTTACACTTGCTTGGTTTAGAAGTTAGATGGGGGGGACGCCCATTTTACCACTTTGGAAGCCTCTAGCTATGAAACGCTAGACTTTAAAAGAAAATGGTTTTAGGAACCTCTATGTCATTTTAAAATACCTATCTATAGACGTACCCCACACGCATAGGTTTGACTAAAATTTTTTTTTTTGGTTTTAGTTTCATATATGGGAGCTGTTTAATTTGTAATAGCTAATTCTATGCAATTAGATGGCAAATGGTATGTAATAATATTAGTTTCTACTTTTATCCATAGATGGCGCTGTGCCTAATTGAATCGCGATATAGTCCGATTTTTTCTATGTGCATATAAGATTGGTGTTAAGGTCCAAAATATATTCACTCTTACTAACTGGAAACTGTCTTTGATATTCGAAGTCAACCTTGTTATTTTTGGGGCACTGTACAGAAGCACCCCCTTAAATGTTATTATTTTTTATTTTTTAGAATCGGTAAGCTGTTAACAGGATACATCTTCCAACCAAATTTCAACAGTGTAATGCTTATAGTTACAGAATAAAATGGCTGTGACATACGGACGGACAGACAGACAGACAGACAGACAGACAGACTTGACGAAACTATAAGGGTTCCGTTTTTTGCCATTCGGCTACGGAACCCTAAAAAAAACTGTTTACAATCTCTCATAGGTTCTATGAAGAGAGGGTATCAATGTTGTAAATGGCCAATTCGGCACAATTTACTGAAGACAAAACGTTATTTTGTACAAATCACAAATTCCAGTCTTTAAATCTAGATAAAAAAGAATAATGGTGTTAAAGAAATTACTGGCATCAAATGAACTACGCTTATTATCTGCCAGTACCGTTGAATAGGTCTATTAAATGATTGTAATTTTTTTAACATAATTCTTCATTAAAGTGGCTTGTTTCCGTAACATTCAGTTTCTAAAGGCAAGTTTTTGTTAGATTCCAATGTCCCCACCCTCTCCCAACTAAACGGTAGTAGGTGGATACGTGAAAAAATCACATAGAGCTATCACAGTTTTAACATAACTCCGCACCAAAATAATATTGTTCGCAGCTTAAGTACAACGAGCGCACTAATTGCTATGGTTGCTGGCTTCTTAGTTACAATTAAACTACGTACCTATGTTTTGCGTTAAAATATTTTTCTATTTTTATTCGAACATTATTTTGAAGGTGTTTTTTATACACGGGTATTGATTCTTTTAAAAATAAATACATTCATTATCACGAGCATTTCATTTTGAACAAAGTTCACATCATTTGATTTCAATAAATATCTTAGAAGCTATCACAGTTTTGAAATAACTCCACACCAAAATAATACTCGCAGCTTAATTACTTACAACGCGAGCTTGCGCTAAGTATGGTTGGTGGCTTCTCACTTACATTAAAATATGTATTTTGCGTTGAAATATTTTCCTTACCTATTAGATTAATTTAGTCGGCTCCCTACGGAACGGTTGACCCGCGCAACTGCTTTTTTGCGATACCTCAAGTGATTTCAGCGCGTAATACATAATTTTCCTTTCGCTACTGAGTAGTAAAGGACTTGAGCTCATTATTTTGATTGCAGATATTTTCTATTAGGTAGATTCAGTAACACTTTTGGTTAAAATTCTTTCTTCAGATTTATGCAGGTTAAAGTTTTCTTTTCGCCACTGAGTAGGTTTTAATTTTGAATGCATTGCATTCTATTTATTATTAAGTTTAATAGATTTAGTAGGTAATTACTTTTGTTATTCTTTCTTCTGATTTATGCAGGTATAAGTAACTGCGATAGCTCATCTCAGCATGTAAAAAAAAAACTTGACTTAGTAATAAGTACCATTTAAAGTAGGTAGGAGGTAGGTATTAAATCTAAATGTGCATTTATAATTTGATTTTGTAGTAGGTAATTTGATTTGATATTGTTCTTCTTATTCTCTGTAAAGTTATTGATTACATTAGGTTAATGCTTAATTAATAGGTTGGTTGACTTAATTTATATTTACCAATCTTAATGCAAAATTTGATTTCATTGTAATTGGGTATTGTTTTGTTGTATCTCTACAAAGCTTTGACGTTTTGGTCATTATTTATGACTGAATTGTTAAATTTTGTTTATCTTCTCACCATTTTTAAATTACCTACCAAATTATAATTTTTAATAAAAAAAGTATCTACTGAATTAATTAGTAGAATGCCTAGAAAAAGGACTCAGCTTTCTCGGCAGTCTGCCACGTCTACAACGTCCATCCGTCTCAAACTGAATGCTATTATTTAAGAATTTTGCTGCAACATATTCGCGGTATATCTTATTTTTAAAATAATTAGGCTAAATAATTAAAAAATCTACCCAAAGTCACTATTCAACGCGGACGAAGTCGCGGGCACAGCTAGTATATTATAAAGCTGAAGAGTTTGTTTGTTTGAACGCGCTTATCTCAGGAACTGCTGGACCGATTTGAAAAAATATTTCTGTGTTGGATAGCTTATTTATCGAAAAAGGCTTTAGGATATAAAACACGACGCTGCGACGGGAGGGGAGGGAGCAAACTCAATACGCGCGGACGAAGTCGCGGGGGACCGCTAGTTTCAATATATAATCAAGCATAATATTAAAATATTTTCTGGTTTCATACTAGAATCGTGTAGGTATTTAGTGAATTGGTCTAAAATCTCGAATAATTAAATCTTAGTCATGTGACGTAGCGAAGCGTTAACGTCAAACTAAACAAAAGCACTAGAATACTTATTATGAAGACGCAAGGACCCTTTAAAGTTCCGTTACGGAGATTAGGTACCTACTTAATTCGTAACATACGGTGCTGACTAGTTGATTGTAATTACAATTAGAAAGCCACCACCTGTTGTAACTAAACGCCTTGAGGAAGAGAATGTTAGGACTGAGTAATTTGAGTCACTTGACGGTCTTTACAGGTATTGTTAAGACAATGAAACTTACAAAGAAAGGTCGTTGATAATTATGATTGATTATCTTATCACAATAACCATTAGGATTACCCCGTTGTCAGGACCTGTTGCATAGTATTTAATTACCTAAATATTATAATTAGTTTTGTTAATTATAGCATCTGGTTATTGTAATTGTGAAACGAGTAAGTTGACAGATTTTTTAAAAGATAAGAACACATTTTTTTAAATCACTTTAATTTATTATCCTCATCTAACGCCGAGTTTGAGATTAATCGTGGAATAAGTTTTGTAACTCCTCGACTCTTCTCAAATTGCTGTTCAAAATAAATATTTTATTTTCTGAGACCTATCAGTGTGTAAGTATATCGTATGATTTTACTATGACGCCACCGTCGATACTTTCTTTTTCAAAATCTTCGATTATTATACTTGGAAAGTAAGTAATAAGTAAAAGTTGCATGGTAAACGTATTTTTATTATGCTTATTAATAGAGTTTTTTAAAAAAACATTTGTTAAAATCGTAGTGTTGCCCATCAAGTAGGTATTTCCACTTTCCAAAAGGGATCCGTCACCAAAATATATTGAGAATCACTGAATTAGTCCAATTGTTATTCGAATATAAATTAACCCATTTGCTGCCACACTTGAGACACAATAGAAATTTAATTGTTATAACGCACCGGTGCGTGCTGTGGCATGAAACCAGTTAAGTACCTTTTTCAATATCAAAGCCGAACATTCCCAGTACCACCTCCATTTTTCGCTCGTCGTGCGAACTGCAAGGGTTCACCGGCACGGACCGTGTCGCCTGCGCAGGGTGCCGATGCGATCAAGCGAACATTGTTACAATTAAAATAACTGTAAAATTTTGGCCCAGGTATTGTCCTTAGAAACAGTTGAGACCTCAATTCCGCTAATTTTATGATAACACCCTTATTGAAAGGGGTAGTAATGGTACTTTGGCCATCGGATTTTATAGCATATGCCATATACTATTATCATATTCTCTCATCAATGATATTTTAAGCAGCAATGAGTGGATATAGGTAGCTGCTGAGTTGCGTTTTTCTTCGCCCGACCTACTGGAAAATTACAGGCTTCTCTAAAGCAATTCTATTCAATCAGGACCCTGCACCTCAAAGGAGGCATTATAAACGTATGTCCCGTTATGTGCCCTGAGGTCTGCAATTTTGCATGTTTGCCGACGATGATTGTTCTTACTGTTGAGTCGTGTTACTTAATGTATTTTGTATTAATACATTCAGTACTGTTGAGTTCCAGATAGTTTTAGGTAGCGCAAGTAGTTTAACTTCCCCTGCACAAAGATTTAAGGTCCTTTACCTTTACACTTCACTATAACGAACGTCATCGTATCAGTCAATAACCGTAGAGGTAGTCCGTATTATAATCCGCATGGATCAAGATAACGCTGATAGCATATCGAACACCTAAGGGCGTCGTCAGCCGCTGCAGAGATGCCGTATCCACGGCGAGGCGATGAGTTTGTGGACTTCCTGCATCGGTGAGGTCAGCAACTCCCGCGCCGGCTGCGTCCGCGCAGTTGTCAGAGTACCGCACGCCACCGTCGCCGGCGCACGATCGCGCACCCTCGACTCGCGCACACATGTGTGACCAAAACAAAAAAGTGACAATCGGACATTCAATTAAAACGAACGCGCAAACCCAACTCAGATCCGAGACGAGTTAAGGTATTTTTAGAGCCGCCTTGTTCCAGAACTGGTTTCTAGTTTTACATCGCGAAAGTGCCTGTTGTTTAGCCAGCTTTTGCCTAGTGATACCGGAATTTCATAAGTTGAAGTTAACGTAAGACAAAGTTTAGTTATTAATTTCTAAGTTATTTCCACAGGATTTTTGGTACTGATAAAATACCAATGCTTTTAAATTGTAAACAAGTCAATTACCTATCTAATCGCCACGAAACGAAGCCCGGACTATTTCTCGATTTCACGTTGTGACAGATTTAGACAAAATCGACCTCCAAACTCTGACTTGGGTATAAATAGTTTCTACATTTTGCTAGCCCTATGTTTATGTTTATAGTAACTAGTTACGAGTATTATCTATATTCTATACTAATATTATAAAGCTGAAGAGTTTGTTTGAACGCGCTAATCTCAGAAACTACTGGGCCGATTTGAAAAATTCTTTTTACGTTAAAACGTTGAAAACGGGGGGAAATATTCCTTTTGAGAACTTCCGCTGCGTAAACCGAAGTTACACAAAAATCATGTATGACGAGATTTTTCTGCATTAATAGTTCTACAATAAAGTCCGCGACAGCATATGTCTATCTTATATGGTTTACTCACTACAACCTTTTTTCTATACTTATAATATAAAGCCGAAGAGTTTGTTTGTTTAAACTACTGGACCGATTTGAAAAATATTTTTGTGTAGGATCGCTTATTTATCGAGGTAAGCAAACCCAAAACGCGCGGACGAAGTCGCGATGGACCACTAGTTAATATTATGTTTCTAACAGATAAATCCACAAATATCTTACGAGTATGTATGGTCAAAGCGTAACCAATTAAACATGCTCTACTGCGTCGAACTACGAGTAAAGCCAGTTAGATAATGTTCCCGCATCTGTACTAATATTATAAAGCTGAAGAGTTTGATTGTTTGAACGCGCTAATCTCAGGGACTACTAGACTGATTTAAAAAAATCTTTTTGTGTTGGATAGCTTATTGATCGAGGAAGGCTTTAGGCTTCAAAACATCACGCTGTGACGGGAGGGGAAATAGCAAACTCAAAACGCGCGGACGAAGTCGCGGGGGTCCGCTAGTATACATATGTGTATGTAAATATCACGACTGCTGAACACTGCGGTTGAGAATATTATTTTCTACAAAGGATATCAGCTAAAGTTACAAAATATATTATTATGATGAATCTAGAAAGTGAATAATTATGTAGAGCTCTACAGATCTATCTCTACCATATACAAAGCGAATGCTTTATCAATTGAAATCCTGGCTGGATTTACCTTTTTAAACAAAATTCGAATTCAACACCCATCAGCACACATAAGAAACAACGTAAAAATCCTAATGTCTACACTACATAAAGAGATAGTCGACCCCGGTCACAGAAATATGTCTCCTACTATCTCAGACTTCTGCCTAAGCTCGGCCTACGCAACTAGTCCAGTTATCAAACTATTTAAATAAGTACCCTATCTTTCCAGGTCATATTCGTGAAATGGCGCAGTACCCGTCAGTGTGTTTGTTCTTCGTAGCCGTGCTGGGTAAGACTTGTTTGTTTTGTATAACTATATTGTTTCTTCAACAATTACATTTGTCACGCTCAGCCCACGTATAGTCATGGTAGATGCGATCGTAGACGAAACTAGTATGTACACTCTTTATTATTACCTTTAATTATATAAATTGCAAATTGCAATTGTAAAAAGCAACTTTTAGCTGTGTGACAGACGAGGAATCGAACCCCGTGTCTTAAGCAATCCGGGCCTATGTATGTATGTATATCCCGGATTGCGTAAGACACGGGGTTCGATTCCTCGTCTGTCACACAGCCAAAAGTTGCTTTTTACAAGTGCAATTTTCAATTTATATTATTAAGTTTGCATAGTGACAAAACACTATAAAAACAAAAATATAATTATACCTTTAATTAGTTTCTCTACCAGTCAACCTGAGAGTCAATGGCTTGACTTTACTCACTCATTCACCACCACACAACATTGTTATATTTCAGATATTTTTTCACAGATGAATATGAGTATGATTTTCTTGGTTACTAGATCGATAAAGGTACCGTAATGATTTTAACTTTCTAGAGCCTTTTTCATCATCGACAAATAAGCAATAACCAACGGATAATTGTTTGGAACGTCATTTCGTACCAAGTATTGGACAGATAACGCTAACCAAAACATAGTTTAGGACATTGTGAAACAGGCCGTTAAAGTCGTGTTATCTAGTAAGTCTTGTAATTAAACAGTAGTATTAGTATTAGAATTAGAACCGGTAGTATACTAGTGATTCGTATATTTACCAACCCAGGTATGTTATGTACGTGAATGATTCACTATTTACATGTAGTGAGTTATACTGAACTGATATTTGATTTACCGGACGTGTTTAATATTACCGAATAGAGCGACTCATAGCAACTTATGGTAATTATGCCTTCCCATGTGATCTCTGTGACAAAGAAGTCTGTAGTAAAGTGTAGAGTAATTTACGCGGTGATTCATTCAACTTCTTGGTGGCCGTGAATGAACGAACCTCCATCTTACTCATTTTCCAAAGTGACCTTTCCAATCGACTGCGTTCTGTAAAGGAGGTGTATTTTTTCACTACAGAAGATAGTTATGAGTGCATATCAAACCAAAAGAGTTGGTTATTTATTCTGGATAGATGGTCTCAAAGCGTTCGAATATTTTCTCATTTAATCTATTATGCGAATTACTTATTCCCAGCTAGAGTCTCTCCTTTCCAGTAGCTCCTTTCTAGGCCCATGTCGTGACCTAACGCTTTTAACTGCTGACTATGTAAGTAAGCCTCTTGCGTTTACTTAATCTACTTCGCCTGAGAGCCGCAATTTCAAAGACTCTCGGGGTCGCAAGTCTCGCAAGAAACGTGTTTTACTATACAAGGCTCAGATGCTTCCGTGATCAATCTCAGCCATAAGTTTAATACAATACGCCCGTATATCTTACAAAAAAGGCCAGTGCCGATAGGTTACACGAACGGAAATCGTCTTTTAACTCAATTTACTCCATTACTGGAGGTGGTATCAATCAACTAGACGTCTATAATTTTCATTGATCCACGAGATTTGTCCGCGGTCGAGTTTTCTCGTGTCTAACTAGGTACCTACTTTTCAAAGAAAATCGCTTATTGCATACACGACACAAACACGGGCCACTTCAATCAAAAGACGCTATAAACAATTTTTGGTGTTTAGTCGCGAGAGAATGCGACCGTAACTAATGATTCTTACTTTTTTATTTATTCCTAGTTAATTAATTACGATTAAGTACTTTTGCTCACTACTGGTAAAATGAAAGATACCTAGGTTGGTTCTTGGTTAGGCTAATCCCTTCAATGTTATAAACTAGCTGGTCATTCTCAAAAATATTTCTAGTTGCGTTTAACTTTAGCCTTCGTCGCGACAAACTGGGGCGGAGGTAGAGCCGGTGATAACAATCCACTTAACCAATTTACTATTCGGAGGGACATTAGTTAATGGACACTCCAATAAGTTCTAACATCTACACCTCTATGTATCCGAGATGCTACAAACTTTATATGACGAAACATTGTTAATGATTTGTATTACTCATGGGTTTTTAGTTTGAAGACTTTGTTTGCGACTTACGTTATTACTTGTAAATATTCTTATAATTTGCTTCCTTGTAAATGAAGTCTTCCGCTATTGATTAAGTCCCTTCCTTTCGACACATATACTTTTTGTTGCTTCCTTTTAAATTTTTAGGACTTCACAGTAATAGTTACTCTAATTAAGTATTAGCTAAAGGGACCCCGCGTGACTGACTTTTAACTGGCTTCAAGATGTGTTCTAACAGCACATTACTACCAGTTCGCGTGAATAATGAAGATATGCGACTTACAAGTCGCGAGGTTACGACCTGCGATAAATTGATAATCGGCAGTCAGACAGAGGTCATGACTGGTTGCACTTCATCATCCACACCTACAGTACTACTATCTATCTACCTATTAACGCACAATTTCGTGGTACTTACACAATTACCTAAACTTACAATTTACTTACTTTTTAGGGTTCCGTAGCCGAAAGGCAAAAAACGGAACCCTTATAGTTTCGTCAAGTCTGTCTGTCTGTCTGTCTGTCTGTCTGTCTGTCTGTCTGTCTGTCTGTCTGTCTGTCTGTCTGTCTGTCTGTCTGTCTGTCTGTCCGTCCGTATGTCACACCCATTTTATTCTGTAACTATAAGCATTACAAATTTAGTAGAAAGATGTATCTTGTTAACCGCTTACCGATTCTCATACAAAAAACAAAAAATAATGACAGTTAAGGGGGGGCTCTCATACATGAAACTAAAACCAAAAAAAAATTTTTTTGTCAAACCTATGCGTGTGGGGTGTCTATAGATAGGTCTTTTAAAATAACATAGAGGTTTCTAAAACCATTTTCTTTTAAAGTCAAACGATTCATAGCTAGACGCTTCCAAAGTGGTAAAATGGGCGTCCCCCCCCATCTAATTTCTAAACCAAGCAAGTGTAAATTTTGAAAAAAATATATGATGTAGATCTTAATAAATACTTTCAACAAAAATTGGTTTGGACGGGATCGAACTAGTAGTTTTTGAGATATAGCACATTTTCAACAACCGCAAACATAACTTTGTACTTCATACAAACACTATGAAAAACAAAGTTATGTTTGTAGTCAACAAAATATTGTGGTATTTTACTAAGTAGAAGTAAATGGATTCCCTAATTCAGTTAAAGTTGGCACGGAACCCTCAGTGCGCGAGTCCGACTCGCACTTGGCCGGTTTTTTTTATTACATTTACTAGGATAATGATAAGGTATAAACTACTGATTTTATACCAAGTTATAAATAATATTCAGTGTTTGAATTTCTCAAGCTGAAATGCTAGCGGACAAACAGCTCTTAGTGATATTTTGACTAACAAGAGATTCTGCGTCATAAATACTAACTTAATGACTCACAATAGGTACCTACTGTATAGTGTTAGTACCAATCTTCTTACGGCAGTAAAACTAAAATAAAAAGTCTATTAAAATAGTGGCTGGTTATTTCGCGCTAACTACTTTCACTTCGATTTCTATCAGACTGTAGTAGGTACTTACATGCAAATCCACACGAGCTCAATGAATCATGTTATCAACGAGGTATTATCCGAAACCAGTTTTTGAACCGTGACTTGGTCAAGATCTCTAGTCTACAATACAAACCATGTGATACAAGTTTGTGAGATGATCATAAATTACCCTATGCGGATGTCTGTGACTTCGTTGGTTTGCCCTCCATGACCTTCGTGACTCCACACTGTGAGTTCCCAGGAAATTATAACACAATCTATCTAAATTAACTTTATAACATCGTCGAGACATAGTCATAAACTAACCACGAGGTAACTTAGTCGCACTTCCTCGTATTTCCAATAATCTGCGAGCAATCTTGGAAAATCTTCCAAAGATCATTAAGTAAGCCTTTTTGCATGAAATTCTGGTGCATGTAACTAAAACTCGCAACCGACGGGTGCGGCAGCTATAACATCATTCTTATTAATGACCTGACTGAACTAATTTATCTGCTTAACTTTCCTCTCAAAATTCGCTAAATGCATCCTCGAACCTCGGAGTCATACCTCTATCTACCAGGTAGATGCACTGTGTCATCGAGGCCATCGAGATGAAATATTTACAAACGTTCCGATACCGAAAGGTTTACTTTAACATTAAAACCGGCTTTTGACCGTTAAACCCACATTAGCTCAAAGTTGCGAGTCGCGAGTGACCCACTAATCGCCACCGGCCGGTATCGCATGTTTGAATTTCGATAAGTCCAGGTTAACGGCAATTCGAATTTGATATGCTAACACTCGAATATACTCACTAAACTATAAAAGTAGGTGACGGATTCATATATTAATATATTTAATATTTACCTAGAGAATCCGCTTCACACTTTGACTTCGCACTATTACATGAACTTATCTCTTAAATAATATCTGTTTTACAACTAACTTAGGTGTTTCAGAGTCAGAGCAGACGCAAATGCAATACATGACTTTATAAATCCCTAATTACCTTACGGTACTACAACCGTAAAGCACCCATTTTGTAGGTCTGTTTATGAATTTTGCACTAGACTATTGGTGTTGACACACTAGACACTAGGTATTTCCTGCTAGATATCTCCATTTTTGTTTTCAATGCAACATATTTTCAGGCGTCAAGTTAAGTTACGGCGGGTCGTCCGTAGCGCCGAGAGCGGAAGAGAGCACACTGCCGAGCCTCGGCAAAGAAGTGGAGGACAACAGCCGGTATAAGACGCTCAACGCCAACGCGACGCTGCTCAAGCTTCTGGTGGACGATAAAGATGGCGTCAGTCGGTATGAATCATAAATTATCCAGAGTCAGAACACTTACTTGATAGTAATCAGCTCTGACAGTCACAGACAGCAGGCAAACTTTCTAACTGCCCTGCTAATTTAACAAGTAAAGCAGTTAATAGATGGCTATAAGAGCTGATGATATGGGTCATAATCTCGTATTTTTTTTCTCCCACCGAGTTTCGGTATCCATTTCAACATTAACAGTCAGAAACAGTTCTTTACTCTCATATTTTATCAATTATGTGTGAGATCTTAGGTCCTTTGGCTAATAATGAAATGATGATGATGAGGTCTTAGAAAGATTAGTGTTTGCATTCAACATCCCAATTGTAGTAGGTACCTACGATAATATGTTAACAGTTAATGTACCGTGCTGTATAGCGTTAAAGCCGTCCTTAAAATCGTTGTATTGTATAGTTGTTCACTCAATTCCACATCTTCGTCATTATAGGTCAGAAGTGTTTGACATGCTGCACTCGCGAGATGATAACCAGGAGCACATAGACTTGCCCTCTTTTCCTGAAGACTTGGAAGACGCAAAAGTTATCTTGCCAGGAGAGCCAGATGCGGAGGCGGAGTTCTTACAAAGTAAGAAATCTATTTCATTAAAAGAAAATTAACCGAAAGGCTAATTGTCTTGAAACCGACAGTGATGATCTAAGACACAGCTTTCTAACGAGGATTTAGAATATTCTCATATTATCTAACACAGAAAATACTAACAACATATTTTATAGAAGTAACGGCTAGGCTACTAACTAATCAAATTAAATAAATTTGCGCCAGAGATCACACCAACTACTTATGACTAAATAAATAAAATAAGAAGTATGAATTTAAATCTATGCGTACATATGAGCTAAATACTATTGATGAGGGTCATATTTTATATGCACTCTTAAAGACAAAAGTACCAGCTGTATTGAATTCGAATCTTCATTAATCCTGTTCCAGCAAACGGCGAGGTCCGCAAGGATTCGCAGCGGGAGCGGTACGGAATGCGCGGCGAGCCCGTGGGCACGGCGGCGGGTATCATGGTGCTCATCACCTGCAGCATCGTGTGCCTCGCTTACACCAGTCTCATTGTGTGGCGGAGGATATACTTGTGAGTGACTATGTATAGGGGCCGTACCTCATCGAGATGCTATGGCGACGGTTTGCGAATCATAGACATCAATATTTTGTGCTAGGATGGACACTATCCAGCGAAGTCGCCATGGCGTCATGATGAGGAACGAATCTAACAGCCATGTTAAACTGCAGAATTTGTATTTAAGAGTCATGTCATAAATACGAAGGTTTAGATTTAATTTTTACACTTTCACTCTCTCTCTTTTTCTTTTAGTGCCTGATGTTATGACATTTGAAGGATTGAATAGCAGTGTATTTACCATTTACTCCACTTTCAACACACCCGAAAACCGCCAAGAAAAGACCCTTAGTTCTATGCTTTTTCAAAACTTGATATGAAAGAACAAATCGGCTCTTTTAATTTGTAGTAAACTTAATCCGTGACCTAATCCGATCCGAGTCGAAGGACCATAAAAGTTTACGGCTATGTAAGGGACGTTGGTCACGTCAAAATAAAGTCTTATTTGTGGTTTCCCCGTGGCGTGGCGGTAACTGGATACGCGCCTTCCGAGGCTGCGTAGGCGCTTGCGCGCTAACCGCTTCCGTGGGGAGTTAGGAACTGTGATAGCGTGCAATTGCAATCCATGTGAATAAGTTGGCTTGGAAGCGCAGGCACTGTCATGTGTCGGATAGATTTAATTCTTAGTTAAGTTAGCGAATTCAAAGTCAATAGTAAATTTCTGGTCGGTCTGTCCGTTTTACAAAAACACCATAGTAGATCGCATCGCAAGCCATATAGGATATAGGATATGATGCTCATCATGAGCACTTAAATCACTTAATTATAAATTGCACTTGTAAAAAGCAACTGTGTCACACAAGGAATCGAATACTGTTGTCCTAAGCTTTCAGGGCGCAAGCCACTCGGCCACCGACGCATTGACCAGCCTTAGACTTACAATAGCAATGCGACAGCGATCGATTTACTTAATATAGCCCTACCGAACAAACGACACGCCGCGCTGCTCCGGGGGCGAGGAACAAAGGGTTTATGAACACGTTTTATGACTGCATAGTGGATTGACAATCCATTAAGTTTTAAATTCAATCCGAGATCATTTACTATGCGGTCAGACTGCTACAATAAGTTTGAAACCATGCTATGAGACGAATTACAAACATTATTTTAGTACTAAGACATTCCGTGAGTATGTACCTACTCTGCCTAATGGACACGTCTATGAATAAAGATGAAAGATCACACATTGGATAGAACTTAACTTAAGAAGTTAAGACGTAATTTGCTCCTGTGTATTTGTATTATTTTTTTGATTTTACTATAACATTATTTCTTTCCTTTCTTTAGAAAAAGAAATGGCCTGAAGCATGAACTATTAAGGAACGAAGAAAATATTGCAGAAACACGAATAGAGGTAATGTTTTTACTTCAAATATACCTAGTCTTCACATAAATATTGTCACAAAGAAAAACATTTTTTTTAAATGCAAATAATATTTATTACTTTTAGAGTGTGTAAGTTTTATACATAAATAGAAAACAATTTAAAATATATAAAGCTTATTCGAAGTGGTCTCCATTGGCTGCAATACAGTCCTTTAAACGTTGAGGCTAGTTATCAATAGAAGCACGCACTCTTTCCATGGGAACATTCTTCACTGCCAATCGTATGGATTGTTTTAGGGATTCCAAATTATCATGGCGTTTAGAGCAAGCCGGTCTCTCTATAACTGACCATTAATCATAATCCAGAGGATTAAGATCGGGACTAGACGACGCACTATGGGGTATTTGAACAATTTGGGCGGTCAAAATTATTTCATCGGTTTAGTTTATTCTAAATATATTATTTAATAAGAGGATAGTGCAAAAAATAAAATAAAATACATTTTACATAAAAAAATATTTTTTTTATAGAAAAATCAAAACATTTTTTTCTCGGCGAAGTAGGAGTTGGGTTTAACCATACAAGATTATTGTTGGAAGAACAGATGAGTTGCAGGGGTGCAAATTAACTCTGGAATAGGTTGATATCAGAGTCAGCATTGTTTATATTGAGCTTGTTGAGCCCCGGCACAACCCCACTTACAAATTTTGGTTAATGATAACCTCTCTTCCTCATTAAGATGCTGTACAACTTCTTCCAAATGTATTAGTAATCATGTGACTGTATGATCAATTAAAGATTGCAGCATAGTTTCAGCACATGTTTCAGTTACGCGATACGATTCTTGATTTGGGTAACACTAGGAGTGTTATCCAAATCGCTTTTTGCAAAATACTGTACCAACAGTATATTTATTAGCACTCGTTATAATTTGTTACTGCCTTCTAAAAAAAAATATACAAGGCTGGAGACAATCTTATCTCTTTATCTTGCCGACATGAGCAAAATGCTTTTTAATGTTTTGCAGCTCGCTTTGGTGATGATAAAATATCTTTAAGAACAACAGCAGCATCTCTCTTGCCTCTGTCCCTTAATATAGAGATTGTAGCATGGGTAAGCCGTTCTAAGTCCGTAGATACACGAAGATCTTCGGTCTTCTTTCTTTTGATTTTATCACTCGATTGACCAATCGACTTGGATGACCGCCCGGTGAATGTACCTTCAAGTCATTTCGCATTATTTTTCGTATACATTTTCTCATTTTGGCATGTTTGAGACCACCTATGCTTAATTTAGCCTTTAAACGCAAAAAATCGTTCGTAATTTTAAATATTTGCTCTGAAGAAAAAGGTTCGAGCTGCAAAAGGTAATTTTCAAAAAAGTCCAACTTTTCTCCAATTATATTATAGTTCTGCTGTAGCGTTGCACAAAATAAATATTTTCGGGTCATTACTTTGACATTTGATGGTCCTATATCAATGGAAAAAAAAACTAAGAATATGTAGTTAAATATTTGTTAATTATGACTACCCCTTAAAAAAAGAATATCTCAAGAAGAAGCAAAAAGTAGCAAAATCTTTTTTCACCATAAGATAGCTGAGATCTCAAAGAATTTTCTAAATAGAAAATCAATGCCGGGGCTCTTCGGTGTAAACAACTTTTACTCTCGAGTTTGTTAAAGTTTTTGAAAATAAACCGATGAATAATCACTCATCTATGTTTCTATTTATTTCCGACATTATAAAAAATATTGCTTTGAAGCACTATAGAAACGAAATACACTTACCTTCTTCAACACAATCAATTTTTTTTATCTTTATGTTTTACACTCATTAAAAGAAATGAGCATTTAAAAGTTACGCATAAATTTAAAGCCGATAAGATATACGTTTCACTTTGGTTGACGTCCAAGTTTCGAGTAGCATTACAAAGGCTGGGATTGCACGAAAAGGTAGGTATTTGCTTTTTCTGATCCGTTCAATGTTTAAGTTAATTAGAGATATTTTTTTGTCTATCCCCATTAAAGTTGAGAAACTTTGTTTTTGGCCGCCCAGATTGTCCAAATACCCCTATGTGCGACGGCCAGTCTTCAGCTCTGATGAAGTCCGAAACGTTCACTTCAAACCAAGACTGCATGGACCGAGCTTTATGACCCGGCGCCGAGTCTTGTTGGAAAGACCATGCTTGCGGTTATTGAACATGGTGTTGTTACGGGGCTTAACTACCTTCTCAAGAATGGTATCTTGATACACTTGTGCTGATGTTTTGATACCTTTTTCACAAAAATATGGCTCAGTCACTCCTTCATAGCTACACCCCACCAAACCATCACTGAAGTCGGGTAATGCCCACGTTGCACTCTGCCGGCTAATTGGAAAGGTTCCTTAGAGGTTTGAGCATAAATACGGTCATTTTGTTTGTTAAAATGTTGCTCAATTGTAAAGATTTTCTCATCCGTAAACAATTTTTTTCTGTAACTTCCATTGGCGTACCGCTTCAAAAGTTTTTTCGATTTCACAACCCTATTATTTTTTAAATTATCTTTCTCTATTCTTTCTCTATCTCTTATAGGCCGCAAGACCTAAGTCATCTTTTAAAATACGCGACATGGTTCTGGGTGCTACCTTCATCTCCCGAGATAAAACCTTTTGCTTTCGGACAGGATTTCTGCGAATTCTTTCCCTTACTGCTTTGACCACCTTTTTTGTACGAACACTACGTGGATGGCCAGATCTTTTTCTGTCACAAACAGAGGAGGTCTCATTGTACCTATTGATAGCCCGGTACACAAACATTTGACTAATACCAAACGTATGGAGAGTTTTAAAAATTGGAATTGGCTCCATACCAACTTTGTGTAATGCAATCACAGCGATTCGGTTTTCTTTATCACCCCACTCCATTTTAATATCGCAAAATATTATAAAACTAGCGGTCCCCCGCGACTTCGTCTGCGCGTTTTGAGTTTGCTCCCTCCCCTCCCGTCGCAGCGTCATGTTTAATATCCTAAAGCCTTTCTCGATAAATAAGCTATGCAACACAGAAATATTTTTTCAAATCGGTCCAGCAGTTCCTGAGATTTATAAGCGCGTTGAAACAAATAAACTCTTCAGCTTTATAATATAATTAGCGCAAGCGCACTTTGTACTTAAGCTGCGAGCATTATTTTGGTGCGGAGTTATGTTAAAACTGTGATAGCTCCTAAGATATTTAATGGAATCAAATGATGTAAAGGGCAACTTTGTTCTAAATGAAATGCTCGTGATGATGAATGTATTTATTTTGATAACAATAAATACCTGTGTGTATAATACACCTTTAAAAATGATGCATATTTTTTTTACAAATTTATTAACATAAAAAGGTTGTAGTAAGTCAACCATAAAAGATAGACTTATGCTGTCGCGGACTTTATTATAGAACTCTTAATGCTGAACAATCTTGTCATACATGATTTTTGTGTAACTTTGGCGGTTTCCGCAGCGTACGCAGCGGAAGCTTTCAAAAGGAATATCTTTCTCCCGTTTTCGCAACATTTTTCATTGCTGCTGTGGTCTTGTGAGTCGCATCTTTATGTTATATAGCTTAAAGCCTTCCTCGATAAATGAACTATCTACATAAAAATAATTTTTCAAATCGGGCCAGTAGTTTCTGAGATTAGCGCGTTCAAACAAACAAACAAACAAACAAACTCTTCAGCTTTATAATATTAGTATAGATGTATTGGCGCCAAAATTAGAAAGCACAATGAGCAATCGTATAAAAATGACAGATTCCAAATTCAAATGTAATATCTTTCTTATTTTTAATTGTAACAGTATTTATGGCCAGACTGTCTATAAGAACTCCATCCTACCCAGACTCCTATTCAGAATAAGTGCATCTAACAACGTTTAACTATAAAATGACAACCTTTACGATTGTATTCGCGAAAGTCCCTATTATTATAAATGTAGGCTAATAATGCCTATTGAATAATAATTAATATAATCATCATCGATATCAGCCAATCGACGCTTAACATCCTTTCTCTCGGTTTTCCACAGCGACCGATTGCAAGCGGTCTGCACTACATCCATTGCGATCCTGGCGATATTTACAAGATCGTATATGCATCAAGTCGGAGGACGTCCTAGGTTGAGCCTTTAGTCCAAGGTTCTCCGAATTAATGTTATAATTATTTCAATTCCAGTTGTGAGGAGGATGGAAGATTGGTACCACATCTGCCTGCTGTTCTTTTTCGCTGGTCTTCTGCGCTTCAATAGCTTCTAAAACCCGGTACCAATCCAGCTACGGAATCAAAGACTGAGTTGTATTAGATTCTAGATTTTATGAATTCGCCGCAAGTCTTGCGAATATTGTTCCAAGTATTTAAGACTTAATGCTTCGACATATAAAACATTAGTATTTATTTTTACAAAACTTTACACAGAAGTGAAATGATATTATTATAGCTATTATAATGAAAGGTGAAAATCTCAACCATATTCACTTAAGAGTAGATACCACAGTATGAATAAAATCTATCAAGAAATGGGTGACTTGATGTACTCATTTGTGCCATAAAACGATAGTGTTAGAAATTAACCAAAAAATATATATAAATATATAATTGGCTATCTACAAAGTAATTTATTGGTAAAGTCATTAATTGTCTGTGATTTGATTAAATGTAAGAAGCATTGAATTGGAATATATGTATTGAAATGAAACGTGTTTTATTACCCTTATGTTATATACCCACTACTAGCGCACCCTGGTTTATTAGAAACAAGAAACTGCACGAAGTACTGGGTATCAAGACGATCGAGGAGGAAATCTAAAATACCTCAGCAAATAACAAGATACGACTCGCGAATCACCGTTACCAACTGGCAAATAGACTCATAACAGATCGTGTGTGTGAGCCGGTTGAAAAGGCGAAATATCATATATATCAACAGCCTCCAGCAAACGTTGTTTTGCCCCTGTCCGGGTAGAAATTAGGTACTCAGAAATTTTATATTTTTCCGCGCCATTTTCTTATTTTTCTATTTCTTTACTAATTTCACTCTAATGACAATAACAAACACAACAAAACAGAATGAGCGAAACCGGTCCAGCCGTTCACGCTAGATGCCGTGACCAAGGGAAATATGGATATTTTTTTATACTATAGAGATTATCAATTAAAACTTCAATTTTTGAAAAAAAGCGCGGGAAACGTCGGTTTTGGTAGACGTACTTTTTCTTGCTCTCATGAAATTAATTTGAAATAAGAGTCAGGTTGAGGTTTAGTGCTGTAACACACCTACATTTATGTAAACTTATACATTAGTTTTGCTACCAGGCAAAAGATGGCGCTTCTCAATATTAGCTCGCGCTGATTAAGTTTTTAATCAATATCATAAGTAATCCCATATATTAGTCCCACTACCTGACAATAGATGGCGCTGATCATATGTAACTCGCGCTGAACATGTTTTTGCACCGTAGGTTAAGTACTCCTGAGCTTTGTATGTAAAATCAATCCAATCCAATCCATTCCTTGGGTCTCTAGAAAGCACCTTATTGGTTTTTACCATCTTGGGCATCTAGTCTCTCCAATACTTTAGTGGATACTTTGGATTCCTAGAACGCACCTTAATGGTTTTTACCATCTTGGGCATCTAGTAATCCCATATTATTTTAATCTGTAAGGCACTGAGCTCGAATCTTTTCGCTGCTCGGTCCGCACCCTATTTTGTACCTCAAGACTGTGGAATAAACTCCTATCTTCGCACTTTGGACTTTTACTGACCGTGACGTCACGCCGTGCCCTTCCGTCCGTACTTCGAGTAACAGCGACTACAGTGCTTATTTATTTTGTATTTTTATTTATATTTATCATATTTATTACTGCGACATAGTTTTCATCAGTTCTGGGTAAGTTTTAATAGTTTTTCTTTTCGCCATGGGCGACCCGCCGGATCTTGGTGGCGGGACGCTCCTCCACCAGGATTTTAACTTTGTAGCGCCATGTGATGTGCCTGAGCCGTCATATTCTGTAACAATAACACAAAGTCAATCAGGATTAGATACCGAAGGTTCAATAATGGATACGGATGGTTCTTTGTTAGACGAATGTGAGACTGCAAGTCTCCCTAAGAGAAAGAAAACTTCTAGAAAAGTTTGTAAACATGGTAACTTAAAGCGTAAAAACCGTCATGACCATAAGCATCCGGTGACTGATTCTGACTGTCGTTGCTTTTCCTCTACTTTCACTGTAAAAGAAACAAATGTTGTAATTGAAAACAAAAATATGCAACTTGTGCAAGGTTCAAATGAGTCCACTCCAGTATCTGCATCTAACACATCACCTGATATAAACTCACACACATACTCTAACCCTATTGGAAGAAACTCGTACCAGACTACTGATGTCTCACCTTTTGTTGTGCTCATTCAAAGAGAACAAACTGATCCCAGTCAAAACCTTTCTTTACATCTTGTTACAGTGGGCCATTTTCTTAAAAAGAATTATGTTAGAGGTATTGTGGAAGGTAGCCTAAAGAAGATAGGGAGAAATCGTGTTTCACTTTGCTTTACAAGATTTGAAGATGCCAATGCATTCCTTAAAAATGACCTACTAAGACAACATAAATATAAAACTTTCATTCCTATTTCAAATGTTACTAGGATGGGAGTCATTAGAGGAGTACCTGTTTAATGGAGTGATGAGAACATAGTAGAAAACATTTCATTACCAGTAGGTTGTGGAAAAGTCCTAAAAGTTAGACGATAAAAAAAAAAAGAACATGGTCAATGGCAAACCTGAATTTGTTCCCATTGAAACAGTTGTTGTAACATTTGATGGCCAAATACTTCCTAAAAGGTGTACATCCGGCCGTCTGAGCCAGGCTTCTATAGAGATCTAGAGATCTAGCATATCTAGGCTGATAAAGAATCGTTAGTGACGCTGATATATCCAGGTTTCATCGTTTGTGACGCAATAGTTTTCTTGGAAAATCAAAAAAACTAGGCTCAGACAGCCAGAATTTCGCATTTTCTGACTTTCCAGATCTCAACTATCAGAGGGTTTCAGGGCGCTGTTTTTTATAAAATGAGATGTGACGCGTAAGTGACGGTCATCTGAAGTAGTTTCATCAATTTTAATACAGTACTTTTTGAGAAATCGTGATAAACGTGTGGCTCAGACAGCCTGATATCCGGTCGTCTGAGCCAACTTGTTTTTCTCTATATTTCACGAAATGTTACGTTTCGAACAAATGTTTTTAGGATTTACTGATGTGACGACGTTAGTGACAGCTCTCCACCAGATTTGAACCTTCGTGACGCACGCGTTTTTGAGAAATTGTCTGTCTGAGCCACCCAGTTCTACCACTTCCAGGTGTTGTACGAAGCTGAAAACTCATCTAATCTGATGTGACGCGGCCTCTTAGTATAAAAAATCGTAAGTGACGGCTCTATATGCCGCCAATCAAAAGTTATAAGCATTTCAAATGTTTCCCATACATTGATGCATTTGGGTGGCCACACTTCGCACTCTTTATGGAAACGGAAAGACAATTTAGTAGAAAATGTAAGCTTAAGCCCCTCATATCAAGGCGGATGCTTTCTCCTGCTATTTAAATATTTAATTACGTAGTCAATAACTACGCCTATGAAGGAAAATATGTTAATTATGTATGGGGTATTCCAGTTTTTTTAAATTACTCTTTATTTAAAAGTAACCGCTAGCTCCAGCTGGTCACTATAATATAAGACTTTTTCGGTATTAAGTACATACTACGTACTCATTCCTCAACTCGTCCCATATGATTACGGCCCATTAGGGACAAGATGCAATAATCAATTTTAGTCATTATGCAAATCGTCTCCTGCTTTTTTGGGTGCAAAATAATAACCATAAAACGGCGCAGAAGGTGAAACGCAGTTCGCTGGGCCTGGGACCGCTTATTATTATTACGAACAAAAATGACTAAGCCATCCTTATTTCACCTTTGGAACACGAGACGCGCGCCATCTTGGTGTCGTTGATACCATCAATGCGCACTAGACAGTTTCGATCAATATTTCTGATGCGGAGGGATAAAGAATGGAATGCGCTACCGGCTGAAGTGTTCCCGAAACCCTTAATTTGGGCATTTTCAAAAGAAGAGTCATTAAGCTATTACTGATCAGACATGATCAATCCTTGACGACATCATCACTTACCACCAGGTGTGATAGTGGTCAAATGGCTGAGCATATATATAAATATATATAGACAGACTATAAAATTATGCAGGCTGGAAAGAAATCATCCACTTAATATCATTTATTTTTATAGCTCAAAAGATTGTTGTTGAATTTAACAAGAAAGTTTAAATATGTAAGTTACAAAATGTATACATAATACATAAAAATGTAAGTAAGTAACAATGGATATGGCGGTTAGAGGGATGCGTAGAGACTAACTTACGAAAACAATGAAATAAAATATTTGGTTTTGGACCTGTCATGTTTATTACCACAGGTTGTAGCGTTTATCTTCTTTTAAAGTTTATGTTCACAGGACTAGTAACAATTATTTTGTTTCATTAAAGCAATGAAATAAGTTTTGTGCTCGTGGATTTTAGTTCGTAGACTTTATTGATTTTATGACGAGTATAGTATACCTATTTACGAGTAGTATTATTCATATTTGACTAAAATTGTTTTATCAGATGTAGGTATATTATATTTTGCTTTGTAATCATTAAAAGGGTTTCCTTTCATACAACAAAATTGTGTTAACATTTTTATAACAATATTATTGATTTTATTCTGATTATACTAATATTGATAGTTTTAACTTATTGATTACTTATTATCTGCATTTCGTCCAAAATAAGCTGTAGACATGTATGGGATGAATTGATAAGTTACTATTTGTATAAATGCTACACCAGAAACAATTCGTAAAATAACTTTTTTATTTACTAAAATATCAATAACAGGAGACTTCTACATCGTAATTCTTAGACGTTGGGTGTCATCAGAATTATCAGTGAACAGCTATCTAAACGCCGAGTAAAAAAGTAAGTGCAAAGCGCTGAGTATGCCTAGTCAGCCTGGTGCCTAGCTTTTTTGAAGAGAACGCTGACTACGCCTAGTAAAAGTAGTAAGTAGTTGAACTAAATACTGATCTGCTGACTGAGGTCTGAGTCTGGAGCTTACGTCAAAACATTTATTATTTATTTGTTATTATTTTATCTTTATTAAGGAAACAAACAGCTGTCTTATAGTACATCTTAATAGATAATTAATAAGCTTATACACTAGCATTTAAAAGTTTCCAATGCCTGATTGTTGTCATAAGTCTTTGGACCCCTTTTAGTATAACTAGTTCAATATCATCACTATAAATTTATTTCTTTAAATGCATTTTTTAATGATTAATTTCGTAAGTGCAGGTTTTCCTTGTCAGTAGGTACTGTTGCGGGAGCTGATCCAGGGGCGAGTGGAAGTGGCGCAGCAGGATTCGTGGAATTGAAAAGACCGCACGCTGATTATTACAAGCATTTATTTCTTCATGAAATAAAGTTGCAATACATCGTCAAATAGTTATTACATTATTAAATTAAAATAAAATTATAAATTAGCCTAGCGAGCCGAGGAGGTCAGACAGAAGACAAAAATTAACAGTAGAGCTGTCAGGCTGTCACAGCTTAAAAAAAAAATATGATAAGAATGCATTCAGTACATTAAATATTTATAAGCAATGGCAGCGTTCATATTTTAACACTTCCCCTCATTCTTATCATAAGACTCTACAAAATAAGTCTCTACCAAACTCTATCTTAGTAATGTACAATATTTGCTCTACTACCATTATCTTATGTCAGTCAGTACATAACATTATTACAAGTTATTAGGCAATTATCAGTATTATCAGGCAAAACAACAAACAAAATCATTCACAATAATATTCTAAACATTAATATCACAGATGCTTCAAATTCAAATTTTCGACAAAATTAAAATGTTTAGTTTTACATAAGGGCTTGGTAAATAGATCGGCTGTCATTTGGTCAGTTGGTAAGTATTTAACTGTAACTCTACGTCTTGATACATAATCTTTTACAAAATGGTAACGTAGGTCAATATGCTTGGTACGCTTATGACAGTACTCCTTTGCCAGCAACAGTTTATGTGCGCTCTGATTATCATTATAGATAATAGTCTCTATATGTTTATCATAAATTTCCAACAAGAAATTCTGAATAAAACATAACTCTTTCGCAACATCACTTATGGCTACATACTCAGCCTCAGTGCTGGACAGTGCCACACAGCGCTGCTTTCTAGCTTCCCAGCTAACTGTATTATTACCTAGTTTCACAACGAAGCCCGTGTATGATTTCCTATCACATTTATCGTTAGCCCAGTCAGCGTCTGTATATGCCAACAAATCTAGAGATTTACTCTTGTAAAAACAAAGTCCTAAATCAATGGTACCCGCCAAATATCGCAATACTCGTTTAGCAGCTACCCAATGACTTTTATCAAAATTGGTCAAGTATTGACTGAGCTGACTGCAACTAAAAGCTATATCTGGCCTCGTGCAAACCGATAAATACATTAGACAGCCAATTAATTGCCTGAACTGATAAACATTATCATCTAAAGGTTCATTGTCTGTTTTAGATAAATTACTATTTGCTATCATAGGTGTGGATACATGCTTACAGTCTGTCATATTAAAACGTTGAAGTAATTTCATAATATATTCAGATTGATCCAAGATTAAAACATTCTTATTTCTAGTGACACGCATGCCTAAACAACTCGTAAGTGAACCAAGATGCTTTATACAAAAAATTTCATTCAATAATTTAAATAAATCCTCTGTATTACAAGTCGAAAAAATATAAAAATCATCAACATATAAAGCTATGATGGTGAGATCCCTTCCACACTTTTTGACATATACACAGGGCTCACACTTACTTTGCACATAGCCATTCTTCGACAGTAAATCATGCACCTTCAGATTCCACATGCGACTAGCCTGTTTTAATCCATACAGACTTTTTCTTAGCATACACACCTTGTTCTCATCACTGACAAAACCTTGTGGTTGCTCCATGTATATTCTTTCATGTAAGTCGCCATTCAAAAATGCTGTAGTTACGTCTATGTGTTCTATAGACATATCTAATTCATGTGCAAGTGAGAAAAGAATACGCATTGTTGAATGTCGAACAACTGGCGAAAAAGTTTCAGAATAATCCAGTCCTCTCTTTTGACTAAAGCCGCGAGCGACCAAGCGAGCTTTATACCTGTCAAAATTTCCTGACGTATCATGTTTCCTCTTATACACCCATTTACATTTAATGACATTGGCATCAGAAGGACGATCAACCAACTCCCTTACATTATGTTGAACAAGTGACTCATACTCTTCTTTCATTGCCTTTTTCCACTCGGAGGAGTCTGATGACGTCATAGCCTCGTCGTACGTTTGGGGTTCTTCAAATAAAGAGTTGGCGTACATACCGATTTCATAATCGCCATATCTAATTGGCGGTATACCACGTGTACTGCGTACGGGGCGGCCGCTGACAGTGACAGGACCTACTGTACTAGTCGCGCCTTCCCCTCGAGCTGCTGCATCCTCGCCAGTCACCGGCTGCGCCTCCGGCTCCCGAACTGAAGACTCAGGCTCAGCAGAGGCCTGCTCTGCATCTGGGTACTCGTCGGATTCATCGCCAGACTCAACATCTGTAAATTCATATACCCTATTCACTCGGGAAAGTCCATAAATGTAAACAAACAATTGACTAACCTATTAACCTTATTTTCAGAAAATTATCGGCACATACACAAGTAAACTTCTTCACAGATCTCACAAACACCTTTACCAATTATGCCGTAACAATATAAATATGATTATTGCATTCAAACACACTTATTTAAAGTAAAAATCGTGATTCATGGGAAAAATACCACCATTTTGACAAAGACAAGAAGATGACGAAAAACTTCATATTTTTTAATTTAGTGTTGGGACACCAATTTCGTCCAATTGATCGATTCAATTGGTTATTCGAAACTCGCATTTATAGTAATATTAGGGTCAATATTACTAAACGTGCGAGTTTCTAGAAAGGATTAATATCAAAATTTTGTTGTTTTACTGTTCATGAAATGGTTTGTTGTTAGTCATTGTAAATTGTTGTTTCAAAATAATGATATTTTAATTGGATGTACGTACAACGCGTAACGTTGTGTGCGCGAAAACCTGAAAATTGTATTTAGTTGACGACCTAAAAGTCTATGGAAAATTGCACAGCACCCCTAGCGGTCACTTACTGAACTAAAATTTTCGATACAAAAAGTTACATCGTCGCTAGCAAGTAAAACCGCTGTAAGCTTATGGTAAAATAAGTATGCTGGTGATATAACTACCTACCGAATCCTATCTCGACAGAGCGTCGTCCGCAGAGCAAGAAATGATCAGAAGCGTCAAATAAACTATTACACCCCATTAAATCTTAAATTATTTATAAATAAATTTATTTCTATTAGAATTTTGTCATTTGAAATAAAAATCATATGGGTTGTCGGCATAGAAAAAATGAATAAGGTTAGAATGGTTTTGATCGTTCGTTTGTATGGGAACCTCTGTCGCCGGTGGGAGTTACCGCGCTGTTGCTGCAGTGATAAAAGTACCAATCAATCAATTAACGCACCAATATCACAAACCAATCACAATTTCCGCTAGGAGCTCTGTGATTGGTGTGATTAGTACTTGAAACCAACTACCAATCACAGAGCTTCTAGCGGTGAAACCTCCAATCATCATTCAGATACGTTTGTTCTTTTATGTCAAAATACTGTGATGTGGTAAAGGTCGATTATTATAAATTCAATTACCGATGTAATGTTGCTTCTCTTTGTGAATAAACATGTAGGATTTAAGTTTGAAATAATTTGGATAATTTAACAGCTCATTTGATCGCAACAAAGGGTACTACTATAGCCTTTCGGTAAAAACAATAGAAGAAAAAAATGAGTTGCTAAACGTTGCTTGAAATAGAGTAACTTATACATTTAAACATTAGTTTCTAAAAATAGTTCTATTAGTAGAATTGAATCCTTATTTGTATAAAGAATAAGTAATGTTACTTACATACGACAAATAAATTCCAATGTAAAGAAAAATGTTTAAAGGTATAAAAGCATAAAGGCCATGGTCTACATTATTCAGGTATTATATCTTACCATGCTATTTATTCATTTGTATTCTTAGCTAATACCATAAAGCCGAAGAGTTTGAATGTGTTTAATCGCGCTAATCTCAGGAACTACTGGACCACTTAAAAAAAAGTTTTTGTGTTGGATGTCTAATTTATCGAGAAAGACTTTGGGCTTGAACTTTACGCAGGGACGGAAGGGGAGAGAACAAATTAAAATCAAAAATAGTTAAGATTACAATTTAAAAAATACAATATACCTATAGACGTATGGTTGACCGGTATAGAATGCTTTTGGCATTAAGTCCGCCACATGTTCAATTTTATGTTTCGGGCATGTGCAAGTTTTCAATAAATACATATGACATATAACAGTTAACCTTGCAGTGCTTTTGTTCGCATTTAAATCACATCACCAAAGGGGCTTTGCAGAGGTTTGTTAAATTACAAAATTATACACAAACTCACAATAAGTGTATAGCTGACTACAAATAACTCTTACAAAAATATTTGTATGCAGGGCTATTGATACTATGACCGGATCCTTTTAAGGGTTGATGGGGGAGCTCATTTGGGACTATCTTGATCCCAGAATATACTGTCCAAAAGTCAACCATTTTTAAGGAAATTTTCTTTTTAAGTTTTTGGAGGAAAACGAGATTTCCAAATTATGATAAAATTAATACCGAATGCTTTTAGATGCTGTAAGAAAATATCAACCGATACTAGCTTACTAGCTTAACGTGCTTCATGAAGCACGGAGATGCTCGTTGTTTAGGTAACTTAAATATGGTCGGTATGATCACTCATTAAAACACGATCGCGCCGTAAGTTGTTTAACTTCGGTATCAGTAAACCAATGTAGAACTTGTGAAAGAGTATTGAATACATATCGATTTTAAACTGTGAATTGTCGTACCCTATTTTACAAATAAATAGACCAAACGATAAATTAAAATCGAAGATAATAACAGCGAAAGTAGAAAAGTTGAGGATTAAGCAGTGCGTTCTTGCTGAGTTATATTTTTTTTGCAGGAATACGTTATTTTGGTAGCACAAATAAGAATATAATACTTTTTTTTTTTCAAATAGCTCTAGTAGTTCCTAAGATAAGCGCGTTCCAACATATGAACTCTTCAACTTTATTGTATTTATTTTATCATTAGTATGTTTCAAATAATTAATAAACAAAACTTATTTTTATCTTTTAATACATCAGTAGGGTAATTACCATTTATCGATAATTTTACTGTGCTGTGAGCTACATCCCTAGTGATGCGCATACAAGCGAACAAAGTAAATTAGACGCGATACATTGCGTGTTAAGATAGCAGATTTGTTAAAAATATGCGTGGACAGTCATCAATGAATATTTTTTTTGAACTTAGTGCAAGAAAACCGCTATCATTTGAAATATCCTAATTAAAAAGTGTTTTTTTGCAAATAATGTCGAAATAACTACATATAATTACTCACCGGTGAAAAAATACACTTTCTCTCTCATATTTTATGACCTGGCTTCACGCTCTTCAAGTAATTATAGCAAAAGACGGCATTTTTGACAAAAAATAATGCAACGCTCTTGTCTCGCGACTGAAGTAGCTACGAGGGTCAAACTGAAAGTTCTTAGAAAAGCAAAAACTGATTACATTAGCCAGTTATTAGTTTTATTATATCTTTTCAAAATATTGTCCATTGACGTCAATACACCGCTGCATGCGATGGAACCACTGGGAAAAGCACTTTGCCCACTCGTCCTTAGGGGTCTCTTCAATGGCATCGCGATACGCAGCCACCGCTTTTTCAGCATTCATAAACCGCTTTCCTTTAAGTTTTTCTTTAATTTTTGGAAATAAATAAAAATCACAAGGCGCGAGGTCGGGGCTATACGGCGGGTGACCCAGTAATTCAACGTTTGATGTCGCCAAATAGTCGATCGTTCGCTTGGCGGTGTGCGACGAGGCGTTGTCGTGGTGAAGGAGGATCCTACTGCGAGGTCGTTTCTCTCGAACTTTTTCCAAGACAAGTGGCAAACAATTGGTAGTGTACCATTCTGCAGAAACTGTTTTTTGATCCTCTAACACAATTGTTGCGAAATGACCTATCCTTCCAAAGAACGAGGCCACCATTTTTTTTTCCCGCACTTCGATCTCTCTTCACTTTAGTTGGCAACTCCTCGAAAGGAAACACCCACTGAGCAGATTGTCTTTTGGTTTCAGGATCATAACAGTAAATCCAGCTTTCGTCACCTGTTAGTATGTCGAACACAGCATTTGAGTCACCTCCGTTAAATCTTTCAATCATTTTACGGCACCAATCCACACGATGGAGTTTTTGAGCCTTAGTCAAATTATGAGGTATCCACCGGGCGCAAAGCTTCCTGACCGCTAAATGTTTGTGGAGGATTTTGTGCACTTGACTCATACCGATGCCTAAGCTTGTCCGAATCTGCTGATAGGTCACTCTTTTGTCAGTCTCTATCATACGCCGCACAACACAGATGTTATTTTCAGTCGTCGCCGTAGAAGGCCGTCCCTCACGTACATCATCAGTGAGATTAGTGCGACCACGTTTAAACCCATTAAACCAGTTGTAAACAGTCGCACGAGATGGGGCTTCATCGTGAAAGGCCAATCGTAGTCTATCATAACTTTCTTGTTGACTTAAATGACATCGAAAGTCATAAAAAATCATTGCACGAAAATTTTCTCGTGTTAAATTCATGTTGACGTGACACAGACAATTTTCAATTTGCCGCCAAATCGTAAAACAAATGACAAATGAATGAAATATATACTCAGTAATATTGGCAAAGAGTTCTATTTTCAAATTTTAGAATATTTTTTTTATTATATTGTTTATAAGTGGCCAGTTCTAAGAACTTTCAGTTTGACCCTCGTACAGCTCAATGCAGGCATATGCCTACAATTAAGCTCGCTGCCGCAATGACCGGGGCCATTCTAACCTTATTCATTTTTTCTATGGTTGTCGGAGTTTATTTTATTTTATTATAATGAACTGAAATTATTTTTTCCAATTAGTAATTAGAGTTATTTAAATATTACTAAATACATTTATCCGACTTAAAAATGAGGTATGTATATTTCCGCGATTATCTAGCATTTGGATGAACCGATTTTGATGCGGTATTTTCCGCGATTATCAAGCATTTTGATGCACCGATTTGGATGCCGTTTCAGCAAAGTATTCTTACTTCAAAAATCTCACTAAACAAACTTAAATAACACTATTAGGTTTTTAAATTTCATATTGTCGATACATTTTTCCATTATTGCGGAATGCATTTTTCCAAGACATACACCTAAAGTGAGATGGTAGCAAACTGTTTTGTGAATGGTGGTATACTATATTTTCTTCTAACAGAGGATCATCATGTTCAAGTTCCTGTCTTATGCCGAACTCTCCTTCAGTCACTTCGAGTTCTTCTTCACTTAACTCGTTCTCGCTGCTACTTGAAAAATCATTATCTTCATTATATTCGATTAGGGATTTCGTATTAACTCCGAATATCTTGAACGCTTTCACAAAATTTGACCCATTGTTAGTAACAGAGCATACTATTTTAGTGGGGTCAATATCAAAATCTGAATATATTTCCAGAAGCAAATCTTTTATGCGGTCAAAGGTGTGTGCCCCTTTAAACCGGCGACAAGCTAAAGCTGCAGAACGCCTCTTATAGTTATTATCAATCCGGTGCACTGTAACACCTAAAAAACCTGACCATATATCAGCGGTGGTGCACAAATATTTCACTGCAGCTAGGTTTTGTTTTATTTCGCAAATCTGATCGAATGATTGTTTAGCAATTTTTTTTCTGAGAGAACGTCGCCCGGGTATCTTGATTCCACTATTTGTTAATTAATTGAATTGCTCAAACATGGTGTTATAGAAATCATCAATTTCATGTAAATAATACGCATTTTTTAAATTAAGGATTAATAATTCGTGTTTAACCTTTTAAAATTACTTAATGCTATCAATTTGTCATCACCCATACAAACGTTTGATTTAATTTATATTCAATTTCTATATACAATTTCGTAAAAGTATGTGACCGTTCCTATTTTTTTTTTTTGGATGTGTATTTTGTTTCTAAACGTAAGATATTATATTCACAGACATTTAAACTCAAAGTATTCATGACTAAAGTATTTTTAAATTATAATAAAATCACTTCTCAATTTCCTATGTTTCGTATACACATAATAAGACCGATATTAAATATTTGCAAAGTTAAATCATTTCACTTTTATTTATTTTTCATTAATAGCAATCGATTGTATATTGTACCAGTTCAATTGACTAAATTCCTCTACTTTTTCCCAGCACTAAAGTTTGTCTATGGTATTCAAGCCGCCATGTTTGTTTACATTTATAGACTTTGCCTGGTGAATAGGGTATACGAAAAATCATGTTTATCATTTGAATTAATACTTTTATTAATATTTTGACTAGAATTATTATTATTCTGAGTAGAATTCAAATCATTATTATATTCAGTTCTATTACAATTTAATTCATTATTATATTCTGTTAAAATTATAAATTCATTTAAATTATCGCTTATTAAATTGTTCTTCATGTCATTATTTTCAAAATCCTTATAAAATCTGTCCTCTATAAAATTAACATTCCTAGATATAATTACTCTCCTCGGATTAGATGGGTCTAAGAGTCGGTAACCTTTTGTTCGTTCTGAATAACCGACAAAAATATATAACTTTGCCCTAGCATTCAATTTACTTGTACGAGTAGGCTCAGGAATTAATGAATAGGCAATGCTACCAAATACACGGAGGTGTCCGAGACAAACTGAGTGTCGGGACCAGACCTCTTCAGGCACCTGTCCTGCTAACGCCGCAGTGGGGGATCTATTCTTCAAATAAATTGCCGTCATAACAGCCTCACCCCAAAAACGGTTACAGAGACCTGCCTGTATTAACATGCACCTAGCCTTCTCCATTAAAGTTCTATTAAGGCGCTCTGCCACGCCATTCTGTTGAGCACAATACGGTACAGTCAACTGGTGAGTTATTCCCTCTTTCTCAAGGAATTTCCTAAAACTGTCACTGCAGTACTCACCGCCATTATCAGAACGCAGGCATTTTATATGCAATCCAGTCTGCTTTTCAACAAAGTTCTTAAAATGGATAAAACAGTCTAAAACTTCTGACTTTTTCTTTAACAAATATCCAAAACTTTTTCTAGAATAATCATCAGTAAGTGTTAATAAGTACCTTGCATCACTCCAGCTGGGGTCTTTCATCGGGCCACAGACGTCACTATGTATCAACTCTAACGGCTGGCTTGCACGTCTTGCATTTTCCTTCGGATAAGCCTTGGCCACCGGCTTCCCCTCCAGACAGGCGACACACGGGACTAGATTCTCCTTGTCAACCTGAAAAGATACTTTACGTGCTGCACATTTCTGAAGTGTATACATACCTTGAAGACTCAGATGCCCTAACCTTTTATGCCATAAATTAGCATTCAAACCATTTGACCCAGCATACTTTGCGGTCTGTGCTTTCTGCACTTCATGTAGAACAGCCATCGACCGCTCCTTTGCAAAAGTACATTTCATTCTATAAACACCCTTACTTAGATTAGCAGACATAATAGGCTTGCCTTGAATATCACAACTATCATAGACAGAACACCCATCCTTATTAAAAATCACAACCATACCCCTCTCACACAATCTACTCACAGAAAGCAAATTCTCGGTCAACTGTGGAACATACATGACATCATTCAAAATTTTATTACAACCATTAATGCTTACGTGAATATCTCCAACACCAGAGCTTTTCATTTTAGTTTCTTTATCTGCACAAGTAATTATAGTCTTATTTTGTCTAATATTGTCCAAGTAATTTTTATTTTTGCACATATGCGAAGACGATCCGCTATCCACTATAAAATCCACACTATCAGACGCGTAGAACGATGAAGTGTATGCAGTGTTCTCTTGATTACGCTTTTCTTGCTTTTGGCGCTTCAGCTTGAAACAGCGCGACTGAATGTGTCCAGGTTTCTTACAGTAATTGCAGACGATCTTCTTCTTGACGATAAGTGCACTTGATGAATTACTGTTACTGTGCAGTATTTGCTGGTTCTCGGTGTGCAATTTTCTGTATTCTTCCTGAATTAATCGAGCACGGACAACTTCTGAAGATAGAGAATTGGTCAACGATGCTGTCTCCAAGGCCGATACAAGTGTGTCGAAGTCCTGAGGGAGCCCAGATAAAAGTATCTCCGCAATCTCTTCATCTTCAATGACCTTACCAATGTCCGCTAATTGCTGTACTAAGGAGAAAACTGTGTCGATGTATTTTGTCATATTTTGATGTTGATTGTAGTCCACCCTATGAAGTTGCCGAAGTAGACCAACCCGTCTGAATAATCCTTTGTCTTCATAGACATTTCTCAGCTTGTCCCATGCTGCTTTTGCTGTGGTAATACCATGTAAAATTTGGTATAAAGAGGGTTTAAGGCTTAGTGATATTCTCGCTAGTGCTTTGGCTACTTTTGATTCGTCAGCCTCTGTGCCTAGGACGGCATTCCATAATCCTTCTAATATCAAAGCGTTTTTGATTGCAAACTTCCAGCTGACATAATTTGAGACGCCTTCTAGTTTCTCAAAATTAAAGCCGCCGCTGATTACATAACTTCCTGCAGATGTACTCGAAGAATTCTCCATGACCATGCGGTTTTGTGAAGTGACTTTTAGAGGGTAGAAGCAGGTCACTTTTTCTCAAAAAAAAATCTCACCGCTTTGGAATTCCTTTGCATGAGCTTCTGAGGATAACCAACGTGCTTCTTGGTTTTAGCCTTTTCACCTTCCACGTTTCTTGTCTTCGAAACTGGGCCCATAACCTGTTGCGGGAGCTGATCCAGGGGCGAGTGGAAGTGGCGCAGCAGGATTCGTGGAATTGAAAAGACCGCACGCTGATTATTACAAGCATTTATTTCTTCATGAAATAAAGTTGCAATACATCGTCAAATAGTAATTACATTATTAAATTAAAATAAAATTATAAATTAGCCTAGCGAGCCGAGGAGGTCAGACACACTGATCATGTAATCTTTTTAGGTCAGACAGAAGACAAAAATTAACAGTAGAGCTGTCAGGCTGTCACAGATTAAAAAAAAAATATGATAAGAATGCATTCAGTACATTAAATATTTATAAGCAATGGCAGCGTTCATATTTTAACAGGTACATCAGTCAGCAATCAGTAGTGCGGATTTTTTTTCAGCAAATGTCATCACTGTAAATGTCTACTTTTTTGCCTGACGCTATCTTGCATGACGAATTAACAGTGATTAAAAAGTTCTCATTTAACACACTTTCTTTAACTTGATAGCATGTTCCTGATTTTTTAAAGGGTGAATAAAATATGAGCCTGTACATGGTCTGACCATGTACAGGCTCATCTCAAGATCAAAGATCATCTCATTTAAACTAGAAATGAAAAATAAAAGCCTCCTTTTAAACGTTGAGAAAGTTTAAGAATTACTGAGGATGAGCTGCAGAATGTAAATATATCTTTGATTTCGTCCCAAATATTTTATAGGCCTGGTGGGACGAGTTAATGAATTACTAAATTTTCCATCCAAACAAAAGTAGGAAACGACTTGCAGAATGAAGTTACTATTTATATTGGTTTTTTGTATCTTGTCCCAAGTGGACCGTAATCACATGGGAAGAGTCGAGTAATATGTAAGTAGTATGTACATTACCAGAATTCTCTAATATTGTAGTACCTTAATTAAACTAGCGGTTGTTTTCAAATAAATAGTAATCTAACATTTTTTTTCCTTGAAATACCTGAGATCATAAATAATTAACATATTTTCCTTCATAGGCGTAGTTATTAACTACGTAATTAAATATTTAAATAGCAGGAGAAAGCATCCGCCTTGATATGAGGGGCTTAAGCTTACATTTTCTACTAAATTGTCTTTCCGTTTCCATAAAGAGTGCGAAGTGTGGCCACCCAAATGCATCAATGTATGGGAAACATTTGAAATGCTTATAACTTTTGATTGGCGGCATATAGAGCCGTCACTTACGATTTTTTATACTTAAAGGCCGCGTCACATCAGATTACATGAGTTTTCAGCTTCGTACAACACCTGGAAGTGGTAGAACTGGGTGGCTCAGACAGCCAGCATCCGGCTGTCTGAGCCAGCAGCTTTTTCTACATTTCTCAAAAACGCGTGCGTCACGAAGGTTCAAATCTGGTCGAGAGCTGTCACTAACGTCGTCACATCAGTAAATCCTAAAAACATTTGTTCGAAACGTAACATTTCGTGATATAGAGAAAAACAAGTTGGCTCAGACGACCGGATATCAGGCTGTCTGAGCCACACGTTTATCACGATTTCTCAAAAAGTACTGGATTAAAATTGATGAAACTACTTCAGATGACCGTCACTTACGCGTCACATCACATTTTATAAAAAACAGCGCCCTGAAACCCTCTGATAGTTGAGATCTGGAAAGTCAGAAAATGCGAAATTCCGGCTGTCTGAGCCTAGTTTTTTTGATTTTCCAAGAAAACTATTGCGTCACAAACGATGAAACCTGGATATATCAGCGTCACTAACGATTCTTTATCAGCCTAGATATGCTAGATCTCTATAGAAGCCTGGCTCAGACGGCCGGATGTACACCCTAAAAGAGTATATCTTTGCTATAATTCATTACCGGTTGATCTTTATATTTATCCAACAATTCAATGTTTCCGTTGCTGTCGTTACGGCCATGTAAAAACTCAGTGCAGATCCCTTCCCAGGTGTTATAAATGTGGGCAGGGTCATCCAGGCGATACATGTGATGTTGAGGAGGAGCATATTGTTTGTTTCTTGTGTTCTGGTTCTCACCAGGCCACAAGCAGAAATTGTCCTGAATTCACCAGACAACGTAACATTAAAGAATCTATGGCAAAAAATTGTATAAGTTATGCTGAAGCTTTGAAGTTGCACCCTGCACTTGGAAAATCTTTTGCTGATGTTTTGAGAAATAGTATCCCTCCACAACAGCAAACTCCTTCTCCTCTATCTTCAAACTCAAAACTTAAATATGTACACAATAATAATCCTGGCTGGAACTCTTACAAAAAAATCAGTAATCAGTGACAACTTGTCTGAATGTTCCGTAAAAGAGTTACTAATCACATTAATTACTTCTTTGAATAAATCTAACTTTGTTTTACCGTCCAACGCCACCCATAAAATTGATATTTTAGATAAGTTAGATTCTGCTGTTGATGGGGAAGTTCTCCATAGCAGTCCAATGGAATTGCCGAAGCATAAATAATAAGAAAAGTGATCTATTACATATTATTAACAAATTTGACCCTTTTTTGATTTCTTTCTATACATTTCTATACAAGAAACATGGCTCCGGCCAAATTCTATTTTTAAAATTTCTGGTTTCTCATGTGCCAGAGAGGATAGGCACGATAGTTATGGTGGTGTAGCTTTACTCATCCATCATTCTTATCAGTTCTCCCATATTCCTATTCCACCTCACAATGACGGTTTTTCCAAAATAGCCATATCAATACAAAACATCTCTTTCGTTTCTGTTTACATACCTCATCCATCCTCTGCCATTTATGATGAGATAGAACCAATTTTGAGTAACATTCCTAAACCTATTGTTATCATGGGGGACTTTAACGCTCAGCATCAATCTTGGGGTAGTGGTATTTCCAGCTACTATGGTCATAGAATTTTGGATTTTCTGGATAGTAATAATTTATGTCTTTTAAACACTGGTATTCCTACTCGTCGTACTCAACCACAGGAAGCAATTAGTGCTCCTGACTTGACCATCTGTAGTCCAAATTTAGCATCTTGTCTTTCATGGTCAACTCTTGCTTGGACATATGGGAGTGACCATTTTCCAATTATTATTTCCTTCCCTTTTATGACTAGACCAAAAAAAAACAAATGCGTTCGCATAGACTAAAAAATATAAATTGGTTGACCCCGATTGGACTTCATTTAGGGAAAAAGTTGATAGAAAAATTACATCATTGCCAACTTTAAATGATCGTAATATTACATTGTGTGCAGAAAGTTTAGCCTCTCTGTTATTAGGATGAAGTTTTTCCCTCTAAGAGTACCAATAGTAATCGATTACCTACCCCTCCTTGGTGGGACAGTGAATGCTCAGAAGCAGTAAAAAAGAGAAAAGCAGCTGAAAGGCTATATAATTCTAATACTACCTCGGAAAATTATGAAAATCTTTCCGCTATTATGACTAGTACTAGAAAACCAAAGAGTAAAGTATGTAGAAAACTACTCAAACAAAAAAAATGGGAGGGATGGAAATCTTTTTGCCATTCAATTTCCCCGGATACTTCTCCTTCTGCAGTATGGGCCAATATAAGGCGATTTAGGTCAGCTTATAAAGATACTATATCTATATCACTCAATGAGTCAACAGTAGATATATTGTTAGATAAATTAGCACCCCCATTTGTTCCTCCACAACTGTGTTTACCTATTGAACCTTCTAGTCTTCAATATACGGATCAAACTGGCATAAGTTCTCCATTTTCTTTATCTGAACTCAAAGGTATTCTATCTTATGTTAAAGACTCTGCACCTGGAAGTAACGGAATACCGTACTCCTTTTTAGTTAATTCAAGCGACTCAACGTTATCTTACCTCTTGCCCATTATAAACTCTATAATGTATTCAGGTAGTATTCCTCCATCTTGGAAGGTACAGGAAGTCATCCCTCTCTTAAAACCAAACAAATGCCCTTCAGACGCTAATTCATATCGGCCAATAGCTCTATCTTCAGTCTTGATTAAAATAGCTGAGTACTTAATAAAAAATCGTCTTGAATGGTTTATAGAAAGCCAAGGCTTATTAAGTAATTATCAATTTGGCTTTAGGAAAGGAAGAAGTACTTCCGATAGTATTGCTATTTTCACAACTGACATAAGATTAGCCTTTTCCAATAACCAACATTTACTAGCAGCTTTTTAGACATTTCTTCTGCTTACGACGGGGTGGTTATTTCCATTCTCAGGGATAAATTGCTTAAATTAAATGAACCAATTTTATTAATAGATCTTATCACAAAAATTTTAGACGAACGTTGTATCCATGTTGTGTGTGGAGATTCTATAAAATCGAGATATTTATTTAATGGTATTCCTCAAGGATCTGTTTTAAGCCCAATTCTTTTTAATATTTACTCTTATGACCTTCAAAACTCTATTACAAACAACGTCAGCATGCTACAATATGCTGACGACCTTCTCCTATACTTCTCTGATAAGGACGTTTCTAATTTATCTTCTGAACTTAATTTATCACTTCAAATGCTTAAATCTTGGTTAGATATAAATGGTTTATCATTGTCAGTTTCCAAAAGTTCTGTCGTACTTTTTACTAGAATGCGTAGTCCACCACCAGTTTCAGTTCAATATGATAATATTAACATTCCTGTTCATAACGAGGCAAAATTTTTGGGCGTTACCTTAGATTCTAAACTTACTGGTATTACACACTGCTACAATATTAGTGACAAATGCGAACGTCATATAAATATTTTAGGATGTCTAGCAGGCGTCTGGTGGGGTGCTCATCCTTTTAGTATGAAACTAATTTACAATGCCCTAATTAGAAGCTCCGTTGATTATGGTACGCAATTTCTAGAGCCGTGTAATATTGTAGGCGTCAGAAAACTTGATGTCATCCAAACTAAAGCCCTTCGAGTAGTTGTAGGAGCTATGAAAACCAGCCCTAATAACTCTTTACATGTAGAATGTGTTGATCCACCTTTAAAACTTCGACGACAATTTTTATGTGATAAATTTTTATTGCGTGCACTTCAATTATCAAACCATCCTCTTTTTCCAAAACTGGCAATGTTATCTGAACATGTTGAGAATTCTCCATACTGGTCGCACAAATCTCGTCCCTGTTTAATTATAAGCTATCGTAAAATTCTTTCACTGCAAGCACCCACACATAAATCAATGTATCTCCCAATTTTTTGTTTAAATTTCGAATCCTTGATACTTACTCCGACTGTTATTTTAGACATTGATATATCTTAATCTGATACTGAAGCTGGTGCTAAATTTAACTTTATTGTAGATGATAAATGGGGCGACTGGCATCATTTATATTGTGATGCTTCAAAGCATTTAAATAATGGCCACGTTGGTGTGGGAGTCTACCATGCCCAGTGTAGAATACACCAGATGATAAAATTACCGCCTGAATCATCTGTCTTCACCGGCGAATGCTTTGGCATTTTTAAATCTTTACAGTATATTTTATTAATGAGACTGAATAAAACTGTTATTTTTAGTGACTCAAAAAGTGCTCTTCAAGCATTAACCAAATTCCCCTTTAAAACAAATATTTCATATCCAGTTATCATTGAAAGCAGAAAGTTATTGAATGTTTGCATACAGAAAGGTTTTTCTGTAGTTTTTGTCTGGATTCCAGGACATAGTAACATCTTTGGAAACATGAAAGCGGATTCTTTAGCCAATGCTGCTGTTCACTCTGGGGACCTTTTCCCATATAAAAATTATTGTCATGACCTAGCAGCTCTACCTAAACTTTATTTGCACGAAAAATGGGAGAAAGAGTGGGAGATCACTAGTCAAACAAAAGGAAAATTCTATAAACAATTACAGCCTTTTATTCCATCCAAACCTTGGTTTTTCAAGACAAATATGAATAAGTTGATTACTTCCAGTATCATTCGTATGAGACTGGGACATGTATGTGTTCCTGCACATTTAGCAAGACTCAAAATTATAGCAAGTGATGCATGTGAATGCGGTGCTGGAATGGGCGACTTGAATCATATATTCTTCGCCTGCCAGAATCATGATCGGTCAACTTTTATTTCAGCTTTGTTATACTTACGTGTTCCTTTTCCAACATCCATATCCTGCCTGATATTTAAATATGATTATGATATATATAAATGTATTTCTGAATATCTATGTTTAAATAACATAAAATTTTAATTTCTTATCGTAATCTATTTATTTAATGAATATAATCCCACCCTCCTTTTAAGCCTGATCCTTATTATATTTGATAATTCCTTTTGTGTACATCCGGCCGTCTGAGCCAGGCTTCTAGAGAGATCTAGCATATCTAGGCTGATAACGAATCGTTAGTGACGCTGATATATCCAGGTTTCATCGTTTGTGACGCAATAGTTTTCTTGGAAAATCAAAAAAACTAGGCTCAGACAGCCAGAATTTCGCATTTTCTGACTTTCCAGATCTCAACTATCAGACGGTTTCGGGGCGCTGTTTCTTATAAAATGTGATGTGACGCGTAAGTGACGGTGATCCGAAGTAGTTTCATCCATTTTAATCCAGTACTTTTTGAGAAATCTTGATAAACGTGTGGCTCAGACAGCCTGATATCCGGTCATCTGAGCCAACTTGTTTTTCTCTATATTTCACGAAATGTTATGTTTCGAACTAATTTTTTTAGGATTTACTGATGTGACGACGTTAGTGACAGCTCTCGACCAGATTTGAACCTTCGTGACGCACGCGTTTTGGAGAAATTGAGAAAAAGCTGCTGGCTCAGACAGCCGGATGCTGGCTGTCTGAGCCACCTAGTTCTACCACTTGTAGGTGTTGTACGAAGCTGAAAACTCATGTAATATTATGTGACGCGGCCTCTAAGTACAAAAAATCGTAAGTGACGGCTCTATATGCCGCCAATCAAAAGTTATAAGCATTTCAAATGTTTCCCATACATTGATGCATTTGGGTGGCCACACTTCGCACTTTTTATAGGAACGGAAAACAATTTAGTAGAAAATGTAAGCTAAAGCCCCTCATATCAAGGCGGATGCTTTCTCCTGCTATTTAAATATTTAATTACGTAGTCAATAACTACGCCGATGAAGGAAAATATGTTAATTATTTATGGTCTCAGGTATTTCAAGAAAAAAAATCGTTTGATTACTATTTATTTAAAAACAACTGCTTGTTTCAGTAAGGTACTACAATATTAGAGAATTTTGGTAAAGTTCATACTACTTACATATTCCTCGACTCTTTGCATGCGATTACGGCCTACTTGGGACAAAATGGAAAAGAACAATATAAATACTAACTTCATTCTGCAAGTCGTTTCCTTTTTTGTTTGGATGGAAATTTAGTAATTCATCAACTCGTCCCACCATGCCTATAAAATATTTGGGACGAAATGCAGAAAATTAAAGTTATATTTTCATTCTGCAGCTCGTCCTCAGTAATTCTTAAACTTGCTCAACGTTTAAAAGGAGGCTTTTATTTTTCATTACTAGTTTAAATGAGATGTACCTACCAAGATCATGTTTTATCAGACCATGTACTGAGTGACTCACTGAGTTCTGAGTCTGAAAGGCATCCGCCTTGATATGAGGGGCTTTAGCTTACATTTTCTACTAAATTGTTTTCCGTTCCTATAAAAAGTGCGAAGTGTGGCCACCCAAATGATCAATGTATGGGAAACATTTGAAATGCTTATAACTTTTGATTGGCGGCATATAGAGCCGTCACTTACGATTTTTTGTACTTAGAGGCCGCGTCACATCAGATTACATGAGTTTTCAGCTTCGTACAACACCTAGAAGTGGTAGAACTAGGTGGCTCAGACAGCCAGCATCCGGCTGTCTGAGCCAGCCCCTTCGGCCGCATTCGAAACCAAGGTTCGAAACTAGTTTCTAAATAAGAATAATGTTTCTTCTTTCGAAACTAGTTTCGATATAAGAATTATATTTCTTTTTTCGAAACTTGTTTCGACAAAGGAATAACATTTCCTCATTCGAAACCGACTAATTAAAATCAAAACCTCTTTAGATATATACCGTATGGGGATTAGTGAACTATAGTAAAGAAATTTTTCGTTTGAGTGGTACCAATATTATTAAAAACACTGAGTATCAAAAAATAATTAAATAAAACTATACCTATGGAAATAAAATCCGGTGCGTTTCCATACATACACGTAAAGAATTAATTAATAAAGTTTAAAAAATTAACTATGTATAAGCAAGACCACTACAAAAAATAACAAAAACTGATAGATGAAGAAATTAAATTAGCAATCCTGCAACTTCAAACGAAAGATATCTCCGTTGGCCATTGCGTTGAAATTATCTCCCCCTTTTAACTGCATTATTAATCTTACTCGTTAAATTATTTCAATTAAATATACGTGTATGTATGGAAACGCACCGGCTTTTATTTCCATGTAGTTTATTTAAATTATTTAATTTGACACTCACAGTATTTTTAATAATATTGGTACCGCTCAAACGAAAATGTTCTTTACTATAGTTCACTAATCCCCATACGCTATATATCTAAAGAGGTATTGATTTAATTTGTCGGTTTCGAATGAGGAAATGTTATTCCTTTGTCGAAACAAGTTTCGAAAAAAGAAATATTATTCTTATATCGAAACTAGTTTCGAAAGAAGAAACATTATTCTTATTTAGAAACTAGTTTCGAACCTTGGTTTCGAATGCGGCCGAAGGGTCCAGAAGCTTTTTCTCAATTTCTCCAAAACGCGTGCGTCACGAAGGTTCAAATCTGGTCGAGAGCTGTCACTAACGTCGTCACATCAGTAAATCCTAAAAAAATTTGTTCGAATCATAACATTTCGTGAAATATAGAGAAAAACAAGTTGGCTCAGACGACCGGATATCAGGCTGTCTGAGCCACACGTTTATCAAGATTTCTCAAAAAGTACTGGATTAAAATGGATGAAACTACTTCGGATCACCGTCACTTACGCGTCACATCACATTTTATAAGAAACAGCGCCCTGAAACCGTCTGATAGTTGAGATCTGGAAAGTCAGAAAATGCGAAATTCTGGCTGTCTGAGCCTAGTTTTTTTGATTTTCCAAGAAAACTATTGCGTCACAAACGATGAAACCTGGATATATCAGCGTCACTAACGATTCGTTATCTATCAGCCTAGATATGCTAGATCTCTCTGACGACAGAAGCCTGGCTCAGACGGCCGGATGTACACTTCCTTTTCAGTTTTGTTTATTCCTTCCCGTTTCCCTACCTTTGTTACTCCGTCCGTGGCTAGCGCAAACCGCGGGTGCCAAAGAAGAGAAATAAAAAAATAAAAAAAAACTTCAATATTAATAACAACAATCCAGGTGTTTATTACAATTGTATACTTAACAAACATAGACACATAATTGTTCAATATCTAATAAGTTTCATAGATTGAATAAAAATAAAACTCAAAAAGTCAAAATAAGAAATGCCAAAGTTAAATGATTGGATCACTTATTTACTAACCAAAAATAATACATATTACTGAATGCAAGCAAGATGATTTAATTACTATGGATGATACAGCTACCTAAAATCATGTAACGAATTCATTATATTGATCACATTTGTTATTATTATTATCACCTTTTAGTGTGTAATATTGGTTTCAATATTTTTAAATGATGCATTTTTCTTACAATTGGTTAAATGGCATTTGAATGTTGCACAAAAAAGTCCCTTTAGCTAAAACTAATGAGACTGAAATGAAAGTTTTGAGCTAAAGAGCTTGTAACAACTGTTGAAAAAACTTTGTTTGCAATAGACATTTAACCTAGCTATAAGATAAACAATCAGTTTAAACAATATTGAAACCGCCCGAGTAGAGGTGGCACAGCACACATGTCTACTTATTTTCCTTGTGTCTGACAACTACAGGCCCGGTGTTATCTCCCGTCTCCTTGTTGTGAGCGCCGTGAGCACCATCACAGTAAGGCCACTGAAATGAAACAAGGTATGTAATATGATTAGTCAGAAAAGTTATGCAAAGTTTAATGTGTACCTCTAGATATTCAATGTACATAATAAAAATAAAATAAAAATGTTTTTGAACTGAAAACTTCTTTAGCGGCGTTGAGCACTTTTGTGGGATGGGGGGAAAATGTGAAACTCGCGTCAGGACACGTGACCTGATCGAAAAACCGTAAGACGGTTGGCGAAATTATGGATGTAAGTTGATTTTTCTGAGATATAAACTTTTTAATGTAATTTAATATAATATAAATTGTAATGTTTGTGTACGATAGCGCAATAAATAAATATTGTATTCTATAAAAATATTATATTATTATTATTGTATTATTATTATTATTATTGTATTCTATCACAAAAATGATAGTACTTTTATATTAATAATAACTATTCCAAAAAATCAAAAATGCACAACGCTTTAGGATGTTTTTAACACTCACAGTGTCATATTTTATATTCATAAAGATGAAATAAGAAACCAAAAATTTGCGCACGGGCGGGACTTGAACCAGCAACCTTTTGGCATACCGGGCCAAACGCTCTTACCAATTGAGCTACCGTGCTGTCAGTCCGAACCGGCGAAATTTGTGGTTTCTTATGAAAACGTCAAGTGCGTGAGTGTTAAAAACATTCTAAAGCATTAGATAGCGAAGCGACATCAATTTCCAAGTTGAATTTATTCTGTAAAGAATAACTGCTTGGGCCATCTGTTTCATAAACAGACGGCTAGATGGCGCTAAGCGTCACGCAATTGACGTTTTCATAAGAAACCACAAATTTCGCCGGTTCGGACTGACAGCACGGTAGCTCAATTGGTAAGAGCGTTTGGCCCGGTATGCCAAAAGGTTGCTGGTTCAAGTCCCGCCCGTGCGCAAATTTTTGGTTTCTTATTTCATCTTTATAAAAATGCACAACGTTGATATTCAAGTTTTCACTTCTGCCGGCACTCCCGGAGTGCTTTTACAGTTTTTTTTTGTGTTTGTGTTATTGTTTGTGTAATTATTTATTTATTGAATTAGACAACAAAAGATCCAAATAGGGTTAGTAAACAATGCATCTTACACACTATGTTAGTACCTAATAACTAATTTGGAGCATGTATTTTAACTTATATGCCACATTAAGGGACAGACATGTTGTCGCCCAGCAATGACTTTCAGTATACTGTTGGAGCTGTCACGCACCCTTAACATCAGAGATGCTTGTTTTTTTCTGATGATGGCCGCGAAACTATCTGTACGCGCCTCTGCGAACATGGCTGACGCACTACAAATACGAGGCAGCCCCAGCAATATCCTGAAAGCATTGTTAAATTGGACTCGCAGAGCGCTGTACGATCTTTGAGTATATCTGACCCAAACTGAGCGTCACAGAGTTTTACATGTTGGATTAATATTGAGTTGAGCACACTGTCAAGCACCTTCACCACAATAGTGGCCAAAGAGATAGGCCTATAGTTGGACCTGCCCGACACGTCACCCGTTTTATTTTTGATAATAGGCACCACCAGAGTCTCCATCATTCCAGGCGGTAGGTATGCATGTGTGTGAACATTTCTAAAAACTATTAAATTTATACCATTCTTTCAAGTAAATTTTTAGATTCTTTGCATGTAAGTGATTTTAACCATTTTACTATGAATTCTTTGCAATCATAAGTTTTCATACTGTATAAATTTAAAATTTTATTGACTTATTTACTTACTTCAAGAAGATTGACAACTATATTGATGTCTAGAAAAAGCTGTATAAAACCTTTTAGGTTGAGCCACAGCAAGGCTATGTTCACATCTGTACATTTATTTATTTTAGATTTCCTCTTCCTTAGAAAATAGCAAAAAAGCCTACTAAACTCTGAAATAAAATTCTAACACCTATAAATTAATATTAAGAAAAGAAAAAAGTAGAGAATAGAATTATCTTCCAAAACAGAGCAACTTGTAACAAAACCCCTCAGTTTTTGTACAGTAACTGATAAGAAGAGATCTGGGCCATGCTAAAAGGCGGCATCATTCTGACAAATATCATAAAACAAGATAAGATTTTCTGGCCTTTGGTTGATAAGCATATTTGTTTGAAATACGTGGAATATTAAGACTACATACATATTTGAAGAAAAAATAGAACTTTAAATATTATTCTATGCAATTTAGTGACTATGATGTTGCACTTGGAAATATAGTTTTTATTTTGAAATTCAATAAAAGCACATGTTTAAATGTTTGCCACAGAAGTCATTTTAATTGTGTATTAGCTAAAAAATCACTCAATACAATTAACACAATGTAAAGGTGGGTAAAAACAAAAACTTTCACATTTCAAAGAAGAGAAAGTCAAATGACTAGAATTATATTATTATGTACATCTGTTTTTATCTCAACTACTGTTAAAATAGCAATAATAAAATGACTTACATTTTTGCTTCTCCAGCATCTGCAAAGCACAGCCTTTTCAGTAATATCTTCAATATCAATGAAGTCCACAACTTTGTTAATGTCCTTTCTTATTGCTGGATTCACTTGGCCATTTCCTGCTTCACGTGCCTTCTTTATAGTCTGATATGAATAATAGGAAATACCCCCAACTGCCAAGGTTGGAGGTAGGAGAGCCAGCCAATCACGCACTAAATAAGAACAAGAATTTATATAAATAACCTACTATGCAATGAAAATCAAACGGGACAGAATTATACATTAATGCATTGAAAATGTGCCATTGCATGAAGTAAGATAATAATAAGCCACATCAAGGTTAAAGCAAATTGTTGAATTAATTAACTATCTATGCCAAACTAAGACAAAAAGTAAAGTAGGTAAAGGGTAACAGGTTTGCATCTTTTCGCTTTAGCACTAATTGAAGTACGTTTCTATCGTTTTTTATTAATTATAAAATACCTCCAAGACGGAACCAGCCTCCAATCGAATCAGGAATAGGTAGTCCTGCTAAGTAATTAGGGATTGTAACTTTTACCAGATTAGAAACAATGTACATTTTTACTTATATAGAAAACAATCTATATGAAATCAACTTTAGTCGAAAATATTTATGTAGGTTTTTTAGGTTAACTTGTAGTAGTAGATATCGTTCGTTGTTTTCACAGTTTCAAGACTTTCAAGCGACTGTATAAAAATAAAATTACACAATCAACCATTGATGAACCACAACCAACTATACCACCACAGATTACTAAGATTAGTAAGATATATATACCATAGACTGCCACAGACAGATGTATAATTTGTAATCTGTGAATATTGCCAGGCGTAAGCGGCTCGCTGCATGGTGTGTGTTCATTACGAAATCTACTTTCTCACTCCCACCTTTAGCAAAATTGAAATGGATGTTACAGTCAAAACAATCCGCCGTTAACATATTATAGCGTCGTCAGTATAAAAACGATCGCGAGTATGCAAAATGATGATGTCATATTGCTAAGTGTTCATTATTATAATTTCGACGACGCACTATGGGGTATTTGAAGAATTTAGGCGGCCAAAATTATTTTGTCGGTTTAGGTTATTCTAAATATATTATTAGATAAAATAATAGTGCAGAAAATAAAATAATAATATTTTTTTCACGGGAAAAAAATATTTTAGTAGAAAAATAAAAACTGGGAATAAAAACTCTTTTTTGCTACTCCGAGTTAGATGGATTCGATGAGTTTAAATCTGCCGAAAGTTCCGTTTCTTTATCTAACAAATCTTCGAAAGCCGTAACCGAAAGTAACATTGCTACGGTCTCTTTTGAAAATGGCTTGCTTTTCTTACGTGTTACAGGTCGCATGCCAGTGATAACGGGATCTGAACTTAGTAAAAGACGATTAAGCACATTCATATTGCAAGATATTCTTGAAAACGTTCGCCGATCGGAAGCAAAGCTTTTTCTATGACCTCAGGCCCATGTATCAAAACTTTGCGTCATATGATGCCAAGAGTATAACTGGACATAAAGTTTGGCATTTTCCGTAGCATTTAGCATCCATTTCAAGCTTAAATTTTTCAGTATCAATTTTATGCCTACTAGATGAAGTTTCTAAATCACCTATAAGCGATTTATAAAATCAATGTCGATGTCGACTTAAAACGGCTTACCCATGCTGCAATAGCATGGGTAAGCCTTTTTAAGTCGTTAGATTCACGAAGATCTTCGGTCTTCCTTCTTTTGCTTCTATCACCCGATTGATCAAGCGACTTGGATGCCCACCGCGGTCCTGCGGAAAGGTACCTTCAAGCCATTCCGCATTATTTTTTATAAAAAAACTCAACTCGGCATGCTTGAGACCTTTGCTTAATTTCAGCCTTAAAACGCCGAAAAGCGTTCCTAATTTTAAATAATTGCTTTGAAGAACAAGGTTCGAGCTGCAAATGGTAATTTTCTAAAAAGTCCAACTTTTTTCCGATCGTATTCTCGTTCTGCTGTTGCATTACACTAAATAAATATTTTCGGGTCATTATTTTGAAATTTGATGGTCCTATAACAAAGGAAACAATGACTAAGAATATTTGGTAAAATATTCGTTAAATATGACTACCCTTTAAAAATATAATTTGTTACAAGATGATTCCCGATCCTAGTCTGCCCCACATATTTACTTAGTTCTGTAATAGTAGACTTATGCACTAAACCACATACTCACTGTGTGTGACTTATGTAACCCCACTGTATTCACTAAATTACACATTCTCTTCCTCATATTATGTTCAATACATCATAATTCATACACCTATCTAGGTGTCAAACCTATTTAATATTTGTTATGGAAATGCCGGAAGTATCCACCATGTTGAATGTAACTTGGCTATGATATAAGAATATTTTGGATTAATCTTTAGATTATCTTATTACGAGGGTCAAACTGAAAGTTCTTAGAACTGGCCACTTATAAACAATATAATAAAAAAAATATTCTAAAATTTGAAAATAGAACTCTTTGCCAATATTACTGAGGAAAAAAAAGCGCGGGAAACGTGGAACGCGGCGGGCGCGTTTTTGGAGATAGTGATTTATTTTCATTAATTAACGCTTGAAAAGTGATCAGTAGGGTGGTGTATTTTTAGTTGTTTAGTTTATTTGTATAGTGTGTATATAATATTTTGTATTGCTGGCTGACTTTTAGGTAAGTTTTTGGACTTTTTCAATATGAACGAGCCCCCCGATCTGTCGGGGGGCTTCGTAGGCCCTCCCTCAGAAACTAACTTTGTTCCTGCAGCTGCCGAGTATGTCACGGTAGGTTGTTCTGAAAGGGAAATGGAATCGAGCAGAGAAACTGATGAAGGTCATGTACTTACTGATGGTTGCACAGGGTCTGGGAACTCCCCAAAGCCCCGTATAAAGAGACGTCGAAAACATAATGGCCGTCAATCAGATGCAATTGCAGCTACTAATGCTAAAGCTAACGAAAATATTGCTCCTCCCTCCACTAATACTACTACAGAATTACCAGGTTCCACTCACATTCCTGTTGGTCGGCAAACTTATAATAGTATTGATTCAGCTCCATATGTTATTCATGTACAAAAGATAGCTTTACAGGATTCTGGTACTACATTGCACCCTGTTGTTTTTGGACGTGTTTTAGAGAAATATTCCATTCGTAACATTATAAAGGGAAGCTTGAAAAAAATAGGGCGAAATAAATTGTCCATAGACTTCTCGAACAGTGATGATGCTAACGCTTTCCTGTCTCATGGATGTTTAAAGGCAAATAATTTGAAAGCATTTATCCCCACCTTTAATGTAACTAAAATGGGTCTAATCAGAGGAGTGCCTGAAGACTGGTCACCTGAGGAAATTGTAGACAACATCACTGTTCCAGAAGGTTGTGGCAAAATTATCAAGGTAAGAAGATTAAATTTTAAAACATTCATCAATGGTTCACCTGTTTGGAAGCCTTCCCAATCTGTTGTTGTTACCTTTGACGGTCAAGTTCTGCCTAAGCGAATTTTTATGTGCTACAATACCCTGCCTGTTGATATGTATGTATACCCAACTATACAATGCTATAGTTGTTGTAGATTTGGTCATACAAAGCTACAATGTAGATCAAAGCCAAGGTGTTACAAATGCGGCCAATCTCACACTGGTGAATCTTGTCAAGTAGGTGAAGAAAATGCAAGTTGCTGTTTATGCACTGGGTATCATTTTGCGACAAGTAAATCATGCCCTGAATTTTTAAGACAGAAAAACATAAAAACTTCAATGGCAAACAACTCTTTGTCTTATGCTGAGGCTTCAAAACTACACCCAACCATATCCAAATCATATGCTGACATACTAAAACCCTCTAAACCTACTTTAAACTCCACCAGTTATAATTTTAATAATGCCAACAATGTGCCATTAACATCATCATATAAAAAGACTGTCTTCTTAAAACCTCGTTCCCCCCCAAAATTAGTCAAAGGGTATGACATGAAGTGCCTCATGGGCGTCCCATGAGGCACTTATTAAAGAATTCTCTATACCTGCACCTCCAAATGGATGTGCTTTAAACTCTGAAAAAGAAGATGATTCCTCCCTACAACAATTTTCTTTAATTAATTTAATTATTTCTTTGATCAAGATTACCCAGTCCAACTTTAATACACCGTCCAACGCAGCCTCTATAATTGAAAAATGTTTTGAAGTAGTTAAAAATGGCGTCAGTGGCGAAGGTGCTGCAGTGGAATAGCCGCAGCATCATCAATAAAAAGTCAGATTTGATATATTTACTAAATAAGTTCGAGCCTATTGTCTTTGCATTAGCAGAGACATGGCTCAAACCGATGTATAGTTTTAAAATAAAAGGTTACCATGTGGTAAGGGATGATCGACATGATGGCTATGCCGGTGCAGCTTTATTAATTAAAAACGGCACACCATTCACCTTGATCGCCCTGCCTGACCTCAATGTAAATATGTCTATAGTAGCTGTAAGTGTAAATAATATTTGTTTTATATCTGTATATTTTCCACATCCATCTTCAGATATTTTTAATGCCTTTAATAATTTACTTTCCTTACTTCCTAGACCATTCTTAGTTCTTGGTGATTTAAATGCACATCACCAGACTTGGGGTAGCTCAGTGACTGATGATTATGGCAACCACCTTCTTTCTATACTGGATTTCCATAATCTTTGCATTTTAAATACAGGTGTTCCTACTAGACGTACTAAGCCCAGCCAAAGAATCAGTGCAGTGGACCTATCCATTTGTACTCCTAATCTTGCATCATTATTATCCTGGGATACTTTACCTTCTACTTTTGGAAGCGATCATTTTGTTATAGTTATTTCTTTTCCATTTATAATGTCATCTAGTACTAAACAAGCAATTCGCCCTAAATTCTGTGTACCTAACTGCAATGATAGTGAGCTATGGAAAACATTTAAGAGGTATGTAGATAAGAGAGTTACTTCTCTTCCAAGAAATATGCCAGGGGACGAAAACTCATGTGCAGAAGCTCTGACCACTCTTCTTACTGAAGCTGCCAAAGAAGTCTTCCCCATGAACAATAATTCCCTACGAAAAATACCTTCACCTCCTTGGTGGGACGAGGAGTGCACTGTGGCCGCTAAAGGAAGAAAATTAGCTGAACGTAATTATAATAGTAACACGACCGATGCTAACTATCAAATATTAACTAATGCTATTAATGAAACACGTAAATTATTTAAAAACAAAAAATTCGATAGCTGGCGTAAGTTTTGCACTTCTATATCCCCTGATACACCTTCCACTGTCGTATGGCGCTGTATTAGAAGATTCCGATCGGCTTTTTCTGAATCCACTTATAATTCTATTCCTGAAGCTTTAGAAAATGATTTTATGAATAAACTAGCTCCTCCTTGGGTCCCTCAAGATATAATATTATCCCCACCTGCACCTTTTACTGCTTCCGAATGTACTGGACTTACCTCGCCTTTTTCGCTTCACGAGTTGAAAAGCGTTATTAGCCACATACGAGATTCAGCTCCTGGTGCTGATAGCATACCTTATTCATTTTTTGCACATGTCGAAGATAATATCCTTGTTTATTATTTACATTTGATAAATAATATTATGATGACAGGTAATGTGCCTCCATCTTGGAAAATTCAAATCGTGTTGCCATTCTTAAAACCGCATAAAAACCCTTCTGATGCTACATCGTACAGACCGATTGCTTTGTCATCGGTTTTAGTTAAAATTGCCGAACGTCTTGTCAAAAACCGGTTGGAATGGTATATTGAAAGTAATGGCTTTCTTGCAGATAGTCAATATGGATTTAGGAAGAGCAGGAGTACGGCTGATAGTTTGAGCCTTCTTTTGACTGATATTAGATTATCTTTTTCTGTAAATAGCTCGTTATTAGCAGTATTTCTCGATATAAATTCTGCCTACGATAATGTTATTTTACCGGTTTTACTTGCCAAACTTAAACATTTGAATGTTCCGGACTTCTTCTGTAACTTTATCTTTAACTTATTAACTGAACGACGTATAAATCTTTGCTCAACTACTAAAACTCACTTGGTTTGGAAAGGGTTGCCTCAAGGCTCAGTCCTAAGTCCATTATTATATAACATTTATACCTTTGATCTAGATCAGGGATGCACAGACTTATTAAGACTAGGGGCCACTCGGGCAAATTATGAACTGATGGCGGGCCGCCAGAAGTATAGGTAATTAAAGACAATAAAGAATTGATAATTATGTATTAAAATTGAAAAAGAATTTATTAATTTGAAGCGTGGCACTGCATAGTGCTTACAATCTTTTTTATATTTGGCTCAAATTTACTTGTAGCAACACGTAAAACTGCTTCCAAACTTTCATTTGCAAGGCGGTTTCGATTTTTTGTTTTATTATTATTTAGTATTGAAAAGGTTTGTTTACATATATAGGTAGAACCAAATAAGCTGGCACATTTCAGAGCGTTTATGCGCAACTCTTTGTACGTATTTTTATCAATGCAGCGGTAAAAGTTCAGCAAGTCTCCTTCGTTGAATTTGTTGCGTAAATCTTGGTCGTTTTGAATGTCGATAATTTCTAACTGCATTGACTCTGGCGCATTTTCAACTGAAATCGTGAAAGGATTGCTGAATATGTCCAACAGAGGTTTCACTTTTTTAAACTCCGAAAATCTTTCTTGAAAAGATTGAATCAAAATATCTAGCTTTTCTACATAACTGAAATTAATCGCAGTTTTGTTGAATTTTTCAGCCATTTTCTTATAATTCGGAAAATGATTGTAATTTCCAGAATTCAATTGCGATCTGAAAAGTGTCAGCTTGCATTGAAAGGATGATACGTGAGCGTAGAGCTGGGATATCAGTTGATTTTTGCCTTGAAGCCGTGTGTTCAAGACATTCAAATGATTTGTAATGTCAACTAAAAAAGCCAAATCACACAACCAATCAGGATTTTCAAGTTCCGGGACATCCTTTTGCTTTTCCGCCAGAAATATTCCAATTTCTTCTATTAAATTTAGAAATCGTTCCAGGGTCAATCCACGACTTAGCCACCTTACTTCTGTATAATACAGTAAATCTCCATATTCGCTTTCGATGTCATCAAGGAATTGTTTGAATTGCCTGTGATTGAGTCCTCGTGATTTTATGAAATTTACAGTCGAAACTACCACTTTCATGACATTTTGAAATTCAATTTTTTTAGAACAGAGAGAGGGCTTCTTGGTGTATAATGCAGTGAAACTGCATGAGATCTTCAGCGTTTATGTTTTTTTCTTGCAGATGCTTTTTCAGCAAAGTAACTAGCCCAGAATTGACACCAATCATCGAAGGAGCACCGTCAGTGGCAACTCCCGATAATTTTGATAAGTCCAAATCAGTTTTTGAACACTCATCCAAAAGTACATTGAGTATATCAACTCCTCTGGTTTGACCTTTCAATGAACACATTCCTAACAACTCTTCTAAGACTTCAAAATCTTGAGTAACACCTCGTATGAATATGAGAAGTTGAGCTGTGGAAGTAATATCAGTGGATTCGTCGAGTGCTAATGAAAAAAATTCAATGATCTTAGTTTTTTCATTTAATTGTTCCGCAATATTACCTGACAAAGACATAATACGTCTTTGGATAGTCATACGATTCAGTTGAATTTTCTCAAACTTTTTTGCTGCTTCTGGACACATTTTCTTAGCGGCAATTTCTATGCATTCTTTTACAAAATCCCCATCATTGAAGGGGCGACTGCGCTTTGCTATCATTCGAGAAATTTCATAACTAACTTCTGTAGCTGTTTCTGAATCTTGGATGGGTTTTGTAAACATAGCTTGCTGACCAATAAGCTCCCGTTTTAAAGACAACATTTTTTGCTTTCTTAATTCGCCTGTAAACTTGGTAAAAGTAGGATGCTGCGTTTCATAGTGCCTTTTTACATTATATTCCTTTGCAATCGCAACAGAATTCTTGCAAATTAAACAAACGACTTTATTATGCGACCATACAAAAAAGTATTTCTCAGTCCAAATTTCTTGAAACTGCCGATTTTCATCTTTAACCTTACGTTTTTTACTAGGTTCTGGCTTGTCCATGTTGCGTTCTAATCCTGACTAGGATTAACACAGCACCTAAAAACAATTACAGTACCTACTTAAATTACCCATCCTTTTTTAAATTAGCAAAAATAATTGATTTAAATAGGTAGGGAAACACTTATTAATAACAGAGTTTTACTTACGATTTCACAACACAATTATACACGGCACTTGACGGGAAATCTACGTTGAATGTGGATCAAAATATATGACACCGGCTAGTCGAGTTAAAATCTACACTAGAACTATTGACACTTCACTCAAATTAAAACCGAACTATGGGTCGCTGCGGTTAGCGTGGCTTTTATACCGCGCGTATAGAGTCGAAAACTGTCTGGAGAAATCTCGAAACCGACTCTGGAAGCTTCGTGTATCTACCTACGCGAGCAATCGGGAATTCGTGCACTTAAGAGCGCGCGCGCGAGATTCAAATTACTTTTCGAACATATTTTTTTTGGTTTTATTCTGAAATAGAATTCAATATTTTTCGAATGTACGAGAGTATTATTTTTGCTGTCGGCGGGCCACCAGTATTCGACCGGCGGGCCGCAAGCGGCCCGCGGGCCGCGGTCTATGCATCCCTGATCTAGATCCTTATATACGCAATAATAATACAAACATTAAAATTCTTCAATACGCTGATGACCTGCTATTGTACTGCTCTGATAAATCCATAGAATATACTAAATCCACTTTAAGCTCTTCTTTAACATTGTTAAAGCATTGGATGGACAGTAACGGTCTAGAAATTTCATCATCAAAAAGCGCAGTAATGATATTTTCTCGCATGCGTATAGCTCCACCTATTGAATTAAAATATAACGATACTGTTATACCTGTAGTAAGCCAATACAAGTTTTTAGGTGTCATATTAGACCCAAAACTTAAAGGGGTTCATCATTGTAAGTACGTGGTTAACAAATGCGAAAAACTTCTTAACATGCTTAGGTGCCTGTCTGGAGTTTGGTGGGGAGCACACCCTTACTCGATGAAGCTACTTTATAATGCTCTTATTAGAAGTATATTAGACTATGGCACCTATCTTCTCGAACCTGGAAATGTAGCTGCTTATAAAGAACTAGATAAAATCCAATACAAGGCTCTAAGGATAATAACTGGGGCTATGAAATCGAGCCCAATTAATGCCCTTCAGATCGAAACCTGTGAACCTCCATTGCATCTTAGACGGCAATTCCTGTCTGATAAATTTGTATTCCGTACAATGGAATATTCCAAACATCCTCTTATACCTATGCTCTGTTTACTTTCCGACGTAGTGTCCACTGCAAGCTACTGGACTCATAAACCCATACCATGTTTAATACAAAGTTACAGAAAATTTATGTCCTTAACATCACCTGCGCACCGATCGAGTCGCTTACCTCTGTTTGCCAGTAACTATGAATCTCTTTGTTTTTCACCTACTGTCAATTTAGACTACCTTCACAAATTAGATCATAACATCAAAAGTACATTTAACTTCATAGTTGGCACGGATTATAATGATTTCCATCATATATATACTGATGCTTCCAAGCATGCCTTTATGGAATGCGTGGGCGTTGGTGTATACCATTCACAATCTAAAATTGTCCAAAAAATTAAAATGCCTCCCGAATCTTCAGTTTTTACTGGAGAGTGTTTTGGTCTGTTAAAAGCTGTCGAATTCGTTCGTATTATGAAACTAGACAAAACTGTTGTCTTTTCGGACTCCAAGAGTGCTCTACAAGCTCTTGGTAAATTTCCTTTTTACCACGCGTCTCAATACCCAGTTATATTTGAATTAAGGCGTACCATTTATGATTGCTTTATCAATGGACTTTTAATACATTTTGTTTGGATTCCAGGCCATAGTGGCATTACTGGTAACGAAATTTCTGATCGTCTGGCGAATGATGCGGTGCAATGTGGTGATCAGCATCCTTTTAAAAATTACGTTCATGATCTTTTAGCTTTACCTAAGACCTACCTGCTGGATGATTGGAATTCTATTTGGAAAATATCAAGTCAATCTAAAGGCAGATTTTACGCACAACTCCAACCTGTTATACCTCGTAAACCGTGGTATTTTGATGCAAAGTTTGGTAAGATGAATACTTTAATATTAATACGTTTGCGATTGGGACATGTTTGTACACCCGCCCATCTTGCCAAGCTTGGTATAATTGCTGACTCAACGTGCGAATGTGGTGTGGAAAATGCTGACGCCAATCACATAATGTTCTCTTGCTCACTTTATGACCGATCAAGCTTCTATGATTCCCTTGTTTCCTACCATGTTCCTTTCCCTACAAGCATATCTCAATTATTATTTAGTAATGATCCTTTTATTTATAAAACTATAGCTTCATTTATAAGTCTAAACAATATTAAAATATAATTCTATTTATATATATATTAAAAAAAAAAAAAAAAAAAAAAGTAATTATATAACTTAGTATTATTGTATATTTATTTAAATTCCTTTTACCCACCTGATCACCGTCCTTATTCCGCAATTACACGTCCTATCCTACCGATCATTCCTGAAATAATCCTGTTTCCCCGTTTTACTTGTTAAATGGCAACTCACAAGCCGTGTAAGCCAAAAACCGAGAAAAAAAAAAATAATATTACTGAGTATATATTTCATTCATTTGTCATTTGTTTTACGATTTGGCGGCAAATTGAAAATTGTCTGTGTCACGTCAACATGAATTTAACACGACAAAATTTTCGTGCAATGATTTTTATGACTTTCGATGTCATTTAAGTCAACAAGAAAGTTATGATAGACTACGATTGGCCTTTCACGATGAAGCCCCATCTCGTGCGACTGTTTACAACTGGTTTAATGAGTTTAAACGTAGTCGCACTAATCTCACTGATGATGTACGTGAGGGACGGCCTTCTACGGCGACGACTGAAAATAACATCTGTGTTGTGCGGCGTATGATAGAGACTGACAAAAGAGTGACCTATCAGCAGATTCGGACAAGCTTAGGCATCGGTATGAGTCAAGTGCACAAAATCCTCCACGAACATTTAGCGATCAGGAAGCTTTGCGCCCGGTGGATACCTCATAATTTGACTAAGGCTCAAAAACTCCATCGTGTGGATTGGTGCCGTAAAATGATTGAAAGATTTAACGGAGGTGACTCAAATGCTGTGTTCGACATACTAACAGGTGACGAAAGCTGGATTTACTGTTATGATCCTGAAACCAAAAGACAATCTGCTCAGTGGGTGTTTCCTTTCGAGGAGTTGCCAACTAAAGTGAAGAGATATCGAAGTGCGGGAAAAAAAATGGTGGCCTCGTTCTTTGGAAGGATAGGTCATTTCGCAACAATTGTGTTAGAGGATCAAAAACAGTTTCTGCAGAATGGTACACTACCAATTGTTTGCCACTTGTCTTGGAAAAAGTTCGAGAGAAACGACCTCGCAGTAGGATCCTCCTTCACCACGACAACGCCTCGTCGCACACCGCCAAGCGAACGATCGACTATTTGGCGACATCAAACGTTGAATTACTGGGTCACCCGCCATATAGCCCCGACCTCGCGCCTTGTGATTTTTATTTATTTCCAAAAATTAAAGAAAAACTTAAAGGAAAGCGGTTTATGAATGCTGAAGAAGCGGTGGCTGCGTATCGCGATTCCATTGAAGAGGCCCCTAAGGACGAGTTGGCAAAGTGCTTTTCCCAGTGGTTCCATCGCATGCAGCGGTGTATTGACGTCAATGGACAATATTTTGAAAATATATAATAAAACTAATAACTGGCTAATGTAATCAGTTTTTGATTTTCTAAGAACTTTCAGTTTGACCCTCGTATTGTAATAATATTTTATTAACTGTAAATTAATTATTTAAAGATTATTGGGACACTTATTAGATTTTTATGTTTGCCGTATAACAAATGTTCATTTTGCCGCCAAAAGGAAGTTGACTCTGATTGGTTGGTGGAGGTTAGATTTATTTTAAATATTGTAACTATTAAAATAATAATCTAAAAGGCTTACTAAATTCATTACGATGAATAACTAAATAATTAATGAATTTATATATTTAATTAGCAGATTGTTTATCCCTACAAATAAATATTATAGTAAATGTTCATATATGGAAACGGATGTCGTCCCCACTGTTTTCCTACCGTTGTTCAGGGTTTTGATTTGTATAAAAGCGAGCTGTATGCCAGAATATAGTCTCTGTTTGTACTTACTTTCACTTTGTGCCCTATCTTTGCGATATTTTGGAATAAAACTATTGAAGAAGAACCTGGAGATTTATACTATGTGTTTATTATTCAAGCACCCCACACGCGGTCACACGGCACACCTCAGAAGTGGGATGTACGAAAATAACGGGCCTTACGCTGCCGGCTCTGACCAAGGAAGATTCAAGGACCAAGAAGACTGCTAAGATTTGGAAGACATGAGAGAAAGGCATCTTCGAGTGACACGTGCTTACGCGGAAGACATCCCCAAATTTCATCGAGAAGAAAGTACGTGTAACATCACAAATTGACTGCTCAAAATCAACCAGCTGCGTGAACTCTGTGGATACTAATCTATTGATCATTGTTTGAAAATCTACAAGTAGAAGCCACGACGGCATTGCGAAAATCAACTTGGAGAAGAGGCAACATCACAAAGTGACTGCTCAAAATCAACCAGCTGCGTGAACTCTTCGGATACTTTCCTATTTATTATTGCTCGAAAACTACAATTACAAGCCACGACGGCATTGTGAAAATCAACTTGGAGAAGAGGAAACTCTGAAAGAAAGAACCAGTGCAACATGACCAACGGCAACGATACTGCAGCAACCAGGATTGAGGCGGTGCTACATCTGTCGACGGGTCAGCCAGAGATGCGAGTCTGCCGTACTCAACGACGCGACACCAACCGGCGCAGCGCTCCAGCGGCCACGTATGCATCGATTGATGGTTCGCAGCATCCAGTTCAACGCATCAGCCGCTCCAGCCACCTCAAGGTGAGTCGCATTATGTTTACTCCTAAGTGACGTATTTAGACTTAATAGGTCAAACCATTAAATACTAAAATTTGCCATCGACCAGTGCAATACGGAGCTTTCGAGATGCTCACACGCAATCGCTAGGTGGATCACACATAGTTTTACATATAGACAACGTTTGCTCTAAAATAACGCATACATTACGATTACGCTGATAAAGATCTTATTGTTAGGTAACCTATAACCAAATTATTCTGGTGAAAGCTTAGCGACGGGGAGGTAGACAGAAATAATCCAATCAATCTAGACGAAAGTTAATTAAGTTAGTAAGGTTATTATTTTGAACGGTGATTATACTTTTGTTAGTGCGTGTAAAAGGGGGTAGTTAGTGATGAATTGTTAAACCTAATAACTTCGTTCTGGGTGAAACAATAACTATGTGTACGTATATTTTACGAGTACCGATTACAACAGATTTGATTTAACTGTAAGTAAAACCATGCATACAATATATTTTTTATTGCAGTATGAAAAATTACATTATAATGCAATAAATATAGTTGTTTAACGAGGAATCAACGGTTCGGGTTTCTTTTTTCCTCCGTTGAGAATATTTTCTTTCTTCAACCTTAAACAAAAGAACATTGATATTAGTGTTTAAACATTTATATCGTAGCAGTAGTAATAGAAGTTTAATTTATTGGAGTATATTAGTATTAGCTACAGTATTTCAAATATTCCAAAATAAATCGTTGGCTATGTTACCTACGTAAACTCTGTGTGATCTAAATAAACTGATTTCTGTGTCACATACGGATAATGATTGTCTGTGTAAGCAGCAGTGTCTATGTGACCTATGCAGCTACGTAAAGTAATGTATGTATGAATGACGTAAGGCAATGCTGGTGTGAAATGTGACCTACATAAATTATGTCTGTGTGAGTAGCAGTATCTGTGTGGCCTACGTGAAGTACTGTGTGAACTACGTAGAGCAATGCTGTGTGAGATACGTAAATTGTCTATGTGAGAAGCAGTATCTGTGTGGCCTACGTGAAGTACTGTGTGAACTATGTAGAGAAATGCTGCGTGAGCTACGTAAATTGTCTGTGTGAGTAGCAGTGTCTGTGTGGCCTACGTGAAGTAATATCTGTGTGAACTACGTAGATCAATGCTATGAGAGCAACATAAAGTATTGCCTGTGTGACCTACGTAAAGCATTGCTGTGTGAGCTATATAAAGCAAACATGTGTGATGAATATAAATTATGGTCTGTCGGATCTAGGTCAAGTAGTGTGTGTGACTTACGTAAAGTTATGTCTGTGTAATGGCGTCGGCTAATACCCCTTCAGAATTTATTACACATGCTGAAATTTCCTTACTAGAAATTTTTCTTTGTAATGCAAAGTAACAGAATTACCGTGTCCACCAAAGCAAATTATTACCGTGTCCATCAAACAAATTTCTTGCAAGTTTCCAGTATACTTGTTGATTCTGCTCTTTCTCATTTTCAGCACACCAACAACGCAGACTTCCAAAACACCACCAGAGCACCGTGTGACACGGTGGTTGCAGGATGGCCGAGTGTTACAAGATGATTCCCGATCCTAGTCTGCCCCACATATTTACTTAGTTCTGTAATAGTAGACTTATGCACTAAACCATATACTCACTGTGTGTGACTTATGTAACCCCACTGTATTCACTAAATTACACATTCTCTTCCTCATATTATGCTCAATACATCATAATTCATACACCTATCTAGGTGTCAAACCTATTTAATATTTGTTATGGAAATGCCGGAAGTATCCACCATGTTGAATGTAACTTGGCTATGATATAAGAATATTTTGGATTAATCTTTAGATTATCTTATTATTGTGATAATATTTTATTAATTGTAAATTAATTATTTAAAGATTATTGGGACACTTATTAGATTTTTATGTTTGCCGTATAACAAATGTTCATTTTGCCGCCAAAAGGAAGTTGACTCTGATTGGTTGGTGGAGGTTAGATTTATTTTAAATATTGTAACTATTAAAATAATAATCTAAAAGGCTTACTAAATTCATTACGATGAATAACTAAATAATTAATGAATTTATATATTTAATTAGCAGATTGTTTATCCCTACAAATAAATATTATAATAAATGTTCATATATGGAAACGGATGTCGTCCCCACTGTTTTCCTACCGTTGTTCAGGGTTTTGATTTGTATAAAAGCGAGCTGTATGCCAGAATATAGTCTCTGTTTGTACTTACTTTCACTTTGTGCCCTATCTTTGCGATATTTTGGAATAAAACTATTGGAGAAGAACCTGGAGATTTATACTATGTGTTTATTATTCAAGCACCCCACACGCGGTCACACGGCACAAATTTCTCAAGAATTAGCAAAAAAAATCAAAATCTTTTTTTACCATAAGATGACCGAGATTTGAATAAAATTTCTAAATATAAAATCAATGCCGGGGCTCTTCAGTGTAAACAACTTTTACTCTTGACTTTGTACGAGTTTTTGAAAATAAACAGATGAAAAATCACTCATCTATGTTTCGATTTTTTTCCGACACTTTAATAACCATTGCTTTGAAGCATTATAGAAACGAAAACCACTTACCTGCTAAAATACAACATATATTTTTTCATTTCTTCTGTTCGGAAAATTGAACTTTCATTTGAAGATAGACGGGTGGAAAATAACTTTTCCATCCCTTGGGTGGAAAGTAATTTAGTTTTAATTGCTACGATCAGACATGGAGCTAAAGGTTATTGAGTCACATTATATTATTAAAATAAAAAAGCTTTTCATATTTTTAAGATTAACTAAACATTAGAAGCTTGTTTATTATGGTCACTGATTTGAAAAATGTACAATTGGTCTAATTTTTTACAATTAAAAATATAAAAAAATATTTCGGTTTCCCGCCATACATATTCGTTTCCTAGCAACTGTTGTTTATATGTTTGTTATTGACAATTACAAATATGTGTTACACGATGATTCCCGATCCTAGTCTGCCCCACATATTTACTTAGTTCTGTAATAGTAGACTTATGCACTAAACCACATACTCACTGTGTGTGACTTATGTAACCCCACTGTATTCACTTAATTACACATTCTCTTCCTCATATTATGTTCAATACACATTCTCTTCCTCATATTATGTTCAATACATCATAATTTATACACCTATCTAGGTGTCAAACCTATTTAACGTTTGTTATGGAAATGCCGGAAGAGTCCACCATGTTAAATGTAACTTGGCTATGATATAAGAATATTTCGGATTAATCTTTAGATTATTCTTATTATTGTAATAATATTTTATTAATTGTAAATTGATTATTTAAAGATTATTGGGACACTTATTAGATTCTTATGTTTGCCGTATAACAAATGTTCATTTTGCCGCCAAAAGGAAGTTGACTCTGATTGGTTGGTGGAGGTTAGATTTATTTTAAATATTGTAACTATTAAAATAATAATCTAAAAGGCTTACTAAATTAATTACGATGAGTAACTAAATAATTAATGAATTTATATATTTAATCAGCACATTGTTTATCCCTACAAATAAATATTATAGTAAATGTTCATATATGGAAACGGATGTCGTCCCCACTGTTTTCCTACCGTGGTTCAGGGTTTTGATTTGTATAAAAGCGAGCTTCATGCCAGAATATAGGCTCTGTTTGTACTTACTCTCACTTTGTGCCCTATCTTTGTGCTATTTTGTTGGAATAAAACTATTGGAGAAGAACTTGGCGATTTGTACTACGTGTTTATTATTCAAGCACCCCACACGCGGTCACATATGTTAAAGGGAACAAAACACACGTTTTCCTTATTTATTTAATGATAGCAGAGATTATGGATTTATGTGTAGTTAATGCCTGTAAAGTTCAGATTGGGAACCTATACACCAATCATTATAAAACATTGAGATACAAAATTCAAATAGTGCTTATAGGAATGCCGGGAAGTATGGTGATTCTCGAAGGGAGGAAGACCAAACCAGCCTTGGCGCCAGCAGCAACTGCCGAAGAAAATGATAAACTTTGGGCAGTGCAATTTTTACTGTGTTGACGACACACATTTCCGATGACGTACTGCAAAAAGTTGTTCGATTTGACATTATTACTCTCATTTGTCAATTTTAAAGAATACTTGGAGTGATTGTGTAACGAGTTGCAGAGTGAGGGAAAATTACCAGAAATTCTCCTCATATGCAAAATTCTGGACACCCTACCTCCAGAATATTTAGGATTCAAGTTTAGTTGGCTGTCAATTTAAAAAAAGGAACGCCAAGTCGAAAATCTGCCAAGCACGCGCACACGAAAGGGTTTTGCGTCGAAATGACACCACAGATTAGTAAGAGTATGTCTAAAGACAAGACACCATCTTTAGAAATACTCTTACTAATCTGTGAATGACACGCAAGTGACACAAGATAAGACCGAATCCGAAGCTTTACTTGCAAGGACGAGTCAGAGTAAAAAGAAAAATATTTCAAAGGATATTCTTTGCAATTATTGCAAAGAAAAGGGCCACAGAGTCAAGTCAAAATTGCCATAAAATTATTATCCCTTTGGAATAGAACGACAAAAGCGAGATGTCACTAGCAGAAAGCTGTGTGATGAAAAGAGATGTCAGATGCGCTGTAGCAGAACCATTGTTTGGCAGAAGCTCGCTGAAAATTACGTGCATTTGATTTTTTATATTTACAAGTGAAATTGTGTATATTTTGGAGAAATAATGCGTCTGAAACATGGTGCCTTGTTCAGTGATTGATTGTTATTCAACACAGCGAAATAATCCGAAAAAAAATCATTTTACAGGGAAAATGTTCCAAATCGAGTCCACGGACGTAAAAAAAATACGGACGTAACATTACACTCAAAAAATGTGAAGCATGCAAGCTACTACAATTTCGTTTGTAGTACATGCTCTACACTAACACATACACACTAGGTCCGACAACCCGCTGCCATTTCATCTTGAGTGACAGCGCCGGTGACACGTAGTAGTGCGTTCGTTGCGTCCACGATTTATTTTGCAAAAATGCCGTCTTGTGTTGTGAAATCATGTAAAAACTACATGAGTAAACGTAAAAAGTCACATGGAATCACCTATCACACATAAGTTATTACGATTGATGATATTTTTTTTAATAATGTTTTTTAAAAACATTGACGAGAATTCCAGACGTAAAATGCAACAGTGTTGTCACTTTATTTACGGGGAAAATTCCCAAAAAATAGGGAAATCTATATTTGCACTTTTATTGTATGCAACAAACTACATACGTGACTCTGTATAATCATATTTCGTCAGTTTTTGGGTGCCGTTTTTCAAAAGTAAAATAAAAGATCCCATACTTCTAATATAAAATTTATTTTACATCGTTTTCATAGGTTTCCCAAAGACAAGTGTACAAAAAGTTGACACAACATACAGGATTTTAGCGCGTCTTTATAAATTATAATAATAATATACGTTCTAAACATTATTATTATAGCATGTGATACGTGATTTAAAAGTGTTTTCGATTTTTTAGGGGTTTATTTTATAGATTGTAGTAGTCCCCCTAACCGATTTCGGCTACGGTGGCCAGTCACAACGACTAACCGACTGCGCGCACACACACAGGTGCACTCTCTATTCCTTTCACTCTCATAGCCCGATGTGACAGCAATCTGACACGACTGGAGAGAGTTCAGGCGCAGGACAATGACTTTACGTGCTTTTTCGAGGCAGCACGGGGTGGTGAAACACCGCCAACTTCCAAACTCCGGGCTACCCTAAGAATTTCTGAACAGAAAAAATCAGGTATATATTTTTGGCCTGACTCGGGGATCGAACCCGGGACCTCTGGCGCAGGTGTCTATTTAAAGTGCGACCCTCTTATTGCTGCGCCACCGAGGCAGTTTATAGTAGTCATAGCCTAATCACTAATAATATGATGTGTAAAAATACATTTCTTTATACGTAACATGTGTTTTTTTCTATCAGAGAGGTCATAAAAAATATGTTTGATAGGTCAACATAGGTTAACCGTTTATATTTCTGTTAAAAAATATATATGCCAATTACATCATTTAACTGGGGTCATTGGTTCCTCCAAACAGTAGGGAAATTGATGATTTATATACCAACCCTCAAATCACTCACACAGCCTAAACGGGCGGCCATTATTATGCTTCACTCATGCATGATTAGACGAGGTTACGTCCGTGATCGAGTCGTCCTAATTTACGATTTAATTTTGCCAATGTGCTTCAATTTTTTAGTAGTGAGTATGATTACTCTTTTCTATAAACGTTTATTTACGTAAAAAGCAAAGATTAAAGAACATTAAAAATTCGTATTTACGATTATTTTGTGTAAAGAAATAATTTTCGTTTTACACTAGGGATGCATCACGTTATCGATATTTTGTGTCGACTGTTGATCACGCGGTAAACTAATATGTTTAACCCATCACGATTTGGTATTAGTCACCTAGGCGGAATGTCATCTCATTTATAGTTACTTCGCTGATTGACAAAACATCTGAGTATTTTAATGTTAGGCGCATTAATGGCAGTCATTATAGGTTTTGACTATTATAATAGTGTAGTTCTAATTGCAACCGTTATTATATTGTTAAGATATTAATAGAATAGTAAGAAATACATGTGTAATTTATGTATCTTTTAGTTTTCCTACTGATTCCGCGGTTCCCGCGCGGGTAGGTAACCCAAGAAATATTTCGGATCTCAAAAATATCGTTATGAATTATAGCCTATGTACTATTCTGATGTATGAGCTATAGTATTATAAAGTTTCACCACAATCCAACGAGAACTATTGGCGAGAAAGAGTAACAAACATCTGATAAAACAAATATTTTATCTAAGAATAAAGAGACACGTAGAGTGGTGACAGCATAACAAAAACGTTGCTATGGATACAGAAACAAGTGTCAAAAGGTTATCAAAACAATCAGAGGTTTATATCATAAAATAGTCTTCAACAACATCCATCCATTCATCCATTATCACAAACTTTTGCATTAATCATATAAGGGGTTAGTTGTATGGTATAAGTGGAATTATTTAATAAAACTTAAAAAATATATTTTGTTTTTATTTATTAAAAAAATAGCGGACCCTATGAATACGAAACCGTTTGTGCGTGAGTCCGACTCGTACTTAGCCGGTGTTCTATATTGATACCTACTATAACTGATACAAATGAAATTTATCGATATCGATATAAATGTAAAAGTCGGTATGGTAACCGTAACTGACACGCATACATAAACAATTTTACACACATAATTGTCATCCTAAATCGGTTTCGTTTGACAGCTTTTATTTGTTCTTCTCTTCCGATAGGGGATAGTACTTCTATGAAAATTGCAAAAATTGGACCCATGACGGAAGACCGCCCAAGGAATCCAAAACTGTAAACATGAATCTGACAGTAATGACAGTACATTCGGCAGAAACCATAGACTTATATGGCAGAAACATTTGGCGAAACAAAAGATGGAGAAAATTCGTATGTGGACAACGGGGCAACCAGTTATGTAACTGTTATGCAACTTCTATACAAGAACAAAGTTAGCGGAATAATAAAAGATGGCATTAAAAAAATAGGCAGAAACAGAGTCTCAGTCAAGTTCAAATCTGCAACAGATGCAAACAACTTTTTAAATAATGATTTGCTGAGTTCTCACCAGTACTTTTCTTCAATACCCACATTTAATGTCACTCGCATGGGTCTTGTTAAGGGCGTACCAGTCGACTGGTCGATGCATGAATTGGCCGAATCTATAGAGACACCAGCGGGTTGTGGCATCCTTCTCAAAGCCAGACGAATCAATAGGAAGCTGATTGTTGATGGAAAAGCAACTTGGACCCCTACTCAATCCGTAGTCGTGACTTTCAAAGGGCAGGTTCTCCCCCAGCGAATCTATTGTTGCTATACTTCATTACCAGTTGACACATACGTACTGCCTACGATCCAATGCCTTAACTGCTGCCGCTTTGGGCATGTTAAGGCACAGTGCAGATCCATCCTGGTTCAAATTGTGATGTCAACGAGGGCAATTCAACTTGTATTCTCTGCCTTGGGTCCCACTCTGCTCTCAGTAAAACGTGCCCAGAACATTCAAGACAAAAATCTATTAAGATCCTCATGTCACAGGATAATATTTCCTACTCCGAAGCTTCCTCCCAGTTCCGTACAGTCCGCAAATCTTATGCTGACACTACAAAATCTCCAGTACCGCCACCATTGACGACTTCCCACTCACTAGTCACTAAAGCCTCCTCTCCAACGGGCTCTTACAGAAAGACGGTGTCTCGTCCCTCTCGGCCCCATGCTCCCTTAGGCAAAGGATACGATAAGCAAGTTCATCAGTCAATAATTGCTAACCATCAATCTTCCCTTCCAAACGGCTGTGCCCTTATCAATAGTCTCAGCAATGAAGTTGAGGTCAGCCCTCCATTGCCTGCTCCCACAGAAAATCTTCTTGATTATCTCTTATCTATAATACTCTGCCTTTTGTTCTCCCATTCTAGTTCCCTACCGCCCAACGTTGCCCAGAAACTGTCCCAGATAGGCAATTTAACTTCTCATGGCTCCGTCGGTAATTCTTCAGTGGAACTGTAAAAGTATCCGGCGGAAAAAACATGAACTTTTATATATTATTCGAAAACACTCCCCGGCTATCCTTGCGATCTCGGAGACTTGGCTGATCCCTGGATCAAATTTTCGTGTTTCAGGATTTTCATGTCTCCGAGATGATAGGGATGATGGGTATGCAGGGTGTGCCCTTTTAATAAAACGCTCCCTTACCTTCGCCCAACTTAACCTCCCTTCTCACAGTACGGACATAAATGCCGTGGCTGCTTGCGTTGATAACATTTCGTTCCTCTCTGTTTATGTCCCTCACCCTAACTCTTCCACGACCTCAGAACTTCGCTCTATCATCTCTTCTCTTCCACCGCCCATTCTAGTAATGGGTGACCTTAACTCTCACCATACTTCATGGGGCTGCTACTTTATTGATTTTGCTGGATCTTCTCTTCTCGATCTAGTAGATGATTTTGATCTTTGCATCCTCAATAATGGCTCCCCAACTAGAAGATGCTCTCCAACGCAAAACCCAGCCTAAGCTGTAGATATTTCTCTTTGCTCCCCAGATCTGTCTTCTTCCCTTTCCTGGCAACTTCTTGATAGTTCATTTGATAGCGATCACTTTCCAATTCTATTGTCATTTCCAAGTTCCACTCCAAATTCAAATAATTGCGCCCCTACTCCCCTATTAAAATATAAATTGAACCAGGCTGATGGGTCGTCTTACTCTTCTTTCATCGATGAAAAGTTAGAATCTCTCCCAGTTGTAAACCCTGCCAACTCTACTTCCTGTTACTCAGACTTTGTAAAAGCTTTAAATTCCGCTGCCGATGCTTCTATCCCTACTAAAAAATCTTTTCGTAAAACCCCTTCTCCCCCATGGTGGGATACGGAGTGCACTGCCGCTGTTCGTAAGCGCAAAGAGGCTGAAAAAGCTTACAGTCGGGCAATGACTCTAGATAATTTTCTAGCCTACAAACAGTTAGCTGCTCAGACTAAAAAAGTTTTATCCCAAAAAAAGAAACTTGGATGGATAAAATTCTGTGAGAATATGAGTCCCAGAACTCTTTCTTCCATTGTATGGAAACTTATTAAGCGATTCAGGCAGTCGGTAAATTACATTAACGTTTCCAGCAATGACCCATCCTCCTGGCTTACAGGTTTTATTGATAAATTGGCTCCCCCATTTGTTCCGTTTATAGATAGCTTTCCATATTATGATATTGATTCTTCTTTCCCAACTCAAAACAAATTAGATAACCCCTTCTCTTTTGACGAACTTCAATGTGCCCTGACTGGCTTATCTGATTCGTCCCCAGGTATAGACGGTATTCCTTATTCATTTCTATGTAAAATCTCTACCAGTACAAAGTCCTACTTTCTTAATCTAGTTAATTGTTTCTTTGACAGTGGCGTCTTACCTGAATCGTGGAAACAACAAATTGTAATCCCAATCCTCAAACCAGGTAAAGATCCACTAAACCACAACTCTTATAGACCGATCGCCCTCTCTTCCGTTCTATTGAAGGTCACAGAGCACATGATCAAAAACCGCCTTGAATGGTATGTTGAGTCTAAGAACATCATCTCTAGCAGCCAGTTCGGTTTCAGAAAAGGCTTCAGTACCTTGGACAGCCTGAGCATTCTTACAACCGAAATTCGCCTAGCTTTCAAAAATAAAGGTTTTCTCGTTGGGGTATTTCTTGACGTATCTTCAGCATACGATAACGTCCTCCTTCCAGTACTCAGGGAAAAACTTCTTCAGCTGTGTATCTCGCCGAAGACGGTTCGTTTCATTTGCAATGCTCTAATGTCACGTTCAATAATTGTCAAATATCAAAATTTCTTATCTACCCCTAACCTTGTCTGGAAAGGCCTTCCTCAGGGCTCGGTGCTCAGTCCCCTGCTTTACAGTATTTATACATCAGACTTGGACACAACCGTCATACCCTTCGCCAACATTCTTCAATATGCAGACGATATAGCCCTGTATATCTCGACCAAGTCGGTTCCAGAAGCATCCTCTAGACTGAATTCCGCGCTGTCCTATCTAAATAACTGGCTTGAAGATCTTAGATTAGACTTAGTCTCTCAACTCCCAAGTGCTCAACAGTTGTCTTCACCAAAAATCTGCGTTTCCCCGATCCCGATCTCCTCTTGAATGGCGAACCTATCCCTGTAACAAACCAAGTTAAATTTTTAGGTCTGATTCTGGATAGCAAACTTTCTGGTTCCCCTCACTTTAATTATGTAGTTGACAAAGCAGAAAAAGGCATAAACATTTTGCGTTCTCTCTCTGGGGTTCGATGGGGCGCTCACCCCTATTCCCAAAAACTTCTCTATAATGCAATTGTTCGTAGCCACTTAGATTACGCTTCTTTTCTGCTGGACCCTTGTAACAAGACCGCTTTGGATAAACTCAAAAAAGTTCAAGCTAAATGTCTTCGAATCATATTGGGAGCTATTCAAATTCATTCATTTATTCAGACATCATATGGTCCATTTGGTTAGTTACAATAAAGCTTACAAATAGGTTAATAACAGACAAATACAATTCGGATAAATCAGATCAACAAACACACACATTTAATTGACATAATAAATAGGGTTCGGGTTTATGAGTGCAGTGATCCAGTGCCGTAGTAAAGCACTGTCCCACCTCCCCGCCAGTACCCTTAAAATCCTGTTGGGACTACCGACCATTCTGCTCTTAATGGACAGGATCTTCTTCCTTGTCACTGCATGGAAGTCGTCTACATGGGCGTCGGCGAACATGCCAGACGCACTGCAGAATCTCGGTAGTCCCAAGAGGACCCGGAACATATTATTATACAATACACGCAGGGCGCTGTATGATTTTTGTGTATAACTTACCCACAAGCCGCTCGTGTACAGGGATTGACAGAAAGACTTAAATAGTGATATTTTAACCTCACCTGTACAGTGCGCGAACCTGCGGGCCAGCATATTTCCTCGTACTGCCAGCGCCCTACGCTCCCTGTCCCGAAGTCGTCCCCCATCAATGGCCTCCAAATCGAATGTGTGGATCCTCCCCTTTATCTCCGAAGACAATATCTAAGTGATAGATTTCTGGCTAAGATCCTTCAAAACTCGTCACATCCTCTTCTAAATAAACTTCAATCTCTATCTGATGCCTTCAATTCCGCACATAAGCTTCCATGTATTATTCATTCATTTCGAAAATTCTCCCGTCTCCCTGTCCCTGTAGAAAAGTTTTCACTTCATCCCCTTTTCTCGACCAACTTTGATTCACTTCTTTTTAAACCCAATGTCGTTTTGAACCTTGGAATCCAAAAGAACTCTCCCGCGGCCCCCCAAGAATTCTGTGCCTTACTCTTAAAACACTGGTCAGGTTGGAACTACTTCTACACCGATGCTTCCAAACTCTCGGATGATGGCTGCGTAAGCTCTGCAGTCTGGTTACCTGCTTTCAAAATTTCCCTTCTATTCAAATGTCCCCCTTCTACTTCCATATTTACTGGCGAATCCCTTGCCATTTTGCAAGCTATTTTATTCATAGAATCCCATAATCTTAACAATTCAATCATCTTCTCAGACTCTTTAAGTTGCCTTCAGTCAATTTCATCTTTCCCATTTAAATCTAAAACTAAATTTCCAAATATCCTTAAGATTCGAGAATCCCTATTCATTTGCAAATCCAAAAACATCAATGTAATTCTGGCCTGGATCCCTAGCCACAGTGGTATTCCGGGAAATGAAACTGTAGATTCGTGTGCTAAAAATGCGATATCCATCGGCTCTATGGAACATTACAAACATTTCTCCCAAGATATCATTAGCTTGGCCCACTCTCACCTCTTTCTATCTTGGAATACAGACTGTAGGAATACAAGAATACTGGCAGGAAAATTCTATTTTAACATCCAAAAAGAAATTCCTCATAGACCTTGGTTTTTCAAGTACCCCAACCTCCCGAAACCTGTTCTTTCTACCATTTGCAGGCTACGTTTAGGACACTCTTGTACCCCTGTTCACCTCGCTAAAATAAAAATCAAGGATAGATCTCTTTGTGAATGTGGCCTGGATGAAGGTACCACCGATCATATATTTTTCGCTTGTCCAAAAATTGGTGCTTCACTATATGACCTCCTCCCAAGCTCTGTATCTCGACCCTGTAACTTTAACTCCTTGCTCAGCTTAGTTGACTCACCTTTTCTAGAAATATTAACTAAATCTATAATGCGCAACAAAATCAAACTTTAAATTTCATGCTTACTAAGTTACTACACATACTGCTTACTATATATCAATCCTCTCTTGTGTATACATATCTGTGTTGTAACTCATGCAAATTTTTTTAATAATTTGTGTCGTCTTTTGTATATATTATATAAGTTTAAATTAAGATAATTATAAGTTAAAATTTAAAAAAAATATGCTAACTTGACATTGGCGAAAGTGGAAACACTGATTAGCCATTATAAAAGAAGAAGAAGAAGAACCAGTTATGTCACCAACAGGGGAGATCTATTCCAAAGCTACACATATTTCAAAGGCCAGCACACAGTGACTGGCGCAAATGGTCAATGTATTGAAGTAGATAAATTCTACTGAACGCTCTTTTTTGCTGTAAAAGATTATATACTTGTCAAAACAAAATAAGGGCCACAACAAGGTATTTTTTCATTTTGGTGTAAATCATTAAACATTTACATTTGAAAGTAGTAAAATACTTAGTATACAAACTCTTTGATACCTAAACTTTTTAATATTGTAGTATTCATCTAATGCTGGCAACAATTTTAATTCTTTTTGAAAATTTTGATTCCATTTTCTTCGACGTTTTGCTTTCCTTAGCTTCTTGGTTTATTAGAAATTATCAGAGTTCATTGATATCTCGAGTCAGAAATATCTTTTGCAATATGCCACAAGCACGCAGGCGTCATATGGACTCGCTGACAGCAACCAGAGCCGTTACAATGATTGAAGAAGGTCATTCGCAGTGATCTGTGGGTTTGCAATTGGGATTTTCCCGAAGAGCTATTCAAAATCTATGGAATCGTTTCCAAGAGACCGGCAGTGTTAGAAGAAGACCCAGTTCGGGCAGAGTTCGCATTTCAACAGCTCAAGAGAATCGTTACATTCGATTAAGTGCGCTCCGAGATCGCACAACGACGGCCCGCAAGCTGCAAAGTCGTTTACGGCTCACAACGGATACTCGTGTCAGTGACCAAACTATTCGTAATCGATTGCATAAAGACCAGCAGGCATCCAGAGGCGAGTTTTCTGTGTTCCATTAACCAGAAATCGTGCAAATCGTTTTAAGATTTTCCCGCCAACATTTGGACTGGGACATAAACCAATGGAGCATGGTGCTCTTCACAGACGAATGCAAAGTTATTATTTTTTAACGACGATCGGCGTATTAGAGTATGGAGAAGACGCGGCGAGAGATTTTCAGAAGCCTGCATCCATGAAGTTGATCGTTTTACTGGTCCAAATGTAATGATTTGGGGCGGGATGAGCTTAGACGGCAAAACTGAGCTCGCTATTTTAAATGAGGGTACTGTTACTGCTCAGCGGTATATTGAGGAAGTTGTCAGACCACATGTGATCCCATTTGCCCAGCGAGCGGGTCCTGGATTCATCTTCATGCAAGACAATGCTCGTGCGCACACGGCTCAAGCGACTCGGTTTGAACTAGAAGCCTCTCAAATTCAAGTCTTGCCGTGGCCGGCGAACAGTCCGGACTTAAATCCAATAGAGCACATGTGGGATCAGTTGAAACGAAGAGTTAGGGACGGTGATCATGAAATCCACAACCAACAGCAACTCATCAACGCTATAAAAGGGCCTGGGAAGAGATTCCAATGGAAAATGTCAGGCATTTGATTGAGAGCATGCACTCCAGGCTTTAGGAGTGCGTAGCGAAAATACTACGATCAGTCACAGGAGGGTGGCTTAGATTTTTGTCACGTAGTCGATTTCGCCGAGAGAAACGTCGCGCTTTTTTGGACTATCTTTAAATGTGGCGCGCAATGTTGGGTGCTTCTTAAACTCACAGTTGGTGGCGCTGACGCAGGTGTGTTAAACCTTCAGCTGATTGAAAACAGGCACTGTTTGTGAGGCAGTTTGTAGTTTGGTGGGTTTGGTTTTGTGTGTTATGGGAGAAAGTGTGGAGTGGTTAGATGTCGAAACCGTCGATGAAGAGGAAATGACCAAGTCTGAAGAAACTCCTGATGCTACTGCCCCCGTAATCAATGATGTATCCGAGTGGATTGATGCCGGGAACGTATTTATTGAAGATGTGTAAGATAGATATTAATGTTATTGAACAGAAAACAATTATAGTTTTCATAAATTAAGTTACGGTAGCAATATGTTTTTACATAAGTTTTTCTTCTTCATAATTTTTAATTTAATATTTAATTTACTAGTATTTATAAGCATGCATGTAGTCTTTTGTAATCAAGGGCGTATTAATAAACGTAAATATGAGTCAAATTATTTTCATTTGCTACACTTTCTCCTCACAAAATGATTGAAAATCATTCTTGCCAATACTACGTAAAAACTTGAAGGGGGGGGGGAAGGGGTCTTGGCATATACTACGCGTGGTTACCGAGGGGAGGGAGGAGTCAAAAAATCTTAAAAAATAGGTCACGTAGTATGGGTACGTTCCCTAACTCATTGAAATGCGAGGTGGTCCGCATTCCAATACTCAACAAGGAAGCTAAGCGCAGGAACAACGATCCGGGTAAGACGGCGCGGTTAGAGCTTTCTCGTTTTCTTCGAAAGCACTAATTATCATGAAAATTCCACCACACAAACACAATAATTGACCCGCAAAAAAACAATTTCTAAAATGAAGAAATATGGTCCATCCTTCCCTTTTCGTTTCCCGCGCAAAACTCTCGTCATTTTTTTGCATTAGATAGTGTTGTTTTGCTGGTGTCGCAGTCGCTGATATCCCAACCGTCTGTCATCAAATCGAATCAAAGGAATCACAGAACACTTTTCTACCGAGTTCAACTTATTTACCGACTTCAAAAAGAAGGTAATCAATTGAATGTGTATGTACCTATGCGATATCGTTGGAATTTAATTTTAATGTTAGCTCATTCAATTTTGAAATTTTGGTCGTTGATTGTTGTAGTAAGGTAACTTCACATTCGTAAAGGAATTGTTCTTATGGAGGACTACCTATTTTAGTTTTATGTTCGTTAGGTTAATCCAATTTTTCAAAAGCGCAAAGCAGACTTTATATCTGCCGAGATAAAGTTTGATTTGTCCCAACTGTGCTTTAATCATGGTTAACCTAAAACTGCAATCATGATTGTATGAGTTGACATCTTGCCTTTGGCATTTTACATAAGTGCGAGGTAATCAAGCGCTTTTTTTCTTTATTTCAATTCAATTTTCACTTGTAGCTTACAGTATCTACACTAAGGGCAGGTTTTTCAATGGTCAGATAAAACTTATCAGACTGATAAATTATAAAGCGACAGATTAAAAAAAAAGACAGTTACGTATGATTGCTCACAATTAGGTGACGTTTTCAAATTAGCCATAATATTGTATTTTGTTTGACGAATATTTCTTATCTGACTATTGAAAAATCAGCCATTAGTCGCATACAAGCTTAAACACAATTAATTAACAATATACTTAAACGATCATGAAAAAAAATGTATGTCAAAACCAAAATAATATTACATTGGATTAAAATTACAATAATAATAACATTCAACATACAATAGTCAGTAACCTCAATATCAATTCAATTAAGTAACATACTTTACAATTTAACAATCTTGTCGACAATCTTATAAAAGAATGATAATAAACTCGTCAGACTATCAGCGAAAATATCTAAATCATCGTGCTGAGCAAGTATGTCTCCTATCAGAGCCAATGCTCGGTTTGTCGGCGCATTTGCTGCCCGTTCGGATCGTGCTGCGGGTCGCATCAACAGACGCGGCCTTCGGCGCAGTGCAATCATTCCTTGCTCCCCTCGCGGAAGTCTCCAGGGTACTAACAGGTTTACTTTCTCTAATACTGATTGACAGTCTAGTTTATGGTGAAGTATAAACAGGAACTGCCTTATTGACGCCATTACTCTCCTAACCTTCAAGGTATCTAAGTTGACCATTATAGTAGCCATAATACTTTTTGTAAATCCAACGAGCAAACTTTCGCTGTATACTCTCTATTTGGAGCATATATTTTTTCTGGTAAGGATCCCATACTATAGTCGCGTATTCCAATTTACTTCGTACATACGCGTTATATAAAGTTATAGCTACCCTGACATCATTAAAGTCTGCAGAAGTCCTCATTACAAATCCTAAGGTCTTCCTAGCTTGTTTACAAATTGCTGTCATGTGATCGTGGAAGTCAAGCTTAGAATCTAATATTAATCCTAGGTCCCGTATCTCATTTACTCTAACCAAAGGCGCGTCATATAACTTATAGTCAAAAACTATAGGATTTGTTTTTGATGAAAAAGTAACAACTTTATACTTACTCTCATTGAATGGGAGATGGTTGTCTCTACTCCATTCTACTACTGATGTTGTCTAATCTTGTTGAAGAGCCAGAGCAGTGGCAACGTCACCGATCCCTAAACTTAGTTTTAAGTCGTCTGCAAATATAAGAATTTTAGAAAAACTGACCACTGCCGGTAAGTCGTTAATAAAAAGCAAAAAAAGTGTTGGACCAAGAGTACTTCCCTGACTAACTCCCGATCGCGTGAAGTAATCATTCGATTCAAAACCACTCACTCTGACAAATTGACGGCGATTATTAAAATAACTGGCAAAAAATTTAAGAAGTATCGGGGTGAACCCCAGCTTTGCCAATTTTTGCAAGAGAATATCATTATTGACTAAATCAAAAGCCTTTTTAAAATCAAAATAAGCTGTGTCTACCTGCCTACCCGCATCTATTTCAGCACAGATATAGTCTACATGCTCTGAGAGGTTTGAACTAGTAGAACGCTTTTTTCGAAACCCGTGCTGACAGTCGGATAAAAGTTGATCAACTTGTTTACTAATACTGTTGTTCAAAATAATTTCGAATAGCTTCGCAGGAGCTGAAAGTGCCGCCACCGGTCTAAATGATGAAACATCGTTACCACCTTCACCCTTTGGAACTGGTGTGACTCTTGTGAGTTTCCATTGTTCTGGATATTTAGCTTGGCTTAACGATAGGTTAAAAATGTATAAAAGCGGTAATTCCAAAGCTGTCGCACAGTCCTTCAAAAAAAAAATGGAATTAGGTCGGGGCCACTCGCTGATCGCGTCTTTAGCCGCTTTACAGCAGCTTTATAATCATTATCATTCACTTGGCACACAGAGACTGACAATGAATCTATTCGTGTGTTAGCCGCCTCCTCTGCTTTCAAGTAATCCAATGAAAGTTGCTTATCTTGGAACACCGAGCTAAAGTATTCCGCGAAGGCGTCGGCAGCGGTTTGTCCAGTAACTTCCTTACCCTTAAAACTATAAGATTAAACATGCCATCTTTCCTTTTTCTTATCCCTTACATACTTCCAAAAAGTAACTGGCTCGTCAATTATATTACTTTGTATCAATTTTAGTTGCTGCTTATATGCGTTGTCAATTAAAGTTTTAACCTTGCATCTATAATAACTAAACATTTCTTTATTAAACAATTTCCCGTGTAACTTGTACCTTTTTAAATGAAAGTATTTATTTTTTATATTCTCTATAATCTCCGGTGAAAACCATTTTGGGTACTTGTATTGCTTCCCTCTTAAATCATGTTTTTACTCGGTACAAATAAACATATAATTTCATTTAACTTAGCGTAAAAAGCTTTGATGGCTAAATCAACGTCTGTTACCGTTAGTAGTTCAGACCAATCTACTTCCGATAGTGCTGCGTATAGACCCTGAAAATCCGCTTTGTGCCAATTCCAATTTGGACTCTTAATAAAACTGTCCCTTGAAGAGGGCATGGATTGAGACAGAGACTCACCGCATCGAAATTTGATAGCAACGTCCAACGAAGGGTGATTATCATATACTTGGACTAGGGGATCAAGATTTAGCGTCACTGAAATGTAGGCATGATCATAATTACTCAGCACGAGATCCAAAATCCTATTCCGATCATTTAAAACATTATTATACTGATTTATGTTACAGAAATCACAAAATTCTTTGAATGCTGTTTGAACCTTGACACTACAAGAGTAAGTATAACTTCAGAGTTGAATAGCAACAGACAGCATTTTTGATACATGTCAAGACATTTAAATATTGATCATCATTATAACTAGGAGGTAAGTATACGACACAACATAGAAATTTTACATTTTTCCTACTTACAACTGCAAATAGTATTTCCTTGTCTGGTGTTGCCCCATCTATATTATCGTTAATCACCTGGAGATCGTAGGTATTACGTTCTGCCAATAATACTCCTCCCCATCCTACGTCCTCCGACCGATCTTTCCAGACAACTCGGTATCCTGAAGGGAAAAGCTCACCATCCGACACCGAACTATTCAAGAACGTTTCGGTCAGTGCAACGACGTCGAAATGGGCTTGAGTAATAATAATTCGAAATATTGTAGTTTTTAAGTGTAAGCCACAAACGTTCTGATAGTATAATGACATGTTTATAGACCGTGGTCGGTTACTATTGTGTGGTCCTTTCTTTGGCACGAAAATTCTGCCACCACGGTTTAATGCATATGTCTTCTGCCCAATGCGCTGGAGACATGATACCATCCGCTAATTTTGCTGGTACTCCCAACTTAAACGACGAGTAGTGGCCGCGTGATTTCAGCACCTCAACAGTACAAACGTCAACATGAGACTGTATCTGTTCTGGCGTTGTACCTTCCAGCACATAGTAAAAATGCAGGTAATTCCATCTTTCAGCTGCGCGCAGGGCTGTCACGCCCGGCGCTGCGGTTCCCCGAAGCACCCCGGAAACGCGGTGTTTTTTAGGTTTCACTTCCACCCACTCTCCCGTGGAGTCATCTTCGACGGACACAACACTCAAAGAGGTAGAAGTAGACTGTGGCTGAGTGACCTGGGAAATCTTATGAGAGGTTCTACTGGTGCGGAGGCGCTGCCGTCCTTCTTAGCTAATTTTATCTTCTTGTTTAGGCGATTAGATGTAGCGTTGTGGATGCCAGCGGGTGATTGGTCAGTTTGCCGTGGAGTTGAGTCAGCTTGACGTGGTGTTCAGGTTGCCGCGGAGTGTTGATATTATTGTGACTTGCTGTAGTTATGTTTTTATTATCGGTTTGCGATTTGGTTAATATATAATTTTTTGTCTCTAATTCCGTAACTTTGGTTTTTAAATCAGTCACCATCTTAAACATTTCAATTTTAAAACTGAGAAATTGTTCCCTCAGTAGGTTCCCAATATTAATAGACAATGACTTTTCAAATTGTTCCTGCAGTTTACTTAATTCTTGTGTTAAATGTTTAGTTTCGTCCAAGGAACTCGTTTGCTCATTTCGGCTACAAGCTTGAGTATAACGTAACCCAGTCCGAACGGTTACATTGTCCGGGCTGCTCATAGATATATCGGCGGGGCCGTCCCTATTATCATGAGTGTAATGCATAGCATGTTGCCGAACGGGTGTATTAGAGTTATTAATCTTTGGGATTTTACTACGACACTCTACACAAATCCAAGTATTTTTAAATTCCGAAGTCAGTGTAGCATAAGATTGAGTAGCATAATTCGCACAAAGCAAATCAAAGAACAGCTTACATTTGACACATTGCATATACGGGGTACCCTCGCTAATTACCGCGCGACATCCCGCACAGTTTACACTTCTCGGCTTCATCGCAATATCGGCGAGAATCGCGTGTATGATTTCGTATCGGCGCAACCGTTGGCAGTGATTGACCGCAGCGAGCGGCGTACGGGTTGTCGTAGGTCAGGCACTCCAGAAGTTTTGGATTAATTGCACTTAAATCTCCACTAATAGTTCACTGATTTCTACTCTGTAACATATATTTCAGAAAGAGTTCTTGACACTAGCGAAATATAACCTTTTATACACTAAAGATTCACTTTTAACCATTAAATAAGATTAATTATTACGGAGCACACGTAAACATGTTAAGACCGACCGACCGTCCATGACGAAAAAAACCTTCTTCGCTACTAAACTTATACTTATACTTTAACTTATACTTCGCTTATAAACTGACCACACCATATGTTAATGCGACCAATGTATGTAACCACTGAGCAAGTAAAATTACGAGTGAAGCCCGGTAGCCCGAGTAGTATGAGTACTCACGCACGCGTAGGTACTTTCATAAGTGAGCACAGTAAGGAGGGAGGAGTATGCTGATCATAATTTATCATGTTATGCAATACAATTATGTCTAATTTGAAAACGTCACAACAAACATTAATGTATTTTATTCATTTTGTTTTATATTATACAATATGTAAAAAAAAACCTATCCGACCCGAAAGGGTCATAAAGTTCTAAATATAACCAAAATAAGTTTTAAAATTACGTAATTCATGAAAAAAAAATATCGATTTCCAAAGTCAACTAGTTTAGCATCTATTTACCCTAAAACAGAGAAATTTTCTAAATCCGTTATCACTCCCGTCGCGCTACTTGCGAGTGCAGGCGCAACTCCGCGCCTCCTGCGCGGGCGCCGTGCAACAAGGATCATATGGCACTTGGATGACATTGACAGGGGGGCGTGATTGTGCAAAAAGGGTTGCCAGTGAATAATTTCTCCTTTGATTGAAGGAGTTTATTTTGTTTGAGACATGGAGATTTAGGGGAACAAAGTTCACAAAGTTTTACACATGCATCTGCATCATAAGCTATCAGAAAGCTATCAAATATATGGATAGTTAATCGGTTCTAAATCTTATTTCAAAACATATCACTTATGTTTTGAAATAAGATTTAGAACCGATTAACTATCCATAGGCTATGCCTACTATACTTAAAAGCAGGTCAATTTTGTGAGAGGAAATTAGTGAACTCAGGTTTGTATTCAGGTTAGAAAAAATAAATCATAAGTAAGGAAACATATTTATTTTTCATTGCATAAAATTCATGTATTTTTCGTCGCAAAACTCCAATGTCAAAGTTATCCATCATAATTTTATCCGTCCTCGATCTTCTGTTTTTCCCTGGAGAAACTATTTTGGAAGATGACGTTGCCGCCAACTTTCCTTCATTTCCAATACTTGTTACAGTTCTTAATGATACTCCTGAAATCGTATTTATTTTTAATGTTTTGACAATTAAACTAAATTGTTAAGTTTTGGAAAAAGAGGGTATCACTAACCTGTCGCAGCTGCAACCCGCTCGTTCACTTTTTCAAATGGTATTATCGGGGCGCCAGCCTGTTTTTTTTTTAACATAAAAAACTCTTTAACTTTTAGCACTACTTCTCTCACGCCACTTCTTATCACTTTCGGCATGTTTTACACACTTAAAATGTAACAAAATCACAACCGCAACAAAAAGCACCATTAACAAACTGTCACAATTGACAAGTTTTAAGATGGCGGTGTTAGTTCCGATTTTCGCCACGTGCCAAAAGATCCTTGTAGCACTGACCCCCCTTCGGGCTGCCAAAGCCCAAAGGTAGGGTATGCCATATGGGGTTAAGTCCACCTTTTGAACATTTTTTTTTTGTTGTGCAATAAAGTATAAATAAATAAAGATTACAGGATTAACTTGTGATTGGTCGCCTATGTTCAGTGGACGTCCTTTGGCTGATAAATGATGAAATTTATGTTAACGTCATTTTAAAATCGGTCTTTTTTAGGGTTCCGTAGCCGAATGGCAAAAAACGGAACCCTTATAGTTTCGTCAAGTCTGTCTGTCTGTCTGTCCGTCCGTATGTCACAACCACTTCAGTCTATAACTATAAGAATCACACTATTGAAATTTGGTAGGAAGATGTATCCTGTTAACCGCTTTACGATTGTGATTGAAACTAAAACCAAAATTTTTTTTATAATCAAACCTATGCGCGTCTATGGATAGGTCTTTAAAAAAGTCATTTTCAAGTCTAACGTTTTATAGCTAGACGCTTCCAAAGTGGTAAAATGGGCGCCCCCCCCCCCCCCCATACGAAAATTGGTTCGAACCGGATCGAATGGGAAGTTTTTGAGATATAGCACATTTTCAACAAACGCAAACATAACTTTGGTCTTCATACAAACACTAAGAAAAACAAAGTCTGGGGGCACGGCAGTGCCCCCACCAAGTCGAGCAAAAAAAAGCGTCACGGCCGTACCATCCTTTTCTCGAAGCAATTCAGACCATTTTCGACCCCCTGTAACCTCGTTGTGGATAAAACTAGAAGACTGAAATTTTCAGTAACTATGCAGCATTGTAAAGACACGGTATATTTCAAATTTAATTCAATTTGAACCAGTATTTTAGGAATTATAACGGGTCAAATTTCTTAATTTTGTCACTCACTGACTCACCGATCATCAAAATTCTAAGGCACTTCTAGCAGACCTAGAAGCTTAAATTTGGAATATAAGTAGTGTTTGGTGTATGAATCAAGGAAAAACTAAAAAATCTAGAAAGTTTTCATATAAATATATAGAGACTTGGCCATCGCCTGAAAACACGTGTAAATTCAATCGCCTGAAAACACATGTAAATTCAATTATTTAGTGCGATGACCAAGTCTCAATATATTTGTATAAAACATTAAAGAATTTTAATATTGATATGCGTCACTATAAGATGCTTGTTGACGACGCGCTCTTTTGTATAGCTTTTATTTTGTGTTTAAAATTAGTAAAGATATGTTATTTGTGTATCCGATCTTGAGATTTCATATTCAGATCTTTGACGGTATTTTGATATTTTTATGTTAAGAAAGGGAGGGTACGCGCGGGCGATGTGGCCACCGGGCTCGTTCATTTTGAAAATTAGTCTGCTTCCGTACGACCGCGACATCGCACGCGCACCCGCCGCTATTTGAAAACCGTTTACTGTCCGTGTGTCGTGTGTTCGAAATAAACGTTTACTGCTGAAAATCTCCAATCGTTTTCCTGCTGCACAGTGCCACCTACACCTACTACTGCACCTTCTACAACTTCGAGCCGGATCAGCGAGATTTGATGTTTCACACCCCGCCATCTTTGAAAATGGTCAACACACGCAGCGCTGCTCAGAAGGAGCGTTTGGATTTGGAGCAGGGATCTTCAGAGCCTACACATGATACACATAATCCGCAGAACGAAATTTTACCGACCGTTAACATCGGAGGTAGTGCGACTGAATTCGAAAAAAAACCGCGGACGTCGGTTGGGAATTCGAAATGCAAACGGTCAACTTCGTCATCTGTGTTGGCGCGAAGAAAACAACTGGAACTGGAAGCAGCTCGCGAAAAGGCTAAAATTCAGATGGAACTCATTGATAAAAAATTAGAGGCAGATTTAGCTGAATTAGAGGACGAGGAAAGTTGTTCTCACCTTGAGGAGCGCACTTGTACCGATGAAGAGGTGGAGAAGTGGCTAGAACGCAGCAAAGAAGATCTGGAACGAGCACAGGCGGCTCCTGCTCTGAGTACGGAGCGTCCGTGCCCGCCGGCAGCAGTTGACTCCGGCACTGAAGGGACGATCCAGGCACTAGCTTCTGCACTAAAGGACCTAGCTTCCTCCTCCGCTGCTAAAAATGACCAAAATAATCACCTGCTGAGTCGCTTATGTACGCCGAAGGAGCTACCGATCTTTTCTGGCGATCCAATGGAGTGGTTGGAATTTAAGCAGTCGTATGATGAGTCTACACAAGTGTGCAACTTCAGCCCTAAAGAAAATCTGTGGAGACTAAGAAAGTGTCTGCGTGGACCTGCAAAAGATGCTGTTGCGTCTCTGTTAATCACTGCTAACGAGCCTGATATGATAATCTCCACGCTGGCATTAAGATTCGGCGATCCTGATATACTCATAGACAGAATTATGCAAGACATTAAGAAAATGCAGCCCATGTCGCTAGAATATCACAAAGATATTGTATCGTTCTCTGTGAAAGTACAAAACTTCGTAGCTGCCGTCCAAGCCGTCGGTCGGAATGAATACCTACAGGGAATAAATGTAGTGACAACTATATTGGCCAAACTTCCACCATTACTGATATCTAAGTGGTCCGATTATAGTTTTTCCCTGATTTCCGAAGGCAAGAAGTCACGAATGGAAATCTTGGCCGACTTTCTGCACAAAGAAGCCGTGAAAATATCGACAACATCAAGATGCATCAACATAACCAGTACGCGAAATGATCATCACTACAAAAGAACCGGCGAGATCTACAGTAAACGTCAACAAACTGTTTTAGTGAACGCGGACCTAAGTGAAAAGTGCCTTTACTGTCGTGTCGCAAATCATAAACTCACGGAGTGTAAAAAGTTCAAAAAGGGTTTGTGTAAAGACAGGTGGCGTTATGTGAAACGTTACGGTCTATGTTTTAAGTGTCTCTTATCGCGTCACGAGAGAGAAACCTGTTCCGCGGCCGCCTGTGACATAGAAGGCTGCGGGCGGGCACATCATCGGTTGCTTCACTACGTGGTAAACAAATCCAACGTGAATCACAACGCAGGCGACGCATCAGAGGCCGTAACTACACCTACGGAAACGGTAACTCATCTAAACGTGAGTACAAAGACAGTTTATCTCAAAGTGTTACCGATTAAAATACACGGACCTAACGGGATAATTGATGCGACCGCTTTGCTAGACGACGGGTCGACTGTGTCGCTGATAAGTAACCGGTTAGTTGAGCGCGCAGGGCTACGCGGCCGGCGCGAGTCTATGCGTGTGAGTGGTGCGTGGAATAACACTGAACTTGTATGCGATACAACTGTTTTGAACTTTAACGTTTCGGGCGTAGATAATAAGGTCTATTCAATTATTGCTCGTGGTGTAAATAATTTAAACTTACCTGTACAAGATTTATCAGCTGTTGATGTGAATTTGTACCCTAACTTGCAATTGCTACAAGATAAGTTATGTACTAGTAAAATGAAACCTGATGTACTTTTAGGGCAGGATAATTACCATTTATTGTTACCTATTGAAACAAGCCTAGGAAAGCATAATGAGCCGTCAGCAACGCGTACCCCCTTAGGCTGGTGTTTACATGGTTGCGTAAGCGTTAAGCAAAGTAGTAGGGCTACTTTGTCTCACTCGACCCTTCTTACCTGTCAGACACGAGAAGACGCACAGGATCACGGAGAGTACAGTCTCCAAAGTCTTCATGACGAGGTAAAACGTTCGTTTTCGATCGAAGCAATGGGCGTCTCAGGTAAGCCACGACAAAACGCTGACGACTTGAAGGCTCAAGCTGTTCTTGAGAAGACAGCAGTTTTGGTCAATGGCCGGTGGCGTGTGGGGCTGCCGTGGAAAGACGAGAACTGTAGGATGCCGGACAGTTATTCTAATGCTTTTTCTAGGTTAAAAGGTGTAGAAAGGAAAATGGCCGTCAACGAAGGTTTCGCACGAAGGTATTCTGATAGGGTAAGTCATTTATTTGAAAATGATTTTGCTGAGGAACAAAAGCAGAAGTACCAATCCTCACCGCGATCATGGTTCTTACCACATTTTGGAGTGGATAATCCGAATAAAAAGAAACTTCGTTTAGTTTTCGATGCGGCGGCAAAAACTAATGGTTTGTGCTCAAACGACTACTTATACAAAGGACCGGATTTATTAGTGTCGTTGTTAGGTATTATGATGAGATTTCGTGAGAACGCATTTGGCGTAACAGGTGACATAAAAGACATGTTTTTGAGAGTAAAAATAAGGGAAGAAGATCAAAGTGCTTTCCAGTTTCTGTGGAGAGAAAACTCATCTCATCCTGTCAAGGTACACAAAATGACGTCTTTAATATTTGGTGCAAACTGTTCTCCTTTTATTGCACAATTCGTGAAAAATTAAAACGCTCAGCGGTTTATATCGACAATGCCGGATGCTGTTGAAGCTGTGTACAGGCAGCACTATATGGATGATTACATCGACAGTTTTCCGGATGAGAACAGTGCTATTTTAATGGTAAGAAATATTTCAGACATACATAAGTCAGGTGGGTTCGAGATCCGAAACTGGACCAGCAACAGTGAAGCTGTTTTGGACAGCATGCCGAAAGAAACGTTAGGTACCGCAGCCATAAGGTTTAAACTCGATCAGCAGTACGAAGGCGAGCGAGCTCTCGGTTTGTTGTGGTATCCGAATGAAGATAAACTCGGTTTTGACGTTTCTTTAAAGCGCGTACCTGAAAGTATTGTGAATGGTAAGCAAAAACCTACCAAAAGAATCTTGTTGAAAGTTGTCATGTCCATATTTGATGTGTTTGGGTTTTTAGCTCCATTTACTATACAGGGTAAAATCCTCTTACAAGATACTTGGCGCGCAAACATCGACTGGGACGACGTCATTCCTGATAACATATTTACAAAGTGGCGCGAATGGCTCGCGCTGCTACAGCTGATTAAAAACATACGCATACCTAGGTGGTATCAAGCGCCTACGACAGGTAAGGAATCAATCACGCGGGACCCGCATGACACTGTACCTGCGATAGAAAGCCAGTCTGCGTGCTACGAAGCCGCTACGGCGCATACTACGAGAGGTGCTACGAAGGGCTACGACAAATCACAGAGTTGTTCAAAAGATAATGACTATGTGTGTGTAGGCAGTGCTACGAAACCGAATCAATACAGAAATTTGCAATTACATGTATTTAGCGATGCGTCTACAAAGGCAATGTGTGCGGTTGCCTACTGGCGATGGAAAGACGACGATAACAATGTACGTATAGCATTTATAGGTAGTAAATGCAGAGTGGCGCCGGTTAATTTTGTTACAGTACCGCGGTTGGAGCTGCAAGCTGCTTTGCTGGCCTGTAGATTGGCAGATACGATTATGAAGGAACACAGACTTGACGTTACAAAGCGTTATTTTTGGTGCGACTCCACAACGGTCTTACATTGGATATGTAATGACGCGCGTAACTACAAGACTTTTGTAGCTAATCGATTAGGCGAGATTGACGAGTTAACGCAAACTGAGGAGTGGCGGTACGTACCTACGAAGTTAAATGTCGCTGACTGTGCTACAAGAGAAGTGTACGACAGTTCCGTATTTAAAAATGATTGGCTGCAAGGGCCTAGATTTCTATATGACGATGAGTCGGCGTGGCCAAAGCATATACTGAATCCAGCTAACCAATCAGATCTCGAGTGTGTGACTGTTGTATTTAATCACGGCGGCGACTTACCTGTTCCGGATCCTAGTCGATTTTCCTCTTGGTTACGGCTGGTCAGAACTACAGCCACAGTTTTGAAATTTATAAATAGATGCAGGAAGACAGATGAGTCAGATCAATCACTGAGAGAGCGAGCTGAGCGATTACTGCTGTTACAGGCACAAAGTGATTCTTTTCCGAGTGAAGTTGCTGCAATAAAAAATGGAAAACATTTAGAAAAGGATAGTAGGTTACTTACCTTATCACCTTTTATCGACGACCAGGGACTGCTGCACGTTGGTGGTCGGATCGATGCTGCTACGGGAGTCCCGTCTGAAATGAAAAGGCCAGTTATACTTGACGGGAGGCACCATGTATCCAAGTTAATCATCCAGCATCACCACATCAAGGCTGCTCACGGTAACCAGGAGACTATAGTCAACGACCTGAAACAAAAATACTGGATTATTAGACTGCGACCTTCCGTTAAATATGTCGTTTCCAGATGCATGCTATGCAGGTTACGAAAAGCTAAGACGGAGGTACCACGAATGGGAGATTTACCTGAGGCTCGCCTAGCACACCACCAGCGTCCTTTCACTCACTGCGGCGTGGACTTATTTGGGCCAATGGAGGTGGCAGTAGGTAGACACAGGGAGAAACGGTACGGGGTTTTATTCACCTGCCTTACCGTCAGAGCTATACATCTGGAAATTGTTTCATCACTGACCTCTGATTCCCTTATTATGGCGCTGCGACGCATGGCTGCCAGAAGAGGATGGCCATACCATCTGTATTCTGATAACGGAACCAACTTGAGAGGCGCTGATACCGAACTGAAAAAATCAATCCAGGAGTTAGATGATGGTGCTCTGAAGGACGAAGCTCTAAACAACGGAGCACAATGGAATTTTATTCCACCGGCTAGCCCTCACTGGGGTGGGGCTTGGGAACGACTGATTCGCAGTGTGAAGACTTCGCTTAAAGTGGTACTCAAGGAACGTGCGCCTCGAGAAGAAGTCCTAAGCACGCTCTTTGCAGAAGTCGAGAGCATCGTGAATAGCCGTCCACTGACACACGTTTCAGTCGAGCCGGGGAGTTCAGAGTCCTTGACACCGAACCATTTTCTGTTAGGTTCATCATCGAATTTGCCTACTATTGGAGTTTTCGACTACTCCGACTTGTATCTCCGCAAGCTGTGGCGAAAAGCTCAATTGCTAGCAGAAATGTTCTGGAAGCGGTGGGTCAAGGAGGTCCTTCCAGAGCTTCTGCCCAGGAAAAAGTGGACCCAGGAACAAAAACCATTGCAGGTGGGTGATCTTGTATTGATTGCGGATCCGGATTCCCCTAGAAATGTGTGGCCTAAGGGCATTATAGAGAATGTCTTTCCAGGTAGGGATGGCCGAGTGAGACTGGTTGAGGTTAAAACTAAAGCAGGGACTCTTAAGAGGCCTGCAGCGCGCGTCGCTCGTGTTCCATTTGTTGAGTAGTGCTGAGGCAGCACTGGGGTGGGATGTGTTGACGACGCGCTCTTTTGTATAGCTTTTATTTTGTGTTTAAAATTAGTAAAGATATGTTATTTGTGTATCCGATCTTGAGATTTCATATTCAGATCTTTGACGGTATTTTGATATTTTTATGTTAAGAAAGGGAGGGTACGCGCGGGCGATGTGGCCACCGGGCTCGTTCATTTTGAAAATTAGTCTGCTTCCGTACGACCGCGACATCGCACGCGCACCCGCCGCTATTTGAAAACCGTTTACTGTCCGTGTGTCGTGTGTTCGAAATAAACGTTTACTGCTGAAAATCTCCAATCGTTTTCCTGCTGCACAGTGCCACCTACACCTACTACTGCACCTTCTACAATGCTGTTAATCATTACGTAACAACTTAATGCTTCGAGTACGGAGATTCCAGACACAATTGATTTTCAATTGTTATGGACCACGATCGTGGTCCTAGAGACTGGACGTATTAAGGCAGAAAGTCGCTTAAGTAGAAACTGAATAAATTAATAACCGACTTGGTATTACATGGATCTCACAACTTTTTACCACAGAACAACTGAGTTGCGAGACTTGTTTTTTTTAACAAGTATTGTTTGTGATGGGTTATATTTGCTGTTAACAAAATATTGTGGTATTTTACTCAGTGGAAGTATGTGGATTCCCAATTCAGTTAAAGTTAGCACGGAACCCTCAGTGCGCGAGTCCGACTCGCCCTTGACCGGTTTTTGTATTCAGTTTCAGTCTGATAACTTTAAACAGGCGTTTGAAAAATCGGCCCTATGCTATGTAGAGTTGTTTGTATTTTAGTTTTATCTATTATGTCACGGGAATATTTTATATTTATCTTTACATTCTTCGTACTTATTGATGAATCATTACACTATTGCTGTAAAATAGTTTTCTAGTTTATTTCTTTACATTTTTACGATAATAGTGAATCGATTCTTTCGTCAATCGACTGAAGTGACAACCAAATCGGAAAATACATAATCTGTGCCTCCTTCGCTCGCTCGCTTGTCGCTTTGGTTGGGTGCGTTTATTCTTCGTGTGTTCTAATTATGGTACCCCTTTTTGTTTAATATTGCAACAAATCTGCCTTCGAACCCTATTCCATGGTTAACTATAAGTGCGCTTAGTAAAATCCGTCGGAGGATGGTGATCAAAACTGCTGTGTGCTGAATATGGCTGACGAAAGACTAGTGGTCCTGAATCGTAGTGACAATTTGGGATTTGGATTCTCTCTTCTGGGTGAAGCCGGTTTGCCACATATAATATACAAAATTGAAGAAAACTCCCCAGCTGCACGAAGTGGCGAGGTAATTGCTTATATATTATACTACTTCCTTCCACTACTACTACCTTCTATGCCTACCTTCCGTCATAATATTTCGAATGAACGATTGCAGTCCCACTATTCCTTCACTGCAAATAAACAAAACCTTCCTGTAAACACTACAAATCGCCCGTGTGAATAAATGTTCAGTATTAACGTCCTTTTACACTTTGTGATAGCTGTTCTTCAACATGTTGAGTATTAAGCTAATATTTTGTTGCTATAAAGGTACTTTTCTGCAAGGCAATCTGTCATTAAATATAAAGAAAAAATTCATCCAGACCTAGATTGAGCTCATGGCAAGGGGGCATGAATTTAGTGTACTAAAAAGCAAGTACATTATTGTAGATTTGAGTCTTATTCAAAACAAACAAATTATGACCTTTAAGTAAAAAAGTTGACCATTAAAATGAGGTCACCAGGAAAATATTTAATCCAATTCATCATAATTAATTAGGTTGTAATATGATTTTGTTATATGATTGTTATGCATAATTATGTTCTTAATACTTTTTACAATGCCTTAAATATAGCTAGACTTTTAAGTAACTGAGTTAAAGTTATGATAATAAATACACCTCCAACATTTAAAAAGTTACACACCTGGTTTGTTTTGATATTCAGTAAAATCCATGACATATGAATTTTCAATATTAAAAATAATGAGTTGTTTTTCAACATAAACTTTTAATTGAAATTACTAAACTCATATAACAGAACCAATGATTGAACAGTACTATAATTCGGCAAATCAATGCTGCACCAAAGCAGTAAAAATCCTGTTGACTAAGCAATGTTGTATTATACTAGTATCGAGCTGACAAAATTTTTAACTTTGACAAAACATTCATACATAATGACATAAATCACATTATGGCAAACAGATGTCATATCATTATACTTGAATTAGCTCTTATTTTATGCAAGTAGGTGGGTATAACCACTCGACTGTCCGCGCTGTCAGACTATGATGTGGGAAAACTGTCCGGCGATATCACGCGACGGTTGCATGATAAAAATCGCGCGACATGTCGCGCGATAAAAACGATTATATAAAGAAAAGTATAGTTGTGATTACGAAAACAAAAATACTGGTAGATAGGAAATAGTTATAAATATATAAAAAGTTGAAAATATAATATACTTACTATACTATAATATATACTATACTTAATATATATATATATACTATATTTAATACATACTTTTCTAGTGGTGGGCACTGTAGTACCACGGACAGTTTACCGTAAAAAAGAAAATGGCACTGTAGTGCCATTGGACTGCAGAGCGGATAAGAGTTACTTCTGTATAAATGTGATATTATAAAACAGTAGATGGTAAAATGGAAAATTGATGTACTCTTGGATAACTATTGATTTATTCTAAGGTCAACATTATTCTTGTTTGGTCAAATCCACCACATTGGACTTGTCTATTTGGTCCTTTCAATGAAGGTTTATTGTGATATTAAAATGACAGGTAAGGTTAATAACTCAAAATATTTAATACCCCAATTTATGTACAATTGTTATTATTTCTTGATTATTCCTTCATATTTTTTAAGCCTTAATGGAAGTACATATGTCTATTATTTACCAACTAGCAAACTTAACAAGAGCTAAAAGATGAAGATTTATAATGTTAATCTATAATTGTATCTGGCAAACTTTGTTTTGCCATGAAGGTTTTAAAATAATAAGAAGTGGAGGTAAGAGGATAAAAAGTACTTTACTGAGTATTTTCCACTCCTACAAATATTAAAAAGTTACATCTATTTTAGATATTCTTTGATATTTTTTAATTAAAATATATATAATTCCATCATAACACAGTAAGTTAAGCAAGACTAACCACCTTAATATGTATTATTAAAACATAATTCTTTGTTTCATGTTCATATTGCTAGAAAAAAAAGTGAATTTAACTATTTTCGCATTGTATCCTGTATATGAAGTCCTGAGAAAACACTATTATAGTACAGTGTCATTATCATGTCACCTCTAAGTTTGTAATAAAATGATATATATATATATATATATATATAAATGATGGCAACACGTACCGGCGGCGGCGCCTTGCTAGTGACGCATTGGGCGAATACCTACCTAATGATAGAATTAATTTCACTCACAAATTACATCAAGGCCAATTGATACAGCTGTTTACCACTGCATCATATAGGTATTGAATTGAAATTTGTCTGAGTTGTTGATTAGAGATACTTTTTATCTACAAATGTTTTTTTTTTGGGTTATTTATTTGTTACTCTAGTCAAGTCTCATTCTTTTCCAGTATAATAGTGAAGGAAAGAGTTATATCATCAAGGATGTAAAATTTGATAAATTTTCATAGTATATAGTTCTATAAAATATTATTTAATTAAGCTATCCTATAATAAACAAAAAATACTGGTGAATGTGAATATTATTAAGCAATGAGTGACTCACCTTGCCTCACTCCACTTCCATTTTTGAGACAATTATAATATAAGGGTTGATTGAAAACATTTCTTAAAAAAAATAGTTTGCATTAGGTACATTAAAAGCCTAATAATTTATAGTTTTGTATGTATTTATTTGTTGTATGATGTTGTAGTATAGGTAGACCATAGGAAAAGTTGCAAATGAGCATTTTCAACTAACAGCCTGTTCAGCTCTCAGTTTTCCATCAACTCATTACTTTTGCCAGTCATGCGTTCAAAAGCAATCTTCTCAAAGTGTTTACATTCACATCAATAATTAATCACCTAATTCACTGTATTCAATATTGACAGGTGATAATTTATGTGGTCGTTTCACGCGATAGATAAGTTACACGCTGCCATTGATATGCCATAAAAATTCGGTAATATAATACTGCTTTGGTTTGCTACTACAAATATTTCAATGATAAGGGCAAACTAATGACCCGTTAACTGACTCAGGCCTGATTTTTCCAACATCAGATAAGGAATATTCGTCAATTAAAATACAATACGCTTAATTGAAAACATCATCCATTTGTCAGCAATCATTTATGTAAATGTAATTTTAAAATCGGTCGTTTTATACTTATTATCGGTCGTTTTTTACAGAATCGATTTTACCACAGTCAGATAAGAAATAGTCGTCGCATACATAACAAAACGCCTAATTTGAAAACGACACCTTTTTGTTAGCAATCATTTATGTAAATATCATTTTAAAATCGGTTGTTGTATACTTATTCGGTATGATAATTCCTATCTGACGTTGGTAAAATCGGCCCTCAGGGAGTTATTTTTTAAAAATCTCATTAGAATATGGATTTTCTTACGTGACCACTTTTGTCGCGCGTCTGGTAATGGATGTTTTCCCATCAAATAAAGCCGATTATGCGAAGGTTCTGCTGTAAATGCAATTCCTTGCTGCTTCACAATAGTTCTCAAAAGCAATTGAGTCGGTTTGTAGTTTCGTAACTACGACTTTAGTTTTATTGTTGCTGTACGTCATTGTAGTCCCAGAGCGCATCAAATGGTTGGGTTGTGTTGGGTTTGTTGTAATGGGTTTATTCCATCACATATTGACAATGTAATCGATATAAATTGATTAAACGTTGCTACTCTTAACTATACATATTACCTAGTATTTTTTTTAACATTTTGAAACGTGCAACACAATATTGGAAATCTTTTTCCGTTAGAACAAACTGCGGAAACTTAATTTACGACTCGATTGATTTCCTGCGACTTGTTCCACTGTGCAACGGATTTTACTCATTTGTTAGAAATATAACAACCCCTTGATGGCATCTCCTTCCTTGCTCGTTTCTGTCTTCATGTCTGAATTTCTTAATGTTAGTATTTGTTGTTACGTTTCCAACTCCACGTTCCCTAGATGTAAATATAACACACATTTAGATGCCTTAAGTCGATTTTGAAATGTACTTGTATTTTAAACTCAAAAAACTTCTTCGGTTTATCGTACGTATAACTGTTTCAGTTAAGTGAACCACTAAACAAAATATCCAGATTTTTCATATTCCCAAACTTACCTAAGTTATGGTTAGTTTTTGGCCGAATGATGAACTTAGCCAATGAGTAATACTGTGAAGTTGATTCATTTGCCCAGAGAGCATACGACGTCATGTACCAATAGAAGGCGTAAAGGCTTTGATATAATTAATCGTACGTTCTGTGGGCGTCCGCGTGCATCTTACTAACTGAGAACAGTGTAAGAAAGTACTGGTAGTGGTTAGGGTAGTAGTGCGAGTCGGACGAAGGGTTCCGTACATAATATGTATCTACGGAACCCTTATTTTATCACCATAAAAATCACCTGTAAAACATGATAAAGATTGCCTTATATTATAATAAGGATTTGATTCCCTTTAAACAGCAAAATATTAGAAATTTTCTGTTGATGATGATGACTTACAACTTAGATTTTTTTACAGCTAAAATAGAAAATCAATTTCAATATTTAACTACAGTTTCAGTTTCATATCTTAACGCATTTAGAAGAAAAAAAACATGACCTACATAAAAAAAAATTTGCTTTAACTTTATGGACCACAACTCTGTCATTTGTTTACTTGTAGTAGCAGTCATAGTTTTCCTTTCAAATTCAGTGTATATGCTAGTGCTGTGAATTTTAATACGAAACCACCTACTACCGTTTAGTTGGGAGAGGGTGAGGACATTGGAATCTAACAAAAACTTACCTTTTAAAACTGAATGTTACTTCCGTAACTACTTTTTTGAAAAGTTATGTTAAAAAACCCTTAATCATTTTATAAGACTTATTCAACGCAAATTAACGCAATCCCTCATGATGGGTTTGGCAAGAGAGAAAAAAACATTTCCACTTTACTTGTATGAGATGTACCCCAATCTTTTTTTTCAAAATTTCATTTCACCACTTTGGCGGGGAGATACTATACGAAATTACAGTTTTCTAGCACCTTAGGTCTCTGCGCTGGATTGCGGACGGACAGACGGACATGGCAAAACTATAAGGGTTTCTTGTTGCACAACGGAACCATAAAAATACTTTTATGACATGTAATTAAAAAACTGTTTACGATAGTTCAAATGAATAAGGAAAAAGTAGGTGTTAGTACAGTTTTACGACTACTTGCCGTTTGGGCAGGGCACATAGCGCGAAGAACTGATGGCCGTTGAGGCAGGAAAGTTCTAGATTGGACACCCTTCGACCAAAGACGCAGCGTAAGACGTCCACCAACAAGATGGACAGATGACTTTATAAAGATTGCAGGATCAAACTGGATGCAGACCACTAGTGATCGGTCGCTGTGGTAAGCCGTGGGGGAGGCCTATGTTCAGCAGTGAACGTCCTTTGGCTGATAATGATGATGATGATGCCGATGCCGTTTATATTAATACATATTTGCAGAGACAGGGTTACGAGAGACTTCGTGTTAGCTAGCTAATTTATTGTAAAAGCCAGAAGCTTCTATGTGAATGGGAATCATTTCATGAGGAAGTTGGCGGTGCAAAATGCTTCGGGGTCGGCAACCCTGGAGGTCACGCCGAAAGCGCGTAGGATGTAGAAGACAGGATGGGTGGGCGTTTACTCTGGAAATAAGCACGTCGCATCTTAATATTGCTAGATTCATTCAGCACGTCTTCTTATTTAGGATATTATGCAAAATTATTTATTAATTCTAAATTACAAGAAACAAACGATTTTAGTTGAACGACTTATGTCAATGTAATATCTCCAATACATTAAGTCCTACCTATATGTAAGCAAATAAATAATAGTTATAGCGTATTGAAAATAGCTGCATAGTGAAGTAAAAACACTAAAGATCTAGGGATATAGTAACTTCATTCTTGCATCACTTCCTTCCATATTTTTTGTATTAGTTTTAAAAACACTAGAATGACTTCATTTCAACTGAACATTATTTATTTTGATTGATAAGCACCGGCGCGTCAATTCGTAAGTCTCTAGTCTTTTTGTAAAAAATGCTGTTTGCAACCAATTAAATTCCTTGATATATGTTTTTAATGAAAACTTATATATCTAGTAGTATCGCCATGCATTCCTTTACCGCACGCATTCGAATTGCCTGAACTATAAGGAAATCTTAAACGGTACCTCAGTAATTTGAGCAAACCAAGGTAGATGCATCGATTAAGTTAGTGTATAATACCGATTAGAACGCCGTGAGTCACGTGTCAAAGGTGATATTGCGATGGTTAACCTCTACGGGTAGCTACAATGGTAAATGAGTAGTTATTTGAATATGAATTTCTACTGAAATCTCTTTCGTAATACGAGATTTAGCAGTGTCACGAATGAGGGGTGGTAAACTTCTTTAAATGGCCCACACTTCAACCAAACTGGCAGTAATTTTAAAAGGTATTACTCAGCCATTGCATTACAAATTTTGCTCTATAAGATTGGGAATGAATCACAACACGCTACCTTGATAGTGATTGGAAACAACAAATTACTAGAATGCGTATTTTTACACAAATTCCCCTTCACCTAAAAGTCGTCGTAAGTAACATGAAAAAATCTCGAGTGTTCTTTTTGTATAACCGGTGAATATGTCACCCCCTACGTCCTAGATTAAAGAGACATACCTTTTTCGCATTTGTCTTGGTGCATAACCTGAATTCACAGTCTATGTAGGTACCTATATCAGCAAGCTATAGTGTTGTTGTGTAAAGAATTGATAAGAGCCTTAAGTCTGGCAGAAAGAATTAATAAATACATTGATTACTGCACCCTTAACAATCAGTTATTTTAAAAGATGTTAAATCCAAAGTTAGATTTATGACGCGCTAACGTTTTTAATACTAACCTGTAACTTAAGGACCTTTTAAACACATAATTATTTTGTTTATTTGTAAGGCTATCAACAGCGTACGCTTATTACCTGATGTAACGTAAAGCGTGATGCACATGACATGACGTCCTCGGAGCCTGATGATGAATGTAAAGCCGACATCTCGGTAAACAAAGACTGGTCGGCGTGCAGAATATTATTACATGCTATTACTCAACTAACCACATATCAGCTATAAATGCTATAAATACGCCTAACTGTCAATGAGTTATTATTCAGATAGTTTCATGCCTACTACGGAATATTTCTTTACCTTCTTTATTAACTTAAGCTAAACGTGTTACCTAGGTTAGTTATGGGTAGAGTATCCCGGCATTACCGACAAGAGATGCTATTAGTGCCTATTTATAATTTACAATCTACTGTGTTATACGCAGGCAGCAAAGCACTCAGCCCATTTGTTCGATATTTATGAACTTTGAACTACAAATTATAGTGAGAGCAGTTCCGCAAACCGCAGTATGGGTACGTGTAACGCTGATAAGTGGGCCGCAGCGAACTAATTCATATTTCCGCTGCGCCCTTCTGTCGGAGTTTGATCTAATTTATCTCCTAAGCTCAATCCATTAGTGGTCCCTCGTATGATAACGACGAGTTGACAGCGACAGTCGCGGCGGGCGCTCGTGCTCACTCGCTCCACAAACTACGCTCACCGAACACTATTTATTTACCAAAATCCTGTCCGTCGCAGCTACGCCGTAATTAACGAAACTCGAACCATGTGCCGAATTCCCACAGATTCGTGTGTGCACGTTCGCACATAGTCGCGGGCGCGTTGTTATACGGAGCGATCGTTGCGGTAACGAGTTTGGGTGTTGTGTTTTTTAGATTATCCAGTTATCATTAATAACTTGCCAGTGAATCACGGACTTTATTGAAGGATGTGATGTGTGATGATAACGATTAAACGCAATGGTTGTTCCACAATAGTTTGTTTAGTATTCTTTGTGCGGTGTTTGTGGTAATGTTTTGGCAGCGATGTGGTCACGTGTAGAGCACGAATATCCACCGAATTAAAAATTAAGGCTCTGTGGCGCGAAGGGAGTTGCCTTTTCGCAGTCACTCGGCACTAAACTGCTGGTTATAATTTCAAACTATATGTTGCTATTGTCATATGCACAGTAAAACCCGATTCTTTTTTCATTTTTGTTCATAAAGTAAACCAATAAAAATTATGTTTTGTAATATTTGGCAACATACATATTCCCTTTAAGAAGAGAGTAACAAATGATAGATTACTAACAAAATTGACTCTTAGCTGAGTAATACATATTAAACAGTTTAACATCCTTTCCTTATGTTTTGCACTTCTTGAATTTCCTTATGTGTAGCACTTGCGTAACACAAACTTGTGTGCTTTTATGATCCATATAAATTACTTGGTGCGTTCAATTGCAGGTCGAGGCAGGAGACGTATTGCTCAAGGTCAATGGGACTGATCTAAACCGGTTCACTACCCGAGAAGGTAAGGAATTCGCCATTTATCACGCACATGCCACTTATTCACGATACTCTTACTACAAAAATATATCGGAGATCGACACTCTCTTTCAAATGCCGCAGGCCCCAGATTTATTGAACAGCCACTGTGATTTACTATAAAACTGTTAGTGATGACCCTGTAGTTACCATTTATCTCTATATGGACAGGACAGAGCCAGCAAAGATCACATATAGTTTTGTCGAACCACTTTCTTTTAATTAGAAGTAAAAGAGAGACCTTCACACAAACGATTCGCTTTCGATTTACTGACAGACTCTTTTAAGTTAATTACTCTAACATCAATTTCACATGTGTAAAATAGTTCTTTTAATAAAATTTTAAGAGTGGCCGGTATCTGTGATGTGATGTGTGGCGCTATTCGCTAATTCAATGATCGCGTTACGATCGGCCGCGGCGCGCCGGCACGCAAGCTCGCAATCCGCATTTCACACTTACTACCATACCAGACGGCTGGTATACAGCCTTAACCATAAGAAAATTACCGCTTCACTTTGCCGGCGCCGAAATTGATTTCCTCCGACAACACGTAATCAAGATGTTATCAAAGCAGAAATGTACAAATAATTCACTATTGTTCGACTCGAAATTGTTTGTTCTGTTCTGTACCATTGATTAAGTCCTCGATAAGAAATGTATTTTTTGTCACAATATAGTTACAGCGTTTATATTGATTGTTGCAGTTTTAAAATGCTTACGACTCTCATCGGATCCCGTCACTCTAAGACTAAAAAAGGGTGAGTGTCCTATTTTAAACTAGACTTGTGACTCGCTGTTGTCGAATATGCTCGAGTTGTCCGATTGAGCAGTTGAACTGAGACTTTCGGGAGCGGCCGAGCACCACGCGACTGCAAGTTATAAAATACCGTTATTCCCGAGCGGTTTGGTAAATTTGCGAAGTAAGGCCGCCACAAATAAGAGTTGCAATACGCGAAGTTAGTTTATAGGTGGCTCTCGGGATCCGGGTCGGGATAACCCTCGCTCACAGTGGCTTTGTTCCCTTTAATAATCTAATCTCGAGCCGAAGGAGCATGTGGAAATTGAGACGGTGCGGCGTTGTTTCTCGGAATGTTTCTTTGTTTGACGCGGTGTAGATAGTTGATTGTTTACGCTGGCGATAACGAGTGATAAGGGGCCAATGTTTTCAGACCCTCAGATCAAGGCGAGCGTGAGGCGGTACCTGTCTGCGGCGGCGGAGCGCCGCTCTAGCGGCCCACGTACTAACCACGAGAAGTGAGTTCATCATACATACTAAAACTTTTATCCTAACTATGACCACACATTCTAATGTAAACATAGTTGAGAAAGTACCGACTGCCATTTACTTTAGAAGAATGTGAGTAACTGTAGCAGGTGTGAGCTTATCGCCTTTCAAACATTACATAAACTGTTTGTTTAATCAAGTTTAATGGATATGCACTGTTATTGAACAAGCTGCTGCCGTGACACACAATTAATTATAGATCCCGTCTTATTGTTAATATGTTCGATCTCTAGAAATATAAGATTAAAAGTCCATTCATTCATCTATTGAAAATTTGAAAGCAAACCATTTGTGACGTTAGTTATTTCTTATTGTGTTCTTTTATTTGATTCAGAGAAGATCAGAAGATTGCCTGATTTGTTTATCTACTGTTTAAAGTCATACTTATCCGAAATGTGTTTCTCGTTGGTGCACTTATATAATTACGGTGGGGCCCGTACCTGGGCCCCTCATGCGTCGAATTTAATTTTAACTGCGCGTTCGGGCCGTAAGCGTAAGTAATCGGAAGGGGGCGCTTTGACAGCTGATTTCCGACGGTGATAATAAGTGATTGCGGGACCATATGGGGGCTAGCTAGTACCGCCACCCTAGTTCTTGAGCTGGCGGGTATCGACCCTGCTGCACTCATGCGGTTTTAGTTAGTTCGACATGAATGTTTGTATTGTTTCTGAAATGTATAACTCGTAGCGTTTTGTTTTTAGCCTATCTTATAGGACTCCTCGATAAAATAATAAGCTATCTAACCCAAATATCATGTTTCACATCAGACCATGCTAGTACCTGGGATTATCGCGTTCAAACAAACTATTCAGCTTTATAATACGAGTATATTATGTAAATTTAATCATTCAAGAAAATCCGTGTCTTTAATTTTCTAATAGGAGTTTGATTGATAAGGTTCCCATGTCAGATTATTGTATTAAGATCAAATTACACCATCGATTAGCAGACTTGATACGTATTTCGACGCTCTGTGTAGTTATATGGCTTCATTGGATTATTCCTAATCATTTTCAATTTATCAATTTTATATGAGCGGTTGGGTGGCTAAATTGAATTCAAGTGTCTCATCGTCTTATAAAAATAGCAGCGATTCGAGGAAATCACATTACTGCAGTTTTAAAGTAAGACGAGTATCAAGTACGTAAATATTAAAACATCGTCATGTATGAGTAATCCTGCGTATGTTAGAAGATCGTTCTCTAGAGCTATGATAATTGCGTCAAAGATATGGAGCGGCGGGCGTGACGATGGGCTCCGCATAAGAACTATTAATAACAACAGAACAATTTCATTATTTATTCATCCATCTTTAAAATTTTATTACATTGACCTGGGTGGCATAGATATCTAGCTACTTATATGCTTAAGACGATTAGTTTATTGACGTAATGACTAAAAGGAAAAAGAGATATAGTTGAACGTTGCTTTATGCGTATGAATAGGCGTCATTGTCGTTTATTAAAAGTCATAGTCCGTACTACTATTGAATTGAGACTGCTTACGAGAATAAGTCCATTAATTTTGGCTTTGAACATTTTAAGATAGTCTCCGTTACTAGTCGATTCTCTTAATAAAGTAGCTGAAATTTAAGCAGCGTGATGTTTTATAGCCTTAAGCCTGCCATAAATCGATTTCGATGCGAAGATAGATTTTTTCGCATCGAACCAGTAGTTCCTGAGATTAGCGCGTTTAAACAAGCAAACTCTTCAGCTTAATAATATTAGTATAGATATCAAATACAATCGATCCCATAGTAAAAGTTCTCTCTCATCTCATTTAATATGACTGACGATAGCCACATCTGTCATCTCATATGATATTTTTTCTCACACAGGCCAAACTCCCCGCCTTCAAGCAACTCGAACTCAAACAGCACCTCGTCCAGCAACTCATCTAGCAACGGGTCGGGCCCTCAATCAGGGGACAGCTGCGAAGCCCTAATAGCGGACGACCGGCCCACTCGGCGTCCGCGCGCGACGCAACCCAAGTTCGAAGCCTACATGATGACTGGAGACCTGATTCTCAACCTGTCGAGAGTAGAACACCCGCATCACAATCTTCATGCGCCGACGCACCGCACACATTACCACAGGTAACAAGATATAAGGCTCTAATTTGCGTGACAGCTACGAAGCTCTGATATCATGTAATAAGTATGTATGTTTATTTTTTGTTTAAATACCTATTGTAGTAATTCCCTTAAACAATCATACTTAACTTATTAATTAATGATCAAAATGTATGCTAATTATTTGTTATGTATCCTCAATGATCTTATATAATAGCAGACCTTAATCATGTTAGATTAAGATATTATTTCTATCATATTAATCACAAATAGTTAGAGGTTATCTTATCTACGACAAGTTAACGTAATCTGAATGTGACTAAATCCCTAGGTACTCTGATTTTTAGTTAGATAGACCAGAATGACAGTTTCAATGGAACTTTTTTTTATGTTACACGCGTAGTACCAATAGTGTTCTAACAATTTAATTATACACGATTAATTGAACTCTTGATACTATAATTCAACAACGCGGTTTTATTAATTAGAATTCGTAATACTAATAACAGTTTAAGTTAAAGTTATAAAAATCTATATTATTATTTTATTTTGCAATAAAGAAAAAAGTCTTATTAATGCGTTTTATAAATAAATTATTAGAAATGATTATCTTTGTAGGACAAATTATATTTACAAACAGATTTTATTTGAATATTTTATAATCGATAAAAAAAACTATTGATGAAATTGAATTGTTTTGATAATTTAGTAATAACACTATTTTCAAATTTCGTAAAAGTGTCTACCCACGAAATGACTATCTAATTAAAAATCAGAGTATAATTATTCAGTTATTTATATCGCATTTACTATAGATAGCCTTGGGTGAGCAATTTCAGGGTCAGTATTTTAAAGTTATGTCAACTCTGCTTACAATAGTCTATATTTTCAATACCGAATGAGCCTTTGTTTTTCCAATATGTCATTCAATTACATTAAGACTTGCCTTGTGTATTATTGGTAGTTATTTGTAAAACAACATCGTAAACGTTCCAGCTCCCGTGTTATTGTCAATAACGTGTTGGGAATTCCGATTCTGCGCATAATACGAGCCTTCCGTAACCACTCAATTTTGATTGCCTTAATTCCTAGCAGTTACCCCCGGGCAGCACCTGCATAAATATCGTATCTCTAGACATGCTATTATTGTATCCTCTAAATATTTTTAGTAGTATAAGCGTGAATGATTAACTAACATCTATCTCTTCTCTGATCTCTCGTATCTCCAATTCTGAAGGTCGTGCCCTTCCTGGTAAGACTTCGAGTATGATCTTACAAGGTGTTTACACGCCACTCTATCTTCAGCTTGTCTAAAAGCGGCAGTCACCGGAGCCCGTGATTTATTTATAGAGTAAGACCAGCGCGTCAGCGGTTCAGTGATTGGCTTCTCAATCTGCTAACATCCTTACAACATTTATAATATTAGTAGGATTCGACTAAAATATCTCACGATGCGTGTATTTTTTCTTCGTAAATGTATTAATATAACGTTGGAAATCGTTTCAGATACAACTCAACGCCAGCATCGCCCAGCGAATCTCGGCTGTGTGGTCGCGCAGATCTGACGCAGCGACACAACTCGTCGCCCGACACGGGGCTGGGGAGCGAGCACGCTGCGAATATGTACGTACATATCATAATAAATAAATGATGCATTTGTTTGAAAGTCTTGTACAGAATAAATTATAATTTTAAAAGTAATGTTAAAGTATCAGCACCACCGTATAAGTTCGTTCCACTAGACGCTCGCGACGACCGCGCTCACGATCAACCTTTTGTCTATTCCACGTGGTCTGGATCGTTGCGATCGTTAATTGAAGTGAAACGCTCCCAACGAGCCACCTCTGGTGACGGATCCTCGTAAGCGTTTTTTGAAAATTTGTCGAAACTTCAAATCTTATACTCAATTAGTGTTATGCCATTTCGGTGTGGGTTTCTACTGCCGCCATATCGAACCTAATATTTACAAAATCCTTCTCACTTAGACTTGTGTAGCTCGCGAGAGAAAGATAAAAAAGATATATATCTCACCCAAACGGCTCATATATCCGTAGCTCACTTGTGTTTCAAATAAATCTCTATATCCGAGAGATAAAGTTGAATTTTCAGATATACAACTAACTGAGCCGAAGCTGGTGATAAAGAAAGACGGCTTCATTTCATTTCTAGACCGAAAGAAAGAGAAGGGAAGCTACGTTCGTAGTATGCGTATTATGGCCGAAACGTGGCTCGGCAAAACGGTAGAATCTGTATGTTCTCGTAGTGTTAACGAAATAAAGTTCAATTTGCATTGCGTGCGGTTCTATAAATATTGGCTGGTTGAATGTTTGTTGACGTTTTTTAGTTTCTTTTGTGATTTGAGCCGACGCACTTCGGCTGTCGGAATAATTGCAAGTTTTTGTATTACTGAATGCGACTACTTGATTTTATTAGTAAACTAACATTGAGTTAGTGAAAAATACTGGACAACAGTTAGTGTTAGTTACGGTTATGACTCGCGGGCATGAAGGAAAATCAAATGGTTACTATTTTCTTTATAAAGTAATATAAATAATTAACGTACGTAATAATTACATAACGTACAAAAAACTGTGGGCTTCTTATTAGTAGTTATGTATTGTATGACAAACAAACAATAGCTTATCCTAGTGCTTATTAAAAGGTTTTTGTTTATATATAGAAACATTTGCATCATCGTAAGTAGCTCTTTTCTCATTCGGATCTCTCTGATATAACGGCTCATTTGGATCTCTCGATATAAAGTTACGTAATGATTGTTCTTCATCACCGAGTTAGTGAGATAAGGATATAAAAGATAGATATATATCTGTGATTGAGAAGACATTCTTCTCTTTTTAGTGAGCCGTTTTGCGCATGTCTATTCTCACTGTGTTTTTTGTTAAAGTCGAGCACTTAATTCTTGCAGTCTGTTTTTAGAATGAGATAAGATACCTCTAGTCCATAATAATATTGAAAACTAGTATTTATCCTTATTCATTTTATAGTCTCAATATCAGTTCTTTCTCAAGTTAACATTAGGATTCACAAGAAATTAGACGATTTTAAAGTAAATATCAATGAAGTACGTGAACGACAGTAGTTACTTTGTTTGTTTAGGTAAAACAGAAAAACTCGCAATCGAATTACCACACAAAAAAAGTTCGATAGCCGCGAGAATCCGCCTCCTGAATGCAGCCATCCATTTTAACCTTTGTACCACTTTCCAACCAGCTGTTGGGAATCGGTAAATCCAAATAAACTATTCTTGCCTGTATTCTTACAGTATATCACACAGCAACTACTGTGACTGATTATTTTTGGCGAAATGAACAAATTATTTATAACATGTCGTAAATTCTAAGCAATATCAGTATAACATGACAGATGTGACAGATGAAACTAACAACATTAATGCTTCTTTCGGCCACTGTGATTGTACTACCCTCACCTAGTACTTCTCACACAGCCAATAGGCTAGTTGACCAAATCTTAAAAGACTAGATAATACTTACATTAGTTATTAAAATAATCAAACACCTTGTTATTTTTAAAAATATTCAACATTTTACATTATTTATAAATTTCTAAAATAAATAAAAAATAATAGACCTCAAAAACGAACTGTCATGTCAGCTTAATTTAAAAATCTGATAGGTGTTTACGGTCACGCGACCAATGTGTGTTTTGGACAAACTTAATAATAAAAAATATTATTAGACCTTCTTTAAATAAATAAATGAATTCGTTTTTTATTATTTCCATACCATTATCAATCACTAGAAGTGACCAACATTGTGATTTGTTCGTAGTGGAATATAGAGCTACTATCCCTAGACCAGCAATGATACAACTAGGCGGAGTATAAAGTTGACATCAGTTTCGTCCGCAGGTTCACGTCGCAGCCGGCGTCCCCGGCGGGGGGCGCGGGGGCCGCGGGGGGCGAGGCGTCTTCGCGGCCGCACGCCGTGCGCACGTCCCGCTCGGAGGACCATCTGCAAGTATGTGCCGTAACGGTAGTACCTCGTCTTGTACTTTCGATCAGCATTCATTTTATTTAATTCGTTTCGATTTTATTTTTTGTGATCGGACATCACTCCTCTATTATCTATCACTATCTATTTAACGTCTGTTTTTGGGGTTCCGTAGCCGAATGGCAAAAAACGGAACCCTTATAGTTTCGTCAAGTCTGTCTGTCTGTCTGTCTGTTCGTCCGTATGTCACAGCCATTTTATACTGTAACTATAAGCATTACACAATTGAAGTTTGGTAGGAAGATGTATCTTTTTAACCGCTTACCGATTCTCATACAATAAATAAAAAATAATGACAGTTAAGGAGGGCTCTCATACATGAAACTAAAGCCAAAAAAATTTTTTTTGTCAAACCTATTCTGGGGTGTCTATGGATAGGTCTTTTAAATAACATAGAGGTTCCTAAAACCATTCCCTTTTAAAGTGGTAAAATGGGCGTCCCCCCCCCCCCATCTAATTTCTAAACCAAGCAAGTGTAAATTTTGAAAAAAAAATATGATGTAGATCTTAATAAATACTTTCAACGAAATTTGGTTTGACGGGATCAAACAAGTAGTTTTTGAGATATAGCACATTTTCAACAACCGCAAACATAACTTTGTACTTCATACAAACACTATGAAAAACAAAGTTATACATATTTGCAGTCAACAAAATATTGTGGTATTTTACTAAGCAGAAGTAAATAGATTCCCTAATTCAGTTAAAGTTGGCACGGAACTCTCAGTGCGTGAGTCCGACTCGCACTTGGCCGGTTTTTGATACCAATAAAATAAAATAAAACTCACGTCGGTTCATTATAAACTTACTATGTTACTTTACTAGTGCACTTAGCATTGTTCGGGCTACAGAATAGTACGAAAGTTCCAGAAGGAGTCGTCCCTGAGCGCGGTGGGCGTGGAGCTGGAGGAGGACGTGACGTCATCGCTCAACACACTGCTCGACGCGAGGCCTGACTCGGCCACTCCTGCACCTAAGTCGGAATCCGATGCTGAGCGAGACAGGTACACACACAAAAACTTCGTTTCTCGCTCATTCTCTCTCAAGTAGATGCCGAAGACACGTGACGTCATCGCTCAACACACTGCTTGACGTGCGGCCTTATTCAGCCACCCCTGCGTCGGAATCCGACGCTGAGAGAGACAGGTACACAACTTCTGAGCGTGTTCTCTGTCACATGCAGTTACTAAACAGATGTGACGTCATCGCTCAACACACACAACCGGATTCAGTTACACCTGCGCCTAAGTTGGAGTCGAATGCCGAAGAGACAAGTACACAATATCTTCTATAATACATAGGATGTTTATTTCAATACGAGCGGGATTTATGTCACTTGGACTGATCAGAAATCACAAAAAAAAACGATCAAATAATAATTTTATTATTAAACAATCACAGTGTTCAATGAAGATCCTATCGATTTTCCCCGAACACTACAACGCGTCGTCTAGCACCGCAATCCTTTGTGTTTAGACGCGTCGCGTATGCGCTGGCTGCCGTAAGAATGTATGTCATTTACAGTGCGTAAATTACTCCCAAACCGGCCATGACCCTGGAGATCAGTAATGCTCGAGGCGCAGAAACGTATCGCACGACGCGTGATTCTGGTGGGCGATCTGATAGATGAAGAGCAGTGTCTCATCTGCATCATGATCCGATCGGGGATGCATTCAAATCAAAAGATACGTTATATGCTGTTACTATCTAATGCGGCCGCATCACAGTACTTGATCAAACAACCTCTCTCTCTGTTTGGCTTATGTTTGCAAATCTGAATGTCGAATCCATCAAGTTTTTCGCGTTTCATATATCGTGTAAATTGATTTGATTAATGTAATGTATTTGTATCAACAATATTTTTCTCAAAGTACTTTCGCAAACTTAAGACGACTGAAAAATAATAACGTTGCGTCATGCGTTGTCCCTCTCATCTAAGCGCGTCGGTGTGCCAGTGTGTAAGAGAGAGAAGGCAAGCACTCCTTCTCTGGACCATTCGCTTCCTGAGCGACGTGTGCCAAACTTGATGTCAAGTTACAAATGATGCAGATACGTAACGGTAACGACTCAGTGAGTCAGTGAATCGTTTCAGTAAAAAATTACACAGGTCTGAAGTTAAATGAACATAAACTTAGCGCTCTCTCTCACTTTATCTTAAATAATAAGAAATATTAAGTTACCACTTTACCCGATGCTGAATGCATCTATCTAGAGTTGATGACTAATATTATTATTTTTCTGTTTGTCAGAATTGTGTGGACCTACAACGCGCCCGTGTCGTGCGCGTCGGAACGAACGCACTGTAACGGCTCGGGGGCCACTTCCAATTCCACCTCTATCTCAGACGGCATATCACAAAGGTAAGACAAGTCATACATTCAACAATTCTTCCTCTTTAATAAGACTTCTTCTTTGAATTGTGTATAGGTAGGGCTTGCGCAGCTTAACAACCGGACTTGTCAAATACTATACTGTGCGACAACGATCTTATGGACGATAGATTACATTGACAGGGGCTCTAGCATTCAAATAGGGTTGGCATAGGAAGTGAATTAGGGCTAGCCAATGCAAAAAATAAAAATCCTTTGATATAAGGAGCTTAGGAAGCTGTTTATCTAATATTTTTTGCCCAACCATGGCAAAGTCTAAGGAAAGGGTACTTATTTAAAGCAGTATAAGCACGTATGTTTGCGTCTTGTATTGTATCGATTTTAAACGCAAAACAATTGTATGCACAATAAAACCTATTTAAAAGTAAGCATTTATTTTAAAGCAAAAAGTGTAAACATAACGTTAAATCTAATGTTAGATTAGGGAGAATTAGCTACACTAGACCTGGCAACCGCATTATTGACGATGCCAGCTATAGTTCCAATATTTGCATTGGGCCAAAAGATCTTTGTCTATCTCGTAGAATTGATTGACAGCCGGCTTTGTAGCCGTGTGAAGTTACCATTCAAGATTAATCTAAAAAATAAGATAAGAGTAAATTGACAATAGGTGTCAAAATTGATAAGTTGACTGCGCTCTAAGAGAATTATAAAGTACATGGGATCTTTATGAACGATACACAAGTTTATGTGCGAAATGATTGATTTATTAATACCTTGCTGTATCGCTTTATCTGATTAGATAACCTCGACATTTCGTTACTTATTTTCGCGGATGTAGCCAAGATAGTCGCGTGTTACAAAATCTTATTATAACGGATCAGTTTAGTTACTTGCTACAAAAAAACTCATGAATATCCATGCCAATATAATATGCATGATAAGTGCTGTGTATGTGGGCATGCTTTGAAGCGCTGGCTTCAATTATGGTTTCTCTTCGGAAAGTGCAGGTATTTATTTGTTTATAAATAGAACTTCTCATATTTCCGGTGCAAACTATCATTGTATTCGGTACTAAAATAAAATGGAGCTCCTTGCTTTCTCATTTCTAAACTAGTAGAGCTCTGTCTATCTATTTACCTTAAAAACTTTTGAACACGATTAAATATGCGAACTTAACGTGATAGAGAATGGAAATAGTAGCTCTCACTTACGCCTCTTGAATTTCTTGTATAGTTTGTTTGCGATCTATATTAGGGTTTATCGTAAGAGTGCACAGTTAGCAAAAGAAATTGATATTGTGCTCTCGAAAATATGAAGTTACCCAGTTTCAGCAAATCGTTGTCCGACATAGGACATGAAATGAAATCTCACTGCTCGTCGTTATGGCTCTATCTCTATAGACATACAGGATGACTGTGCAATGTGTTAACAAATGTTAGGAGGTGAATAAGGCCATCAATGACAACTTATACTTTGGGGCCATCTTTCATTATCGTCAATGAAGCTGTCAATTTTTGTATTGGGGCACCTGAAATTTTATTTAAGAATTTGATCATGTCCTCATAGTAAAAGTTGTTCATAATTTACCTCAAGAAACTAGGAACCACCTTCCAGAGGCACATTAAACTGAATCAAATTTGAATGTATGCAGGGTGTAAAAATAAGTAGATACGAGCCAAAATTCAAGATGGTGATAGTCAATCGAGAATTGAATACATGAAAAATATATAAAAAAACAGAAAATTATATAGAAACATTATATAGTACCACTAGTCCCCCGCGACTTCGTCCGCGCGATTTTCGATTTTTTTCTCGCCTTTTAAACCTTCCCTAGACCTCCACGAATATTTCAAGACTAAGATAAGATAAATCCGTTCAGCCGTTCTCGAGTTTTAGTGAGACTAACGAACAGCAATTCATTTTTATATGTATAGATTTATTTATTTTTCTTGTACCCTAGACCCGACTCTTAACCACCTACTTGATTTTGGCTCGTACTTTTTTGCTCCCTATTATTCCCTTTGTCCCTCCCTATTTGTATTAGATTTTAGGGATCCGTGTACATTTTATCTGTTAAGTACGTTTTTTCTTTACATGATGTAAAAATAAAACATGAGCCAAATTCAAGAGCGTGGTTAAAAGTCGAGTTTGGAATAAAGGAAAAAATATATATAAAAAAAAACTTTATAATAATTTTCTGTTATTTTTTATTTTTATTTTATTTTATTTTTCCTTTACTCCAAACTCGATTGACACCCACCCCCTTGGATTTGGCTCGTACTTTTTTGACACGCTGCATATGTATGGTAATCATTATGCGGTGGCAGGTCGTCGTCGCCCGCGTCGCCGACGTCGGTGTCGTCGTCGGTGATGTCGTCGCGCGCCACGCCGCCGCAGCGCGCGCCGCACGCGCCCCCGCCGCACCGCGCGCTCAACGGTATGTGCGCACACAACTATGCTTTAGAAATAAAGAGAAGCTTTTATTGATTAGGGACATCACAAACACACAACACACACATACAAACAAACAAAGAAAAAGAAAAAAAAAACAGGCATACATTTCGGGTAATATGTAAAAAATACTTATACAGGGTGACTTTGTTATCACTACCGAAATTTTGTGTGAAGACTCCACTGACGAATATGAACAACTTTTACTATGGGGGCAATAGTGAAATCGAGAAAAAAAAAACAGCTGTTCCATACAAAAGTTCAATTGGCGCGCGGTCAAAATGTATGGAACAGCTGATATTTTTTCTCGATTTTACTATTGCCCCCATAGTAAAAGTTTTTCATATTGATCAGTGGAGTCTTTACACAAAATTTCGGTACTGATAACAAAGTCACCTTGTATAAATACAACAGACAGGCACATAAATGCCAGCCAGCAGTGCATGTGCGTGACGGTGACTCACTCAGCATGAGCCAGGCCCCCTAGGGGACCTGACGCTGGTTTTCAGTGGGCCCTACCGAGTAAGGTACTTTAGACGAAGAACACTTTTTATTTGTTATTTATTTACTAGCGGACCCAGCGAACTTTGTTTCGCCCCCATCCGCGTCTTGCCCGGCCTCGTCCCGCCCAGCCACGTAATTAGAGAAAAATGTTAAGGATGGACAACCCTTATCACTAAGGGGTATGAAAAATAGATGTTGGCTGATTCTCAGACCTACTCTAATATGCTCACAAAATTTCATGAGAATCGGTCAAGCCGTTTCGGAGGACTACGGAAACGAACATTGTGACACGAGAATTTTATATATAAGATTATCAAAACAACACAAAATATAGCAATAAAATATCTAATGGTTTAGAATCTTTTTAAACACTCACAGTGTCATATTTTATATTCATAAAAATGAAATAAGAAACCAAAATTTACAAGTTGAATTTATTGTGTAAAGAATAACTACTTGGCCCACTGTTGCATAAACAGACGGGTAGATGGCGCGAAACGTCACGCGTAATGACGTATCGGTTAGCCAAAGTTGCTGGTTCGAGTCCCGCCCGTGTGCAAATTTTTGGTTTCTTATTTCATCTTTATGAAAATTAAATGTCTGCCAAACTGCTTAGCAGTTTGTCGGCAGTAGTTCTCGTCTAACTAACTTCTTACATTTTGTCACGTACTAAACGTGAAAACTGAAAATATCCAAGATAATAAAGAAATAGCACGACCAGTTACCAGGTACCGCTAGTCATTATTTCGGTTAGCTCAGTAACTAATTTGTTATTTAGTCTGCGTGGTATAAGGCACCTGGCCTGTTCCACATCCACCAATAATATGTGAATGGTCAACAGTTCACCAGTTTTTGCCATTGGACTTTTGGAATCCCGCAATTGTGAAAATTGCGATTTATATGTACATCGACTCGACTTGCTATCGATCCTAGGACTTACCAAAACGCACGGCATCCTTCCGGTAGGATACGTACGGCATACTACGTTACTTCCGTAGATAACTTTTATTAAGGAATTGCAAGATATCACAATAAATCAAATTTTGCGTTCAATTGCTAATAGAATTCTAAGCGTTCTAGCATCGTCCGCAGCCTGTGGAAGAAACTAGAACACATTTAGAAAAGTAGCAATAGTGACATACCAAGTCAAGAAAATGCGCTTTTACTTCCTGTAACTTTTTTGCTGTGACTATTTGTATTAAAAAACAATATTTTATTTACTTCATGTTTTAAACAGAAACGTATTCAGCCAATAATAAATAATATTCAATTTTTGCGTTAAAAAAAACATGATTTCGAATCCAGAACATTTATTTCTCACAGGAATAATACGTAATACAATTAAATGAAAGCTACCGCACTAAATGGAAGAATTCCGAAGTCTAGTGGAATGCTCCTGCATACTTGGAAAGTCTACATAGAATTTTCAACTCTTACATACAGTGGTGGTTGTCACCTGTACCTACTGGCCTATAGAAATGCCGTTGCCGGCAACATTGCCTTGTCATAGGAAGGAATATTAAAGCAACATAGTTTAAACAGCCAGCAAATTTTGAAATATTAGAGAACATTATAGGGTTAATCATCTTTTCATTAAAATGCATATCAACATTTTAATCAAGATATGATATGAATTGTTATGTTCCCTTAACTAGCTAATTGCCGGCAAGTTAAACAGCATTGCTTCCATATTTCCAAAAGAATGTTGCCGGCAACGGCACATATAGATGTGCCGTACACATACACGTGACCGATGTAGGTATAGACCTACACCGGTTTTAGGCTGCATTACCGTAGCAACTGAGCTACAAAAAAAAAAACGTCGTTGCTTTTCATATTTTTTTAGTATCATCATTGGTTAATTTTACACGTCCCTGCTGAGCTACATTCGGCTCAGCATATTGAGGCTACAACGTCAATCGCTATGTAAATACATAAATTTATATGAAATCGTATTAAAAAATATTCACCTATGTAACCGCGATACACTGGTGGTATTCGAGCTGCTTTTGATATTGATAAATCCATATCGATTCATCTCATCACTGATGAAGTCCCACTTACTCTCAAGCTGTTTTACTACGAGATGAGAATCGAGATTTTATACGAAAAACTCCTATCACCCTCCAATAAGAGAGATTTTTCGTATTTGCTTATTACATCTATGTTATTGTATGGAAACGTTTCTATCAATATAGCCCATCCATGCCTGTGGGAACTCTTCGTCGCTAGAAAATGATTAATTATTTCTTTTGAAAATTGTTTATATTTTTCAACGTTTACATAGCATCCTGCCGTAATCGAATCGAATTGTTATTATCATGGTGATTGAAAAACCTAATCACATAATTATTGAATTCCTGTAACACTTATCTTACTGCGCTCAATCAATATTGCTTTGTACGAAACTTACAATAAACATTTTTTTCATGATTTTGTATAAACCGTAACGACAAAGAATAATACGTACCGAATACGAAAAGATTATTTAACCACCATAACCAGGTTGTCAGAGCATTGCTTTACCCGGTTGCCGGTTCGAATCCCGCCCGTGCGCTTTTTTGGTTTCTTATTTCAACTTAAAGGAAGACAAAATAACACTGTGAGTGTTGAAAACATTCTTAATCGTAAAAAAAAACTCAATTCCAAATATATTTACTCTCTTTGCGTTTAAGAAAATCAAAGGTCAAAGAAGACTGCCATTGAGATAAAGACTTAAGTTTAAGTGGCAGATACCCAGTTGCTGATCCAGTAGTTATAGTTTTATCATTATTTTATATAAGCCTGAAGTGTCCCACTGCAAGGCAAAGGCCTCCCTACCCTCTTTCCACCCTTCACGGTTTTGGGATTCGGTTCTCTAGTCTTAATTGAAAGAATCTAGCTCGTCACGCCACCGTTTTCTGGGTCTACCGCGCGGCCGTCTCTCATTTAAAGTTATCATTATATTAATATAATTTCTAATGCAATCAAAACATCTTCCAACAGGAGACATGAGCTTATCGGAGGCGGTGTCCAACATATCTAGTCCCGACTACCAAGATCAAGATGACATGTTCGAGACCGGCCGCGAGTGTCCCCGCATGGAGCTCTCGGACCCCTCTGACTCGGACTCCACAATACTCGTCTCGGAGCCGTGTCACAAGCGAGCCAAGTCGAACTCCGGCTATTCGGACCATGGAAGTGACCTTACGCTGAACGGCGAGCACAACGACTACAGAATAGTCATACAGGTTGTAAGTCGCAACGTGATTTCTACTCTATTGTAAACCACTAAGGCCTATATTATTTTAAAACCATGCCACAAACGAGCCAAATCGAATTCCGGCTACTCAGACCATGGGAGTGAGCTCACGCTCAACGGCGAACACAACTTCTACAGAATAGTCATACAGGTTGAAGTCGCAACGTGATGTCAACTCTATTACTAGTGCTCTAAAGCCCACATTACTCGACTCCATGATCCCAGGATTACTATGAAATATTATAGTAAAGAGCGACGTTCGTTTATGGTCATAATATTTGAATTCTGAATACGTAGTAATTTAAATTAAAGTAGTATAGTATATAGTAGTATGCAAGAATAAATGATTGATTCATGTAAGGTTAATTATTTATTTAATGTTTCTTTACCCAGGTAAAGGGACCGGACAAACAGAACGCGAACGTAAACGAAAATGTAAATAATAATAATAATAACACGAACTACGCTCAGAATGGAAAGGAGAACGGACATAATTCACCAGAAAGCCAGGGATATCAGGTATGTATAACATTTGATAATCATTTCACTATGTTATTGAAAAGTTCACAAAGAATATGTATGGTAATAATAAATTCTATATTTTTTGTTGTATTAAACTCTGCTTTAATGTTATGTTTTCTATGTTTTAACACAATCACGTTAATCACCTAGTATGGGTGCAAATTACTGTCGCGGGATCAACGCATCGCTTCGCTTAAGGTTTGTATACGTATGCAAACAGCTTTATTTATTAAAAGCCTATTCAAATACAGGCGATGTTCCTGACGATGGCGATGCTCATGTAAAATTTTAATTAGTTGTCATCTTTAACCCATTGAAATTTTGTATCATAGACATACAAAAAATTGCAACATCTTAGAAGTCATGCGTGCTTCAATTTATCCAGACATCGTCATCATAGGATGCATTGGTTGGGACATTTTATTTGTGTATATGTGCATACTATGCCTATGAGGCATTTATTAACCTCTGTCCTTCGCCTTCTGACAGTCCAATAGATAGAAAGGCTAGCTAGTTCAACCTATTTTAAAACGGTTACATTTAAAAAAATATTTTTTTTGGAAATAACTAAGAGTAACATAGCCTGGAAACAACTACTGAAGCTCATCGCTTATATTTGAATACGTCAAGTAAGGCCCTGTTCACAGAAACGCTTTGACAACTTGAGCTAAGAACATAAATTAGCCATAGCATTAATCAAACATCAATGCTATCACTGATGAAAGATGAAGGCAACCTATCTCTTACGCACGTTAAGAGTTTCAACTTTGAACCTTTAAAAGCGTCTGTGCCACCGGGGCCTATCAAAACTACACTCTTCTATAATGCCTCATATTCACTTATTCTCGTCACACCAGGAACTCGGTTGTGGTTCAGACGGCGGATCGGACGAAGGCTCAGACGGAGACTCGCTGCACTCTTTCCACTACAGCCCAAAGGCGGTCGACATACCTTCAGCAGAGAGACTTGCAAAACGGCTTTACCATCTGGATGGGTTCAAGAAGTCTGACGTGTCGAGGCATTTGAGTAAAAAGTAAGATCTCTGTCTTTCGTTGATCATTCTTGACAAGAGTTCTCATGGTTTATATGACACTTTATATAATCACGATTTGACTAGATTTTCCTGCATTTGGTATGATCTTAGTGTTACGTTACATAAATCGAATCAGAACTTTCAGATTGCTTGATTCACTTCAAGTAAGTTACACAATTGGTTACAGCAATAAATAATTCAATCGAATATCAGTAAAACAAAATCTACTCACGTAGATAGTTTTAGATTTGTCACATAGTAATTGAATCGATAACAGGTGCTGTGTGCCAATTTAAAATCAGTATTTGTTATACTTGTGTGAATCTAGCGATAAACACTATTATCATGGTGCACTAATAAAACTATAGTAATATTAAACACTCGCTTCCTCTAAGGCAATAAAACGTAGGACTGCGACAGCGCTTACTTATCGCTCTGTCACACTCACAAGCCTTATGGGGAGGCTTAGTGTTGCACCGCACAGTTATCGATAAGCGACTACGATCACGGCTCTCACCCTAGCGCATGAAATATGTATGAAGAAGCGAGTGTTTAATATAAGTTATAATGCCTTCCAGCAACGAGTTCTCCCGAGCAGTGGCCGAGGAGTACGTGAAGCACTTCGAGTTCAGCAGCACGACGCTCGACGCGGCGCTACGCACGTTCCTCGCGCGGTTCGCGCTCAGCGGCGAGACGCAGGAGAGGGAGAGGGTACTCGTGCACTTCTCGCGGCGGTACCTAGAGTGCAACCCCGGCTCGTTCAATTCGCAAGGTACTTAATGTTACGCTGAACTTAGTAAGTAGGTACCAAGTACCCCAAAGTATATGAGGTTTTTTTATCCATAGAATATTCTAAAACTATATCCGTGTGTTGTGCATACTGAGATAACACAATTTATCTTTAGCCTAGACGAAAACAAATGTGCTCGACTGTGTCCGCTCGTTTTGGGTTTGCTTAATCCCCTCCCGTTTCTTTCGTGTGTCAGTCAAAAACAATCTATACTCGGATTTTTAATTAGATAGACCAAAATGACAGCTCCAATCGCACTTTTTGTTTTTTAATGTTGCAAGCGTAGTGCAATAGTGATGTACCAATTGAATCGTGTGCGATTAATTGAACTTGTGATCCGAGTGTTCAATAATGTGATTTTACTAATTTGGAGAAATAATGCACGTAAAACGTTGCTATATGTATATGGCTGTAAATAGACGTAATAAATATATTTGCTTCTAATGAGTAAACAATTTAACCCTGTTTACTTGCAATGGCGATATTTTTCTATGATTTGTACGTTTTTTTTTATACTTTCATTAAATGATTTAGAAATAATGATGATAATTGTAGGAAACATAACTTTAAACAGGTTTTATTTATAGTTAATATAGTCAACATAAATTTAAGCTACTACTATTTAATAATACGAGACTATTGAATACAATTGAATTTTTCGATTATTTAGGAACAACACTGTTTTTAAATTACGAAAAAGTGGTCACCCACCAAATGTCATTTTGGTCTATCTAATTAAAAATCAGAGTATACGTCTAAACGTTATTATAGTAGTCTTTGATTTTCTATTATGAAATTATATGATACTTAAACCATTTTTTTGTGAACACTTAAATAAAAATAAGATTATTTGTAGGTATTTAAAATATACGTGATATAGAGGGTAGGAGGTTAGTATTAAAACCTCACAATGTATCACCAAGGGTAAGGTGGGGGTTCAAAAATTCCAAATAGTTTATCACGTGATTAATGGACGGCCCCCATACCCCGTGCCTCCCCAGACGCGGTGCACACGCTGACGTGCGCGATCATGCTGCTGAACACGGACCTGCACGGCGGCGGGGCCGGCGCGTTCCGGCGCATGTCGTGCGCCGAGTTCGTGGAGAACCTCGCCGACCTCAACGACGGCGAGAACTTCCCGCGCGACACGCTCAAGCACCTCTACCACGCGATACGCGCGCAGCCGCTGCAGTGGGCGCTGTGAGTCGTTGTCACTCATCGGATAATCGGATGCATAGTTACCTAAACCTAAAGTTCATTTTTTGCTATGATATCAAGGAGATGGTTTCAAACCAAGCCGCCTCTAATCGATCAATCACTTCGGAAATATGAAAGTATTTGACATGATGAGGAAACGACATCTTTAGCTTAGCTTGAAGTTTATATTAAGTCCCGTCAGTTTAGGAGTATGTTAAATGTAAGAACAGCAGTAGACAGTACATACTAACTAATGGTACTCGAATACAAAATATATAATGGTATTTTCACTCACGGCTAAAAATTTTAATCAAACAAACTAACTAATTTTTATACACACTAGTACACGCCCGATTTGGTTCTATAATAAAAACACTTAAGTTTGTCGATTCAGAAATCCTGGATTTATTTCGATATAAAAGTGCATTCTATATTATACAACACCTAAAAGTAAGTAAATATACTTATTCCCGATTGAATTCTATAGATTGAAAACAAAAATTGATAATATCGCAATCCCGGGATTTTTACGATTCAAAAGTGCTTTCCACAATAACCAACACCCCAACTTTAAGTAAATATGCATCCGATTACCCGATCACTAGTATAGATACCTATCAATATTTGCAAAAGAAAGTGCATTGCGTGCGTTTCAGAAAAAAAAACATTTTCTTTATTAATTTATATTTGCTGTGTGCGAAGTAGGTGATGGGGAACCCGAATCGATGACAGCGCTCGTAGTGGTCATAAAATGACATTGTTGGAGGACTTCTGACGTCTATCACCATTTCTCTAGCAATTTCGGTACAAAAGCCTATCAGAAGCCTATGAACCGGTTTCTATAAATAATAATGAACACTTTTATATATATGATAAAGTGGCAACCAATAAAATATCATTTAGGTCTATCTCATTAATAACCAGATATTAGTTTATCTGCGCGTATAATCCGATAGGAATCCATACAACGCCACTGCGGAATGTATAAACAGCCTAAGACCTAAACCATTTAAACCGTCTACAGTAAAACAACAACGTTTCTAATCTATTTTTCGCCCATCAGCGATACAGAAACGACTCCCGCGGTGGGCGGGGAAGCTAGAACGGGCGGGGGTGCCGTAGGCGGGAACCCGTTCCTGGACGTGCCGGACCAGTCGCGCGCCGTCGAGTACAAGAAGGGCTACGTCATGCGCAAGTGCTGCGTCGACGCCAACGGGAAGAAGAGTGAGTATACGCTGTTTGGTGCCAACTTCGGCAGTGTTCGGGTTTCTTCGCTGACATTCGTGTGTGGGCAGGCTCGTGAGTACAAGAAGGGCTACGTCATGCGTAAGTGCTGCGTCGACGCCAATGGGAAGAAGAGTGAGTATACGCTGATTAGTGGCAACTTCGGCAGTGTTCGGCCTTCTTCGGCGACATTCGTGTGCGGGCAGGCTCGTAGGTGATGTGAAGCGAGAAGCGGCGGGGAATGGCGGGGGAGCCGTGGGCGGGAACCCGTTCCTGGACGTGCCAACGGGAAGAAGGTATACTTCGTTATTTCGCTAGTCAAACGACATAAACGAAGGGCAGGCTTTTCGTTTTACTTTATTCAGAGATAGTGAGTGTTCACTTCAATATCATCGAAATAATAGATCAAATCGAATTAATTGAATGATGTACGAGTCATAGTTCTCGTTCCATTCAATTGACTCGATCCGACAAATTTTCTAATATTAGCTAACTAAATAATTAATAAGCGCTGTGACAAACCGATTTTTAGTACAGCTGTAAATCCCTATGTCACTAGACGATTAGCGTATGACTGACATTTATATAGATACAGCCTGCAAAATTGGAATATAAGCATAGTAGCATCAAATAAGTTCGGTAACTTCGTACAAACGCATCGCGTTTGGATTATATGTGCGCGCGGCCGCCCGTACGCGTCGTCGCACGCACACGTCGTCGCACGCACACACTTGCAAAATCTAAGGAAATTATGGACGTGACAGTCGAGGCTGCTTCTCATGCGCCTACGCACGCTCTACCACTGCTATTATTTTTATGTGCCAAACCGCTTATTCGTAAATAAGTCTCCAATAAGCTTCAGAATAAATCGTTTGTTTTAATAGTTCTGTTACAAATCGTGAATTGTCTTTCGAGTGATCGACAACGTTGGATTATCCTTGATTCCAATATTTTATGATCTATTCTGTCTTCACCAAATTTCTAAGAAAATGGCAACAGAGTGCGGAGTTGATTTAACCTTATGTTCTATTACAATATTGTGCTATATTTAAGTATAATTTGTAGTAAATAAATTAAATGAAATTAGGTATAGCTTGACCATAACTGCTGCGTACTATTTGCATAGAGCATGAGTTCGCATGAGGTCAATACACGTCAGACAAATCTTACGATATCAGTTTACATATAAGGCAAGACAAGTGGCGGAACGGTGGTCAATGGCTCTTTAGTTATATAAAAATGTATTAGTTCTATTATCATTAGTAGATAAAAATGTAATCTGCATATACTCGATTCAATATTTATGAAATACCTAGGCAGTAGAGGAATAAGAACTTAATTTATATTTCAAATCAGAATTGTTGTATTGAAAATTTACTAGAATTACAAATAATTAGATATTAGTATAAGTCGTACAGTTATTCTGACATAGATTGTGTTTCAACTTCATCTTCCATTTCGTCATCATCTTCATCGTCCATATCGCCATTGGAACTTGAATCAGAGTCTTGCAAATGTATTATTAATGAATTGATAATATTATCGAACCTACCATCGCGATTCCAGTAATCATATAAATTTTTCAAGACATGATCATCGCATCTTTGCCATTTTTCTGTCACAAATTCCGAAAACAATTTATTCAATAAGATTATCTTTTCGTCTATAGAAGAATTAATATAGTTTTGGGCTATGTTGTTTTTCATATCAGCCCAGATCAACTCAATTGTATTTAAATCGGGATGTTATGGAGGTAAACACAGAACAGTGGGCTTTCAGGAGTTCGTCAATTCTATACACGGGTTCTTATTGTGTATGTGTGATGAGAAGTAGCAATTCAGCCTTTGTCATGGTTTCTGAAAATTCTACATTATGGCGTATAGTACATCTACATGATAGTCGCCAGTTTTAGCATCTGTTTTGAATATAGTCAAAACGTCATTCATCAAGCCATTTCAACTTCCAGCGTGGAGAATTACCAATTGCCGTCCTTTCCAAATATCAGCATGAATTCCGGATTCTGACGATGATTGCCAACATTTACTGGCATGGTGATTGGCGTTGATGTATGTTTCATCAAGAAAATATATGTTGCTGTTTTGCGTTCTGTATTTCTGATTTGTGTAAGGTATTTTTCCGCCACTCTCTAATATTAGGCTGCTCTATGTAGTAAACTTCGATTTGCATGTTTTGTAACGGTAGCCCATTTTGTGTAAAAGCTGTCTTAAATATTCATGTCCACAATTGAATAGGCCATCCTTCAAATTGATTGTAACTTTCGGACACTTAGTTTTTTTTGTATGACATTGTAAAACTGATGAATTTTTCTTCTGATGACTCCAAGGTCAAAATCATCCACAACATGTTTTTTCTTTATAACTTTTGTTTTTTTCGGCGATTGAAACTTTAAACGGCTTAAATTTCCAATTGATAAATAATCCGCAGAAAATACAGTATGCTCGATTCTTTTGGAGTACCCCGTAGCCTTCGCAACGATTTTGGCAATATTCGCATCACTTTTGAATTCAAAGTTTTCACTGTCTGCTTTTCTTTTCTTAAAATATTCAGCCAATTTAAAAAATACGGTTTGTATATCATGACATAACGCACGACACGACCCATCTAGAATATTTATCTCATTTGAGTCTGACATTGACGGTCCGATACAAATGACACTACCTGCCCACTAGCGTTGATAGCGCACTGACAGAGCGTGTCCCCCCGTCTCGTCGCGCGCATATTTCAGAGAGTGCGCAGCGAATATGGCCAAGCTATAGTTACCTATAACCTACTTATCAACTGTTGAAGAAAATGAAACGTACTTACCGGGCGGCCCAGAACTGTTTATGTTTGAATAAGCGACGGCCCTAGCGTTGACTTCTACTTTTTTGTTTTTAAAGTGGCAAGTTCAAGTGTTGCATTCTTTTATTCTAAATAACAAACAAAAAAAATCTTAACGAAAAATATCATAATTTCTTTCCTAAAGAAACAAGATATTTCTGAACGAAAAGTAGGTATTATAATATTTCTATTGACATTAAAAATTTTGATCTTAATTATTGCAATAAGACAGGTTTTTGGGTGCAGCAATTCAACATATCATATAGATGACTAATAAAAATAACAGTTACTATTTTAGTACTTTCTACGATATTTAAAATGGAGTTTGAAGTCATTGCAATATGTCAGTTTTCTGTTAGCAGTACGAACAATATAGCAGTAACATCAGTAGCTAATAAAATTAACATCTGTTAATTATAGCATAACAATCCAGCAAAAATAATAATTTAAGTAATTTAAACGTTTAAATTAACATTATATTGATAAGTAGCAAAAGTGTTATATTACGTTGTCGAATTTAAGAAGTTATTCCCATTCCTACTCGTTAAACCGTCTTTCAACGACAGTTTTAATTTTCAGCTCCGTTCGGACGACGAGGCTGGAAAATGTTCTACTGCACACTCCGAGACTTGGTTCTGTATCTGCATAAAGACGAGCACGGGTTTCGACGCAGTCAGATGTCCGATAACCTACATAATGCTATAAGGTAAATACAAGGGTGTTGCTTTGGTCAGCGACGAGCGAATTAGGTGTGGCTGCACAAACGATACTGATGCCAAAAAAAACTTTTTGAATGGAAAAAACCCACAAATTCTATTTATTAATGCGATGCGATCGAGTCAAAACTACCAACACCAGTAAGCCTCTTCGTAGCTTACTTACTAAGGCGTAGTATTTCGTAGATACGCGCTAGCTACGCGCGAGGCTGCGAGTTTACTTATTCGTTTTCTAATTAATAATAATTTTGAATGTTGTAAAGAGGTTTTCTTTTATAAAACTTGCATATAATTTAAAGAAAATAAATAATTTTAGAATAGGTATAAACTCATTTTATCATTCCTGAGTTGGATATCACTGTCAAAAACATCCTATATATTGTATTACTTAAATTATAGGTACTAGATATGAAGTGGTGAAGTTGAAGTGGTATTGATTATAATTATATTTTTTGTAGGATACATCACGCACTAGCAACAAAAGCGACAGACTACACGAAAAAGCAGCACGTATTCAGATTGCAGACTGCTGACCAGGCTGAATATTTATTTCAAACGAGGTTAGTACTGCTCAAATATGTATATAGTAAATACATGTAATTAGTCTTTTTTACTAAGCAAGAAATTTGCCTTCGACAAACTGTGGTTATCGATGCTACATCTAAACTGTATGTCATTTGTATGGGTACAAGTTTTTTTCTTTAAATATATATATATTATAAATATTGGACACCAATCACATACATTGTTTTGATCCCAAAGTAAGTAGCCAATGCACTTGTGTTATGGAAATCAGACACAACGGTGGTACCACAACACCCAGACCCGAGACAATATAGAAAATATCGTTTTCTACATTGACCCGACCGGGAATCGAACCCGGAACCTCACGAGATGGCGACGCTTGAAACCAGCGTGCTAGCCACTCGACCACGGAGGTCGTCAGTTGGCAGTATAATAATGCGTTTACAGTTTCTTGTTATCATATTAGTCTCAATGCAGGTCCCTACTGCACTTTGGGCGTCCTAAAATAAAAGCTAACGGTAGATATGTTCTTTTCATCTCTCCTGTTCGGGAAATTTAACTTTCATGTGTAGATAGCCGAGTGGAAAATAGCTCGTCCATACCTAGGATGAAAGTACTTTAGTTTTATTGCTACGTTTAGACATCGAGTCAAAGGTTATTAAGTCACATCATATTATTAAAATAAAAGAGTATTCCATAGTTTTTCGCTTAGCTGAACATTAAAAATGGTATACAAAAAATATACAATTGGTCTTATATTTTACCATAATAAACATAAAATCAACACTTAAAATAATTGGGTGCCTGCCGTACATTGACACTTTTCATTTTTCTTTCTGTCTTTGACAATGTTTTGTTTTTGTATTGTCTATTTTTGCACATATTAGGAAGTCATAAAGTAATGTTTATTATAAAATCTTCCTCACTCACACTTTTAGCTGTCACTCATAGCGCTATCTCATGAGTCTTAATGGGATCTGATATTTAACAAAACCTGTGGCAGTTTTCGTGACCTATGTTTGATGTGATATTGTCCGCGTTTTATGTACTCTGTTTTCTTCCGTGCCATTACTGGTCATTCTTATTGTGAGTTCTATGTATTACGGCAGTAAATAAACTGAAATGTCCAAACAACAACAACATCACTTAACAAATACCATAAAACCTCATCATCACAATTACAATCACACAGGTAATTTCCTTTTTTACTTACAGTCGAAATGAAAAATAGTATGTTTAACTCGGGTAATATCACTTATTTCACTCTCGAATTATTGCCGCTCTCACTCCGTTCGAGTTCCACAAAAATTTTGAGTGAAATGAGTCACTATCTCCCCTTGTATAACAATCTACTAATGTTTGAGTCATGTAAAAGCACCCATTTAATTCTCGAACCATTGGCGCTCTCACTTCGAGCGGCAGAAACATCTCGAGTGAAATGGGTCGCTTGCTCCTCTTGTATATCGACTATTCTAGAGCGACTCAATCGACACGTACTAATATTGTTTCCAGTGATTCAAAAGAGCTGTGCTCGTGGGTGGAGACGATAAACTTCGTGTGCGCGGCGTACTCGGCGCCGCCGCTGGCCGGCGCGGTCGGCTCGCAGCGCAAGTTCCAGCGCCCGCTGCTGCCCTGCACGCACACCAAGCTCGGCATGGTCGGTACACGTACACTGTGGTAGCGCACAGAAGGTATAACAGTACTGCGTGCTGAACGATCACTCCTCTAAGAGCTAGCCGGCGCGGTCGGCTCGCAGCGCAAGTTCCAGCGCCCGCTGCTGCCCTGCACGCACACCAAGCTCGGCATGGTCGGTACACGTACACTGTGGTAGCGCACAGAAGGTATAACAGTACTGCGTGCTGAACGATCACTCCTCTAAGAGCTAGCCGGCGCGGTCGGCTCGCAGCGCAAGTTCCAGCGCCCGCTGCTGCCCTGCACGCACACCAAGCTCGGCATGGTCGGTACACGTACACTGTGGTAGCGCACAGAAGGTATAACAGTACTGCGTGCTGAACGATCACTCCTCTAAGAGCTAGCCGGCGCGGTCGGCTCGCAGCGCAAGTTCCAGCGCCCGCTGCTGCCCTGCACGCACACCAAGCTCGGCATGGTCGGTACACGTACACTGTGGTAGCGCACAGAAGGTATAACAGTACTGCGTGCTGAACGATCACTCCTCTAAGAGCTAGCCGGCGCGGTCGGCTCGCAGCGCAAGTTCCAGCGCCCGCTGCTGCCCTGCACGCACACCAAGCTCGGCATGGTCGGTACACGTACACTGTGGTAGCGCACAGAAGGTATAACAGTACTGCGTGCTGAACGATCACTCCTCTAAGAGCTAGCCGGCGCGGTCGGCTCGCAGCGCAAGTTCCAGCGCCCGCTGCTGCCCTGCACGCACACCAAGCTCGGCATGGTCGGTACACGTACACTGTGGTAGCGCACAGAAGGTATAACAGTACTGCGTGCTGAACGATCACTCCTCTAAGAGCTAGCCGGCGCGGTCGGCTCGCAGCGCAAGTTCCAGCGCCCGCTGCTGCCCTGCACGCACACCAAGCTCGGCATGGTCGGTACACGTACACTGTGGTAGCGCACAGAAGGTATAACAGTACTGCGTGCTGAACGATCACTCCTCTAAGAGCTAGCCGGCGCGGTCGGCTCGCAGCGCAAGTTCCAGCGCCCGCTGCTGCCCTGCACGCACACCAAGCTCGGCATGGTCGGTACACGTACACTGTGGTAGCGCACAGAAGGTATAACAGTACTGCGTGCTGAACGATCACTCCTCTAAGAGCTAGCCGGCGCGGTCGGCTCGCAGCGCAAGTTCCAGCGCCCGCTGCTGCCCTGCACGCACACCAAGCTCGGCATGGTCGGTACACGTACACTGTGGTAGCGCACAGAAGGTATAACAGTACTGCGTGCTGAACGATCACTCCTCTAAGAGCTAGCCGGCGCGGTCGGCTCGCAGCGCAAGTTCCAGCGCCCGCTGCTGCCCTGCACGCACACCAAGCTCGGCATGGTCGGTACACGTACACTGTGGTAGCGCACAGAAGGTATAACAGTACTGCGTGCTGAACGATCACTCCTCTAAGAGCTAGCCGGCGCGGTCGGCTCGCAGCGCAAGTTCCAGCGCCCGCTGCTGCCCTGCACGCACACCAAGCTCGGCATGGTCGGTACACGTACACTGTGGTAGCGCACAGAAGGTATAACAGTACTGCGTGCTGAACGATCACTCCTCTAAGAGCTAGCCGGCGCGGTCGGCTCGCAGCGCAAGTTCCAGCGCCCGCTGCTGCCCTGCACGCACACCAAGCTCGGCATGGTCGGTACACGTACACTGTGGTAGCGCACAGAAGGTATAACAGTACTGCGTGCTGAACGATCACTCCTCTAAGAGCTAGCCGGCGCGGTCGGCTCGCAGCGCAAGTTCCAGCGCCCGCTGCTGCCCTGCACGCACACCAAGCTCGGCATGGTCGGTACACGTACACTGTGGTAGCGCACAGAAGGTATAACAGTACTGCGTGCTGAACGATCACTCCTCTAAGAGCTAGCCGGCGCGGTCGGCTCGCAGCGCAAGTTCCAGCGCCCGCTGCTGCCCTGCACGCACACCAAGCTCGGCATGGTCGGTACACGTACACTGTGGTAGCGCACAGAAGGTATAACAGTACTGCGTGCTGAACGATCACTCCTCTAAGAGCTAGCCGGCGCGGTCGGCTCGCAGCGCAAGTTCCAGCGCCCGCTGCTGCCCTGCACGCACACCAAGCTCGGCATGGTCGGTACACGTACACTGTGGTAGCGCACAGAAGGTATAACAGTACTGCGTGCTGAACGATCACTCCTCTAAGAGCTAGCCGGCGCGGTCGGCTCGCAGCGCAAGTTCCAGCGCCCGCTGCTGCCCTGCACGCACACCAAGCTCGGCATGGTCGGTACACGTACACTGTGGTAGCGCACAGAAGGTATAACAGTACTGCGTGCTGAACGATCACTCCTCTAAGAGCTAGCCGGCGCGGTCGGCTCGCAGCGCAAGTTCCAGCGCCCGCTGCTGCCCTGCACGCACACCAAGCTCGGCATGGTCGGTACACGTACACTGTGGTAGCGCACAGAAGGTATAACAGTACTGCGTGCTGAACGATCACTCCTCTAAGAGCTAGCCGGCGCGGTCGGCTCGCAGCGCAAGTTCCAGCGCCCGCTGCTGCCCTGCACGCACACCAAGCTCGGCATGGTCGGTACACGTACACTGTGGTAGCGCACAGAAGGTATAACAGTACTGCGTGCTGAACGATCACTCCTCTAAGAGCTAGCCGGCGTGGCACGTATCCCTTTCTAACACGTTACGCTAACCTTGTTTGAGGCCGTGACTGTCAGAGTCGTTATGATCGTCTTTTGTTGAAATTTTAAAATCAGAGCAATGCTGCCTGTATTGCTCGAAAGTCTACCTTTAGATGTGATCAGAAGAGACCCCACCAAATCAAAGACTCCATTAATTTAGTGTTAGTCCCACAAATCGAGGCTTGACTTGATTACACGTTGGTGTTAATTGTTTTTTTTGGGAATGTATTTTTTTCTCGCATTAATGATCAACCAATGTGCATTGTAAACAAAATAGGTCACTGGTGGTAAATTTTTCAATTTTTAAATAATTAGTAGCAATACTTGAACTATCATTGACGAGATTCAGTGAACAGGGCAAGAGAATAAAGGATTAAACTATCATTTCCTGTTCAAAAAAAATTTTTTTTTTATTAAAACAAATTCTGACTAACCCTTATCTTCATCCGCAGAGAGAGCAAGTGGCGTCGCACGAGGAACGCGCGGCGCGTCTCGAAGAGGAGCTGGCGGCGCTGCGGCACGCGCGCGACAACTCGCCACACGCGCGCGACAAGGACCACTACCTAGTCTATGAGGTTGGTGTGGTGATACACATCCTTTTACGTCACTCACACCGACCCTCCTGTTGAAATATAGGCCGCCGTAGCCTATAGACATGAGCGTTCAGTAGACGGACTAGTTAAATCAACCGTCGACGTGACATCAACGCTTAGACGGTTATTACAATAAACGCGCTAATGAGAACAGTAGATTAGACTTGCGTTAAATGTAAACGTGTCGATCGGTCGTCTAGCTCGTCTAGATAGTTCATATGTTCATGCGATCGAAAAGTTGACTAGTCGTCGAATTCAACTAGTTGATTGACTTGTCGATAGACGAAATTCAACGATCTAGTTTCGTCGACAACCCATACATAGTGGCCTAGTAGTAGTAGTCTCCCTAACCTATTTTAACTACGATGACCAGTGACAACGACTAACCGACTGCGCGGGACATATTATAGGTAGTGCACAAGTGTGTGCGCAAACACAGGTGCACTCTTTATTCCCTTCACTCTCATAACCCGATGGGACAGCAATCTGACACGACCGGAGAGAGATCAGGGGCAGGAGCAACGGCTTTATGTTCTTTCTGAGGCACGAGGGTGAAACACTGCCAACTTCCAAACTCCGAGCTGCCCTAAGAATTTCTGGATAGAAAAACCCAGGTACATACATATTTTAGGCCCGACCCGGGATCGAATCCGGGACCTCTTGCGCTGCCATCGCTTTAAAGTGCGACCCTCCTACCGCTGCGCCACCAAGGTGCACCCCTGAACCCCGCAGGCAAGGTCTAATGAAGCTGTCTCCTATAGTAGTGGAAGCTGTACAAAAAAACGTAAATCGATGTACTATTTAGCCGTTTAGCACAATCTGTGAAATATTTTTATTTGTCTTCGTCATCCCATTTATCTCCTATTCTCTTTGGTTTAAGCGCCTTGTGCACGGAGCTACATAGGTCTTGTTGATCTTGCGCCAATTTAAAACATTTCCACAATATATAAATCGATCATCCGTGACTATTAAATTAAAGGTATAGACGACGTTTACGATACGGTGCACCGTCATTACACTTCCATTTGCATAACATAAAACTAGTAGATGTACTATGTACAATTAGGAACTAGTTCATTGATGTCATCGAGAACGAACTATTCCGTTCTGGTCTTAAGTACAGTTCAGATAAGCAAATCTTGTATATCTATGGTTCAGATCGATTCGCGAGAGCAGAGTAAGAATAATTATGAGTGTTAAAGCAGAGCGAGTTGAAAGATTACAAACGCGTGTGCGTGAGCGTGATGAAAGATGTACTAGATTGAGCGAGAACGAATCAAACGCGGGGGCCTGAGCGTGACGGAAGATGTACTAGTTAGGCGAGAACGAGACACACGCGTGTGCTTGAGCGCGATAGAAGAGGTACTAGATCGAACGACATGTAGTACGTAGGACCATATTCTCTGTGTTCGACCGGACGACTTACGCCCGAGTATTCGGTAAACTATTGATCGAATAGTACTAGAAGACTGAACTAGTTCCGTTCAACGATTGTACTAGTTCGGAGCGCTCCGTTCAGTGTCCGAATAAGAACAAGTCTATATCTTTGACAGATAAAAAGGTACCGCACGTACGCGTACGTGATGCGCGCGCGCGCGGCCGGCGCCGGGGCCGAGGACGCGGCGCCCGCGCTGCCCGAGCGCGCCGCGCCCCCCGCGCCGCCCTGACGCGCCCTCGCCGCGCTCGCCGCCTGCGTGCTGTGACCCCGCCCCGCGCCCCGCCCCTCGCCGTGCACCATACTCTGCTGCGTGCACGTCTACCTACCCGCGGACCTATAGTGTTGGCGTTTAGACCTCTAGTGCTACCCACTGCTCGTCGACCCGTGCGTGTAATCGATTAGTGATATGCGACGACGATATTACACCTCATCCTCCTCTAGTGTTGTTTGTGCGGACTGCGGATATTAAATGTGTGTGTTATTAATACCCTCGCTACAAAATTCGTATATCAGTTCCATATTTTGATATTACGTCTCCCGGATATCAATTTGTAATTTGAAGTTCCCGACTAAACGTCTATGAAATAATTTTAGTGATACCTTTCTGACGTCAAAACTTTTATACGATTGACTAGTATAACATGAATACTGACGACTCCGGTGGTGACCTTCTACTCGTCCGTGTCGGAGCAGTCATAGTGATTAAATTAAGTTAATATGATGACATTAGTTTGTAAATCGTATTATCCCCGTTTTAATAAAACCGAGTAGGATATCTTTAATATTCATTTACTTCATGAGAACTAGATGATTATGTGAAACTGTGATTTCGGGTTCGCGATTTATTCAAATAAATGTGAATGAAACGTGAAATAACCGTTTACCTATATGTGTTTAAATTCAATGGATAATAAAAATTTTGATAGTTTGATTCTTCGAAAAATACGCTACATTCCGTTGAAAAGAATCGATTGGTAATACGACTACTATGGCGCGGGCAAATTTCGATTCCCCGGTTATGACGTCGGCTCGGTAAGGTCGGGCAGACTGTGAGAACCTGGGCGACACATATAATATCCGCGTAGCGGTTTCCTTGAACGGAACAGTGATGACTGATGTATAGTCGCTTGTTTGACTGTGCCGAAAGGCAAAATACATAAACCTTTAGTGCGGGACGCGGAAGACGGTTTTACGAATCAAAATAAACTTTGTTATAACCGACGCGCTAAAATTACACATATTATCGACTCGTCTAGTCCTGTCTTCCTTGCGATGTGCGTACTACCTTTGGACTCTTCGATTGCATTGAAGATTAAGCTTCAGGTATAAACATTGTCATCGTAGAGGAATAATATGAATATATTTTAAATAAATTATAATACTCAGAAGTATGGTTATTATAATCGCTAATGTATGTATCTAATCGTGATGATGGCGAGGTCGTCGCCTGTGAGACCCGAAAGTTCGACCCGAGGTCTATGCAATAATGCTTAAATCTTTTGTATAAATTGTATCGATGTTGGCAAGACGTAATGTTCGGGGTCAGCGGAGGCGCTGAGATTTATACGCTTTAATTCTTGTGTTAATTTAATTGTAAACATTATTGGCTTGATATAGCGGCTAAAAATCATTGATCATTCCATGTAAGTGTGCTAGGAATCAAGTGAATCGCGCGTAGAATTGTGGGATGGGACAGATGGCTAGATTTAGCTGTTGAACCTTCAACACGTAGAATTTCACACTATTGACTCTGAATATTATTTGACAACAGCTGAATTTACAATATTTGTAAATAGATTTTAAAGAGACTGATATGTGAAGTTATTTATTTCGTTTGTAAATCAACCAGTGTCAAATGTTAGGCATCGATAGTAAGTCATTAATTCATTATGTCCCTAGGATCTCAATGTAATTATAGCTGTATAAAATGAAACGTTTGTCGTTGGAGTGTGTGATCATGCGATTCGTTGCGCTGTGGTTTGGCGACAGCTCGAACTCCGCATCTGAATAGGTGCCCATGGCCCATGTTTATTATTTTGTTACTACTCATATGATTCTATAACAAGAGCTCATTTTGTCTTTAATATCTGAAAATATGTTTATGACACTGATTAAAATACAATTTACTTCATTCATAAATTAAATATATGTTTGTATTGTATCTACAAATTTAAAAGTGCTAAATGTCTGTTAATTTGCAACATACACCTAAAAGTGTCTGTTAAATTACGATGATATTTAAAGTAAATAGCAGGGGTAAAATACTTTTTGTTTTGTTAAATGTGTAATTCGTCACAACAAAATGTCTGGTTAGACCGAGAATTTTAGATGTACTTATTTATAATATGGATAAAATTTACTGTTAACAGGACGAAATAAACAAGGGGTTGCTATTAAAATAATAGTATTTCTAAGATGTTTAGTAATGGATTGCATTGGCACTGGATGCATTTTAAACTAAAAAAGGTGTCTATGCGTTTTTAAATGTAATAAATAAGACCTATTCAACTTTTATATGGCCTATTTGGAGTAGTGTTTACATAAGGCAGTAGGTTCTTTTTAAACTGGACATGAAGCATGTAACAAACAAATAACATGACATTTCACTTAATCAATTTCATTTACTTACATTGCACTGAAATGTGTTCAACAATCTCTGATAATTTAGACATTTAGCACTTTATTTTTGTGCCAATGTTATAATAAAACAAGCTTTATTTAATGTTTAATCCTATTATCATCCCTACAATAATATGATATACGGCTCTTAATACAATATTGTTCTCATAAGGCCAAACTGATGGACTTGAAATTCAAGTTTTTATGTCATTGATATTAGATTTTTTTAGATGTATGTAAACCTAATCATTGTAAATAGAATATTTTTTTATTAATTATTTACATGTTACTTTTATTTTATATTATTTACTTGAATGTATAGCTTGGTGAGATGTGTTTTAATTAAAATGCGCTTAATAAACTTTAGTAACTTTTAGTCGGCTATGTTGGCAGTTAAAGCTTGCATTTTTCGTTTGAGTCACAATCAAAGCTAGGATGTAACTCGAGTTACATTTTTATGATAAATAGGTACAAGTTGCAAAATCTTCCTCTTATCAAAATTTGAGTGTAATCATAAATTCTTTACAGATTTATAACTAAAATTGGCATATTATATTGTAAAGTGTGGTATTTCTAATCAGGAGAGTTTTATTCTGTTTCATACTATTGCTAATGATCACATACAATGTTCATATCGAAAGTTTCTTTTACATTTGGGCCTCATTTTCCAGAAAAAAGTATTGTTCTGATTATTTTTATGCATATTAGTAGGACTGTGGCAAATTATATCTGCTCAATTTGTTGTCCATTATTTATATTATTTATGATAATAACTCATTATAAAAATGCTTTGAAAAAAATCTTATCTTCATACCTACTACCACAGCACCATAAAATGTTAGATGTATAAATAGAAGACACAAAGTATTATTAACAAATACCTACTATTGGTAAGTATGGAATTATAAAGTTGGCTGTGCCGGAATTATAGATTGAAATTTTGATTCTGTATACATAGCTAGTAATTGTATAAAAAGTGCTGGGGAGGTGGCACATGATAATTTGTCTGAAATGATGCAACATCTCCAGCTAATATTAAGTAATTTAAGTAATGGATGAGACAAAAGAAGTACCAATCTTTACATATTTTATGCTTTTCAAAAATGTAAATACAATAGAACCTTTACAAATATTTATCATCTGGGAAAGTACAGCGTTGTGTCTTAAATATTTAAACTACCATTGTATGTACTATATCTTTAGTTTTTTCCTTTGTACCAGTCATAACCCTTTGAAGAGCTGAATTAAATCCAAGAAAATTATCCTCATGCCTTTTATTTCGGTATTTTTTTTTCCTACACAATAAAAACATAGGCACTACATGCATCTAGTTCCAAAAGTATAATCAGTGTTTTTTTGTAATGGCCTTTGCAGGGGGTGTGCTAGTAGTTTTGCAATACAATCATGTATTTTTGTTGCATTTCTGGAAACTTCATACACATAAGAATAGCCATTGTCCAAATCTTGCAGTCCATCATATATTTCTTCACATTTATACAAAGCACAATCATCTTCATGTGATAGCAGAATGTCAATGTAAAAATATGGCTGCTTCTTCAAAAACATGAAGTAAGGGTCATCTAGTGGTATTTGTGGAATACAGTTTGAACGCCCATATAAAACTATAGCTCGCACCACATATGGCGGAGGCATTATGCATTCTCCTTGTTTATATTCTGGTATTTCAATGTGTTGTTTTAATATTTGAAATATTGATTTAAAATCAAAATTCTCAGAGGTGCTTTCTTCCCTTTGAATGTAGTCAATAATATTGATTATATCTTTTAAATTGCTGGTAAAATTTTGCAACCAACATGCTTCATTGTCTTTCATGATCAATAAAGCATACTCAGTTTTTTTATTGATAGCATGTTTAGAATGGAGGAAAAAGTCTAAGACACGTTTGATCATATTGATAGGTGTGAATGTTGTCCCATCTCCTAGACGAAATAGAGAGTTGTCCTCGCAGCAGACGTCCAAACACAGAATGATGCGCTCTGGGACATTTACATTGGGTATGTTGGGTTTTTGGAAACTAGCTATTACATGTTCCTGAATGTCTCCTTCGCTCGCTTTCTTCATGTGCCTGTAGACGGAATAAGTTTTAAGATTTATTTTATTACAGTGTACATTAGAAAAAAAATGTACCTTGGGTAAGTTAAGTACATTTTAGATAACATTCATAAAGGAATGTGTTCATTACTCACCCTGAGTCTGTATCGGATACTGGGAAAGAGTTGCTAGCCAATATATCCGGAGACTCCATACTGTATTACTTTCCCAATTTTATGGAATTCCAATGAATAAATAAATCAATAAAATATTTACTTTACAGGTAAACAAAAAGAGCAAGCAAAATCATGACGTGCGTCATGTCATGATGACATATATTTTTTTACAAGTTTAACGTCTTCGGCTCTAGGCCATACAGACACTTAAAACTAACACTAAACTAGCCTACCTTTATCCTTTTTTTTTTTTTTAACGTCAGGAAATGCAGTTTACGCACCGTACCTCTCCGTCGGGGAACGGAGGGGCGTGTGTGGGACTCCCCCGGATTCGCCCCCGGGTATACCCACTAAAACCTGACGACGCCCGCCGCGTTTGGTGGCTTTGACAGCAGGGGCCGCGGTGTCTCAACAGTCCCGCGACCCTTGCCAGCGCAACCTCCACCCTCCATCAGAGGGCGGATCTCCACGGAGTGGGGCGATCCCACTCCCGACGGCACACTGGCGCCTCAGAAGGGTCTCTTGTGATTGGACAGAGGTGTCCCCACACCGTCTGTCCGAGACCCTCCCGACGAGGCGAGCCACGGCCGACGGCAAATGCACGCCGAGCTCGCCTAGAGGACCAAAGTCCTCAGGACATCCCCTGCCTCCTCTGATACACCAGAGGGGTGCCGGGAGTCCAACGACTTTTAGTGAGCCGCCGCTCGATGCGAGACAGACGCGACTCACTATGGCCACTGCCGCCCGATACGGGAACAGACGCAGCGGCACTTTCCACGGAGCATCTTGGCTTCACCTGCCGCTGGATTGCGACAGGCTACTGAGCCCCCTCGCCACGACAAGGCGTGCTCCATTCGAGGGGGAGCCTACCTTTATCCTTTTTTTTTTTTTTTTAACGTCAGGAAATGCAATTACGCACCGTACCTCTCCGTCGGGGAACGGAGGGGCGTGTGTGGGACTCCCCCGGATACGCCCCCGGGTATACCCACTAAAACCTGACGACGCCCGCCGCGTTTGGTGGCTTTGACAGCAGGGGCCGCGGTGTCTCAACAGTCCCGCGACCCTTGCCAGCGCAACCTCCACCCTCCATGAGGAGGGCGGATCTCCACGGAGTGGGGCGATCCCACTCCCGACGGCACCCTGGTGCCTCAGGAGGTTCTCTTGTGATTGGACAGAGGTGTCCCCACACCGTCTGTCCGAGACCCTCCCGACGAGGCGAGCCACGCCCGACGGCAAATGCACGCCGAGCTCGCCCAGAGGACCAAAGTCCTCAGGATATCCCCTGCCTCCTCTGATACACCAGAGTGCTGGGAGTCCAACGACTTTTAGTGAGTCGCCGCTCGATGCGAGACAGACGCGACTCACTATGGCCACTGCCGCCCGATACGGGAACAGACGCAGCGGCACTCTCCACGGAGCATCTTGGCTTCACCCGCCGCTGGATTGCGACAGGCTACTGAGCCCGCTCGCCACGACAAGGCGTGCTCCATTCGAGGGGGAGCCTATTTATTAAAGTATTTTATATATATAGCACTAGCAAGTTTGTAGCACCAGATCAAATGAGTAAACAAATAGTTTAACTGATACATATTGGATTGTCTAATTGATATAATATCAAGTGTATAAATTCAGCTATTATAAGCATATTAACATAATTTATGACAATCAGCTGTTTACCCAATATTGTGGGTAATTATAGGATTGCGAAGAGAAATAATGTTGCTAGAAAATAGACATACTTGTCACTGTTAATGATGCACAAATTTGGCCGTAAACTATTTATATACCAATATTTATTATTTCATTACTGTAGATATGCATAGTGTTACTGATTTTAATCATCGAATTCTTATTGTTTACAATAAAACAAATTATAATATACTGTAGAATATTTTTTATTTACACTTTGTCACTATAGTAGGTATATACAACGGACAAGTGAAATAAGAAAAAGCGAACTAAACAACAATTACCTATTAATATATCACTGGTGAGCTTAGCAACATATAAACTAAGGGTGAGAAATCAACTAAGCGGTACGATTCGCTAGCGAGACGACGTAAAAAAATAAATATAGAAAATTTTAGTTACGTGCACTGATCATGTAATCTTGTACGTGAGTGAGCGCTAGGGGATTCAACTGTCAAACATGACAAGAACGTGATGGTGATTGTCAAAAAAAGTTGACAATCAAACTAACCAAACACTTTGCCGAAAGAATTTTAATTTTGTTCAAGAAAAATACAAAAACGTGTACTCATTCTTATTTTATCATAAGTTAAAATGGATTATAATTATGAACAAACCAGTGAAATAGAAGCTTTAGATTCAATATATTATGGTGATATGCAAAGTAAGTTTTTGTCTTGGATGTGTATGTATCGTGCATTGATTGATGGTTTTGTTTAAAACAATAAAATCGTACCGTATTTCAGTTTTAGAATCAGAGCCCTATCACAAGTTTAGCATACCTATAAAATCTGAAGGCTTTGACGAGGGCGAGGGTTTGGCGTGCCATCTGATTTTCACATACACGGCGAAATACCCAGATGAGCTACCAGTGATTGAGTTAGACAACGAAGACAATTTTGATGACGCTGTGGACAAAAATCAGTTACTGGAACATCTAACCCAACAGGTATCTATAGTTTACCTTTTTCTATCATTGTATCCTATTTTTTACGCCTATCATGTGTAAAACCTACTTACACTATCTCATTTCATATCCATAATGACATTACAGGGTAAAGAAAACCTTGGCATGGTAATGATATTCACACTAGTGTCAGCAGGCCAAGAGTGGCTCAATGAAAAATGGGACAGCATTAAAAAGGAAAGGGAAGAAAGAATTCTTGCAAAGTTAAAAGCAGATGAAGAAGCTGAACAGGTATTTGTTACTGTTTGTTACACTTCATTTTTAATACCTAAATCAGTTTACCTCCTGAGCAACCAAATGAACAAATCACCCATTTAATGAAAATATAAATAATGTGCTACTCATCTATTTCAGAAACGTTTTGAAGGAACTAGAGTAACCGTGGAATCATTCCTTGCCTGGAGAAAGCAATTTGAAATTGATATGGGGATTCCTGCAAAGAGAGAAAAGGAGTTGAAGGATAAGAATAAGCTTACTGGGAAAGAATTGTTCTTGAGAGATACTACTCTCAATGAATCAGATTTGAAATTCTTGGATGATGGTAAAGAACTTCTTATTTTCTTAAAATAATGACAAATCATTATAATTTTGATATTATCATATTTACTGGTACACTGCTGAGGAACACAAATTAGCCTACACAACAACCAATTTCAATTGTTTCTGGATAAAATAGGTTTGAAAGGATAAATGTCATGAAACATACTATAAAAATATACCTTCACATATGAATTCAAATTTACTCCTTATTCTACCTTTCTTAAAACCTTAAGCCTTGAAGAAGCCTTGAAGGACACAAGTCTTTGTGTTTTTGCTATTTAGAAAAAACAATAAGACCACCTGCTTGGCAATTTATTTATCTTTGTTTTTTTACACTTTTCAGGAGATGCGGTCAAAGTAGACGAGTCATTATTCCAAGACCTAGATGATTTGGATATCTCAGATGAAGATGATGAAGATTATGTTCCTGGACAAAGCGGTAGTGACAGTGATTAACAAATAAAAAAACACTGTGTCAATGGGCAGCAGTGATAGTTCCGCTGAAAGACGGTTTTCAAAGTGGCTTTATGCAGTTCAGTGTGCATATTTAACAGCTCTGAATCAAAAAAGTGAAATAATGTGTGATTAATATTACTGCCTTAAACTTGTTTCTCCATAGCAATAAAGCAATTATCAGTAATAAAAATATTTATTAAAGTATTTTATATATATAGCACTAGCAAGTTTGTAGCACCAGATCAAATGAGTAAACAAATAGTTTAACTGATACATATTGGATTGTCTAATTGATATAATATCAAGTGTATAAATTCAGCTATTATAAGCATATTAACATAATTTTTGACAATCAGCTGTTTACCCAATATTGTGGGTAATTATAGGATTGCGAAGAGAAATAATGTTGCTAGAAAATAGACATACTTGTCACTGTTAATGATGCACAAATTTGGCCGTAAACTATTTATATACCAATATTTATTATTTCATTACTGTAGATATGCATAGTGTTACTGATTTTAATCATCGAATTCTTATTGTTTACAATAAAACAAATTATAATATACTGTAGAATATTTTTTATTTACACTTTGTCACTATAGTAGGTATATACAACGGACAAGTGAAATAAGAAAAAGCGAACTAAACAACAATTACCTATTAATATATCACTGGTGAGCTTAGCAACATATAAACTAAGGGTGAGAAATCAACACAATGTATGACAAGTGCAACTGCTGAGTAGTACAATTAAGTAGGTAAAGCAGCAATGTCAAAAACCAAAGAAGTAATAATTATCAATACCCATAATAGCTTCTTTTTACCACATAAACCAAACGGGCTATAGATTATGAACAGGAGACAATACATTGATCTTTTTCCTTCATCTAACTGAAATAGTAGCCACTATGATGGCGGTATATAAGGAGGTCTTGCAGCAATTGAGGCCAGCTTATAACAATAAAACACAGCAACAATACCAGTGTCACATCAATGAGGATTATAATACTTCAACATCAACAAAATAACACCTAGAGCAAACAAAACATAATAATACCAATAAACTTACTCGAATATGCACTTAATATAACTAGGGCTACTAAACTAAACATACATACAATGAATTGTATCATGAGAATCATTACAACATATATTTACAATGTGCAGTCTTAAAACAATGAGTGAATTAATCTATAATTATTAATTAACCACAGATATGTTTATTTCAACCAGGTAAATAAAGTGTTTCAATCTAGTCTGTGCATAAATATAATCAGCCTTTAAATTATAAAGTATCTACTTGACATGTGAAACCGTTGAGGGGAAAATATTATTAAGAGTGGGGTTTAGTGATAGCCAAGTACCACAATGCATTTATTATTTGAATACAAAGAGGTAATATCGTTAGATTTTAATAATACGTCAATAACTTCGTTTTATATAACACTCATAACAATTATTATTTTTCTATTTATTAGTGCTGCTTAAGCACATTTTTTAGATTGATTTTAATGTTAACTTTATTATTACAGTATTTTACAAAATAAGATAGTTGCCAGAACATACTAAAACATTAACTTTTTATTTGTTCACAAACAACGTTAAAATGTCTTTAAACATGATAGGTAGTAGTTAAAAATAGAATTACATAAAAAATAAGTAAATAATAAATACCAACAACATGTATGAAAACTTTACAACGAGAATACGACATGGTTGCAAACAAATACGCTCGTGAAGTACTAAGGTGTAGGTATCGAGGTCACCGCCGCCTTACCAGTATAAGAGCCAAAACCGCTTGCAATTGGCATGCGACTTTCGTTTGAACTGATAAGGGGCGGTGTCTTCGACTGTACTATAATAGGTACTTTAAATTTATACACCACGAAAAAGTAGCTGAAATATTTTCCATGAACCCTTATGGAAAATATTTATACTTAGTTGTTTAAATAGGTAATCATAGTTTTAGAATATTACCTAATATGTATTGCTTAAACCTGAAAGAAATATGGGTAAATGTGCAGTTTATAACAATACGATATAAACATATGTAAACGAGTTTAACAAAATCAGATGATAGTCAATACCGACGACGCACAGTCTCATACAAAAATATAGTTCGACTGTCGAAATTAGCTTAACCTACGCTAAGTGACACCATTATACAGCACTGACTTCTATCGACAAAATATTCAACATTTTTGTACCTAAAATATTATTTTTATTTTTATTACATTTATAAGGTGATGATACTCTTGTGGCGCTGTACTATTCGCGTCAAGACTGAATTTGTTTAGAAAGCTACCTATCTAAGCTTGTGTAAAAAATATATGGATGGGCCAATTTGCTGACTAATACGGTAAGTGCTACGACGGCATTCATAAAGCATGCTCCAGCTGAATTGCGAGCAAATGCGCTGAAGTAAAAACCTCGTGAGTTTTGTCGTGATCAGAGTTAGATACACACGACACACCTAGGTACGAGATATATAAAAATCTAGTACCATGATCCAAACATCATGAAGTGTGCCAAACCTTTTACACTGCGAATTTAAGCAGCGATGCAGAATCTATGCAGTCGCAAGTTGACAACCTTAACGCACTTGAACTACTTTAGGCAGCGATACAATCGCGATGCTATCGCGCGTTAGTATCGATGTAGTCGCGATGCAGAAGCTGGATATTGACAAGTATATCTGTATATTGGCATCGATACTAACGCGCTACAGCATCGATGCCAAAATCTGTTCATTGCGTAAGTCACCGATGTTAAAAGTTGCAGTGTGTAAGGGGTCTTTGGCTTACATTTGAACCAGTTAATTCGAGGTAACGGTTACTCCACCAGCCTGGTCTATTAGTCTAGTCAGAATGATCGTGTATGTAATCTAAACGGACTGACAGACTGATGAAAATTAAACGGTAAAAATTGTCCATCATTTTAGTGTCAGTCAGACTGTTAGTTTAGACTGTTGGGCTGATGCCTGATCTCACTTAAAAATCGACTAAATAATCTGCTACTTTCAGCTTTGAGATCTGTCAATGCAGTTGCCGGTAGACCAAATCAACCTACTACACCCGCCAAAATACCTATTAGAGCCCTTACACGCTGCGACTTTTAGCATCCATGCAGTCGCGCGTCAGTATCGATACTGTTTTTAATGTTTAGATATACGCTTCCGCATCGCGAACGCACGACAGCATCGCGACTGTATTGATCCTAAAAGTAGCGCAAGTGGGTAAAGGTGGACCATTTGCGATTGCATCGCGACTGCATCGCTGCTAAAAGTCACAGTGCGCAAAGGGTCTAGTTTTCGTGAGAGCGATTGAATTTGTACTTTAAGCGTGAACGTAGAGTTGAATTCTGTTTATTAGTTAACGATCATATCATAATATGCGCACCATGTGATTTTGGCAAGTGTAGCGATAAAAGCCACGTCTTAGAGCAAACAGGATGGATTTTGACATTAATGTATATTGCAACAGATTTGAATATCGTTCAGTAGTGTGCAGCGCTCACTTGAGGCGCTGCGTGACGTTGGCGAGCGCGACGGCGAAGGCTTGAAGCGCTGAGAAGGGATACTGAAAGTCCAGGGTGTACGCGTTACCGTCGATACGACCGAACTGCATCACCTGGAAGAACAAAAACATTTAAAGTATGCATAATCCTTTTTTTTTCAGAAAAAAACATGTTATGAAATTTTGATTATAAATTGCTTTTGATATCTCTTTCATTTCATGTATTATACCGAAAAGTAAAATGCCATTTGCTAAAATCAATTTATTTATTCTAAGGTAATGTCTTGGACAAGCTTAAAAAAAGTTCTTGGTAGGATATGATACCACCTGATTTGTAAATACTCGTAGTTATGACTACGAAAAATGTTTTGGGCCTGATTCACCAGCGACAAATCAGCATTAACCAATAAATAAATTCAAATAAGGGATGTTATTTCGTAAGAATTATTGGCTAGATAACGCTGACTGAAACTGTTTAAATCCTTGTGAAACAGGCCATCTAGTTACTGACTAGGCCGGCTAAAAACGAGACATGTTAAAAACAACTTTTATATGAAATGCTAGGACGCATTTCCAATACTTGTTTCCCATGGTATTCAATCTGGAAGTTCTTGGCGGACTTCTGCGTGACACCCGAGAGTTGCTGTTTCACCTTGCGCTTTTGAACACGTAGTTATAACAAGGTCGATTCTGAACCAAGCCTTTGGTGTTACTTAATGCTGGGACGCAATCTCAGTACGAGCGATGCCATGCGTTGCGACTTGCGACGATGCTGCGACACCGGAGTAGTGATGTTCCATTGTTACCTACATACAAATTTCAATGACATTATACCACACTGAACGTCGAAACAACGGGCAGTGACGAAACGCGCGCCACAGACAAGATGACAGGGAGACGAGGCGAGGACGGGTGAAGAGTTGCGATATCTCATCGCGCATGTGACAGTGCATTAGAATCATTGCGTTGAACCGTCGCATTTACCTGTTTCCCATGGTATTCAATCTGGAAATTCTTGGCGGACTCCTGCGTGACGCGGCCACCGAAGTCTAGCTGGTACACCTGGCTGTTCTCGTTCCACATCGGCGCCTTGTTGTGCATCACGAGCTGGCGGCGCGCGCGCGACCCGCCCGGAGTCACTCCTGCTCCGCCGGCCAGCGGCGCTACGCCTGCGCGCTTCAGCTGGAGATATTATCATAATCAGTTAATACAATCAAAAATAAATTATTAGTGTTTTGAAATAAGTCACAACGCTCTACGAATACCATCAGGGATGTGCGAAGAGTTATCATTTTTGTTCATCGTTATATTATTGTTCATCCAATTGGGTAGGTCCAACTTCGAGAAAGAGGTCAATCGACGAATCCAACTCGGCTGGGCAGCGTTCGGGAAATTACGCAAGAGTGTCTTCTCATCCCATCTACCTCAGTGTCTAAAGACGAAAGTCTTCAACCAGTGTGTGTTACCAGTGATGACATACGAATCCGAAACATGGTCTCTAACTATGGGCCTCATAAAGAAGCTCAAAATCACTCAACGAGCGATGGAGAGGGCTATGCTGGGTGTTTCTCTACGTGATCGAATCAGAAATGAGGAGATACGTAGAAGAACTAAGGTAACGGACAAAGCCTTGAGAATCAGTAAGTTCAAGTGTCAATGGGCAGGGCACATAGCGAGAAGAACTGATAACCGTTAGGGCAGGAATGTTCTTTTGGAGACCCTTCGACCAAAGACGTAGCGTAGGACGTCCACCAACAAGATGGACAAACGACCTTAAAAAGATCGACCGCTTGTGATCGGTCGCTGTGGAAAGCCGTGGGGGAGGCCTATGTTCAGCGGTGGACGTCCTTTGGCTGAGAATGATGAGAATGGTGATGATTATTATTATTATTGTTCACTGCTCACACTCACACATGAGCCAAAATAGCATTAATGATCAGCGCAGATGAAGTCTTATGGCGTACTATTTGTTACGAACTATATCCATTTTAACTAACGGTTTTGAACAAGGCTTACGAGAGACTTTTGACATACAGTTATTAGGTTTTTTTGTTCATGGGCGAAGTAAGTACCTCCGCGCGGCCTATAATATAGACAGTTTTTCTGTTAGGGTGATACATCATCTCGAACGTAGTTCACATTAAAGTGGATTGCCACGATGAATTCGATTGCCATTCGATAGCCATCAGCATCTTTACTTTCTTTTATAGACTGTTATCCACTGTACTTTCACTCCACTGACATTCCCTACACAAGTGTTTGTTGACTACTTAAAGGGAAGTCTCAGCAATTTGTTTGTAACTAACTTTATTGAAATAAACCCATTTTTATTTAAGTTTTTTTCTAAATTAATGGTAGCAATAAATATTTTAAGTATTTATTTCTTTTAAAAACACCAAGGTATATAAGGCGGACTAAATGCTAAAAGTATTATGTACCAGTCCACCATAGGTCTATACAGAGAAAATACAGGCGGCGCGAAGGAAATCATAAAGGGACAAAGGGGGAGCGTGACTATAAAAAATACTAAAGTATGTTTCCAAAATTACCTTAAGTTAAATTAACAACAATTTCATATGCAGTAAGTAAAAAACAATACATTATTCTAAGTAGAGTTGATAGGCAGATTACTGCAGCGCTTTTGGTGCGGTAAATGTCTAAGTACTAAGTCTTTTATTTATACTTTTTTATTTATTTACACAACCTAAATTATTACATAAGGTGGACTAAACGCCATATGGCATTCTGTACCAGTCATACCTTTGGGCTAAGCAGAAATGATTGTGAGCAGTGCAACAAATAAAAAGAAAATGATTTTCATCTACAAAAAAGGGTAAATTTTCCACATACAAAAGAAATCATAAACAATCTTTAATATAAATCAAAATCAATAATAACTACAATATAATATTACATATAAGTCTTTCTACCTTATTCCTGAGCTGCGCCTTCTGGAAGCTCTCGAGGTCGCGGTAGTTCTTGCTGTTGACCTCGTTGTAGCCGGCCGAGCACTCGTCGTCCGAGCTCTCCGACGGCTTCTTGTTTCTTCTCCGGTTCAGCAGCGGAGAGTTCAGTAGTTGTCTGCGGAACGATAAGGTGGTGACGTTAATAAAAGTGCAAACTGTCACATTTATTTAATTTTATTTCGACATAACGAAGTCATACATATATTTTGAATTATAACATTTATAAATTAAATTGAATCAAATTGTATACGATTAAAAAAAAAACATAAATTAAGTTCTGTCCGACCTGTCCAGCTTTGCGAGGGATTGGGAATTGTTGGCCGCTGACAGAGACATATGGAAAAAAATGGGGGAGATCTTTGCCCAGCAGTGGGATGATGTAGGTTAGAAAAAAAGTTAATAAAGTAAATCTGATTCTGCCCGGTACGTAAACGTTACTCGTATAAATTGTATAATATCAGCACTTGAGACGTTATATTTATTTTACAATGATGAATACCTATAGTTAGAACGTGACCGCGAATCTCTTCTCCTGATCCAATTCGTATGTGCGCTTTGACAAGAGCAGTCTCAACTCTCGACGTCATTGAGACGTATCTAATTTCGCTACCAACTGTTGCTTCGCTACCAACTGTTGCTTGCGGAAAATATTCTGGTAACCTGGCCACGAGAGGTTACAGCGAGTCCCCCTACCGTATCGGAGAAGTAGAAGAATATCTATGCATCCTAGGCGGGAGAGTAGCAGTAGCAGGCACCGGCGGTTCCTCTTAGCCCCGCGAAAACATACTGACTCCGCGCGCCAGTACAGTCAGTTTTTGTTTGCTAATCGAATAATGTAAACAATCTTTTGATAACTTGAAATATTATTAGTAAATAAAATAACTATTTAATTTAAAAAGAACTCAGTGCTAAACGATGAAGTACCTATGTTGTTGGTGAGTATTGTGTTTACCTTATTTTAAAATTATTTAATTTCGGTAAAAAGGACTGTCAAGATTGTTTACAATATTCGACAAACAAAGAAAAACGGACCTAGGACCTAATTTTGAGCCAGTACCTGGTATACGTTCCATACGTATACCAGGTACTGGCTCAAAATTACTTCCAAGACCATGAAAGTATTTTACCCACAGCGTTTGGCCCGGTTAGCTAAGAAGTTGCTGGTTCAAGTTCCGCCCGTGTGCAAATTATTGGTTTCTTATTTCATCTTTATGTATATGCATATATTACAACACTGTGAATGTTAAAAACATTCTAAACCAAACGAAAAATATTTCCTTGATGATATTTTGTTTTGTAATTTGTCAACTCTAAAGCAACAAATGGGTAGGTATTTACCTTCTAACACAATTTTTTTAAACGATAAATAATCGATGCACGTAAAGCATTTCGGTACGGAAACGCAATTACGCGAAAGTGTTCCTTATTGCAATAAAGCCAATGTTCAGTATTCAACGTTTAAAAAAATACTTAGAAGTATTTTATACCTGGTTTTGAGCCCTGGTGCTGATTTATGGACGTATTTTTAAGACCTGGTACTTAAATAAACAAGTGCGACTCATACCTAAACGGACTTTAAACTTGTTGATTTTAATGGCTTAGAATGTTTTTAACACTTACAGTGTCACGTTTTATATTCATAAAGACAAAATTTTGCTTGGCCCACTGTTGCATAAACAGACGGGTAGATGGCATGGCACTAAACGTCACGTGTCCGTAAGAGACCACAAATTTCGCAGGGTCCGACAGACGGCACCGTAGCTCAATTGGTAGAGCGTTTGGCCCGGTTAGCCAGAAAGTACTGGTTCAACTCGTGCGCAAATTTTTGGTTTCTTATTTCATCTTTATGAATATAGATGATTCTACCTAAAGCGAGTTAAATAAATAAATAAATATCCTTTGGACATTCCCACACATCGACATCTAGTCCCAAAGTAAGCTACTCAAAGCTCGTGTTACGGGTGCCAGACAACGGATATAATACTTAAATACTTTTTGTTTGTAAATACATACATAATATGTCATAGAAAACACCCAGACCAATACAAACAGACATGTTCATGCACACAAATGTTTGTATTGCGCGGGGATCCCGCAACCCGCTGCGTAGTAGGCGATTTCTCGACCACTACACCAGACGGGTCGTCAATAGAGTTGACTCACCGTATCGGCGATGCGGAGGAGTATCTATGCCTCCTCGGCGGGGGCGTGGCCGTGGCGGGTACCGGCGCGTCGTCGGCCCGCGCGCGCGCCGGCCGCGGCGACGCCGGCGCCGAGCTGGTCTCGCGGCCCGCGCGCGTGCGACGCCCAGACCTCGACGCGAGCAGGCGTAGCGCTAGCTGCTCGAGGGAATCTGCACATACGGGACTAGCGGTTACGCGTCTGTAAGACGAGTTTAACTGCGTTTTGTTATGTGTAGTACGAGTTTGATATTTGTAGTTCTTTGAGAAGTTTTCTTCCTAGCTTTTACAGGCTCTGCTTTGAAACCGACTGTCCTATAGGTATAGGACACGTTTGACCCTACCTGCCGATTACATATATATCTTCTAATTTAACTCTTATTTGCTACTGCAAAAGATAAAATTTGATATGGCGCTTTAAACAAATTTGCGCATGAGCTACACACATCAAAAGTGTCTAGGGATCAACATATATTTTTGCAATAACTTTTCTCCTGATTGATATTAATTAAAATTTTCTTTAAGGATTCATCAAATAAAGTGTTTTCGTTTGTCTACAGTAACGATAAACCAAGTCACCTTTGCATTAATAAAGAAATTTGCCATTTTCCTAATAAAGGGATTTTTGACATTTGAACCACTAACATTAAAGTTCGAAAAAAAGACTGAAATAACAGTTTTCTTTAAAATTTTATTGGGTAACTTAAACAATTAATAATTTTTGTTTCTACCGCGAACACTAACAACACAAGAACATCGGTTTGGCATACTCAAAATGAGTTCATCCAAATCACGCTGTGGAATGGCCGCCCATGTTCGTTGCAACAACAAAAAAAGCTCTTCTTGCGACTGGATACCCTCCATATTCGGCAGAGCTCTTCTCTGTAGCATATCCCATGCATGCTCAATCGGGTTCAAGTCTGGCGACTGAGCAGGCCAGGGCAGGACATTGATGTTAGCTGCGGCGAGAGTCTGTCTTACAACTCTTGCGGTGTGCGGTCGTGCATTATCATGCATTAACTGAAATAAGGGACCGATTTGCACTTGTAGAGGAACGATGACGTCTGATACAATCGTCTCAGCATAAATTTGAGCGTTGAGGTTGCCTCTGATCCGAATCAAATCAGTTCTTCCGCCGATCCAAATACCCGCCCATACCATGATGGTTCCACCACTATAAGGATGGACTTCCTGGCAGGGTTTTAATCGCTGTTGGCGTCCAGGGGTTCTCCCCTGCTTAAATGACGTCGCCGCTCCATAATAACGTTGATTTTAATCAGTAGTAGGGAAACAGTAGCACTAATAATGTCTTCAATGCGTTGTATGTTTTTATAGGGAAAATATTGACAGCTGATTTTCATCTTTTACTCGAATTTGATTGACAGTTCCTGTTTCAAATTATGAAATGCACCAAAAAGGATCCATACAAATTTATAAAATCATAATTTATTGCAAAGCCACAGCTCAATCTCAAGAAATCCGCATAAAAATGCTTGATCCCTAGACACTTTTGATGTGTGTATATTGACTTTAAGCAAGTAGGAGGTAGGGATAAAACGATACCACCGAGGTATCGATACTTTTACTCGATACTGTATCGGTCGTCAAGTATCGATACTAACTGAGAATCTATCGAAAAGTATCGATACTTACTGGAATCGAGTATTTTTTTGAAAACATTTAAAAAAAGACCCAAGATTGTATTGTAATTATTTATTGAAGGATATAACGAACAAATGTGAATGAATTATTATGAAGTCTTTTTTTTAATATATAAAGTTATGCAATATCATATTTTTTTCTTAATTTTAACAAGATATTTCAAAATCATATACATAGGCATATTAGATTCTGTTGAAACTTTTCACTTTTCACAAATTCTGAAGATACACGTGGATAAACATACTTTCGAAATTTTTACACTATTACTATATATTTTTTTACTATTTACCATATTAATATCTATCAATTAGTATATATTATAAGTTTCATAACATTCAAACGGTTCAAAAGTTATTGCGGAACAAACCACACATACTGTAATACAATACAACTTATTGTAGTAACACTGGAAGTCCAATTTGTAATAATATGAAAAAAAAACAACTCAACAATAATTATGAAAAAAAGTCAGGTTTAGTGATACTTCCTAAAAATATTAATTGGTGCGGTGGTTCCACATGGTTCCTTCAGTGGTAAAAAAGCATAAAAATGTGAAAAAAAAACATACTGATAAAAGTACTTTTGACCGATATTACTCGATACTTTATGACAAAATATCGGTTCTAAAATTACTCGGTATCGGTGAAAAAGTATCGAGTACATACTTGTATTTACTAGTATCGTTTTATCCCTAGTAGGAGGACCTACTTACTGAATATGACTAGTGATTTTACAAAGTGACATTACGTAGTTTCTATAATTTTAAAACTTTTGAGGACATAATCTGGATTTGTACTGAAACTATTTCTGTACTGAAATCTATGTTTAATTATTCATTATGTGGCACAGTTTGATCTGATAGCTTCAAAGCCTAAAAGAAAACGACATATTCCTAAAAGAGCTTATGTATTTTACACACGTGTCCAAACCGTAGTGCCCTTGTGCTAATCAAATCTTCTAATTTAACTTTTATTTGCTACTGCAAAGGATAACAAAATTTAAGAAGGCGAAGGATTTTGTACAAAATAAAAGATAGTGATAGAAAAACCAATGGTAAGCCGTGTGTTTTAATTCGGGGAGGGATTAATTTAGCACTCTACCATTTCATTCAATTCTTTCTAACTCTAATATTATCTAACATTCCAAAGGGGATAATTGGCGTATTTTGGGGATGTCAGCCTAATTCGAGTGTATGTACAAGTGTGTATCATTGAGCCAGTGACTAGTCGCAGTATTTACATGCTTTGGTTTCATCTCTTTCACACCGATGCCGCGATGCTCGGTCAGACCGATACCATGTCGATCTTCTACCTCATTTAGACTGATCAGCGTAGTGGATTTCAACTGTATTTAAATTAATTGAGTTTCACTGGTGTGATTGACCAAAAATACTAATTATGTGTTAAATCAAATACGATTAATGTTTTTACAAGACATTAAAAGAGGTTTAAACCTGTATTTTGGTAATTAATTACAATGATTTCGGTCAACCCCCACCCTTTACCAGATCACGTTACGCGTTAACCCCGCGAAGCCAAGTGCGTGTGATTAGCAAAGCATCTACTACTAACTATAATACTTGCTGTAGTCGGAGTCGGAGTCGCGGTCGCGGGGCGGCGCGGGCGGTGCGCGCGCGCACGCGGGACACACCAGGTTAACGGCGTCGCGCGCGCAGGCCAGCCGACACACCGAGCACACGGCCGACTCGCATGTGGGACGCCGTGTGCTCTCTTCGGCGCTCGTTGCGCTGGAAACAAATGAACGACGACTACAGCCTGTTTTTTATTTGAAAGTCGAATATTGTAAACAATCGTAACATTCCTTTTTAACGAAATGATTACTTTTAAAATGAGATATACACAAATGTCACAACTTACATGCGTAATTCATCGTTTTATCCTAAGATCTTATTAAATCGAATAGTTTATTAATTTTGTTCACTGATATTATTTTAAAAGTTGTGAAAAGATTGTTTTTTTTAAATTCTTTATTGCACTGACAAAGTTAAAGTACAAATGGCAGACTTAATGCTTAAAGCATTCTCTACCATTCAACCATTGGGTGAAACAGAAACGATTGAGGCGGCGTAAAATTACACATAAAAGCAACAAATTAAATTTAAACTACTAATATACTTACATAAATAATAATAAATAAACCTACTTAAACATACTTGAATACATACAATTATCCATACATAGGCTAACAGAGATTAATAAAGGGGAAACAGAGAAGGACAAACCTTATCAAGCATCACGTGGTATTCTCACTGAGAAAAAGCTCACGAATAGACTTTTTGAACGAATACTTAGACGATGAAGTCTTGATGGTATCAGGGAGGGAGTTCCAGAGTCTTATAGCACTGAGGGTGAAGGAGTTAGAGACATAAGCAGTCTTGTGAAGAGGTGTGTATAGCTGGAGGGCATTGTTAGGACGGAGTGTTCGAGAACTTATGTCTCTCATAAATTTGAAATTACATTTGAGATAGTCGGGAGAATTCGGGTTATCGAGGTGTTTACATTTATTGGACTAGCCAAGAAAAACGGAGTTTAAATATAAAGCTACGGATCGGCAATCCGAGCAGAAACCAGTATTATAGACGTTGGTGTAAAAACCGCAAAACTTAAGTGGGACTCGGCGGGCCACGTACTCAGGATGTCTCAAGTGATCCAAGATCGTCACTCAATGGCTGCTTACAGATGGACGCCGTCCGAAAAGCAGACCCCGAAAGCGGTGGCGCCATCAGCCAGCTATTTAACCGGCCGAATCGACCGACTCGGACGAATCGACCTCGTCGAAGAAATCATGAGATGCGCTATGAGCGACATCTAAGGTAGTAGTGAGTATGAAGATTTTATCCGGCGAGTCGTCTGAGTCATCCAAATTTATCTGGGATTCCTAGGGTTCTTCCAGATTTGGACAATTCGACGCGGATAAGTGTGCGAGATTTCATGATATTTCATATTAATAATTCTGAAATTCGTTTCTTTCGGCGCGTTCGGCTCGGATAAATGTGCGTTCAGTTTTAGACGGATACGCTGACATACACCGATCACCTGTCACGCAGTGTGTTGTGACACGTTATATTGAAAAGTAACGTACGTGGAGTACACTATGCAATGTTCGCCGATGAACGTTTAACTTTGATTAGCTTACTTACCTGTAATAAGAAAACCTCACTTTGTCATATTCAAAGTGGGTACGGTCGAGATCTCCGCCGCCGTGCAAGCGATTTTAACTCTTAGGGTAAAAGGCGGCGGTGAACTCGATAGTACGTCGTTTTGTATGCTCGCAGAACAACCAACATCGATGAGATTTTCCACTTGTTTTTAGAACTCAGTCTCGTGCATAGCAGCGCGATTACATTTACGGTATATTGAAAAATAAAGTTAGCCTCCATGTTTGCTGATGAGTCTAAGTATCGATGTCTACAGTCTACATTCCTTACCTGTTGTCCTCTGCAGCAGTGCTGTCGCAGCGACTGGAATGCGGCGAGGCGGCGTCCGGCAGCGGCGGCCGCTTCTCCGCCGTCAGGGACAGCTCGCCCGAGTCCAGGCTGCGGGATTTGCCGCATCTGAGATGTTTAATGACAAATGATTATTTACTTTAATCAATTAGAACATAACGCTGCGGTGATGCGAAAGAAGGCGGCTCAGTCACAGGCCACTAAAGACACTTAGCTGCTAGCTTTTGTATAAAAATCATGATGAAATGAAGTAAATTTAAAAAAAAGACGATCACACCGAATGCAATCCGATTGCAACAGGTCGTCATAGAAAACAATGGACAAGACAACTATGCAGTGGACGTTCTGCTAATGATGATGCAAGATAGATAACTCTTTATTGCACATCACATAGGTTAAAGGTAGACGGTTTTATTGAGACCTCTCCTTGGGGGGTGGCGGGGCGCGGGGGGAGGAGAGAGCGGGCAGCGTGGAGGGATACCCGCCCCACACGCACCGCGCTCTCGCCTCCCCCGCGCCCCGCCATCACAAATTATTTTAGAGGATAATGTATTATTGAGGCGGTCTTAATTTATGATGACTAGTGTTTGGATAATCGGATCCATATTTACCTAAAGTTGAGAATTTCGCTATTATGAAAAGTACTTTTGAATCAAAAAGATCTGGGAATTGCGGAATTGACCAATTTAGTTTTTTTTAAATATTATAGATTAAAATCGGGAATATGTTCAATCACTTACTTTAAGATGTGGTATAAAATGAAATGCACTTTTACATCGAAAAATCCCGGGATATCTAAATCGACAAGTCTAGTGTTTTTATTATAGAACCAAAACGGCTGACTATTGTGTGTATGTACTGTTTACTGCTCTTCTTACACTAAGCTTACTTATAAATTGGTGGAGAGCTTAAACTTTAAGTTATAATATGCAATCCCGGAGACTTGTTTCTTTTAAAAAAAACATGTTCAAACAGAAGTCGTTTCTTCACCATGTTTCACACACAGACAAGTTTCACATTCCCGTATTTTTGAAAATCATATTTTCTAAGAAGCCATGCAGCTGCCTCACATTCCATAATATCATAACCCAAAATGAAATTTAGGTTAACATGCATCCGATTATCTGATCACTGATCATGATGACCTTCCGGCGTCTGACCATATAAAAAAATCGCTGGCACACACGCCGCAAAAACGGACGTCATTTGAAACAAAGACGACGCCAAGACGTGTGATAGTTCTCGGCGCGGTGACCTCGACCTAGTCTAAGATGTTTTAAATATTATAGATACGACGTATGCGCTCGAAAATGGCTACACGAAAGGCAGGTAATTGCCCGGAGTGTATTCAGTTGGGCACGCTTTCTTTTTATGACTAAACGTCCTGACAGCGCGCGCCGTAAATTATTTCTCGTTTTCTGGTAAAAATGCTTTCCTGTGTGTTTAGGAGTAGAACCAATTACACTGCAACTTTTAGAGACAAGAAAACCGTGTTATTACATTTAAAAGTAGTTTTTTAATTTAAAAGTATTAAAACACAAAATACGTAATTATTATATTTGGCAATGCCTGACATTAGGCTAGAGAACGAGATGTCACGCGCTCGTGCCAATGAGCGCTCAGTAGCAATCAGTACGTAACGAATGTTATATATTTATCTCTTTCAACCAACAGGTATGCCCCATAATTTGTGTCTATTAGCGCTTAGTGTCGTAGTACACAACTATACGTCCGTATATAAAGTAATCCTTGCGCTACTTTAATAGTACATTATAATACAAGTGTGCTAAGTTGACCATTATATACAAGGCGATATTGTGTGCGCGCGAGCGAAAGCGAGTGCGCCATAAGAAAGCCGCGTTTATTATGGTCACAGGCACACGTGTTTCATACGACGTTTTTCAACACACTTGCCATTAATCCAAACGTCGTCACACCACAGCCGATAACTATTTACGAAAAATGGCTCATTGTTATTTTTTCTTGCCGCGAAACCAATTCTCGCGCAAGGCTAAGGCGCGAACTAGATCGGCCAACAGCCAAGATTAAAAATGTAATATTACGTTATTTAAAACACAAATTACAGAAAAAAAATGAATTTGAGTTATTTTTAGTAATAAAGTTCGATTTACCATTTATTGATATAAATATGTATATAGGTACTGTTATTTTTCGCATAAATACTGTTTGTTGCTAAAAGAAAAGTTATAACCCGACTAAATTATATCGCTTCATCTTCTTACTTACTACTTGATACTAGGGTACAATGTAAATTGGTCGGGTTAATAAACTAAAAGAACTAGTGCAATAATGTACAGAAAAAGCACGCGTTTAATATTTATGATTATGTGCCAAAAATCGGTGGAATAAAAACGTCATTTTGAGCAAGTGTGTTGAAAAATGTTTTAATGGTGGTGTATAACATGTGTATCCTTTAGTACGTCGTTGGATATAGTACCTGTTGAGCGGTGGCGCGCGCTGCGCGTCGGGCGGGCGGGGCCGGCGCGGCCGCCGCGGACGCTTGTTGGTCACCAGCACCAGCCGCCGCGGGGGCTCGCCGCGCAGAGCCGTCAGGCTCACCTACAACATTCAGTTAGACCTGTATTGGCAGGCAGGCATTCAAATTTTAATTATGGTGGCTTCTAAATTTTCTGGCAAGTTTCTAGCAAGCTATTCCAGACACTCTAAGCTTAAGCTTCTTCCTTGTGTTTATGTTTGAAAGTAAACACAGTCCCCCCCTAGCCGATTTCGACTACGGTGGCCAGTCACAACAACTAACCGACTGCGCGAGACATATTATAGTGCACAAGTGTGTGCGCAAACACAGGTGCACTCTCTATTCCTTTCACTCTCATAATTGCTCTCATAGCCCTTTGGGACAGCAACCTGACACGACCGGAGAGAGATCAGGCGCAGGACCAACGGCTTTACGTGCTTTTCCGAGGCACGAGGGTGAAACACCGCCAACTTCGGGCTACCCTAAGAATTTCTGAACAGAAAAACTCAGGTTTATATTTTTGTCCCGACCCGGGGATCGAACCCGGGACCTCTGGCGCAGCCGTCGCTTTAAAGTGCGACCCTTACTACCGCTGCGCCACCGAGGCAGAGCAGAAAGTAAACAGAAACCAAATAAAAACGAAGTCAAAATAAACCTATCTTTTGCTTAGTATTGTCATTGACTAGTGTGCCTACAGATTGCAGATTAACTGCTCTGATTTATTAGAGTTATTTATTTGCATTACTCAATCTGGCGTTAAACGTAATCTATATGCTATAAACTGATACAGACCAATAAAAGTTAAAAGACAACGTTAAAGGAAAATACTATTTATCGGTAACCATCTATAATAAAACAAAATCACTAATCCGTAAATTATAATATTAGGAGATCTAGCATTCCCATATGTGCCAAAGCTACGTACCTACATAATTGTATTGCGTTTTAATTGAGCTGGCAAAAGTGTGTATTCATTGATAATCGATCATTTGTATCTGTAACACTAAAAAGATGCGACTCCGTAAAACGTCTGCATCATTTGAAACAAAACAGTGACTCTCGGAACAACCGTTCTCTATCACTGTCTCATCTGCATCATGTATCGCTCGCTACGCGCGTGGATAAGATCGGGGGTGCATTCAATTCAAAAGATACGTTTTATGCGATTATTATCTGATCTGCCTCACAGTACTTCTTCAAACAACCTCTCTATCTGTTTGGCTCATGTTTGCAAATGTGAATGTCGATTCGATCAAGTTTTTCGCGTTTCATATATCGTGTAAATTGATTGGAATAATGTTATGTATTTGTATCAACAATAATTTTCCTAAAGTACTTCCACAAACGACGACTGAAAAATAATAAAATAGCTTCATGCTTCCTCCCTCTCATCTGAGCGCGTCGGTGTGCCAGTGTGTAAGCGAGAGAAGGTAGGCATGTGCGCTAGAGCCACCCGAAGCGAACCGATCAAAGCGCGCGCGTCTTTCTCTGTCTGAGCGATACCTTCGGATCTTTCCCTTTCTGAGCGACGCGTGCCGAACTCGATCTCAAGTTGCAAATGATGCAGATACGTTTTGATGCGGCCTTTGGGTTTCGAAACAGTGGAACGTCTTGAAGTAACGACTCAGTGAGTCGTTTCAGTAAAGAGTTACACAGATGTACGTTTAACTCACCTGAGCATGCAGTGCGGCAGGATCAACCAAGTCGAGGTATCCGACGCTGCAACTACGCGTCATTGTGTCGTACAGCGGCACGTTGGCGCACACCGGACTTATAGGCACGACCGTCGTGGTCCTCTGCACCCGCCCCTCCCTCCCCCTCTCAGTCAGGTTCGCTATCGTCGTCTCCACTGGCGTCTCTTCGTCTATAAACTTTAAGTCCTCCCCCTTCTGTAGACCTCTCAATGTCTCCGCCCGTCGCGTCATCGCGTCCGGGTGAACTTCATGCTCGTAATTCTTGTTACATAGAGACTTCAGAATCCTCGTATTCATATCGTATGCGGTCTCCCCGCGGCTGCAAATGTTCTTACGCAGCTTCGATAGGCAGTTGTCTGTGACGTGGTTATCGCACTTCTTGATCGTCACTTGTCTGCTTGGTTCCAGGCTGAGATTCAAACTGAACGATTGCTGCTCGATGTTGGATAAGTTTGCTTTTAGCGGAACGCTGTCGCCTCGGACGCTGTAGTCAGCTCGACCCCCACAAAAGTCGCCCCGACCTCCACAAGTAACCGTTTGAGGAGACGGCCGTTCGAATATTATATCTGTAGGCGCCACAGCGTTTTTCGGAGACTGCAAAGTCGGCACGGAACTCTCGCATCTCAATGGTGAAATAGCATGTCTATTCGGTACGTTGGCAGAGTTATTAATTCTCCGTTCTGTGGCTTGGGCAGTATGTCTCAAGGGTGGCGTAGTATTGTATACGCTTTCGGATACGTTGTTCATCGTGTCGTTTGTATCAATGTAAGGAAACTCCTCGTACGATTCTGCTCTCGCTAGGGACGGGCTGTTTGTATTATTATTGTTTGTGTTGTAAGATTCAGTTTGGTTGATATTGTTCGTGTTGTTTATTCTTTCGTTTAAGGTAAGTTTCCTACGAATGTTATTATTTGTGTGTGAGGGTGAATTACTTGAATCATTAGATTGGAATACTTCTTCTTCATCTTCGGAGAATATATTCGGGTTGAAATTAGGATCAGGACCGACGGGGTAGTCGTCTCTTAGTTCGGTGATCATGAGAGTCATCTGTCTCGGTTGGAGGTGCAGTAGCGAGGTTTTGTAAGTTACTTGTCCTAAGTTAGCTGGTACGTTTTTGGCTAGCCCATGCATTTTGAACTTTGTGCCCCATATGTTGGAGGTCACTTCCACCAGTCTCACATCCTGGAACAAAAAGGAATCACGATATTTTCGGATCACAGATTGAATATTTACTAATATTATATAGCTGACGAGTTTCTTTGATTTTTTGAAGGCACTAATCTCAGGAACTAAAGAACCGATTCAAAAATCATTTTTGTGTTGGATAGGTTATTAATCTAGGATGGCTTTAGGGTAAAACATCACGTTGCGACAGGACGTAGTCTCAGGGAACCGCTAAACTCTATATAAATGGTAAATAATGTATAACAGCTTACCTCAGGCAAAGAGTCAATATAGGCGAGTTCATCAGGAGTGTCGTCCTTATCACTTGTATTGCGAATCTTGCGTCTCTCTCGTGCACGTCGCCTTCGTTGCAGACGGGGCGATCCTGAGCATCCTACAACGAGGCAATTAGTAGCGTAAGTAATTAAGCTAAGATGATTATATTGTTCTACTTTTGATTTTCGGCAATGGCGGCGTCTCTGCGTAAAGATAGTCTAAGTACGCAGGAAAAATTATAGCGCCCAGATGTGTGCGCAGTACTTATGTGCAATCTCTATTCCATCACTCTCATTAATTCGGTGAGACAGCTTCGACATCACCGATAAGAGACCAGGCGCAGGACCAACGATTTATCATCATCGGGGTGTCATCGTTACCAACTTCCCGACTCCGATCTATTTTCAAGACAAAAATAACTTAGAAACAAACGGCACGACCCGCTTTTTGGGTAGTGACAAGCGAACTAGCCGTTACACCAACAAGGCAGGCAAGATGATTGTACAATTATTTATATAAGATTGAATAAGACACCAAAAATCTGCGCAGGGACAGGATTCAAATCCGCAACTGGGTATAACACTCTTACCAATTGAGCTAAGAGATCAAATTGTTTTTTGTCTGGAATAAAATAAAGTAATGTAACGATGAGCCCTCACTACACCGGACATCCAGCGTCAAGCCTACGCGCGGCTACTAAGAGATGTCGCTATACGCAGCTACCTCTCGCGAAAGACCGCGTTTTCCGAAAAGTCATTATACTTCGGTTGACAAGAGTCCCGTCCGTCACGTACGCTACGGCGACACTGCCAAACCCTATGAGTTTAGGGATTCGCGATAAATCATATGGCACGAGACGGTATCGTAGGACGGGTTCTACCATCATCCCTGGTATTCTCGGACTATACTGGTTTAATAAAATCACATGTTAAAAACATAATAGTTTTCATTTCACTATCTCTCTGACATACAGTAAACCCACACTCACGCATACACACGCACACCGCATCGCTCATCTGTGAGGGGGGCCTGGTGATCTGTATCACAGGTTTTTCAGAAACCTACTTCAGACACTCACAAATTACTGGTAATTTTTTTATGTTTACCCTTAACTTAATGTAAAGTTGCTTTGTAATTTACCTATTTGTAAAGAGAAATAAATAAATATATATATATATATATAATAAAAAATAAATAATCCACGTTACAGGTTCTCAGTATTTTGTCTATCTAATACTCGTACAGAGATAGAGAGGGCAATAAAACTTGAAAAATTATTCGAGGGCACTACTAAAATCTAAAATCGACGCAGTTAGCTTCCTCTTACTTAAACTGGTTGGTCGTTAGTTGTATTGATGCGTTAGCGTGTGTGCTAAGAAGCATTTTTGGTGATCCTACACAAAGTTCAGTGTATTCGAAAAATATTAAACCAATCATATAATCTCTCGTTAAATCTCATTTAGAATATTTAATTCAAGTTTGGGTCAACCACATCATGTAACTAAAAATAACTACACCGATCACAAAACCAATTAATAAAGACTCTCTTCCACTACCCATATCATATACCAACTGAAATACATTTATAATAATGAATAAAATAATAACAAATAATCTTAAATCTGGTATAGATCTGGAAGAAAGAAACAATATACACAATCTGCGAAATAAAAACAAACTAATTTATTACGGCTAGAACAAATTATGGAAAAAAGAAAGTATTGTTTGAGGGAGCACGAAATGATCGAAGACATGCGAAGATATGATAACGTACAAGAACAAACAAAAGCTATATCTTGCAGCAAGTGCTGAAGAAGAAGAATTATCATTGCAATATATTTTTAGTGTATTTTTTATCTAATTTCAAGAGAAATGAAAATAATTTTATGAGAATAAGTCCTTTAATTCCTCACGGATGTGTTTATCAACAGTCTTTTGTTAATGCGACCGCGGCGGCCTTTTACCGTCTACACGTCAGTCACTCACCTTCCTCTCGGTCCGTGTCACTGGAGGAGGTGTGCGTGTTGGCGGGCGAGCGCGGGGCGCGCGCGGGCGTGCGAGGCGCGGGCCGCGGGGAACGCGCGGGGCCGGAGCTGCCGCCGCTGCTGGTGCTGCTGCTGTTGCTGCTCGCGCGGGGCGTCACGAGGATTACCGTGTCTGCAAATATAAGTGGGCTTGTCAAATGAAGATCACTAATAAAGATGCTATAACAGTATAGGGTCGAGTTTTAGACATATAAAGAAGTCCTATAGCGAGACGGCTTATTAAAATTAGCTAAAGCATAAAGTAATATAAGACCCTAATTATCGAACTACTGTCGAACTGTTATAAGAGCAGAAGTAAAATAAAACTAGAAATAAATAAAATATTAATAAATTAAAAATAAAATAAAAGTCAAAAATTAAAAGACTACCGAGGATTACCGGCGGGGTGTGTGCAATGCAACCTTGCTGTCAGATTTTATAAAACCGCCTTTGGTTTGAAGTGACCGGTGACATAAGATGAAACCATGTCTTAATCTATGTCAGATTTTTTATACATATAAGAAAAAAGAACGCGATTTTTTTTGTTATGTAGTGTGTTTGTGAGTGTGCTCGTTTGTGTGTGTGTGGCTCACCCTCAGCCTGCGGATCGAAGATTACGAACTCAAGTCGTATCTTGCTGGTGCGGCGGCCCTTAAGCAGCGGCACCAGCCCGCCAAGGTGCTGCAGGTACAGCGCACGTGTGTGTGTGTGTGTGTGTGTGTGTGTGTGTGTGTGTGTGTGTGTGTGTGTGTGTAGAGTATGTTGTGACGAAGAACCCTTTCGGCTAGCTCGGCCTGAGTTCCTCGTCAGCATAAAGACATAAAGATACTTGGCTCCGCCCTTGCCTAACGGGAGGGAGAGATGTGTACCTAACAAGCGCAGGGAAACTGTGAATGAAACCACTTTTGCTAGGAATACGGTTCTATTCTGAATAGGTGCTAATAACTAAGCTTACAATTCTTACCTTAATTAACGTGCACTCCTTATTACTCTAGCATTACTGAACAATAACTAATCTACGGAATTCCTTATCGAAAGGCGAAACTTACGGCGTGCGTTATTACGAGTTATTATACGGACGCTCTCGGCGTTGGAACGGTTCTATCGGCTTAATCGCGATAATTGTTAGTGGTTGCGGGACGTGAGGATAGGGCACGGGTCGGTCTTTAGGACGAGGTGGTTGGGTAACCCTGGTCGTACGTTGCCTACCCCTTGCGGAAGGTCGGTTGCCGACTTCCTCCTATTAACCCGAGTCTAGCTACCTGCCCTACTTGCCTGGAGGTCAGCGAACACTCAGCCGCCGACTAGCCCCTGACCTAAGCCCCCGGAGGGTCAGCGAAAACTCAGCCGCCGACTAGCCTCCAACTCCAGATCTCAGGAGGTCATCGAACGCTCAGCCGCCGACTAGCCCCTGAGTCCAGAGCTCTGACGCCCAAACCCAGACTAACTAATCCTAACTGCCTGGAGGTCAGCGAACACTCAGCCGCCGACTAGCCCCTGGCCTAAACTCCCAACTCCAGATCCCAGGAGGTCAGCGGAAGCTCAGCCGCCGACTAGCCCCTGAGTCCAGAGTTCTGACGCCCCAACCCTGACTAACTAATCCTAACTGCCTGGAGGTCAGCGAACACTCAGCCGCCAACTAGCCCCTGGCCTATCTACTCGGATCCCCAGACCTTGGTTACGCAACTTGGGATTCCAAGAGGTCAGCGAACACTCAGCCGCCGACTAGCCCTTGGGTGAGGAAAGGATGTTAGGGAGGAAGGGGCAACATTCGCCGTAGACCTGAGAGCAATACTCGCGCGCCTTCTTGTTGCCTCTACGGCCGGGCTCCAACGAATGCCAACCAACGAAAGGCTTGCGGGGTGGTTGCGGGGTATAGGGGGGCGCTTACGGTGCACGCGGCCCGCGCGTGGTACGCGCGCCTTATGTGCGTTACCCTGTCTAGCACCGTCACAATGTTTATATGTTTATGACGAATGACTAATTACACTATATATTTGATTGATTACTTATTGATAAACCAGTATTGTACACGCATCCGAATCTATCATTTCATCTCCCGAGCACCCAACCTTACATGGCGACCCTTGCCTTGTTCGGATTGTGGATGGCTCCGCGTCGCAGTGGCTCGCGTTACATACCCGTCGGTCACGCAGTATAAACCAACTTTAAAATCTATTAAGTGGAAAACCAGTAAATATGGGAAAATCACACAGCAAGCCGAACAACCCTCAAGAGATTTTGGAGCAAATCGAGAAACACAACGAGTTCCAAAGAAATAACGGCAGATATGTGGAATATATGGGACAGATTTCCTGGTACATGTTCGTGGTTATCATCATCGTGGTTGTGGTGCTCATTGCCCTCGTCATCAGATACGTAAACAAATGCCTAAACAAGAGAATAGAGAGAAGAGCACGAGCTAACGCCTTCAGACTCAGGAAGATCGAATCATCCGAGGAGCAGCCCCCTGTTTAGTTCCCCCCTTACCGCATGTGTTGTGTTCAGTGAAGTGCGCGAGTGTTATCAAATAAAGCCAATTCCAAACGACTAACAAGTGAAAGTACGCGATAAAAATAACTTTTACGTTTTAACCGGTGCTGTTTATATGAACATTATTGAGACTTTAAAATAATTATGTTTTAGTGATTCGATAAGTATTCTCCTATAAGCAAGATATTCAAGCCCAAAAAGGTATGTAACTTAGATTTGTTCTTAAAAATAGACTTTCCCAGTCAGCAAAATTAAGGCTATTATCAGAGTGTTCTGATGTAGATTCTTTGCTTAATGATTTGAAACGAGTATTATTGCCTAAAAAATCCGCAGTTTCGATTCAAAATCAAATGCAACGTGCTAGACAAAATTATATATCAGTAAATGATTTTGGAAAACAATTGTCAGAAATGTTTGTTGACCTCACGATTGCGCAAGCCGACGGTGACAATTCAAAGTTTTCAATCCTTAAGCCTATTAACGAAAAACAGGCGATTAAACGGTTACCACCATCATCACCATCATCGCCGCTCGCAATTTTGAAAATTTAAAAGATGCTATACAAGCAGCGGTTGATGAAGAACTAGCGGTACCGTCTACTTCAAACGACATAATTACCATGAACCGCACTAACAACAATAACAATTTCAGGAGAGGAAATTCCTACAGGAATCGCAGATTTCACGGCAGAGGAGGTAAGTACTACCAGCAGCAAGGCCGTGGCCGTGGCGGTTATGAAGGCTCTGGCGCTTTCCGGTTCGCTGAACGTGGACGCCGCCAAAACAACTATCGGAGAGGAAACCCGGGATACCGAAACTTTAACAGAGGTAGGTCCAATTATCATTATAATCGCGGTAACTTTGCGCATCCCTCACGAAACGAGAATTTGCAACTTTTAACAGAAACCTCTAGTCCTGTTCAAGAAAAACTAGAACCCGAAAACAAGTTTTTTCGTGAATAACAAGTCAATTTTATCGTGTAATAATAAATCACTTTTAGTACAATTTAGTTTAGATAGTTCAAGTAACTCGTTATTATTTTTACTTGATACCGGTGCATCGATCTCGGCCATAAAGAGAGCGCATCTTCCATTTGGAATACGGAGCGAATAATTAAGGAGAGGATTATTATAAATGGAATAGGTGGTAGTATTGAAACAATCGGACACGTGTATCTTAAATTGGGAGTGTATAATGAAACGTACCTGAATCATAAGTTCTATGTATTTGATTCATTGCCTTATACGGCAAACGGTATCTTAGGTGATGACTTTTTTTAGAATGTTCTCGGCGCAGATATGTTACGAATCAAATACTTTGTCATTGCGAAGTGCAAATAATAATCGGATTTGCTTACCTATTTATAGAAAACATACCTAACAGTTTTATTATACCATCACGTTCAGAGTCAATTCATTACGTATCAACTTCATTATCAGAAGACGTGGTAGTTTGCACGCAAGAATTATGCGAAGGTGTATTTTTGGCAAGTTCGATCGTTACTCTCGAAAATTCCAATACAAATATTAAATACTACCGAAAAGAACGTCGCCTTAAGCGATATTGTATATGTGCATTTAGTAAAAGCAATGTAGATTCAGACAGAGTAAAGAAACTATTTTCGTTATTGCAGTTAAAGCATTTAAACAAGGAGAAACAGATATCTTTTGAGAATTTGTGTGCCAAATTTCCTGATATTTTTTATCTATCTGGCGAAAAGTTAACAACTACTAGTATCTTTCAGCAAACAATAACATTATAACCTTATTCGGAACCAGTCTACGTAAAACCATATAGGCTTCCCTACTCACAAAAAGGAGAGATTAAAAAGCAGTTAGATAAAATGTTAAGTGAAGGTATTATTGAACCATCTAAAAGCGAGTGGTCAAGTCCAATTTTAATCGTTCCTAAAAAATCGGATAATAACGGCGACAAAAAGTAGAGATTACTTGTGGATTATAGAAAATTAAATAATGACATTCAAAACGATAAATATCCACTGCCTAATATAACTGAGATTATCGATTCTTTATCTGGTTCTGTATACTTTAGTCACCTCGACCTGTATGCAGGTTTTTATCAAGTCAATTTAGACCCCAATAGCAGAAAATACACAGCATTTAATTCAGGACAACATCAAATGACCAGAATGCCTATGGGTGTCAAAACAAGTCCGAGCGCATTTTCAAGGATGATGAATATAGCTATGTCCGGTCTAACTCAGGAAAAATGCCTAATATATTTGGACGATTTAATCGTTTTAGAAAAGACCTATATTCTCATAATAAAAACCTTTTAGACGTTTTTTCTCGTGTAAGAAAATGTAACTTGAAACTTAACCCTAAAAAAATGCGACTTCTTAAAGAAAGAATTACTCTATTTAGGCCATATTGTTTCGGGAAGCGGAGTATTATCTGATCCTCAAAAATCAGAAGTTTTAAAAAATTATCCGATTCCAAAAAATGACGATGAAGTGAAACGCTTTGTGGCTTTCGCTAACTATTATCGAAAGTTTATCACCAATTTCGCCGACAAGGCACACCCTCTTAATAATTTATGCCGTAAAAATGTACTTTTCGAATGGGATCAACGATGTCAACAATCTTTTCAGACCTTAAAGGACAGTCTCATATCACCACCTGTACTTCAGTACCCAGATTTTTCTGAACAAAATACCTTTGTTGTTCAAACTGACGCATCCGGATACGCGATCGGTGCGGTTTTATCCAACAAAGATGGCAAGCCTGTAGCTTACGCTGGCCGAAGTCTAAATAAGGCAGAGAAACGATATCCCACTATAGAAAAAGAATTGCTCGCTATTGTGTGGGCTGTAAAACACTTTAGACCATATTTGAGTGGGCGAACGTTTAAAATTCGGACTGACCACAAGCCTCTAATTTATTTATTTAATATGAAGGACCCGGCAAGTAGATTATTAAAGTTCCGCCTAATTTTAGAGGAATATGACTTTGATGTAGAGTATGTGAAAGGTTCTGACAACGCAGCTGCAGATGCATTGTCACGAATGGTTATAAGTTTGAATGATTTGAAAGAGATGAATGAGCATATTGTGAATGTTATGACTAGGAAACAGACACGACAACAAGACACGCATCTTCCGGTAAATATGATACCCACCGACTCTCGGGCTGATCAACCGATGGTCGTGGATACTCATATTAAACCGAAAGAGTCAATCGAATTACGATTTATAGCTGAAACTGACTTAAAGAAATTACGAGAGAATAGACAACTATCGAAAGAGAGTAAAACTTTTAGTAATGTGATGAATAAAAATACTATATTTATTAATCCAGCTTCTCGATCGCTACTGACGCCAGGCGCATTTGTGAGAGAGCTCGGAGAATTTTGTAAATCAATAAACGTCGACGAAATATATTTCGTAATAAATAATAATAATGAAATTTTCGTGAAAAAGCTAGCTAGTGAAATAAAAAGTAATAAAACATGGACCGGTCCTCGACTATGTGTATTAAAAGACATTAAGAGAATAGATAATATAGACGATCGTAAAGTAATACTAAATGATTTTCATCTTTTGCCCACGAGTGGCCACGCGGGCATTAGACGAATGGCCAAAACTATAAAAAGATATTATTTTTGGCCCGGTTTAGATACCTATGTAAAAAACTTCATTAAAAATTGTGAAAAATGCCAGAAACAAAAGCATTCTGTTAGATAAGATAAGATAAGATAAGATAAAGATTTTATTTCATTCCAAGCTTAAAACTATAACAATGATTGTAATTGAGACTACCTAGTAAGTATTTATATAACACTTGTGGCAGGTAAGTGGCCCCGCTCTTTCATATCAATATTACATCAAGATTTGAAATGAAACAATCAAATTATCAACTTATAAGATACATGCTTATCTATTATTAACTACCAATAAATAATGACTATTCATATACTCATACAATACTTTATATTATGTATGTAGTTTTAACAGATGGTTATTTTTATTACACCATATCATGCTACTTTAATGAACAATTGAAGTTTATTATACTTATACATCTGTATTTCTATAATATTGTTTTATTATTATTTTTGATTATATTTCATTTTATTTTTGATAACCCCCCAATAATTCTTCAATTTTATTATAATTTTGTACTTTTAGCCAATCTATCAATAATTTTCTACATTTTTTAGTTGTAAGTTTATGAATTTCAATATGTTTATTTATCAAGTTGTATATGTGGACTGATTTTGTTTTAAACTGATTTCTAGTCAGCTTTGTTTTTGTAGGATATTGATCTATCACTTTATCTTTCCTTCTTTTAGATGTTTTAGGATTATATGGTATTGATTTATGTAATTTCAAGATAATCTGATAAACATACAATTTTCTAATTGATAATAGTTCACTGCAGCTATAAAGCTCTTCAGTAGGGATCCTAAAGGGCATAGAATACATCACCTTAAGAAGGCAGCGTTGGGCCCTTTCGGCTTCTAGAAATTTTGTTTTAGTGGCACCGCCCCAGACAGTGATGCAATAGCCCACTATTGATTGTACCAATGCAGTATAGATTTGTGTTATTATTATTTTTGTTGTAATATGTCTAAGACTCTTAAAAATCCAGATGAGTTTTCTAATTCTGGTGCTGATAAATTCAATTTGAGGATGCCAACAAAGACGTTGATCGATAAAAATTCCAAGATATTTTGTGGCAGTCACTTTTTCAATTTTAGGGCAATTACAGTTAATTCGATCATCATCATTACATTCGTGTATTTTTAGTGTAAGCAAAGAATCAGGTTGTGTTTTGATTGTAGAAGAAAAACAAATAAAGTTAGTTTTAGTTGTATTTAGTGTTAGTAAGTTCAAGTTTAGCCAATTTGCGATTTTAATCAGACCCAATTCAGCTAGTTTGAATACCGAATTCCATGAAGATGAGCTAAACACAACTGCAGTATCATCCGCGAAGGAAAATACTTGTCCCCCATCAACAGACATATTCGTTAGCTCATTAATATAAACGAGGAAAAGCGTTGGTCCTAATACGCTTCCCTGTGGGATTCCGTAGGTGATTTCAGCCTCCTCACTTATATAATCACCAATTTTGACTCTTTGCGTGCGACCGTACAAATAATCCTGCAGCAATTTTAAGGGTGTGCCTCTTATACCATGTAACTCTAGTTTTTTCACAAGAATGGGAAGAGAGACAGTGTCGAATGCCTTTTTAAGGTCTAGAAAGACAGTAATACATTTTTTATTACTATCCATTTTATCAGCAATCAAGGAAGTGAGTCTTAAAATTGCGTCTTCCGTTGATTTATTACGTCTAAAACCAAATTGTGAATCCGAAATTAAATTAAATTTATCAAGGAAATTTAGAAGTCGTGTATTAATTATTTTCTCCATTATTTTAGAAATTGAAGGCAGCACTGAAATCGGCCTATAGTTACTCACGTCGTCTCTCTTCCCACTCTTGTAAACTGGTGTGACAATTGATAGTTTTAGCATAAGTGGAAAAACACCTTTTTGAAAACACAGATTTACTAAGTGACAAATTACAGGAATAGTTATATGTTTAGTTAATTTAAGGAAGCTGCTAGGGATCCCATCCCACCCCGGTGCACTACTAGCCTTTAGACCCATGATTATACTTTCTACCTCCTGATAATTAGTATCTAGCAGCACGAAAGATGAGTTAATACCTTTAATTAAAGTTGTTTCGTATTTTTTTTCTGTGGGAATCTTTGCTTGAATATTATTTGCCAAATTATTCCCGATAGTTGCAAAAAAGTTATTAACACAATTGACTGCAGTCGTCGCGGAATCAGACGATCTCAGTAATTCAGAGTTGGTCTGTTTTTGGGTTTTTAGATTGGTGAATGTTTTAATGTTATGCCACAGTAATTTAGAGTTACCAATAGATTTCTTTAATTCTTCTCGTTCATAGTTACGTTTTAGCTTTTTAAGTAATTTAGTACAGAAATTGCGGTATCTAGTGTAAGTAATTTTTAATATATTATTATGAGGATCCGATCTAAGTTTAAGCTGCATTTTATTTCTGTTTCTGATGCTTCTCATAATACCCGGAGTAATCCAGGGTTTTATATTCCTTCTACTTTTAGGTAGACACACTACAGATCTACTGAGGTTAAGGGACTCAGACAAAGATGTTATGAGCTGCTCTGTAATATACGTAGGATTGTCACTATCTAAAAGTTCAAAGAGATTCTTTTGGGCTAAGTAAGTAGCTGCCAGTTCCATGTTTAATGGCCTTATTATTTTAGGTGACACAGTTTTAAGTTTTAGATTAGATAGGGCCAGCAATATGGTTCGATGGTCAGTAACACTAGTATTAAGAACAGCTACTAGAGCAGTAAACTTGGTTTTGTCTAGTTTTAACATGAAGTGGTCGAGGCAATTACCTAACCTCGTGGGAAACAAGTGGCCAGGTAAGATGCCATGGGTAGGCAGCATATTTAGATAACTATTTCTATTATTTATTTCATAAGATGGCGCATTAATTCTAGGTATAAGATTTATATTAATGTCACCTGTAAGGATAATATTGTCACATGATTTTATGGAGTTAAGATATGAATTTAGGGACTCAATAAATTTTAACGCATTCAAGTGAGAAGGAGAGCGATATATGCCAATAATTGTAGTGTTCGGCATTGTTAGCTGTAAACAGGATGCATGATGAAGCCGTATTTCAGTTACAGAAGCATTAAGATTATTATTTACATAGATTACTACCCCATCGTTTCGGTTAAGGTTATAAACTGATTGATAGGATGTATAGTTTTTTATTTGAGGTATAGTTTTATTTGTTTCAAGCCGACACTCCGTGAGGATTATTATATCAAAGCATAGGTTCGTATGAGATAATGTTACTTGGAAATCATCGAAATTGGCATAAATACTCCTTATATTCTGAGAAATAACTGTGAGATCTGTATTGCATATATTACTCTTGTTAATTAGGTTATGTGGATCACATTCTATTGAGACCGCGATTTCTGTTGAGTCTATTTCTTTTAATGTGTTTAGCGAACTATTCATAATTTAATTTAGAAATAAATAAATAATAATAATTCAGAAGTGCTAAAACCAATCTAATTATAATGATTATCTTTTTTGTTTGCCCAAATAATGAAATATGAATCATTTGTATAAGGATTTTTTGGTTACGTAATGATGACTTATTAAGGTAGCGTAATGTAATTATTAAACTTAAAAAAGTTTGATTAAACTTGAATGTGGGATAAAGCTTAGATAAAGTAAGATTGCTAGTACATAAGTTTGATAAGTCGAAACAAATTAGAATCGTTAGATATATTAAACATATAAATTGTTTTACACTGACTGGGTAGATATTACCTGTTAAATTCAGTCTATGGCATAGTCATTTTTTCACTGATAGCGCCTGAATTTGCGCTTCATTCGAGATGAGTACAATAGGGGATGTTTCATCTTTTCGTAGGTATACCTTCCCGTACGCGGTCCAGCAGAACTTAAATAATTTAGCTTTAACAAGATCTCGCGCCAGGAAGTGCAATCGAGAGGCGTGGGAGGTAAGTTGCTCCGAGACGAAAATCGGCGTATCTTCGGAGGTCTTGAAGCCCAGGTGCTTAGCACAGAGTTTTGATTTGTTTTTAATATTGTAAGTTTTGCTCAATTTTAGGACGTCGTTTTTGAGTAAGGTAGATGTGGTTTCCACAATCACGGTCGCATTCTGCGTATTTTCTTTTTTGTTGCGAATCTGTTCACACAAAAGAACCAATGGCAGTCACTACGTCTGCAAGTTCTGCATTCCAGAAAATATTTTTAGATACTGTAGGACCCTTAGATAAAGATATAAATAATAGTTATATACTCACGATACCATGTGAATTCAGTAAGTACGTCGAAGCTTATCCCTTAGTTACTAAAAGTTCTTTAGAAATAGCGCAATGTTTCGTTAATAATTTTATACTTAGATACGGCGTGCCCCAGGAAGTAGCCACAGACCGAGGAACGGAATTTCTATCTTTAACATTCCAAAAGGTATGTAAGTTGTTGCATATAAACCAATTAAACTCCACAGCATATCACCATCAAAGCATCGGAGCATTGGAAAATTCCCACAAGCATTTAGGTGCTTATCTGAGGATCCAGACGGATAATCACCCAGATGCTTGGAGTAAGTGGTTACCATATTGGTGCTTTTCATTTAACACCTCAGTGCATTCAGAAACGCAATTTACGCCGTTCGAATTAGTATATAGTAAGAAATATATATTACCCAGTAACTTGTGTAATCAAACAGTTGACCCGCTGTATAATTATGATTCATACCCTGCTGAGCTACGGTATAGAATCCAAACTTCTCAAAAGGAAGCTTATAATAAATTAGTTAAAAGCAAATTAAATAGGAAATCTAAGTACGATCAAGTTTTGAACCCCGTTACTTATAACCCAAACGATATGATACTCGTGAAATATGAAACCGGCAATAAGCTCGACAGCATTTATTTAGGCCCTTACACTGTTATTAGAGATATGTCACCAAATGTTGTAATTATGAAAAATGGTAAATTGGATATTGTACATAAAAATGGAACTAATCAGATGTTCAAGGTACAGCGTACGTGTGTGTGTGTGTGTGTGTGTGTGTGTGTGTGTGTGTGTGTGTGTGTGTGTGTGTGTGTGTGTGTGTGAGCCACACACGCTCACCCTCGGCCTGCGGGTCGAAGATGACGAACTCGGTTCGTATCTTGCTGGTGCGGCGGCCCTTGAGCAGTGGCACCAGCCCGCCCAGATGTTCAAGGTACAGCGTACGTGTGTGTGTGTGACTCACCCTCAGCCTGCGGGTCGAAGATGACGAACTCGGGTCGTATCTTGCTGGTGCGGCGGCCCTTGAGCAGTGGCGCCAGCCCACCCAGATGTTCAAGGTACAGCGTACGTGTGTGTGTATGTGTGTGTGTGGCTCACCCTCGGCCTGCGGGTCAAAGATGACGAACTCGGGTCGTATCTTGCTGGTGCGGCGGCCCTTGAGCAGTGGCACCAGCCCGCCCAGGTGCTCCAGGTACAGCGTACGTGTGTGTGTGTGTGTGTGTGACTCACCCTCGGCCTGCGGGTCGAAGATGACGAACTCGGGTCGTATCTTGCTGGTGCGGCGGCCCTTGAGCAGTGGCACCAGCCCGCCCAGATGTTCAAGGTACAGCGTACGTGTGTGTGTGTGTGTGTGTGTGTGTGTGTGTGTGTGTGTGACTCACCCTCGGCCTGCGGGTCGAAGATGACGAACTCGGGTCGTATCTTGCTGGTGCGGCGGCCCTTGAGCAGCGGCACCAGCCCGCCCAGGTGCTCCAGGTACAGCGTACGTGTCTGTGTGTGTGTGTGTGTGTGTGTGTGTGACTCACCCTCAGCCTGCGGGTCGAAGATGACGAACTCGGGTCGTATCTTGCTGGTGCGGCGGCCCTTGAGCAGTGGCACCAGCCCGCCCAGATGTTCAAGGTACAGCGTACGTGTGTGTGTGTGTGTGTGTGTGTGTGTGTGTGTGTGTGTGTGTGTGTGTGTGACTCACCCTCAGCCTGCGGGTCGAAGATGACGAACTCGGGTCGTATCTTGCTGGTGCGGCGGCCCTTGAGCAGTGGCACCAGCCCGCCCAGATGTTCAAGGTACAGCGTACGTGTGTGTGTGTGTGTGTGTGTGTGTGTGTGTGTGTGTGTGTGTGTGTGTGTGTGTGTGACTCACCCTCAGCCTGCGGGTCGAAGATGACGAACTCGGGTCGTATCTTGCTTGTGCGGCGGCCCTTGAGCAGCGGCACCAGCCCGCCCAGATGTTCCAGGTACAGCGTGTAGGCGCCGGCCTCTTCGTCGTCGTGGCGCAGCATGGTGCAGTGCAGGCGCCCGCCCCCGCCGGGAGGGCGGGACACGAAGCGACGGAGCTCGCTCGTTTCAGGGACGTTACACTGTGAAATATATTATGTTATAAGATACAATACAAAAAAAATATATTTTGACAGCTACTTGTATTTTTGGTTTTGTTGACGATAAAACATGGTCATTGATCGGCATGTCTGTTCAAAGATATGATCTATAAAGATATAAAGAAGTATATGATCAAATTTATACAATAACCCGATAGTCTCATAAAGTATGCTCAAAGATGTTATTTATAAAACTGAATGCAGACGCGCAACGCAACATAGGCAAGCAAGACGCAAAACGCGGGCGCCGCAAAAGGAGTGCCTGCATCTTTCGCACCATAGTTAGCCAGAAGCTAAAGAGTTACAACTATCCTTCAATCACCGGACCGGTGTGGTATGCGGGAAGAGGTTACGCAAAGCTGGTTGCAGTCGCGGCGGTATGGGCAAGCGAGACTCCTCGCTCTCTACAGCTGATAAGATGCAACTACCGTACATACTACAGTTGATTTTGCCTAAGATGATCGCTGAGACGTTGTCATTTCAACGATTGTGGTGATGTAACCCAATGAAATTGAACCGATGTTTTTCGTACAAAATAATAACCAAGTGAAGAACCTTTTTGTTTTGTAATTTAATATTTTATATGTTTGCGTATATTTTAATCCTTTGTCAGGCTTAGGGCATATAGAGACAGTATTACTTTGACATTGTTGACTGATCATTCTATCAGAAACAAGCAGTAAATCAGCACGCAAGCAGTGAAACAAGAACAAGTAGAATATCTTTCATTTAAATAAATATAGCCTATTTATCGGTAGCGATAGTATATTGCATGCGGTTTTCATCAATAAATGTAGTAATTGATGATTTTAACGGCCGTTTGTTCGAGTTTCGTTAAATACACATTTTTTGATGTTTTTATACCAAAATAAATTATTAGTAGTTGATCAAAATATATGTCTTTATTTAATAAGGCAATAGATTGCTATATTTAGGTAACAATATCAAAAATAGTCTCTATTTATTTTGTAAAATAATATTTTCGTTCTTGGAATGTAGTCAAAAATGTCTCAGCAATCATAATAAATAAAAAGGACTATACAATTTCTTTTTGCTGCACCCGTTGCCATCTCTCTGCATGACCTAAAGGTTTGACTGGCTTCTGGCATTCGCTGTAAGTCCACCTTTGTACACTATGATTTGAGCAATAAAGTTTTGAAATAAAAAAAATACAACAAAATATATATTCACCCGTATAGTATGCGCGAACAGGTTATGCAAGGCTGGCTGCAAACGCGGCGGGATCGGCAAGTGAGACGCAAGACGCGGATGCCTTAAGGCCTGCGCCGCTCTCACTCTAGCCAACAGCTGGAGGGGAGCTACTACCCTCCAAACGCGAGCGGTACACACTGCCCCGCCTACGCCCACGAAGAGACGTCGCGCCGCGTGACCCCAGGTCAATGCTGTGACGCGGGCCTGGTGGTGAAAGAAACAAGAAGCTATAAAAAGACGTAGGATACATTGGATTGACGTCCTAGGGAATAAACAGTAAACACATTGGCAAAAGAAAGAAAGAAAATACTTTATTCGACCGAAAACATTGACAGTTCGAGTCGAAAAGGCACCCTCATATAGCTCAGCATAAGTCGTGGCAGCAGAACGCATACCACGACGCTGATTGTCAGCGGGTGCCTTTGTGGGTAGAAAACAGACACATTAAATAAAAATTATACGGTCATGGTCGCGAAATCGAAAATCGCTTGCGTCGTCTACGTCGTCGATGTATCGTCTTTTATATGAAGTGTCGCCCGTTTTTGTATCGTGCATGCAATAAGCGACTTTTGTTAGAAAGTGGATCGGCGCGAGAGACCTTCAAATTAAATCAAGGAGCTACTTTAAGAATAGAGTGCGTCAAATTACCGAACATAATTAATAAGGTAAAGAGATTATATCTAGGACCGTTTTCTCGGCCTTATTCTGATAGCACGCATTAAAAATAAAAAATGAAAATTTTGGTCACCAATCACATACGAGTTCATTGCTCTGATCTCAAAGTAAATAGCCAATGCACTTGTGTTATGGAAATCAGACACAACAAGTACCACAACATCCAGACCCGAGACAATATAAAAAATTATGATTTCTAAAGTGACCCGACCGGGAATCGAATCCGGGACCTCGGAGCGGTGACGCTTTGAAACCCAGCGTGCTAGCCACTACACCACGGAGGTCGTCAACGAGAGAACTCAACGACATTGCGTATGTGTTTTCATATAGTATGATATTTAATTACATATGGTATGTTATTACATATGGTATGGCGTCCAATTTAACAATGCGTTCAGGGCGGTGATGGGGTTGTCCCGATTCTGCAGTGCCTCGGGTATGTTTGCGGAAGCACGCGTTGACTGCTTTCATGCTACTATGCGCAAAAGAGCTGCATCACTGGTACGCAGAGTCTGGGCCAGCTCCAACACCGTCCTGGCGATGATAGCCTCAAGAATGGACTCTTACGACACGCTATATACGACATTGCTGTGAAAGGCATTGCACTGTCCCGATGCCAAAAAGAATGTTTTGGTACGTGCTTTTTTAGGTTAGTATGACATATAAAATTTATAATTCAATCAACAACATTAATTGCTTGTAATAATAATGTAATTTGCATTTGGAATATAATGACATTTGTATCTAAATTTATAATTTAAACTTCTGACATTTAATTTAATTTGAATTGAATAATTGAGTGTAATATGAGTCTATGGGTGTAATTTACCTGACAATAAAGATTTATTTATATATTTCCTTAAAGATAAACTTCAAGGTCAGTACGAAGAAATCTTAACCTGTGGTTTCTAAACCAGTGCACCTGAATTATGAACCTGCAATCTGACTACTGCTGCAAAATTATGCAAGATGCTAACGCTTGCTACGAACTCGTAGCTGCTACGAAATTGCTACGAGACTTGCTTTCACCATTTTGACAAGCTTATTATCAATTTAAAACTCGTTTAAACTTTATCCATTTGGTAAACTGTATTGTGTTTGTTTCTAATCCTATTTCAGCTATATTATGCTAGTTTTATATGAAAAGTAGTTATTAGTACAAAAATTCAGTAGCGAGATTCCACCCGGACAAACATACAGTGCAAGTTAAACAGAAGCTTATAAAAAGGTAGTAACAGGTTTAAACCAAGACTAAAATCATCCGACCAGTCTGAAAAGTATACTTCCTTTATTTGATGCTGTCATTAACACATTGTTTTTAAATTGTCCGGTTCATATGTGAGTACGGTTCTAAGCCTGGTACATAGGTGCGAAGTTTTGGAAATGAGGGGTTTGTTTGTAGTTTTTGAAGAAGTGTAAATGTACCTTTAAAAGCGAACTGACGACAGTGAAAAGATAACTAATATCCGCAAAGATATAGTATCTTACAAAATATACTTACTTGCGTATACGGTATTGGGACGGTGTAGATCAGTGCGCCGGTGTCCGAGTAAAATTTCACTACGTTATTGTACGGTGGGGCGTCAGGTGCGTCCTCCGATTCTGCGAACACAACATATTACTATTACTACCATCTTACATTAGGTTTTAAATTTAATTTATGCATGATATAACCAGCGAACTTTTTAAATCTAATGATTTAAAAAAAAACAGTTTCAATGTACTATATTAATGGATAGCGATTAAAGAAATATGAGGTTTTTATATGTGGGGTGTTTTTTTTAAATATAGAGGTAGTCCTAGCATTGATCGAGTGTAACTAAGTACAACCCTAGTATTTGATGTAGCGTAATTAACTCTAACTTAACAGATCTAAGTTAGATATCAGTTCACTACATAGCTCTATATTACAAGAGAATCTTCAAACTAAGATCTTCAAAGTCGTATTGTAATATTCGCGTTAACTTCATCTCTCGAAACTAGTCACTCCACTAACTACGTAGGAATACAACTTTATAATAGTAGCCCCTGGGTTTTACAACTTACGGCGCGGCTACAACTCGGAACAATATGCCTCGCTCCCAGATAAACAGAGTTATAAAATGGTCTATTCAACATGCATTACTTGCCCACTCCATTCAACTTGGGCCGGCAAATTATTCAAAAGTTCACAGCAAAAGCTTTAATAAATATTTTATAGACTCATAATGAAAGTACATAAGTATTGTTCTTTGTATTAAGTATGCTCAAAGCAATAAAACTTAAATCAAGCCCGGTTTACACACTTTATGTAAAGCAGCCAATAACGCACCGTTTTATGCAGGACCGTTCACTCGAATTTGGTTAATGTTTAAATATTAATGAATCCCTTTGTACAGTCGGATTGAAACAAAACAAGCCCCGAGTGAAAGTTTTATGGGCGGTCGGCCATTTACATTCGTACCCATAAAAAAGCACTATTTTTGAGACATAGGAGGCCGAATCCTTTAGGCTATAAAGTTCATACATAAATTTCCGCGTAAATTGAAAAGCTCGCCCTCGTCTCGTATCGTTTATCAAACAGTCAGAATAGAGCTTTCAAAGCATTCATTTTTTACATTCATAAGTTTATATAATATAAGGGCGTTTCTGCGACTCGTCCTTTGTAGCAGCTTTATCGGAGGCGGCATTGAGCTCAATCCTTTTATAAATGCGAGCAATAGTGTTGTTAAATGACGACATGCCCGCTTTTCTATGCGCAGATTTCATTTGGTATTGCAAATTCATTGAATTCAAAACTTTTATTGAATTCGTTACGTTAAACTCACGATCGTCATTACGACCTCCAGACTATTTTGATTTCGGCACTGTACAGTGCTATGACACATTGTTCACGTTTAAATTCTAGATAACCTTATCTTTGAAGTTTATGAAACAATTGCTCGAAATGTTATTGTTGGGAGTTGTAAAACACTTACTATCTAGAAAGTTGACAAACTACAACTTTTGTCATTAACAAAATCAAATAATGTAATAAAATGCTTCTAAATGATAATGTTACTTAGCGTTTAACGTGCTCATAATAGACCTTTTATAAAGCATGGCGTAATTATTTTCACCATCTTCTATCTTAGTTCAAACTTCTGACAGACTAACCTGGCAACAGCGTACCAGGAACAGCCAGCAGCACCCTCGAGTTAGCCCACTCCATAACGAGCTTACTTTCTCACATCCCTGTCCAAACCCTCGCCGGGATCACGTCGTCGTGCCTTCTCTGCAGCACGAACTCCCCGTTGCCCAGGGCAACCGCTAACACGTGCCCCCTACTATACTAGACTAGCGGATCCCGCGACTTTTGAGAACATCACGCTGCGACGTTGCTCCCTATAAGCGTGATGTTTAAGCCTAAGGTCTTCCTCAATTAATAAGATATCCAACACAGAAATAATTGTTCAAATCGGTCTAGTAGTTTCTGAGATTAGCGCGTTCTAACAATCAAACTCTTCAATATGATAATATTAGTATACTCGTAGATAACTAACCTGGCAGCAGGGTACCCGCAACAGCCAGCAGCTCCCTCGAGTTGGCCCACTCCATGGCCAGCGTATTTCCTCTCATCCCCGTCCGAACTCTCGCCGGGCTGACGTCGTCGTGCCCGCGCAGCAGCACGATCTCCCCGTTGCCCAGGGCAACCGCCAGCACGTGCCCTCCATTAGTCTCTCCGTTCTCCTCCCCTTCCTCCATCTTGAACTTCTCGCACGACCACGCCATGGATGTTATGCCCCCCTCGGCTACCAGTTGAACCTGTTAGAATTACTTAGTTTAAACTCAATTTAGGCACCCTAATGTAATCAAAGTACCTAGAGTGCTCTTAAAAAGTAATTGTAAGTTGATTGCTTAATATTTTCACAAAAGAAATACGACGAAAACAATGTACCTTAAAAGCGTAGAATTAATAATAACGCAGTCGGCATTAACTCAGTCTAAAAGCAACTATAAATTATGTAAAGTTACGCGCACATTGCTAAGAAATTTAGTTATCTTTTCTCGATTCGTAGGTGAATTTATTCCAGAGATAAAACCTTCCATTCTTTATTCATGGATTGTTTCATAGTTTAATATTTGATAAGTGGCTATAAAAGCGTTTTAATATTCATCGTCGCTTCTTTTCGTTTGTGTTCTTAATCTTGAGTTTGATATTTGTCATTCGCTCAGGGCCTCTTTAGATGCGCCCTCTTAGGCACGTCTCCAGCTAAGTTATGAAAAGACGCTCAAGAGCGCCAACATCGTACCTATTTCTTGAATTGTGGTGCGTCTTCCTTGCTGACTTGTGTTGTATTGGTAAGAAACGTATAAACACAGAAGTGACTGACCCTATACTAATTTTGCTTAATACATACCTTGTTTTTTTTATTTATTATCATATAAGGAAAACAATACAAAAATAAATGTTTTTTTGCACTGATAAAAACCACTGAGGTTTGCCTACAGTGCGTGAGCCAGCCAAAATGTATACACTATTTTATAATATTAGAGACTTATTATAATATTATAGACTATAACTTATTAATACACTTATATAAGGAATAATAGTAAATACAAATCAAATTACTAGGTATCATTATTAAAGTAGGTAACTTTATCTGAATAAGTATTTAAGATAAACCTCGTCACAAGTCAGGAACTGGGTGGATAATGCATACTATTCTATTACCTACCTAGATATTTACTCAGATTGATACGTATAAGAGCAACTAGGGACAAATGCAGGCATGCAGTTACGCGCACGGCTCGCTCCCAAGCACTTGGTTATTTATGGCCACAGAGGAAGCAAGTCTTCAATATGGCACCGTAGCGTCCATAACGAGCTGCGCGGACGCAGTGCCGAGGTAACCTGGTTGCCTAGCAACCGAGCCCGAGACTAACGTGGCCACTGACCTGCGACACCATAGCGCCGTGCACGTCCATCACGACGAGCTGCGCGGACGCAGTGCCGAGGTACACCTGGTTGTCGTCGGGCGTCCAGCAACCGCACGTGATGCGCGCGTCGAGGGACAGCATCGACGACCAGTATCGTTGCCCGGCAACCGAGCCCACCAGGACAAAACCATCCTAAACATAGAAAATTATTGAATATGTTGTACGATTTATTTCAAGTACAAATATCAGTGATATTATATGTATAGACTTAAAATAGTTAATTATAGATGTCATAAGTTACGAGATCTCAGGCAGCTTAGCTGCAAAAATTAAAAATGTTTTTATAGTGTGCAAGAATATTTGCAATACAAATAATTTTGTTAAAAATGATTCAAAAATGTTATGTGTGCATGTGTGTGTATACGCCTGAAAAGGTAGAACTAAGAGATGTGTACCTACTTATAAGAGCTTTTGTAACCTTTGTTCATATACACAATAAAGACTTACTTACTTACTTACATTATTTTTGTGGTGAACAGACACGTAAATCTATATTTAATATTATAAAGCTAAAGGGAGCAAACTCAAAACGCGCGGACGCAGTCGCGAGGGACCGCAAATTGCAAATAAAGCACTTTATTTTGACTAGTGTACTGAGCCTTTGCCTAGGTACCTAAGAAAGTTGAAGCTCGGTCTGGCAACTATTTGCTTCCATAATCCGTTCTTGCCATGTAGGTAGAGTATTGTCCTCCAGCTATTTCTATCTCAACAGCAGGCGCTTGTTCTGTTCGTGACCATTTGAGACAAAGAAACAGTTCATTTTCAACTAGATTACGTAATCCCAGGTCACAATGGAATATACTCAGAGCAATTTTAGCTACTGCGCCCGCCTCGCCGAGAAGTCGCATTACTAAACAAAGGCCTGCGCTCGCCCGATAGCACTGTAAATCTGCCGACCCGGCGCCTAATTAGGGCTACCGGAGCTTGAATTTACAGCAGTTTAAGACCTTTTATTAGTTGACGAATATTGATTCTATTCACGATATAGCAACAAGTGCGACAGGGATAGCAACAATTTTCACCCTCCTCCTAAAAGTTCGACAAACATTTTCCCCAACCTAAGTGTTCTTAAAGAGTTATGGTTGCGTAAATTACTAATAACCTCAGATGTCCTATAAAAGAGACCTGGAGTTTGACAGCCCTGCATTTAATACTACGACCTGAATTAAAGCGACCAACTTACATAATGCCAACTTATGTCTGCTGCCTCATTCAAGACCCTGTGTTCAGCAGCATAAACTGCAGTAATTATTAACTTGCGCCTGATTTACTGGGTCTTTAAAGCTTTTCATTAAGTTCGCGGAATGAACCATTGTGGGAATAAAGTGCTATAAAGTATTTTATAAGGGTGTGTACCAACCAGAACTGGATCATACAAGAAGAATAGCAAAAGACATAAAGATACATCAGAAGTCTTCGCAGCATACTATATGGCTAGGTATCTGAGATTTAACAATTGGACATAAAATGAAAGGGTAGTATCATTTTTACCATGCACAAGCTCCTCTAACTCACCTCTCTATATGTGTACATATTCTATATTTACTTGTCTTGTCTACCTACTGAGCTTTTATCACGTACTTAAACGGAATTTCCCTAGAAAATAAAAAGGAAAATAAAATCCATTAAAGGGCAAACGTTTAAGTACTTCTAAGATTGGATAGACTTTAATGTAGGTACTACAATATTGAGCTGACCATTGACCACTGCAACACCTATCAATCTTTGATTGAACTGCAATAAATTCAAGCATCGTATTTTTTACGTAGTGTAAGCGTACGTAGTGTTACGTAGTTAAGTTTACTGAAGTCATTTTTAATGTCAGCCTCGGGCGAGCCAGAACAAACTTAACGAGAGCTAAAAATTAATTTACAACGAACCAATTAAAATAGTTTTTGCAGGGTGATCAATCATAAACTCCCGATAGCGGATCATAAATTCAAATCGACGAAGATTCCATTCGGTTCGGGCCTGTCCGTCATCCTTTCGATATTATAATAAATCGTTTGGGCTCTCGATCGCTTCTAATTTCATAGGGCCCGACATATTTCAGCGACAGAGACTGAAAATGTTGGCATTCCTGTTTAATACCATGCAAATCACTCTCTATATTACAAGTTTAAGCCTTTCTGGCGGGGTAATATTATTCCACTGTCAACAGGGTTCTTTCAATATAACGTATCAATAATCCTCCAAGCCTAGCTTTAATCGGAATTCAAGGGATTTGTTTATCTTTCAACATATTCGATGAAAAAGGAGATACGTATAAAAACTAAGGTAACGGACAATGTGGGCAGGGCACATAGCGCGAAGAACTGATGGCCGTTGGGGCAGGAAAGTTCTAGATTGGAGACCCTTCAACGCAGCGTAGGACGTCGACCGACAAGATAGACCGACGACCTTGTAAAGATCGCAGGATCAAACTGGATGCAGACCACTAGTGATAGGTCGCTGTGGAAAATCGTGGGGGAGGCCTATGTTCAGCAGTGGACGTCTTTTGGCTGAGAATGATGATGACGATGATGATATTCAATGAATAAGTTCGTGTTTTCATATCGAATTAACAGACTGGTTTTAGATTTGTAAACCCAAATGTATGGTAGAGTAGAAATGAGTCGCTATTTATTTACTAGCATGTTTTTTTGCAAAGTTGCCTTATATTGTGTTTTCTTCGTATTCTTTGATTTGCAAACGTGTTTTAAAATGTGATTTTCATTCTTGCACAGGTCCGCCACGCTGTCGAAGCTAAAAAATTAAAAAATCTTTAACCAAGGCTCAATCTACTCAGGATCCTTTTAGCAAATTGGTGCTACACTTTAACCAGTCTTGTGGCGAGCCTAGTTTAACCATACATTTTAAAATATTCAGGCTAACCATGCATTTTTTAATCAACTACGTTTATGTAGTTTTAAACTGTATTAAAGAAAATAAATAATTTGAAATGTCTATAAAGAAAATCCCTTTCAGCATTTTATGAAGCTAAATAAGTTTTTTTCCGGTTTCTCTCTAGATTCTAGTCTTGAACCTATCTATAAAATACGTTGTCAATGTTTTTCAAATTAGTCACGATAGTCACAGCCGAAAAAAAAATGACTAAAAGTTAAAACAACCATTTTGTCTCATATTTAGGAAAAACAAATTTATTTGGAGTCGGCGCATGATGTGCGTATTAAACTGTTGGTGTTCGTAAGCTTGAGATAATGAACCGACTCCAAATTAATTTGTTGCTCCTAAATATCAAATTTTTGAGCAATTTTTTAATTTAATCTATACTATATAATATTATAAAGCTGAAGAGTTTGTTTGTTTGTTTGTTTGAACGCGCTAATCTCAAAAACTACTGGCCCGATTTGAAAAATTATTTTTACGTTGGATAGTCCATTTATCGAGGAAGGCTTTAGGCTATATAACATAAAGATACGATTCATAAGACCACAGCAGAAATGAAAAATGTTGCGAAAACGGGAGAAAGATATTCCTTTTGAGAGCTTCCGCTGCATACGCTGCGGAAACCGCTTAAGTTACACAAAAATCATGTATGACAGGATTGTTCAGCATTAAGAGTTCTATAATAAAGTCCGCGACAGCATATGTCTATCTTTTATGGTTGACTTACTTAGGTTGTAACCTTTTTTTGTTAATAAATTTGTAAAAAAATAATGCATTATTTTTAGAGGTGTATTATACACACAGGTATTTATTCTTATCAAAATAAATACATTCATCATCACGAGCATTTCATTTAGAACCAAGTTGCCCTTTTTATCATTTGATTTCAATAAATATCTTAGGAGCTATCACAGTTTTAACATAACTCCGCACCAAAATAATGTTCGCAGCTTAAGTACAACGTGCGCTTGCGCTAATATATTATAAAGCTGAAGAGTTTGTTTGTTTGAACGCGCTTATCTCAGGAACCGTTGGACCAATTTGAAAAAATATTTCTGTGTTGGATAGCTTATTTATCGAGAAAGGCTTTAGGATATAAAACATGACGCTGCGACGGGAGGGGAGGGAGCAAACTCGAAACGCGCGGACGAAGTCGCGGGGGACCGCTAGTTTAGTGATATAACACATATCTCAAAAACTACTTTTGATAAATTTACAGTGTACCCTGAATTGAGACATACCCAAAAAAAAGAATCATCTCGCTATGACTCCTAGTTTTCAAGAAATCCGTGGGCAAACATACATATATTTACGAAATTTTGCGTACGTGTTAGGAAGTGTTAATAGATCAACATATTAAAATATTATTAAATTCCAACGATATCACTTAGAACATTAAATTGATTACCTCCTTTTTTTGAAGACCGTAACAAGTGAAGAGTAGGTTTGAAACGGGTGTCGAAATACGTCACTTATGGTTTCTCGGCTGAGCACACATATTATAAGCTCTTTGGCAAATTGGTGTGACGCTCCGACCTGGTTTGGCTGAAATAACGTTTCAATGAAACACTGCCAACTTTTCATGATAAGACAAGTTAACCGAGATCATTGTTAGGCACTAGATGAGTTATAACATAGGTTGTAAAGTCGATACATAGCCCAACGAACAAATTTTGTTGATGAGGTGCACCTTTGTTTAAAAGGGTTCAGCATCATTTTTCAGCATACGCATATAACTTAGAATAACCTATTTAGACCTCTATAAGTATGTATTTATTATAGTTGTCGGGTATTTACCTCATTTAACTGAGGCGCGATCGAAAAGTAAAGTGGATTACAAAGATTTAAAATAAAAATAACACAGGAGCACAAAACACTATTATGCGAGGGAACTTGAAAAGCTTCCTCGTTTGGCTGATATGGTTCGAATTTTAATCCAATCAGTGCCAAGTATACTCGCATACATAGCAATGTAAGTGCTAATACATAATAACATCCTTTAGTCAACTTAGAAACTATAGTTACATAAGTTTATTGTAATAAAGATGGGTAAGTTTCACGTGTTACCTTTTTTGACACTTCCGTACAACCTTCGTTAACGCAAGCTGCGCTAAACCTCCTAAACTTAGCCTATTTATCTCCTTATCAAACTCTGGCTGGTGAATACGTCACGTACGGTTAGCAGGCCGGGCTCACACAGACGGCTTTTAGCAAATTGGTGCGACGCTCACCCGTCTAGCTGTCACGGGGACAGCTCACACGGATCAACGTGATCCCGAGCACATATATGTGTTTAGTTTAGATGACGCGAGTGTATGCTTTATCTGACGCTTTTGGGCGCGCCGGTTTTCATAGTTTTGCTTACTTTAAGGTCCCTAATTTAATGCTCGAGTGGTTTAGCGTGTTGTGGTACCACCATTGCTTCCGATTTCTTAACACAAGTTCTTCGGTTATTAACTTAGGGGAAAAAAGTTTATGTTTTATCAATACTATATATATTCAATGTGCTATATGCCGTCAAAGATGAGCATTTGTTAACATTTCTGTTAATTGACGGTGGTGCACCATCGCCGAATTAATCAATAAAATCTTATGAATTGAAGTATAGAGCAGAAAAGTCAACATCGTTAAACAATTTTATTAACCTCCTAGAAGACATTGCTCTCGTAAGGGCGGGAAAATTGACACCAGATTCTCGATACGATAGACGTAGCGACTCGTCATCTACTTAGCTACATATCAACGCTGTGGACAGTCGAATAGGTCACGTGTGACCAGCACGCAAGGTTACGTCACAATAATCCCTTTTCGTTTATTTCCAGATTATAGGAACAGGACCTTTACATTCCGGGATACTGCTGTACTTTGATAGACTCGGTGGGTGGTGAATTCTCAGAAATACGGCTTCACAAAGAAACGATAAATAAGTTATTTTCCTCTGAACTTGTGTGGGCTAACAGTAGCGGTGTATTTATGAGCCGGCAGCGACCTTTGAACAGTAATTAAGATAGAGCAGTTATTTAAATCACAAATTAAATCTTTACTCTTTTTATATAATGCAATAGTATTTTATTTGTAGCAATCGTAGCATATAAACCTGCAGTAATATTCTTCTAACTAACTTAAAGAAAGCAAAATAAAGATTTGATTTGATTTGAAACATCGATGTATTTGTTCACTACTGGTGGAGATTCATTACTTATGTCTGCACTATTTTAATCAATAAATAACTTGCACATCAATAAACTTCAACGGAATGTTTATTACAGCTCCATATGATTTGGAATATTCTGTCAGGCTAAGGTGACTGTAACAACGTAAATTCAGGGCACTCATTAACTCGTTTCCAAGGCTCATGTGTGTCTCTTATTATAACGTTCTAGCTTACACGTGAAAAGGGGTTCTTAAAATGAAACATTTTTGCTTAATCTCCAGCTTAGCGATACCTATTCACACCTCTTAAGAGGATTAAGAGTATATTTATACAACATTAAAACCGCAGGAATGGTGGCGCAGTAAAAAAAATACGTAACTGTTTAAACCGTATTCACAGCTATGTACTCGATTACAAAGAAACACTAGCTCGCATCCAGTAAGCAACCCTTACGGGGGGAAAGAAACCTCGTTAATAAGTTTTCCGACGCTTAAAACTACTTTGAAGTAGTTAAAACGGGACTTTGTAACTTCTGCCTTGATAATGACCAAGAATAAATAGAATGCAACGATGTAATTCAACGATTGTAAAAAATCATTTTCACTTTATCTTTGAGTCAGTGTAGATTATAGTAGACGAGTCTTTATTGCTTACTTTGATAATCAAGTTAGTTATAATGGTAATTATGATGATATAAGCAGTCTATATTATGAGTGCCACGAGCACGACGACACATCCATTCAAAAGTTGATTGTGTAACCAATCACGAACTGTTAAACATTTATTTAGATTGTTGCCACTGCACCGCTAAAATAGATTTGTTATCGATCATAGTCCAATTCGGTCAACAGACCTCTGACGAAGGCGTAGATACGCCACTCGAATTGATGGATGGCACCGACTAGCACACACATCGGTACAGCACATCGGACTATTAAATTTCGTTGTAAAATCACCCCTATTACAACAGCATAAGATACCGCAATGTATGACTTCACGTGCTGTGACCCGTACTTCACAATTGATCGCCAATATTATTTCGGCAAAGGTCGCAGGGATCGGTCGTCGGGTCCTAGAATAAGTCTGGGTTAGCCATTTGTTTGTGCCGTGAAATAGCCGATAAAATTCAGGGAGTGTCAATATCGGACATCCTTACGCCCCAATTCACGGACGCGCCTGTTGATAATAGCATGAATTCTACAAATAACTTGAAATGTAAACACATTATTTATTAGTTTTATGATGATTGCTTTGCCTTTACAAATTTAAACTGAGTCATGTTCATATTCCGATACGCTGTTCCGTAAATACCTGTATTGTATTGTAAGGCCTCGTAATATACTTTACGGGAAAAAATACTCAACCCCCAAGGGTTTCGCGATAACATCTTCATGCGACACAACGAATTGAAAGAAGCCAAAAAATAACACTAGCAAAATAAATCATACTTTTCTCCAAGATTCTACATACAGTAGGGAATAACAAGTTGTATAAATAATAATATGTGTAACAAGGGTTCAGTTCGACACGAATATTTGGCAAGGTTTACGTTCATAACCGTGTACTTATGTGTTATTTCAATTCAAATTCCAAAGATCCTTTGAGGTCGTAGTTCGTAGTCCGTAGCAAGCTACGTCGTAGCACCGTAGCTACTCGTAGCTATGTGCTACGTAAATTTCCCGCTGGAGCACAGAATGCCATTAATTCCGACAAAGCATAAGTGGTTTTAGCAGCAAGAACCCTTATTGTTCTTTCTGTGTGTACTTTTGTTCAAATAACAGCTGAGTTCGTACATAAAAAAATCAGTGACAATTTATGGTGAGCATTTGCTTGTGGCGGGATAACTTTTTCGTACTCTATCTTTTTTTTTTTTCATTTACAGTGTGAACTGTTCACAATTTTAGCAACACAAACAATATTTGTGTTTTACTGAGTTCTACTGGGAATCTGATAGTAAATATGCTAATGTAATGCATGCAGTAAAAACTTTTTAGGTGTGTTGTATACTGACTGTTAATAAAATAACGTTTTATGTACGGTCGAGGTCTCTCGCGGCTAAACACATTTTAATGAAAATAACTTGTGCATACAACACAAAAAAAAAGTAAAAACCGACTTCAAAACCAAAATGCACTAAAAAGTCTTAAATAAACTCTTCACCATTAAAAGGAAAGGAATCCGTTTTAGGCAAACAATTTCTTTTTGGAGTCGGTTCTGTGATAGTTGATGCTTGATGGTGAAAGTGATGGCACCGACTCCAAAAAGAAATTGTTTGCCTAAAACGGATTCCTTTCCTTTCAATGGTGAAGAGTTTATTTAAGACTTTTTAGTGCATTTTGGTTTTGAAGTCGGTATTTACTTTTTTTAAAGTTTATTTTATTTCTTCATTTTTAGTGATTATATTAGAGGGGGGGGAGGGTGCACCTTATGATTCTATTTTTTAAGAAGCTACAAATCACCTATCATAAGTTCCGTCATTCTAATTACTGAACTCCTATGCGTTAAAGAGTTCCACCATTAGCTCAGCCCCACAAGATGTTGACTATCAGACGTAACAACATGTCAACATTAAGATTCTAGTAAAGAAACACTATACGTGCCTTTAAAATTTTAGGGTTTCCCTCGATTACACCAAGATTCCATCATCAGATCTCAAAATGGAAAACATACAAAAAAAAAACATACAGTCGAATTGATAACCTCCTACTTTTTTGAAGTCGGTTAAAAATGGGCCTCACTTCAAATCATACATAGGTATCACCTCAATCACCAAAGCTATAGAGCTAAACAATAAATAATTGATTAGGTGATTGAGGTACAAGAGATTTTGGCACTTATGGTGGTTAGGCGCGATAGACCTCGACCGTACAAGTATCGTGGTACCTGGTAACAGATGAGCGCCATGCGTCCGTCGTGCGACCAGGAGAAGTGCGTGACGGGCGTGCTGCGGTCGTTTATGAGCTCGATGCTCCAGCGGCCCTCGTACTTGATCCACACGAAGATCACGCCCGAGCTGTCGCATGACGCCAGCTTTTGGTATGGCTCGTTCCATTTCACTAGGATCACCTACAACAAATAGTAGATAGTTATACAAGGGGAGAAATTGACCCATGTCACTCGAGATGTTTTTGGCTAATTATTCGAGAGTGAAGTGGGTGCTTTCACCCGTGTAAAACATGTTATTTTTCATTTCGACTGTGAGGAAAAATAAATAAATTTAGTTGTGTGATGCGATAATGAGATATTATGTTTTTCGGCGAGAGATGAAACCTCAAGTTTTTACATCACATATCAGCTTGTTTACTGTCTTTATACATAAAACACACGATTAGAAGGACAGTAACGGCACGGAAGACAACAGAGTACATAAAACGCGGACAAATTAAAATATTTCAAATCATTGTTAAAAATATCGATCGTTTTTTTCTCACAGACAATAATAATAGTAAAAGAACGCAACCTTAACCTTGTCACCAAAACTACCACAGGTTATGTCAAATTCCAGGTTCAATTTTGCCTTATGAGATAGCGCTATGAGTGACAGCTAAAGGTGGGAGTGAATAAGAAAATTAATGAACAACAAAATCGCGGCGAATTGCCTCCCCCTGTGTAAAATTCTGTGCAATAATCGACTAAACTAAAAAAATATCGCCAAAGACAAACAAAGTGTGACAATTAAAAATGAAAAAAAGTATCACTATTTATGGCGGGCATCCGAATATTATATTTGTAGGTTATAAATTGTTAAGAATAAGACCAATTGTAATTTATTTTAATCAGTGACTATAATACACACGCTTTTAATGTTTAGCTAATCTTAAAAATATGGAAAGCTTGTTTATTTTAATAATATGATGTGACTCAATTATCTTTAACTCCATGTCTGACAGTAGCAATTAAAACTAAAATACTTTCCACCCTAGGGATGGAAAAGCTATTTTCCATCCGGCTATCTTCACATGAAAGTTCAATTTTCCGAGCAGGAGAAATGAAAAAATATTTTATATAGGTAATAGTCCATTGAATAAAAAGTTCTAGAGTGCGTGAGTTAGTAACGTAAGATGTTTCTTCGGAAACATGTCAAGAGTCCCTAGGTAATAAACATACTAAAACCCCGGGACACTAGGAGGAGCCCTGGAGTGGGGGGAGGGGGGAAAAGGGTCCATTTTTTCATTTTTCGCTTAAATCTCAAAAACGGCACATGTTAGAGAAAAACTTTCAAGGAAAAGTTGAAAGGCCATAAAATTATCTACAAGTTGTACCTCAATCATTTTTTCTTATATCCTACCATTTCTGAGTTACACGCAGTAAAAAATGATTTTGGCTCAAACAATTTCCCCATACTACATACCCATGTTTATCACATCAATCGATCAAAAAATATTTCTTTCTTCCAAAAAACTCAAATGTGCAACTTGTGACCGGTACTGATAGATTGCTCTCAATGAGGTCTATAATTGGTAAAATAAACACATTCCTCAATGGAAGCCTTTAGGAGGAATCGATTGTCAAAATATTATATTAGGGTAGTTTGAGTTACTGAACTTGATCTTTTTATTTTTTTCTTCCAAAAAACTCAAAAGTGCAACTTGTGACCGGTACAGATAGATTGCTCATGATAAGGTCTATTATTGATAAAAAACCAGATTCCATCATGTAAGCCTTTAGGAGGAATTGAATTTTATTAGGGTAGTTACGATACTTGAACTTTTTATTTTTTTTCTTACAAAAAGCTCAAAAGTGCAACTTGTGATTGGTACTAATAGATTGCTCTTAATTAGGTCTATCATTGGTAAAAAAAATACATTCCTCCATGGAAGCCTTTAGGAGGAATTGATTGTCAAAATATTATATTAGGGTAGTTACGCAACTTGACCTTTTTATTTTTTTTCTTCCAAAAACCTCAAAAGTGCAACTTGTGACCGGTACTGGTAGATTGCTCTTAATTAGGTCTTTAATTGATAAAATAAACACATTCCTCCATGGAAGCCTTTAGGAGGAATCGATTGTCAAAATATATGTTAGGGTAGTTTGAGTTACTGAACTTGATCTTTTTTATTTTTTTCTTCCAAAAAGCTCAAAAGTGCAACTTGTGACCAGTACCGATAGATTGCTCATAATTAGGTCTATCATTGATGAAAAAAAACAGATTCCACCATGGAGGCGTTTAGGAGGAATTGAATTTTATTAGGGTAGTTACGATACTTGAACTTTTTATTTTTTTTCTTCTAGTGCCTCTCATATGACATTAATGTCCCAACATTATCCGTTGTTCGGATTTTTTCGATGAAGTTTCACACGTAGCATGGGAAGGGGTCCGCCCTCGTTAAGCTTATGCTAAAGTTTGCTTATGTTTTCGAATTTTTCACCTTTCATGGGATGTAGCTCGAAAACGGCTGCTAATAGAAAAAAATGATTTAGGTACAACTTGTAGATAATTTTATGGCCTTTCAACTTTTCCTTGAAAGTTTTTCTCTAACATGTACCGTTTTGGAGATTTAAGCGAAAAATGAAAAAATGGACCCTTTCCCCCCCTCCCCCCACTCCGGGGCTCCTCCTAGTGTCCCGGGGTTTTAGTATGTTTATTACCTAGGGACTCTTGACATGTTTCCGAAGAAACATTTTACGTTACTAACTCACGCACTCTAGACCCCCCTTGGAGGGACTCATTCAATGGACTATAAGTCAAGTTTAAAATGGATGCGCTTATGACAAATCAATAATAAAATCATTTATGTGTTGCATATTTGTATCTCACTTATGTTTTGCTTAAATATACATTCTTATGAGATAATCTTATTTAGCCGTGTTACATCAACATGGTCAAACAGAACCGGAGCTTGTTTCTGCAATTCTCGATTTCTTATTTCAACTTAAAGTTGATTCAGGAGGCAGTAAGGTGCAGTAAGTATGTCTCGAATTTTGACCCTCCTGGCCTTAAAGAATATGCTTTATTCAACGCTTAACTTTTATTGTGTAATGAGTGCAGACATTTATATATGACAGTTCCAAATATATATGTAGGTGTTTATATTTTCAAATAATTTTGTGTTACTTAAACTTATAACTAACGGAAATTATGCATCCGAAAGGTGTCCAGTAAATAAAAGTACAATGGTGGAGTATTTCTCAATTCGTCAAGCAAGCTACAGCCCGTAGAGTCGGTATCGGTATAGCTGAGATTGAAATGCAAGAAGCACATCGTAGTTTGCAGTCTCTACAAGACTCCGACTTTAGTTTTAGTTTAACTTAAACCAAGTTAAATTTAGTTAACGTATCGTTGTGCACGTATTGTGAACTTAGTTACAATCGTACTGTATAGTTTATCATTATCCAGTAGTGATATTGTATTAAGATGTATTGTGTGGTAGTAAATGAGTGAGGTAAAGTGTTGTCAATCTGGAATGACACATAAAGGGTTTTGCTCACTACACCTTATCATGACCGTGCTAGGAACGTTTCAGGCAAAAAACCGGCCAAGTGCGAGTCGGACTCGCTCACTGAGGGTTCCGTGCCAACACTAACTGAATTACGGAATCCACTTACTTCCATTTAGCTAAATTACCACAATATTTTGTTGGCAGCAAATATAACTTTGTAATTACATTTTTGTTTTTATAGTGTTTTGTCACTATACAAACTTAATAAGATAAATTGCACTTGTAAAAAGCAACTTTGGCTCTGTGACAGACGAGGAACTTTTGAATATAACTTTGTTTTTCATAGTGTTTGTATGAAGAGCAATGTTATATTAGCGGTTGTTAAAAATGACGATTTATTGTAAACTGTACCGAACTTTATACTTCATTACCACATTATAACGTAAACTGACTGCCTCGGTGGCGCAGTCGTTAGAGGGTCGCACTTTAAAGCGACGGCTGCGCCAGAGGTTCGATCCCCGGTCGGGCCAAAATATATTCCTGTGTTTTTCTGTTCAGAAATTCTTAGAATAGAATAGAGTTTGGAAGTTGGCGGTGTTTCACCCTCGTGCCTCGGAAAAGCTCGTAAAGCTGTTGGTCCTGCGCCTGATCTTTCTCCGGTAGTGCCATATTGCTGTCCGGTTAAGTTATGAGAGTGAGAGGAATAGAGAAAGCACATGTGTTTGCGCATACACTCGTGCACTATAATATGTCCCGCGCAGTCGGTTAGTCGTTGTGACTGGCCCATAGTAGTCGAAATCGGCTAGGGGGACTATTATAACGTAAACTGAAATGATAAATCACTAGGCAAAGTGACGGGTCATGAACGGAGTGAGTGAAGCGAATCCCCGTTCATCCTTCGTGTTCGGTTGACATGTGAGTACCAATAAAAGCACAATTCTAAACATTGACAAGCCTGTACAAAATCAATTGTCAAATTACAATCTTACAGATTCGAAACCGTCCGAGTGCAATCTCACGGTTTTTCAATATTACGGTGTCATAAACATACGGGCACAAAACGCTGTCGATCCGTTCAGTGGGCATTGTAGAGCGTATCATGTTTCTTTTCGTATCTGATAGTCTACTAGCACGATCATGGTATATACTGGAACCGTGTTTATTAAACAGGCCCCTTGGCGGTCAGGATGAAGGCGCACTGGGTGAAACCAGACCACCAGGTTTCCCAGATCCTGACCGGGCACGGGAAGTTCCGAAGGAGGCTGAACTCCCTGGGTTTGGTAGAGATATCGCAGTGCTACTGTGGAGAGGCCGAGGAGAGTCGGGACCACATCCTTTGGGAGTGCGAGCTGTTCGAGGAGGAGCGGCGCAAGATGCTGGACTGCTGGGAGAGACAAGTCAGTGGCCCCATATACCACACTTCATTGGTGGACACGGCGGAGGGTTTCCGGCGGCTGAGCGGATTTGCGCAGTCATGGCACAGACGCAGAGCGGCATTTGAACTGATGCGTTGACGAGCGACGAGCTGTATTTGTGACGTCACGCCAGAAGGGGGAGAGGTGCTCAAAGGGACAAGGAAAAGAGAAAATAACTTGTAGGGAGCCTGAAGCAAGCGCCGGTCGGTGAAGCAGCCTGATTTTAAGGTACGCAGGAGAAAGTCGGGTCGGCGTCTCCCAAGATTCGGGTCGTATGCCAAGACGGCAGGTAGACCCATGGGCGGAGGTAGGCCCCTTGGCAGTCCAGAGTACTTAACCCGAGGAAAATGTCAACGCGCGTTTCTGCCTCTGTCAACAATAACTGCCAGCAACAGAATAATGGTTTAATCCAGAGTTATCTAGTCCGGGGTCATGCACCTGCTGGACCCTAGTATTTCAGCGTGAAACAGTGATACAATATGATCGTTGTTACATCATAGTCAGCGCCATTACCTTCAAAAGAAATATCTGCCAAGATCAGGATTCATTGCCAATAAAAAGCGAATTGAATCTACAAAACGTGACATTAAGTTTACGAGAGAATAAAGCAAGTATTGCTTGAGCACGTTGAGCTAATGTACAACCTAATCCGTAAAGCTCTCCCACCTGTTATTTATGACACGGCTTTCTTTATTTAGAGTAAACGCATTCGAAACGAATTAACCGCCTTACGCGTAAAGTGTTTTTGTGTGATTTATTGAGCTTTCACAAAAACCTGTGACAGTGAAAAACAAATAATAAATGAACTCTGAAACGCTTAGTGATCAAATGAATTTACTCGCATAAGTAAGTTTAAAGCAACCCTTATCAGAAAATACAATCAGTATTGTAACAAGAATCAATTCCATTGATTGACAGAACTTTGTCCTATGATTAAGAATCGACATTGAAAATATATGTTGACAGAGTAATATTTTATTAAAAATCAAAAGTAATCAACAACGCAAACTGCAAGTTTTAAAACAAATAGGTTTTTAATTGAGAAAAATCAATCATTATTACCAAGTCTGCGCGACTGGGATTAATTACTTGAGAGCGGTTTATTAAGTTTCTTTTTCAAGTTAGCCGCTGACCTATAATCGAGTTAATTAGGGCCACTTTTGCAGACCCGGTTTAGCTTACTTAAGTTTTTATAGAAAAAATTGAGAAATAAATCTGGTTTTATAATTAAAAAAACTCCACCAACAAGTGCCCAGCTCTTAATTTTGATGGTGATGATGGTAGTATCCTAGCGGTTCCCTGCGCTTCACCCGCAAAAAATATCTGTATTAATTATAGCCTTTGTGCTATTCTGATGAATTAGCTATCGTAGAGTTTCATTAAAATCCACCGCGTAGTTTGCGTGAAGGAGTGTCACAAACATACATCCAAACAATCATACATATGGATGGATCACAAACTTTCGCTTTATAATATTAGTCGGATTAAGGTTGTTCATAATGCAGTCAACAGTATATAATACCTGTTTGTAGCTGCGGGTAAAATCATTGCGCACGTCATTGCGTTATACTTGAATAAGATTTATTTCGCGCAACACGGTGGGTAAAGTAACTTCCATATAAACGCGATATTGGAAATCGAAAACGTTGTAATTCTGACCTTATTTTTGCGTAACATGTACATTTTAGTCAAGTGATTCAAGCGGCGGTCTGTTCTGTTCAGATGTTATCTAAATTTTAAGAGGCACTTTGTATTCGAAGGGCAATGTTTCAGGGACTCGGGCGGGGTACAAACCGTACAAAAACATTAGTGCCATATTGTTGTCCGATTGAGCTATGAGAGTGAGAGGAATAGAGAGTGAACATGTGTTTGCGCATACACTCGTGCACTATAATATGTCCCGCGCAGTCGGTTAGTCGTTGTGACTGGCCTAAACTGAAATGATAAATCACTAGGCAAAGTGACGGGTCATGAACGGAGTGAGCGAAGCGAATCCCCGTTTATCCTTCGTGTTCGGTTGACATGTGAGTACCAATAAAAGCACAAATTCTAAACATTGACAAGCCTGTACACAATCAATTGTCAAATTACAATCTTACAGATTCGAAACCGTTCGGTGCAATCTCACAGTTTTTCAATATTACGGTGTCATAAACATACGGGCACAGAACGCTGTCGATCCGTTCAGTGGGCATTGTAGAGCGTATCATGTTTCTTTTCGTATCTGATAGTCTACTAGCACGATCATGGTATATACTGGAACCGTGTTTATTAAACAGGCCCCTTGGCAGTCCAGAGTAATTAACACGAGGAAAATGTCAACGCGCGTTTCTGCCTCTGTCAACAATAACTGCCAGCAACAGAATAATGGTTTAATCCAGAGTTATCTAGTCCGGGGTCATGCACCTGCTGGACCCTAGTATTTCAGCGTGAAACAGTGATACAATATGATCATTGTTACATCATAGTCAGCGCCATTACCTTCAAAAGAAATATCTGCCAAGATCAGGATTCATTGCCAATAAAAAGCGAATTGAATCTACAAAACGTGACATTAAGTTTACGAGAGAATAAAGCAAGTATTGCTTGAGCACGTTGAGCTAATGTACAACCTAATCCGTAAAGCTCTCCCACCTGTTATTTATGACACGGCTTTCTTTATTTAGAGTAAACGCATTCGAAACGAATTAACCGCCTTACGCGTAAAGTGTTTTTGTGTGATTTATTGAGCTTTCACAAAAACCTGTGACAGTGAAAAACAAATAATAAATGAACTCTGAAACGCTTAGTGATCAAATGAATTTACTCGCATAAGTAAGTTTAAAGCAACCCTTATCATCAGAAAATACAATCAGTATTGTAACAAGAATCAATTCCATTGGTTGACAGAACTCTGTCCTATGATTAAGAATCGACATTGAAAATATATGTTGACAGAGTAATATTTTATTAAAAATCAAAAGTAATCAACAACGCAAACTGCAAGTTTCAAAACAAATAGGTTTTTAATTGAGAAAAATCGAAAAATTGGTTTATTAAGTTTCTTTAAGTTAGCCGCTGACCTATAATCGAGTTATTTAGGGCCACTTGCGCAGACCTGGGATAGCTTACTAAAGTTTTATGGAAAAAAAAACTCTACCGACAAGTGCCTAGCTCTTAAATTTGGTGATGATATAATCATTTATTGCAGGCATAAAAACCCATATAAAGTATAAATTACACAATAAAAAATTAAATACGAATAAGATTAAATGATGATGATGATAAAAGTATACTAGCGGTTCCCCGCGCTTCACCCGCAAAAATATCTTTATTAATTATAGCCTTTGTACTATTCTGATGAATAAACTATATTATCGTAGAGTTTCATGAAATCCATCGCGTAGTGTGCGTGAAGGAGTATCACAAACATACATCCAAACAATCAAACATTGATGGACCACAAACTTTCGCTTTTATAATATTAGTCGGATTAAGGTTGTTCATAATGTTGTTAACTGTATAGAATACCTGTTTGTAGCAGCGGGTAAAATCATTGCGCATTACGTTATACTTGAATAAGCTCTTATTTCGCGCAACACGGTGGGTATAAGAGTTACTTTTGTATAAACGCGATATTGGAAATGGAATATTGATATACTCTCGGATAACTAGCGATTTATTCCAAGATTAACATTTTTTCTCGTTTAGTTGAATCGACCCTTAATTTGTTTTATTTATTTAAAAACCGGCCAAGTGCGAGTCGGACTCGCGCACTGAGGGTTCCGTGCTAACTTTAACTGAATTAGGGAATCCACTTCCTTCTACTAAGTAAATACCACAATATTTTGTCGACTGCAAATATAACTTTGTTGTTCATAGTGTTTGTACGAAGTACAAAGTTATGTTTGCGGTTGTTGAAAATGTGCTATATCTCTAAAGCTACTGGTTCGATCCCGTCCGAACTAGTTCTCGTTGAAAGTATTTATTAAGATCTACATTACATATTTTTTTTCAAAATTTACTTTTGCTTGGTTAAGAAGTTAGATGGGGGGGGGGACGCCCATTTTACCACTTTGGAAGCGTCTAGCTATGAAACGTTAGACTTTTAAAGAAAATGGTTTTAGGAACCTCAATGTCATTTTAAAAGACCTATCCATAGACACCCCACACGCATAGTTTTGCCAAAAAAAAAATTTGGTTTTAGTTTTATGTATGAGAGCCCCCCTTGTCATTATTTTTTATTTTTTGTATGAGAATCGGTAAGCGTTTAACAAGATACACCTTCTTACCAAATTTCAATTGTGTAATGCTTATATATAATTGTGTAATGCATATATTAGTCTTTACTAATATTATAAAGCTGAAGAGTTTGTTTGTTTGTTTGTTTGTTTGTTTGAACGCACTAATCTCAAAAACTACTGGCCCGATTTGAAAAATTATTTTTACGTTGGATAGTCCATTTATCGAGAAAGGCTTTAGGCTATATAACATAAAGATACGACTCATAAGACCACAGCAGAAATGAAAAATGTTGCGAAAACGGGAGAAAGATATTCCTTTTGAGAGCTTCCGCTGCATACGCTGCGGAAACCGCTTAAGTTACACAAAAATTATGTATGACAGGATTGTTTAGCATTAAGAGTTCTATAATAAAGTCCGCGACAGCACATGTCTATCTTTTATGGTTGACTTACTACAACCTTTTTTATGTTAATAAATTTGTAAAAAAAAATAATGCATTATTTTTAGAGGTGTATTATACACACAGGTATTTATTCTTATCAAAATAAATGCATTCATCATCACGAGCATTTTATTTAAAACCAAGTTGCCCTTTACATCATTTGATTTCAATAAATATCTTAGGAGCTATCACAGTTTTAACATAACTCCGCACCAAAATAATGTTCGCAGCTTATGTACAACGTGCGCTTGCGCTAATCTATACTAATATTATAAAGCTGAAGAGTTTGTTTGTTTGTTTGTTTGTTCGTTTGTTTGTTTGTTTGTTTGTTTGAACGCGCTAATCTCAAAAACTACTGGTCCGATTTGAAAAAATATTTTTACGTTGGATAGTCCATTTATCGAGGAAGGCTTTAGGCTATATAACATAAAGTTACGACTCATAAGACCACAGCAGAAATGAAAAATGTTGCGAAAACGGGAGAAAGATATTCCTTTTGAGAGCTTCCGCTGCATACGCTGCGGAACCCGCTTAAGTTACACAAAAATCATGTATGACAGGATTGTTCAGCATTAACAGTTCTATAATAAAGTCCGCGACAGCATATGTCTTTCTTTTATGGTTGACTTACTACAACCTTTTTTATGTTAATGATTTTTGTAAAAAAATAATGCATTATTTTTAGAGGTGTATTATTCACACAGGTATTTATTCTTATCAAAATAAATACATTCATCATCACGAACATTTCATTTAGAACCAAGTTGCCCTTTATATCATTTGATTTCAATAAATATCTTAGGAGCTATCACAGTTTTAACATAACTCCGCACCAAAATAATGTTCGCAGCTTAAATACAACGTGCGCTTGCGCTATTTATATTATAAAGCTGAAGAGTTTGTTGGTTTGAACGCGCTTATATCAGGAACTGCTGAACCGATTTGAAAAAAATATTTCTGTGTTAGATAGCTTATTTATTGAGAAAGGCTTTAGGATATAAAACATCACGCTGCGACGGGAGGGGAGGGAGCAAACTCAAAACGCGCGGACGAAGTCGCGGGGGACCGCTAGTATATTATAAAGCTGAAGAGTTTGTTTGTTTTAACGCGCTTATCACAGGAACTGCTGGACCGATTTGAAAAAATATTTCTGTGTTTGATAGCTTATTTATCGAGAAAGGCTTTAGGATATAAAACATGACGCTGCGACGGGAGGGGAGGGAGCAAACTCAAAACGCGCGGACGAAGTCGCGGGGGACCGCTAGTATATTATAAAGCTGAAGAGTTTGTTTGTTTGAACGCGCTTATCTCAGGAACTCCTGGACCGATTTGAAAAAATATTTCTGTGTTGGATAGCTTCGTTATCGAGAAAGGCTTTAGGATATAAAACATGACGCTGCGACGGGAGGGGAGGGAGCAAACTCAAAACGCGCGGACGAAGTCGCGGGGGACCGCTAGTTACAGAATAAAATCGCTGTGACATACGGACGGACAGACAGACAGACAGACAGACAGACAGATAGACAGACAGATAGACAGACAGACAAACAGACAGACAGACTTGACGAAACTATAAGGGTTCCGTTTTTTGCCATTTGGCTACGGAACCCTAAAAAGGCTTTATTGCACAAATTTAGTGTCCATAGGTAGACTTAATACTAAAAGGATTCATTGCCAGTCAGACCTTAGGTCATAAAGATGCAGAAAAATGATAATCTTAATCTAGGTGGCTGAGTGGTATGTGTGGAGATAGCTTTTATACCGAGCGTGTTGTTTGAAATAAGAGCTAGGTAATTAAAGTATAACGTAAGGACATCCGCTTGCAATATGATTTATATCATTATGTCAGAATGTTTTGTCAAACTCAAAACTTTTGGCAGCTCGACATTTTCCCACGGCATAACGAAACGACATTGTTTCGTTGACAGGATTTTTCTTTTACACCATACTGCTTTAGTCCAGCATTATTTTGCCGGATAATAATAAAATCGTATCTACAGTTCAACCATTTGTTCTGTTATGCGAGTTAAGTAATTATTATTACCTTTTACGTAAAAAACGACTGGGCCGATTTTACCAACATCATATAAGACCTATCTGACTGAATAAGTAAAACGACCAATTTTAAAAAGACATTACCATAAATGATTGCTGACAAATGGGTGACGTTTTCAAATTAGGCGGCTTGTATTATATTCGACGAATACTCCTTATCCGATGAAGGGAAAATCGAGACAAGTCTTAAGTCAATTCGTATAGTTACGCGCAAAATTGATATGTTTGGTCGAATCTAACCTAAGGCCCGATTTTACCAACGTCAGATAAGGAATATTCGTCGAATATAATTCAAAACGCCTAATTTAAAAAGTCAACTATTTGTCAGCAGTCATTTATATAAATTCCATTTATAAAAACAGTCATTTGTTTTTTTCAACAGTTTTATTTCAGTCGGATCAGTCTTATATTGGTAAAATCGGCCCTGAGCGGACTCAGGAGCAGTTATTTTTTAAAAAAATGCAAGTGGCGTCCATTATCGAGTTAATTAGAGAGACTAATTGTGTTCCCGCTCGTATATTAGCGCATTCACTTGATAAAACGAGTTAGGGCGTTTAATTTAGGCTCTGGGGCTCTGTTACACGTGTCAAATTAGTACTCCTCTCCTGCTATACTTAGATAGGTTACGTTACTTTGTGCCACTTATGAAAATGAAATCCCCTAAGTTAATTTGGTACGATACGCTAACAATGGAGTGAAGATCACTTTTATATTTTTATCTAATGTGTAAAGTGTAACATTTTTTTTTAATAATCTCTACTATTTCAAGTGTTGCAAATTCATCCTATATTCCAGTAATTGTTTTATGCATAAACGTCGTAAAAAACAAAATTGAATAAACCTTATTTAAATTTTAAGTAGCCTAATCTATCATCAAATATTCCCTGTATCGTTCTCAATTTTCAGCTCCGAGGCTCCGACAAATATGCAAACAAATCCCCTGAGCTTGTTCTATCACAGAATGACGTCTAATTATTCCGACACGAAATAACAACTGCCTATTAAATAGACAAAAAGAAGTAGCACGCCCTCACACGACACTTCTCTGCATAAAAGTGGAGCTATATTTAACGAGCCCTCTGTGAAAAAATAAGAAAGTCGGCTAAAAAACAAACTGTTAAAGCATAAATCACTTCAAAGGCTGCGACGGCACATTTTTAAGACAATTTAAAGACGAGCAAACATGCAACGAGAGGAGGGTTTATGTTCAATTACTCTCGAATAATATAAAAGGCGAAGGTCGTGTGAAGTTGGCGCTCGAACGGGGAGTTTCAAATCCACCCCCTCCGTAATTTAATAGTAATAGTAATAGTAATATAATTAAAACAAATATTTCTTTTGCTACATCGTGGCATAATGAGATTCTTTTTAGTAAATAAAAAAATAAGTTCTTAGCTCCGTCCTATAGCGTTCACAAAGGGATTTGGGAGAAGATCTTAGAATTCACAAATGCGTACTGTAATGTATAGTTTATGAGAATGGTTCGGTTGTCCAAGTCTTTGTTTTGCGTTGTTTGCGGTAAAGAGCTAGCAGTCTTCTTGAAACACAATGGACGATTATGTTTGCGTACAGTCCGTTCAATAAAAGAAGCTCCCGACATGCGGTTTATTCTTTCGGAAACTACGGTACGCCAACTGATACAATGTTTTCTTATTTTCGGTTAGCAAGTTTTTATTGCTTTTTCTTTCTCCTCGTGGATGTAAACAAACGTCAGCAAAACCAACTTATTCGTTGATTTTTGCAATAAGTAATTGATTTGAAATATGTAAGGTTTAAACAAGAAGACTTATTGATCAAATTTAGATTCAAACATACATAAATTTGTAGTTTAATTTTATAACCGCCTGAATTTTTATAAGACGAATAACTACTTAAAATTTAAATTGATTCGAACTCAATGTTTTTTGACCGTAGATTAGGTTTAACTGGGGTGGAATTCGTTTAATGAAAGGCAAACGAAAGCGGCGATTATCCGCAAATATGGCCAAGGTCGGCACTAACTAGGGCGATCGCGGTCGTTTGTGGATTTCTTGCCAAACAGTAGAACGCCACTGCTTTCTTGCAGGCAAATGCAACAAATGTTTCTTGTGAATGTGTAACTTTGAGTACTTCATGATTAAGGTATTTGGTGATTTGTAAATATAAAAAAATTAAGCTGGACAAATAAAGGTACAATTGACATCAGTTACTGTTACTGTAATTATATTACCGTAATTTAAACTACTGGCTCAGGATGTTACACATTAATATAGTGTTAATTCTGTGATGATTTTTGTATTTAGATTCAATCAGTAGCCCTGTTGTAATCTTAACTCATTATAATAACAGTTGACGTTATTTATGTAAAAACGAGTATTGTTACTTTATCGAATAACGTTATCGCTATCGCTATTTAAAAATGGCAACACTGGCTGCCCCTTCCCTTCTTATTTTCTGACTTGCGGAGTGCACTCGAAAGGCGAGCAGTCTAGTGCTGACCGCCGAAGCGAAAGGTTAAGGGAAGGAACCTATGTTAAAATATAGTTATAATTATTGATGTGGCTAGAGATAGTGATTTGTATCAAAGATAAGTGTGTTGATCGAATAAAGAACTTTATAAACTCAACCGAGTTTGATTCGCGACACGTCGGAAGTGGAAGAGGAAACCTTCAGCTCACAAAGGGTATGTATGTACTATTATTTTCAAATGATAAGAGCAAGTAATATTATTTAATAAAATTTTCTTGAAGATAACGCCATAAATACCACGATAGGATAGCATTGGTTGGGATAATATTTGCTGCGGTTAAGCTGTTGCACTATTATCCTGACTAAATTGTGTTACGTTTCTAACTGGCCATTTGGTCAAGGCTACTCCTTGATAATGTTCAGTGGATACGAGACACGAGTAAGTACGTGCAACTAAATAGCTAAATATAATAAATGACCTCAGTAGTTCCTTCATCCTAATAGGAAATACGAAAAGAAATAGGTATTAAATATTATCATGTCACTGCCTATTGTAGGTAGCTATGTTTAGATGATTGAGAATAACCGTTCAACCTGCAACTGTTCTAGGGCTAATATTTTTGTGTTCATAAATAATTATACCTACAATAAATAAATAAAACTTTATTTCAGACTTTGCATTCATAATTTGTTAACAGACTTATAAACTATGTTAGTGAGTTCAACAATTGTGTGTTTTTAATCAATTGTGTAAAATTTCAACCAATTCAATCCAATTTAATTATAAACATTCGAATCATTTCTTATTTCAATTCAATTTCGTTTGTTATATGACTTGAATTGAGTGCCCTTTAGGGTATATAATTTGTTAATACACCCATTGATTATGTAAGTGAGTTAAATAATACTGAGTTTTTTATATTTATTAAACTGAGTTCAATTTAAACCAACTCAAGTAAATTAAATTAGAATCATTTGACTTTTACTTCAATTCCATTTGATATGACTTGATATAAAGGCTTTTTAGGTAAATGACTTATTGCCAATTCAACCCAATTAAAATTCATATACATTTTTATTTTAAATTCGAATTCATTCAATATATAACTTGAAATAAAGGCCATAGTGTCAGATTTTACAAAGTAGTTTTAGCGGCCAGGTGTGTCGCGTGGACCAAATGTGTCCTTAAGGAGCGGCCAGGTCTGTCGCATGGGCCAAGTGTGTCCTTATGTAGCGACCAGGTGTGTCGCATGGACCAAGTGTGTCCTCAAATAGCGGCCAGGTGTGTCGCGTGGACCAAGTGTGTCCTTAAATAGCGGCCAGGTGTGTCGCGTGGACCAAGTGTGTCCTCAAATAGCGGCCAGGTGTGTCGCGTGGACCAAGTGTGTCCTCAAATAGCGGCCAGGTGTGTCGCGTGGACCAAGTCTGTCCTTAGGTAGCGGCCAAGAGTGTCGCTTGGGCCTAGTGTGTCCATAGTTCTGTACATTTAATTATTCAAAAGCAGCAGAAGTGACCAAGTCAGTCAATCAATCAACAAAATTCATTTATTGTGTAATACATGTACATTAGTTATGTACATGTAAGTTATGTATAGTAGCTATGTATTTTCCTCGATTAGATCGGGCCATTTGTGCCATGAAAGAGCTATGTATGTTTTACAAAAGGTCAAGTCTAACTGTGAATTCTTTTACTAGAAATTTTCATTAGCAACGATCATGTGAGCCATATAGGCGCTCTTACTTGCGTTCAGGATTATTTGCAACATTATTCCTTTACTAAAATTATGCTCTAATAAATGAATAGACTCCATAGTAATTAGATTTAAAGATATTTATTCTCATAAATACATACAGTTCATTTACAAAGATAATTATTGAAACCATAACTTAGTAAATAAATACCATATCCAAAATATGATTTTGTTGATAACAACACTAATGCTGGTATTCTTTTTCTTCCGAGGTGATGAGACTGAAGAGCACGAGACCAAACCAGGCTGGTTGGGCCTAAAAAGACGAAAGAGCTCGCGATCGAGGTTGAGGACATCGACATCTTCTAAAGGAAGTCACAAATCAAAAGTACCCTTTCGGCGTCACCAACGCTCGAAACCGTCGAGTCACCTGAAATTACCGTTTCACACAATCCGAAGTGACTGTTTGGCTCCGATCACAAAAAGAAAAAAGAACAACTACTGTTTTAATTGTAATATTCATTCATTGAATAAGTCCTTGTACACACAATTCTGATATTTTTCGCAGAGGTTTATCTTGATTCCCGTCGTTTTAGAACCATTGCAGCGTTCGTGGTCGCGGGTAGGCTAGGATGTTATTTATCCAAAAGAAAATAATATCATCACTTCTTCTTAGTAGAATGGGTTATTTTGTTGCGATTGAGTACAGAATTTTGAATATATGTACAGTCCGACAGCACATCAAATTACCCACTTTTGTTGCAAACTTAACCTTATTGCAATTGCATAAGATACCGCACGTTTTACCTTTACGTGCTGTTTTCCGTAAAACTGATAATTTTGGTAAATGTATAATCGCTCCCACAGACCTAATATACTAAGTTGACTTTGCGAAAAATACCGCGCATTTATCACGATCATGAGAAAAATATACCTATTGAAACACGATGTCAGTAAATTCTTACTTGAATTAACGTTGACTTAATTATTTCAAAACAAAGATTTAATTAATTCATTGACGCGGTGATTTTATTGTCGGCTAACTTAAACGCCATTAAAGTCGCGTAACGCGTTATAATGCAGTTCGTTTACATTCATAGAAAATACCCTTACTTCCTCTACATAAATTGTTCTGTCGTTTTAACCATACTAGAACTTTAAAGGGTAGCAGATTCCGTTGCAATTTTGAAAGCGCAGTTAACCGCCAAACTTGTAAGACATAAAATGAATATAAAAAGTTTATAAATTATCATTTATTTAATGAAAGAAATACACAGAAGATAAATAATTAATTACAAACTTAACATCGCTCGCTACATGTAAGTAAAACAATTTTATAGGTAAGTTTTACCTGTTAATAAACTGTGGAGTAATTACATTAATTTTGGGACAGATGGTCCTAAACTTATACATATTAATATTAATTTATGACTTCTATAAATATTTAGGAATCAAATAACTTACTACATATTTCTGTAATACTGCACAAACAATAAAAAATAAATAATTGAAATTATACATCAATAACGAGCTTCGGTAGGTATACTTTACTTATTAAATAACCATCTTATAAGTATTCCTGACTAGTAGACAGTCAGTTATACATAAATTAATGTATCCTCAATGTCTACATAAATTTGTTTTAAATGACATTGTTTATCTATAAATCATTACTCCGACAATTTGTAAAAACATTTGTTTTGTAATATTATTTTTACACTTATTGTCTTTTAGCACTTTTATTATATACGTCTGTCTAGTTTTCGCTCAATCTAGTACTTACGTAAGAGACGAAAGGCATTGTCGCGGGTCAGGGTGCCCTTAAAGAATAATATATTTTTTTTGTTAGGAAAAATAAAATCATATGCGGGCCAGTTTTCAAAAAAAAATGAGTCCTCTTTCTATGTTATTGTTTGATGCTCTGTTAAAATATTATCACTTAAAACGAGGTGACCTTACATAATATACTAATCATTGACTTCAAAAGAAATATATTTTCATATATGAATTTTATATTGACGCCAAACACGACGTTTGCTCTGCAATATGCTTGGGTTTGGAATAACTAAAGACGCGTTGTAATACATTTAAATGGGGACTAGGGACGTCTACACGCCAAAACGTAAATAGGAGACCGTGATCTCATAGGTCAATTAATGAATAATTATGCACAAAAGCTTTATTTCAAAACTGGTTTTTATTCTAGTTCCCCACTTTGATATTTTTCTGTATTCTTGGCAATATCATGCCGTTTATTATTATTTTTTACATGTAACAGCATAATATCGTTGAGTTTACTTTGCTGAGTAAATTGTATTTGTAGTAGGGCTTAATTATTAATGTCATTTGACTATTAAATCTAACCTCAATTCTATTTAAATTATTTGTATAATGATTAATAAAGTGAAGTAAGTACTTGTTCCTACTACTAAATAAAAACCACATCTTCATGTTCTGTTCGTATATAATTAACAAATATGTATTAATATGGGCCCTTTAATATTGAATTTTTCTCATGCGGACACACATAATATTAGGGAAAGTTAAACTACAAAGTAATATTTTATGGTAACAATAAATTGAAAGATCATAAGAGATTATATAAGTCACTCAGATAATATAATAATAATAATGATCCCTTAAATGAATGTATCTCTGTAAACAGTCTTTATAAGAGATTGAGATTCTATTTAATTGCAATAAAAAACAAACAACGAGTTATTAATAATATACATAATAGCTTAATTCTACTTGTATGACTTTAAGTGCTAAGATTCATAACTTTCATTATTGATATGTGCCACGCAAATTACGAAATTTAACTTTTAAAAAAAAGTTATCTAAGTAGCTTCAATAATTCTTGATTATGTTCTCCCCGATTAACAAGTGACGTTTATTATGGATGCTTTACTGATTTTCTTAATATCTATCTCAATACATAGGTTTATATCCTAATACATTACTTAATATGAAAAATTCAAATCATGAGACTGTGTTTCAGAAAGAAACTTTATTGTTTTCTCCTTATTATTTTATTTACTTTATACATATTATCATTATACAAATTGTGAACTATTATCATATTGCTGAATGCACCGTTCAGTCATTCCTTTAAGTTATTCAAAAATTGAATTAGATGCTAGAAAATGACGATAATAGAAATTAAAGACTCGAAAACATATTGTAATGGAGTATAATGATGTTATTTGTAGAAACGAGGTATTAATTTGACAACCTCCGTGGTGTAGTGGCTAGGCACGCTTGTTTCAAGGCGTCGCCGCTCTTAGTTCCCGGGTTCGATTCCCGGTCGGGTCAATATAGATATCAAAATTTTCTATATTGTCTTAGGTCTGGGTGTTGTGGTACCAACTTTGTGTCTGATTTTCATAACACTGAACAATGTATGTGATTGGTGTCCAATAATTTGTTTTTTACTTACTTGACTGATATATTACTTTCAAAATCAACTGTTGTTTATGTAGATAAGGTCTCTTTAAAGTTAGGATCTTAAAACTACAAAAAGTTACCAATAAATTTCATTCATTCATCAATTTAAAAGTCAATTAAGTTAGAGATTCTTTCCATTTTGTTATCTTAAAATCAGATGTTTTTTTTTTAAATTCCTATTAAATATATAAGAACATAATAGATTGTTAATAAATAAAATGGCTTCGATAAATGACCCTTTGTCATTCATAGACAGGAGTAAAAAAAAAACATTAGTTTCATTAATATTTACGATTGCGATCATAATTATAATAAAATAACCATACTTAACCTTTTAGCCTTTAAAACGAAATAACCATGAAATTATAGGTACATAATAGGTTATGAACCCGGTAACATAAAAGATATAAGATGTATAAAATGTTCGTTGCCGCAAGTCTTACAAGACACTGGATTAATACTTCACCCTTGATAAAGCATAATCAATCTAAAGATTCAATAGATCAATCGATATTGGTCAAGTAAACCAAAAAAAAATTTAAAATGATAAAAAGTACTAGAAATGTGATAATTGCTATTAATAAGAATATTTTGTAATTATGTATTACTGAGTGAACTCAACAGTATAATTGTAGCATAACCTTTATTTCTTGTTAGACTTAAATGCCGAATGTGATGATTTTATAATGTGTACTCAACAGCTTAATTTTGGCATAATCTTTATTGCTTGTAATATGATAAATGTAGTATGCTGTAGTAGTATTGATATAAATGCGCCATTGTAAATATTTTATAAAATGCACCAGGAGGTGCATTAGGTCGGATGGCCGAATGTGATGATTTTTGTATTTAGATTCAATCAGTAGCCCTGTTGTAATCTTAACTCATTATAATAACAGTTGACGTTATTTATGTAAAAACGAGTATTGTTACTTTATCGAATAACGTTATCGCTATCGCTATTTAAAAATGGCAACACTGGCTGCCCCTTCCCTTCTTATTTTCTGACTTGCGGAGTGCACTCGAAAGGCGAGCAGTCTAGTGCTGATCGCCGAAGCGAAAGGTTAAGGGAAGGAACCTATGTTAAAATATAGTTATAATTATTGATGTGGCTAGAGATAGTGATTTGTATCAAAGATAAGTGTGTTGATCGAATAAAGAACTTTATAAACTCAACCGAGTTTGATTCGCGACAATTCTATGAATCGTAAATAATAAACAACGTAATTAAAAGATAAGCAAATATAAACAAAGTAATAACATAAAAACAAAGTTCTCTAAATAAAAGTTTTTACAATCACTTTGATAACATATCAACATAAAGGTAATCCAATATTCTCAAAGCAAAATAGAAGTATGCTCATACATTCAGTTTACAGACAGCATATATGTCTACATGTACTCATTAAACAAATAGAGCACATTAATGAGAGGTTCAAATTGGTGTTTACTAAAGTCACACAAACAACACTGCTGGCATTCAGAACACTGACAATATTGCAAACTATTGGTTCAATCTTACAGTACATTCAAACGAAACATTAATTTGAATTAGTAACAAGATGGCGAGGATAACATCTAAAGTTTGATACAGTCGGCCCCGCAAAGCAACATACGAAAACGTTGTAATTCTGACCTTATTCTTGCGTAAAATGTACATTTTAGTCAAGTGATTCAAGCGGCGGTCTGTTCTGTTCAGATGTTATCTAAATTATAAGAGGCACTTTGTATTCGAAGGGCAATGTTTCAGGGACTCGGTACAAACCGTACAAAAACCTATAAAATGGCTCAGAGTACAGATGGATCACGCAAGCCGAAAAAGATGTTCTGCGCCTTAAAATAATAAGCCAAATAAATTATTACTTGAGTGCTTTGTACTGTGTACAGAATGAAGATTATGTAACGCGCCTGTAACATATACCAGTATAGATAATGAAGTGCATAATTTTTGATGGTTGATACACAATCTAAGTTTCATAATAAATATATATTGTTAGACGGATAATCGATAATGGCATTACTATGGTAGACAACACTAGCACTCATGAACAGTACTAGACCTGTCAAATAGATCTTGTTTGACATTACATTGATTGTTGTGGAATTGTCCCTCGTAATTTGACTTACTGCATTGATTATTGTATAATTAGTAACTTAGTTATGAATTAAAAATATTCTTCAACACACCGAGTTTATCTCTTTCAATATACATAAAAAGTATTAAAATCGGGATAATACTATTCATGCACAAGTCTTCTTGGAAGTTTTCCATTTCAATAGAAAATATTAGAACATACACGAAGGCATTAATGAAAGCTGCGTTTTCGTCCACAAATCCCTTAAAAGGCGCACTGTGCTTAGTACTACAAGAACAGGTTCGCAGCATATTCGAAGACGAATGTTTGCAAAGGACGGATTTCGCCCCGTCTGTTACACGAAATTGCCAATAATAAAGTAACGAGTAGAAAACTGTTTCGCGACAGATTTGATTGATTCGATTTAGTTTTGCGTGCAAAGAGAAGGCACTGCAAACTTATTTACCAGATGAGTTATTACCAGAACTTGTTTAATAAAATGTTTTTAACGAAATGCGATGGTTAAAAGATGAAGCTAAATTAGATTTAAGCCTATCAAGTTGCGTAAAATAAAACCAAATAGATTCTAATAAGACGTAAAGACACTGTGAGTGTTCAAAACGTATAAATCATCAAAATAAATATCTAGGGTTTTTTTTACACAGGACGCGTTAAATTCAATTATTTTGCGATGGATAGACGGACGCACTGTCTTTTCATTACATTACAATAACAGAGATTAGGCAGGACGGACTTATAGTTTTCTATTATCATATCAGCTAAGTGCAGCTCGAAAATCGTATATCTTTAGCTGTTTAAAGTACTTCGAATTCATCAGGACCGGTATTGTAATGAAAGTTTTCATCTCTCAAACAAAATTTAAGACTCACGTACTAAATATCGATCAGAGCTATAAGACTAAAGTAATAAAAAATAACTGCTTACATTTTCTAGACATGTCTTTGATGTGTTTCTAAGTGTGATTAGTTTTGCAGATGAAGGGCTCTTTACGCGTTGTTAACTTGATTTTACCGAGAAAATTATTATTTTATAAAGAATCCCCTCGGCGGATCATATTTGCCCTTAATAAGAATATCTTTTATTTAGGTCTTGTTGGGGTCATTAGACGTGAACGTGATGCGAGATTTATCTCAGGGCAGTCTGGATAGGTCGTTAATAATTCTGCTTGATATTTTACTCCAGATATTTTGTGTTTAGGTTTAGGGTACAGTAGGAAAAATACACAATAAAATACATTTAATGTATGCTAGTCACACACCTACACAGCACACTATATTAGAGATATAGTCAGCTATAGTAGATTAGTACAAGCGAGATGCTTATGACACTGACACGGCTCAGTAGACTACACGTAGACTACACCTTATAATACAGGGTGCTGTTTTGGTCAGTGACGTCCAACTCAGGGATGATAATATGAGTTATGCTTATTCTAAAAAAAAATGATTTCTTTCAATTCTGAGCAAGTTTTATACAAGAAAACCTATTCACAACATTTAAAAAAATACAAAACGAATGGGGAAACTCGCATCCTTGCGCGTAGCGAGCGCGTATCTACGAAATACTACGCCGTAGCTAGTAAGCTACGAAGAGGCTACCTGGTGATGATAGTTTTGACTCGATCGCTGTATATCGCATTAATAAATAGATTTTGTGGGTTTTTACATTTCATTTTTTTTTTTTAAATATTGCAGTATGTTTATCATCGTATTATACTTAGTTATCTTTATCGCTATTTTCTTTTCTTTTCTTGCCTCTATAACTTTACTTGCACCGCCTGTATTTATATTTTTCTCTGTTCAGACCTATGGTAGACTGGTAGAGAATGCTTTTGGCATTAAGTCCGCCATATGTACAATTTTATGTCTTGTGCATGAAGTTTTAAATAAATAAATAAATATTTTTTGGCATCAGTATCGTTTGTACAGCCACCCCCGAGTCGCTCTTCGCTGACCAAAACAACATCCTGAATAAAGAGAGTATGTACTCACGTCCGAGCGGTGGCCGCGCAGGTTGTAATTAGTGCGCAGAGGCAGCTCGTGCGGGCGCCGCGCGTGCGACGACGTGAACGTCACGCCGACGACTCCGCGCACGTTGCCCGTCGCCAGCCAGCCTTCTTGGTAGTAGTTGTTGCGATTCAACTTCCAACCCTCCTCCTGTGCAAATAATAAATCACATACTAACTCAATTTATAGAGGTTTAAAAAAAGTATTGGAAACCAATCACATACATTGCTCTGATCCCAAAGTAAGTAGCTAATGCACTTGTGTTATGGAAATCAGACACAACGGTGGTACCACAAAACCCAGACCCGAGACAATATAGAAAATTTTGATTTCTATATTAACCCGACCGGGAATCGTACCCAGGACCACGGAGCGGCGACGCCTTTAAACTAGCGTGCTTAGCCACTACACCACGGAGGTCGTCAAAAGTAAACTGACACTAGAGATGCGATAGCGAAGAAGTTATTTGTACATGAATTCTAGACGGCTTGCTTTTGGCTGAAGACCGATGAAGTACGAGTATACTACTCACGCACGAATGAAGATAACTAATTTAGATACAGGTGCAATGATCACTGTTCGTAAGAAATTACTGACACGTTAACCCCAGCCCAGATCAAATAAACGCACGCTTTTTTATGAAAAATAAGTAAAAAGTATATCTCGTACATATGGATGTCACGAACGCCTTAATATACAAAGTTTTAATAACCTATCAAAGATATTTAGCACATTTCATAAAGCCCTCTACGTTGAAGTATCAAAAGCTTACGAGGCTTTGTTAACCACGGTTCAATTGATGACAAATTACTACGACCGCTGTTCTAAATTTACCTATTATGATACAAGGTCTTATTAATTACATAGAAACTTGGAATTAGTAACATCGAGGTGCCTGTCGGAAGATTGGTTGAGCCGTATAAGATTCTATGAGGTAAGTGTGAGCCCAACTTCAATCGTTTCAAGAGCATGTGATGCTCAAGGGTGGTAGTATGGTGGTGTTTCTTTACAAATTGTACTATTACATTTCTAACCTTATTTTTCGTTCTTTGAGTTAAACAACCTAGCTATCTCATTCCCTTAATAAGAATCCTGTCTCACGTAGCGCTGAACATCCAAAGCTAAAATCAGGCAATTTGATTCCGAAGTGTTTTCAATGACGTAGCAGCTTCGGCGCTACGAAGTTGCTACGGAAACTCTACGAAAGGTACAGCGAATATATTCTCGGAGAAATTTTAAATCGGAAATAAACACGTCGCCTCTCTTAAAATTCTATCGGAACTGAGGAAACCAGTTTAAGGGTCGAAGGTGTTACTCAAGGCAATGTCGAAAGTTATAAGAGTATGCTATAGAAACTTGCAAAGGGTTCTGTCAAGCTTGAAAGTATTTCCGGAACTTTGTATTTAGTACTGTGAATGATTGAAAGTCATCAAACTTTATAAAACTCTTAACACATTATGTAAAACATTTTATGGGCGTCATTTACTACGTGACGTCATAAGTATTGTTGTTGTAGTGTCATCATAGTAAAATCTCAGTATGTACCATTTACAAAAGAGGTATGTTTAGTGGATCTACTACTGAGGTAAAAAGTTAGACGTGATATGAAGAAGGTTCAACACGTGCCCTTTTACTTGCATGTTTGTACGAAAATATCTCACAATAAATTATGCGCGTACTTTTTATGATCATGGCTCTTTTAGCAGTAACTCTCGTAAAAAATACTTTAGTTTTTGTAAAAAAAAATTCGATTTGAGTACAATTGCACATAGAAAATACAGAGTTCAATTGTTGAACTGTAAATATAAGGTTCCAAATCTTGTTAAATATTAAAATAGTTAGATACGGGATTGCTACCATGTACCTTATTATTTATGAGTTTCCGATATTTCGGCACTGTTGCAAACGCCATGATCACGGAGTTACATTTAAATTTAAAACATTATATTGTTAAATATATCGAAGTCAGATAATTTTTAACGAATTTTTAACTACCTGTAAGTACAACTACCAGCAGCAATCCCTTATCCCAGGAAGCGATCGTGATTGCGCGTGAAACATACAAGATGACAGGCCGGACCGGAGATCGAACGCGAAATTGGCAATTGGCCAGATATTACGCCGCCATCGCCAATAGCCATTAATCCAGCTATCGTCAATTAGTTCTGATTTCTTACCGCTAACGTTCGACGATGCAACAGGTCTATAGGAAATGCGTAGCGTTAGAGGAAACGCCCCCATAGACGTGCGATTGGGTTGTTACTTTCTAGTTATGAAAGAACTCAACGACATTAATTTGAATGCTCGTATTCGTTGATTAGTGATCGGATGGGAATTTGAATAAAATATGCTTTCTGAGATTATTTTATTTAGCCTAGCGAATCCGAGGTAAGATCTTAATATCTTTTTTTTACAAAAGCTGCTTTTACGTGTTGAAGGAATCTTTAAGATATTTTTTGTTTTTTGCATAGTAAGTCAACCGTATTGTTGCTTTTAAGTCTAAAAAGAATATTTACCGAAACAAATACATCAGTGATTCCAGTTTGATAGTCAGTTGCTGTTTATTGGGACTGTACGCGACGACGCGACAGCTTAACAAACTATTGGCGGTCTAGAAATGACAAATAGCTGGCTGTCGATACGAAAAGTAACTAAACTGAAGTTATTTCAATGAAATATTGTATTACCTATTATTCTATATAATTACGTTAAGCTCCAGTGTCGATTTTTACTCAATATCAAATAAAATGCGCGGCTACATTTTTTTTTTCCAAAATTGCTAGAGAAATGTTGACAGAAGTCCGCCAATTTAGTCATTTTTTTTGGTCACTGCGAGCTCTGTCATCGATTCGGGTTCTCCCACTACTTCACACCCAGCGAATAGGCAAAAGAAAATTAAGAGAAAGTTTAGTTTAGCAACATCGCCACCAGCTGCGAGATTGCTTTCACAGAATAACACCTTTCCGCCTGAGCTCCGAGCAATAAACATTTCGCTAGCAGCGGAAAGATGTTTTTATTCCATCATAAAACATAGCAAGGAAAAAGATAATCTTGTCTACACATAAATTAATGATTAGAAACTGGGATCTTAATCTTCAAGTAAGATCTTTACAGAATACCTGCTAAAATATTTATTAAAGGAAAGCACGAAAGAACGGTAATTTTAAACATTTTTTTTCTAGAATAATACTTTAGGAAATATTTAGGATTGAATTATTTAGACAAGGTGGAACCAAGGTTTATGACAACTTTCAAAAACTTAACAGATCCATTTATTTCATAATACGAGTACAATTAGCAACAAAACAAAACCTGAAACTTCCGAAACCTAGCTTTCAAACTAATTTTTGAAACCATTCCCGAACCTAATTTCACGATTCGCGAATCACGACCGAATTGTCACTGTTTCATGTTCTGGAGCCACTAATTAGCTCCAGTATGTGTCTGCAATGTCTGATGGAAATACAGCTAGGGAAAATTAGTGGACTTTATTCAGTCCCACAGACTATGCATCTAATTAGACAACGCGATTCTTTGCGTGTATAAAACATACAAAATGGCGTCATCAAAAAGCATTTCTCAACTTTACACTCCCATTGACGTGTTCTACACACCATTACCTATAAATCCTTAAATCAGTCAAATTCCGACCTGTATGAATTTGTATGGAATTTGTACGTTATAATGTGCACACTTTCTTCTCCATACTGATTCAGAAGCCGACTAAACTATCGGACGATAAAAAGTCTGCAGTCTGCACGGGGTCTAAGCATTCCAGATCGACGGATGCAATTATCGATCATTACATCGATTTCTTATAAGTTGGAACGCATCGATTTCATACAGCCGAAGTAACTTGTATTATCTACTCAGATACATGTCTGTGTTACCGTCCCTATAATTAGTATTCGCAGATTGTAGTCCTCTCTCTTAATTTAAATGAAAACAATGGAATTAGCGGACACGAGAGGGCTTGTTTGAATGGAGTTCATAATTGGTTAGTGGACAAAGCAGGCGAACGGCCGCGGCGCGTGACCATTTGACCATCACTAATGAACGGGCTAAACTCACACCTATAATGCATTAGTTTCTGCGCTACTACGAAGAGCAGTTAAAGTGATCCAGTTTATTTTATTTTTCACAAGTAATTAAAGAAAGAAGTTAATTTAGTTTATTTTCCAAAGGTAACACAATTTTATTTGGTATAAATTAAGTATGATGACCTCCGTGGTCGAGTGGCTTGCACGCTGGTTTCAATCGTCGCCATCTCGTGAGGTTCCGGGTTCGATTCCCGGTCGGGTCAATGTAGAAGACGATCTTTTCTACATTGTCTCGGGTCTGGGTGTTGTGGTACCACCATTGTGTCTGATTTCCTTAACACAAGTGCATTGGCTACTTACTTTGGGATCGGAGCAATGTATGTGATTGGTGTCCAATTTATTTATTATTTATTTATTTATCTGCCGACAAACTGGTGCATCAGTTTGACGGCAGATACGAATACGATAGATAGAAGACAACTTTGTTATTTTGACTGTTTCAGCGCAGTTCACGGTTATCGACGACAACGACGAAAAATCCTATCTTGAAACCATTCAAAGGAGAAAGGATTTTTCTAGTTATAGACCGACTATAGCTGTTGCCGACTAACCGAATAATCCGTTTACAAATGCCGAGTAGTCGGCAACGCCGATCATAGTAATGCTCTACAAGACATAAAAAATCGCTTAAATAGCGTTTTTTTCATTCAAATAGTCAATGGTTAATTAAAGATTTTAAGTAAATTATGTTAAAGAAAGCTACTTAATCTGAAAGTAAAACGTTTTTTCACTAACAAGCTAATTTAATAAACTATGAAGTCATCTATACTAATATTATAAAGCTGAAGAGTTTGTTTGTTTGTTTGTTTGAACGCGCTAATCTCAAAAACTACTGGCCCGATTTGAAAAATTATTTTTACGTTGGATAGTCCATTTATCGAGGAAGGCTTTAGGCTATATAACATAAAGATACGACTCATAAGACCACAGCAGAAATGAAAAATGTTGCGAAAACGGGAGAAAGATATTCCTTTTGAGAGCTTCCGCTGCATACGCTGCGGAAACCGCTTAAGTTACACAAAAATCATGTATGACAGGATTGTTCAGCATTAAGAGTTCTATAATAAAGTCCGCGACAGCATATGTCTATCTTTTATGGTTGACTTACTACAACCTTTTTTATGTTAATAAATTTGTAAAAAAAATAATGCATTATTTTTAGAGGTGTATTATACACACAGGTATTTATTCTTATCAAAATAAATACATTCATCATCACGAGCATTTCATTTAGAACCAAGTTGCCCTTTATATCATTTGATTTCAATAAATATCTTAGGAGCTATCACAGTTTTAACATAACTCCGCACCAAAATAATGTTCGCAGCTTAAGTACAACGTGCGTTTGCGCTAATCTATACTAATATTATAAAGCTGAAGAGTTTGTTTGTTTGTTTGTTTGTTTGTTTGTTTGTTTGAACGCGCTAATCTCAAAAACTACTGACCCGATTTGAAAAATTATTTTTACGTTGCATAGGCCATTTATCGAGGAAGGCTTTAGGCTATATAACATAAAGATACGACTCATAAGACCACAGCAGCAATGAAAAATGTTGCGAAAACGGGAGAAAGATATTCCTTTTGAGAGCTTCCGCTGCGTACGCTACGGAAACCGCTTAAGTTACAAAAAAATCATGTATGACAGGATTGTTCAGCATTAAGAGTTCTATAATAAAGTCCGCGACAGCATATGTCTATCTTCTATGGTTGACTTACTACAACCTCTTTTATGTTAATAAATTTGTAAAAAAATAATGCATTATTTTTAGAGGTGTATTATACACACAGGTATTTATTCTTATCAAAATAAATACATTCATCATCACGAGCATTTCATTTAGAACCAGGTTGCCCTTTATATCATTTGATTTCAATAAATATCTTAGGAGCTATCACAGTTTTAACATAACTCCGCACCAAAATAATGTTCGCAGCTTAAGTACAACGTGCGCTTGCGCTAATATATTATAAAGTTGAAGAGTTTGTTTGTTTGAACGCGCTTATCTCAGGAACTGCTGGACCGATTTGAAAAAATATTTCTGTGTTGGATAGCTTATTTATCGAGAAAGGCTTTAGGATATAAAACATGACGCTGCGACGGGAGGGGAGGGAGCAAACTCAAAACGCGCGGACGAAGTCGCGGGGGACCGCTAGTATATTATGAAGCTGAAGAGTTTGTTTGTTTGAACGCGCTTATCTCAGGAACTGCTGGACTGATTTGAAAAAATATTTCTGTGTTGGATAGCTTATTTATCGAGAAAGGCTTTAGGATATAAAACATGACGCTGCGACGGGAGGGGAGGGAGCAAACTCAAAACGCGCGGACGAAGTCGCGGGGGACCGCTAGTGTAGGTATAAAATGTAGGCAGTCACCTACCACAAGTCCAATAAACTCGATTAATCACTTGGATTGACTGTACGTGATAATTTTATGAAATACATTGTTATGGTGAATCCTTGACTTAGATAACTTATCACTTTGGCAACAATGGGACCAAAGTAGAAGTGATTCTCACGAATAGTTTACGAGTTACGTTTGTTACATAAAAATAATCCGACAATTAATAAGCTGCGAAGCCTATTAAAATATAAGCTAATTTTTTTTTGTTCTTTCCGACTTACTGGCATTATTAATAAACAAATAATACTGGACACCAATCACATACATGACTCTGATCCCAAAGTAAGTAGATATAGCACTTGTGTTATGGAAAGAAGAAACAACTGTGGTACCACAACACCCAGACCCGAGACAATGTAGAAAGTTATGATTTCATTGACATTGACCCGACTGGGAATCGAACCCGGAACCTCAAAGCGGCTACTCCTTGAAACCCAGCGTGTTTAGCCACTACACCACGGAGGCCGTCATTACCGACTAGTCGGGAAACAATGTCGAACAGTCTGCTTTCTCAACCAGTCGGTCTATCCCTAGATTTGACCAGGGGGGCAATTCTCGCGCAATTCGTATACAAAAAAGTTCACCGAACGAATTTTCTTTGTCGACGAAAAAATGGTTTTTGATTTGCCAGAGTCACGATTTCGATGTATTTAGATTTTGTTCCTGCGATATTTTTTTACGTGTAGATATTTTACTTGATTTTATTGGTAAAACGGTTAAACTCGCAATCGAATTCCCACACGAAAAAAGTTCGATTGCCGCGAGAATCGGCCTCCTGATATTAAGGAAGTGCTTTTAATGGAAGTACCCTTAGTTCTGTAGACATAATTTATGCTGTTAATTAATTCTGTGTCTACATGTGTTTGTTTGTGTTGAGAAATAAACTTGATTTGACTTGATTTGACATTAATGACAAAAGGGACTTACACATAGTAGTCCTCATAAAAATAGTACTCATAACTATCTCTTTATCTCGATAGAAAAATAAAGTAGTTATAGCACAGGTACAGATACAGAATAGAATATATATATAATTCCAAACATGTAGTTGTAGAGTGTTATATTTCAGGTATGAACTTATAAATATATTACTATTTAATTACAGTATAACTTTCTTATAGATAGCTAGTACAATAGTAATATACATATGCATATAGTAAAATTATGCAGAGGAGAATTGATTACTATAAATACGAGTATCCAGTTAGTTACAATAATGTGTGTGGGTACACCACTTTTGAAATTGTTGCGTCATATAAATAATCCAAGAATAAATCTGCTGGGTTATGTTTAAGAGAGAGATTTCATTGTTTCCTGATGCAACGTTAAATTAATGCTATAAGCTACGACGGTCCGATTTTTTTATTGAGAACGGGCCTTATTTATTGATAACAAAATAAAAGGTTAGCCATTTTCTTTGGAAAATATAATAAAAGTTTAAAGTGACTTTAAAAAGAAAAACAGCGGAAATAAAATCTAAAGTTGCATGTTGTTGTTGCAACACAAAAGCAACGTTGCATGCGCTGCCATACACAATTTCGGGACCAAGTCTCTAGTCAAGCTACCATATTGTCTAGATAAGCGCCTAGCAAAGAAAGAGTTAATGGTATGAAAATCTTCGGATGGTAACAAAGTAAAGGACTAGATACATTTAAGCATATTTAGAGAACAAAGACAGAATTATTCTTTTTAAGATTCAAAAACACAATTTCACAAAATATAGAGTGTATTAAGTTAGAGTATAACATGATGAAGAAAAATAGTTTGGTAATTTTCTTTATTTGACATTTTGACAACCATTTTATTCTCCGAACTTTTGGACCTTGTCTGAACAATATTTGTTATACAGGATTCCATGTACTGAAATTTTATGAGAAAAGTTTGGTCGTTTAGTAACCTACTGCAAGGCTTAGATAGATGAAAAAAGAAAACTCGTAAAACGGGCTCTTTCAAAAAATTCTACATAAACAATCAACTTAAGATCAACACTGTTTAACAAATTAACGTCTTTCTACATTTCGCGGAATGATCAATTAGCACTCGTAGTTTGGTCTATACTCGCTATGTACTTTCAGTCTTGGAATTGGAAGTAATACTTTGAGTATGTATGTACCTGTGTAATTAATTCAACTCCGCTGAAGCAGTATAGTCTGAGTGCTATAAAACAAACAGCTCGCTGGTACATAATAATGTCCTCTTCAATAACAATATTTGGTCTAGACAATGGATGTTTGAGCTCGCACATGACAATCGCGACTTCACCTCGGTCGGATGTGTCTCGCAAATACAAAAGAGTATCCGCAATACGGCACATTTTGTAGCTCTTTTGTAAACGAAAAAACTGTGCCTTCGACGAATTTAGGAGAGGTGTCAGACGTGGAAACGAAAGCAAATAGGTCAAAAGTTGTAGGAGCGAAGGAAAAGTTAATTGAATGGGGCTTTCCCTCCGTAGAGCGAACGTTACGCAGATTAGTATTGCAAGAGGCACTACTAGCCGCCTACAAGTTACAACAAACTACGATTCCGCTCTCGGAAAATCGCTTTCAATCTGCGTAGAGGAGAAATGGAAAATTAATGCAGTGTAATAAGTGCCTTGGGTTTGAGGCAATCGAGCCTTACGCGGCTTGATGGCAGGGCAATTTCTACCTGTAGCCCGCGGGCCGCACAGACCGCGTACGACTCGTGAAAATGTAAAGACAACGTTGTGAAACTAAATTACAATTGGCGTTGAAAATCATCAGTAGAAAGCTGTTAATTTTGTTTATGAATATGGATGAAGCTGCAGAAACCACGCGTTTAATTATAGCATTCAGTGAGTCTGAAAATAATATTTTAATAGTATAAAATAACGTAAATTATAATATTCTGCAGAAGTATGATTTTCTATTACACATTAAACTTATGTTCGAAAAGTTTAATAAATAAATTACCTTTTTAAAATGTTGTCACATCCATGTTTTTTTTACGATAACGTAAATACAATGTAAAACATATTTAAATCTGTTGCTAACTGTCAGGTTCCATAATTAATGGCTTTACAAATTACAAGCAGCAAAAAGGGTACAAATTACCTTATATCGTGAGTAATATGTTTATAACTTCAACAAACATTTGTCACAAGCGCGAGATGCGTGCAACCAATCGCAAGCCATCAAGAATTAAAATTACTATGGCGAGGTTTTCATGTAATAGGTTTGGACTCCTCATGCATAATATAAATGATAGTGAATAAGAAAGCTGATATTTTGTGTAATCCTCACCTCTGGCAGCTCGTCGGGGACCTTGCCCATCCATGACAGCGACAGGATCGTGCAGTCGCACTTCGCGTTTACGTTCCTCTCGAAATGGAGATGCATTGTCGCTTACAAATTAGCACTCAGTTATCGCGAGCCATTTTCACTGAGCAGACACGCGCGGGGCTCGGTTCGGCGGGCTGTGAGCGGACATGTTACACGGAGCGAGCGATATTCGGTTTGGGAGGAAAACGCGAATCGGTCCGGGGTGCGAGGCGCGTCGTGGCGCTCCGCTGACGTGACACGGGGTGACAAGCGGCCTACGGTGTAGGGTGACGGGCCGCGCAGGTATTGATTGCGCGGCCGCGTAGCCTGCGCCCTCTGGCTCCGCGCGCGGAAACCCGGGAAACCCCACGGAAAATCTACCACCGACCGCTGTGGCGCTACGATACGAAAGTTACGTGACTAAGACGAGATTAGCACATCGCGCCGTTATTGTGCACCTTGCATAACGATGAGAATTAATTAATTCCGCAGAATTTATTGCGGTGCACGTTTTATTGGTTATTAGCTACTGCCGTTAATATAAAATCGATAGAGTCACGAAGCAGAAATAGACAGACACAGATACAAAGTACGAATTAAAATGTGATTAGCACCGGCAAAAATAGTAACTTGACCTGAATAAATCCACCCGCACCTGTAACTTTTATCGCTACAGCGATAAATAACAATTATTAAAAATATTGTTGTTTCACTTTTTTGAGGATAAGATTATGAAAAGTAACACGGCGACGCGATTGGGCACGCTTGCCAACGTTTGTAATTCATACAAATGCCCAAGACAAACCGTGCTATTTTAATTTTGGCAAGAGTTTACAGCTCTGCAATGTTTTTGTTATTCGGTTCGTGGTTAAACTACAGAAAACATATGTTATGTGCGATTTCACAAAAGTATGCCCGAAAATATTGGGTCAAAAAGTAAAATATCAACAAAAAAAATATAATAGAATGCCTATGGGATTTTGTTAGGCTGGGCTTTTGTGTGAAAAATACATATTTACGAATATTGTACATTATTTATTGACGGAATAACAAATTATAAAAAACTTAACTAAAACTAGACGTTAGGCGAAATACATCACATGATCGATGGCTATTTAATATATCACAGTGTAATTGAAATTATCACCACATACCGAGGGTTCCTCAGGCTTCCACCTCATCAAAAATTGATTCATAATTGAATTTCTTCCAAGCTCCCCCATGTGGAACCTGCCTTAACTTTGACCGGTAGAGGCACTTTGATCCGTATCGTCTGTTCCATGACCTGCTTTAAGGTGGAGATGAATGTTTCTTTGTTTTCTTCCGGTACTTCGTAGATGAGTTCGTCGTGCATTTGTAAGATGAGCCGCGGCTTGCGGGGGTCGAGCCCGGTGCGCGTGTCTATGGCACACATGGCCGCCTTGGCTATGTCTGCTGCAGAACCTTGGATTGTCGTGTTCACCGCTTGACGCTCCGCTGCACCTAAGAAATGACGGGTTCTTCAAGGATAGTTGTGGCGAGCGGTTGATTAAAATGTTAAAACACAATTTTAATCTCTTTTTAAATATAGGGTATAACAAAATCAACTGCATTCCTTCTCAGTCCATTCTATCGCTAAAACACAACAACTTTTTGTATGGGACCAACATCGTAATCCCAAAAAAATATTTCACTTTCCCATACCAGAGTGCCGATCAGCTGATTCAAGTTTGTATGGAGATTTCGATGTTGGTCCCATACAAAAAGTTGTTGTGTATTAGGCATAGAATCACCACCGAGAAGCAATGCAGTTGATTTTGTTAAACTCTGTATAAATAAGCAAGGTAGCATAAACCTATTTCAGATAAATCTAGAATTCAAGACCATTAGAAATAAGCTAACACATATTTTTGTGGGTGAAACTTAGGAGAAAAGTTCAAACTAGGAATTACAAATCTAACATTTATGCGAATCTAGTCGCGGGAATATTAAAGGAGGTCACAATTTTTTATGCACACTTGTTCAACATATAAAAAGTAAAATTATTCGCCATAAAGATCAAGGTTTTTGTAATTATAGACACGAACGCCATAGTTTGTTTAAAGGTTTACTACAAAATCTAAATAGTTTTTAACTAAACTTCGTTTCAATCCTTTTAAAAAGTGTGTCACTGGATAAAGTGGACTCCCGATAGGAGGTGAAAGTATACCCAAAATTTTTGAAAAAAATACAATTAATTAATATGTATTTTTTTTTTATAAATATTTAACCTTATACCTACAGATATTGACCAATGAAATTTTCATTTCGTGTTGTAGACACTACGTGCAAAAAAAATTTTAGGTCTATTTAGACATATGATAAGCCAAATATGTACATGATAATGGAGATGAAATAACATTTGGTTTAAATTTTTCCATAAGGGCCGTCGGTGCGGTAAGGGTCATAGTACTCATAGTAGTCGTCTTCTTACGTAAATAAGTGAGATCAGAGGGGCAATTCTCGTGCAATTCGTATACGAGAAAAGTTCACCGATCGATTTTTTTTTGTCAAAGAAAATTAGTTTTCGATTTCTCAGGGTCACGATTTCTATGTATTTAGATTTTGTTCGTGCGATAGTTTTTTATGTGTAGACACTTTACTTGATTTTATAGATAAAACGGTGAAACTCGCAATCGAGCTGCGAGAATCGGTATCCAGCTTATTCAATGTTAGCATAAAACCGTTAATTTGCCAGTTTGCCACTTACTTTTTTTTTTGACACACATTACATTCAAATTACATTATTTAAATTAAAAAAACAATTAAAATGATTAATTACTTCTCTTCGAAGGAACCGCGCTGTTGATATCCGGCAAATACCTTCTCCTCTTCATCAGGGTTTCCACATACCCCTTCCTCCTGCAGTCTTCCACCACTGTCTGGGTAAACTGCTTGATGGACGGGTAGGTCTTGTAGAAAGAGTCCATGAACACCGCTGCTTCCACCTCTGAGACGTCGAGGTGGGTGGAAAGGGTCTTGTTGCCCATGCCGTAGAGAATACCGTAGCATAGTTGCTTCGCCTTTTGGCGGAGGTCTTCGTCTACCTGTTATGATATGATGTGGTTATTTGATACCAGCGGTGCCCGGCGACTTTTTGAGTTTGCTCCCGTCGCAGCTTAATGAACTTACTTATAGCCTTACTCTATAAATAAGCTATCCGACACAAAAATATTTTATCAAATTGGTCCAGTAGTTCCTGAGATTAGCGCGTTCAAACAAACTCTTCCGCTTTATAATATTAGTATATATCATAGAATCTTAGTTGCTTAACCGGTGAAGATAAGGTTTTCTGATGGAAAATCTCAGATTCATTTGCTATAAGTTCAGGAGATAATTTCTTATGCTAGGTAATTTGGAATTTATTATTATTGGTTGTTGGGCCCTATTGTTGCCAACTCGACCTGGTATGATTTATTGTGGCAACCCTTTTGTTTAAAGTGAGTTCAATTTACAGTTAGGCCATAACTTTTAAGCCATATAATGGGGTTCTATTTGGATATTTGGATTTGGAACATAACAATAAAATTGAGACGTATTTTTTTTTAATCTATCTATACTAATATTATAAAGCTGAAGAGTTTGTTTGTTTGTTTGTTTGAACGCGCTAATCTCAAAAACTACTGGCCCGATTTGAAAAATTATTTTTACGTTGGATAGTCCATTAATCGAGGAAGGCTTTGGGCTATATAACATAAAGATACGACTCATAAGACCACAGCAGCAATGAAAAATGTTGCGAAAACGGGAGAAAGATATTCCTTTTGAGAGCTTCCGCTGCGTACGCTGCAAAAACCGCTTAAGTTACACAAAAATCATGTATGACAGGATTGTTCAGCATTAAGAGTTCTATAATAAAGTCCGCGACAGCATATGTCTATCTTTTATAGTTGACTTACTACAACCTTTTTTATGTTAATAAATTTGTAAAAAAATAATGCATTATTTTTAGAGGTGTATTATACACACAGGTATTTATTCTTATCAAAATAAATACATTCATCATCACGAGCATTTCATTTAGAACCAAGTTGCCCTTTATATCATTTGATTTCAATAAATATCTTAGGAGCTATCACAGTTTTAACATAACTCCGCACCAAAATAATGTTCGCAGCTTAAGTACAACGTGCGCTTGCGCTAATATATTATAAAGCTGAAGAGTTTGTTTGTTTAAACGCGCTTATCTCAGGAACTGCTGGACCGATTTGAAAAAATATTTCTGTGTTGGATAGCTTATTTATCGAGAAAGGCTTTAGGATATAAAACATGACGCTGCGACGGGAGGGGAGGGAGCAAACTCAAAACACGCGGACGAAGTCGCGGGGGACCGCTAGTGTACCTATACAGGGTGTTAATTTGGTCAGTGACATCCAACTCAGGGAGGACAGTATAAGTTATGCTTATTCTAAACATAATGTTTTCTTTCAATTATATGCAAGTTATATAAAAGAAAATCCCTTCACAACATTCTAAAAAATGACAAAACCAATGGGAAAACTCGTATCCTGGCGCATAGCTAGCGCATATCTACGAAATACTACGCCGTAGCTAGTAAGCTACGAAGAGGCTACCTGGTGTTGGTAGTTTTGACTCGATCGCTGTACCGCATAAAAAAAATGATTGTGGATTTTTTCCCATTTAAAAAAAAGTTTGTTTTTTGGCATCAGCATCGTTTGTACAGCCACCCCTGAGTTGCTCGTCGCTGACCAAAACAACACCCTGTATATCATGGAATCTTAGTTGCTTAACGGGTAAAGATAAGGTTATCTGATGGAAAATCTCAGATTCATATGCTATAAGTTCAGGAGATAATTTCTTATGCTAGGTAATTTGGAATTTATTATTAATGGTTGTTGGGCCCTATTATTGCCAACTCGACTTGGTACGATTTATTGGGGCAACCCTTATGTTTAAAATCAGTTTAATTTACAGTTAGGCCATAACTTGTAAGCGATATAATGGAGTTCTTTTTGAAAAATAAAAATAAATTTGAGACGTATTTTTTAAAAATCTATGTACCTATATGTACTGTAACTGTGTTGTATTTACCTAAATAAAATATTTAAGATCAAAAAGTTACAAAAATCTTAACATCTTACCTGTTCTTCAGGCAAACTACTCCACGACGCAGCAATTGACTTAAAAACGTCAACGTCCGAGCTCATAATGCTCATAAGCACTGGATCCCCGCTATAATGCGTCAGTATCCTCATCTCCAGCTGGCAATAATCCGCGGACACCAGTACAAAGCCCGGCGCCGCCTTGAAGATGTTCCTGCAGTTGAACTCGACTACGTCATTGGTCGCTTCGTCCTGGGACAAGTACCGGAGGGGTATGAGGAACGTGCGCGGGACGTTCTGCAGGTTCGGCTCGTGCATGCTGACGCGGCCGGTGCACGCGTACATAGTGTACGACGGGTTTATTCTGAAAAACAAGCTCTGCTTTAAAAGCGGACTCCTCTTGTAAGAAAGAAAATGAATTTATTCGACCGAAAAATTAGTAAACATTAAAAAATCTATATATATATAAAAATGAATTGCTGTTCGTTAGTCTCACTAAAACTCGAGAACGGCTGAACGGATTTATCTTATTAATGTATAGACCTTCCCTAGACCTCGACGAACAGAAATTGTTCGTGGAGGTCTAGGGAAGGTTTAAAAGGCGAGAAAAAAACGAAAAACGCGCGGACGAATTCGCAGGGGACCACTAGTATTATATAAATTTGAGCTAATTAGGCCAAAAATGCACCCGCTCAGCATTAGTCATGGCAGCAGCAGAACGCATACCACCACGACGCTGATTTTCAGCAACCGGTAAGCGAACTTATACGTCTGTTTCTTTTGACGTTAAACCATTATGAAACTAGGTAGAGAGACACAGGGACAGTTTAAAATACTGCGAGAACAGTTTTTCGTTGTGACAGAAATCATCATTTTAAGGAGGACGAAAGTTTGTAAGAGAATTCCGATATCATCCACTCGGTCTGTGTACAATAACGTAACACAAATCGATTCTCAGTCCAAAACTTAAACATCATCTGATATGTTAAGTGTTAATGCTAAAAGGTACTTTAATTTACTGAAATGTTTTACTAAATTTATTATATTGTTTTAATCAAATTACTGAAATTTTTAAAAGCTTTCAAACCTATCTCCTTCACTGTAAATGCATGCTTTCTCTGTTAACGGGTAGAGCGTCTTGGTCAAAATGGAGTTCAGCTTCCTCCAATAGATAATAATGCTCGCCATCGGACTGTTGTGTGACGTCAACACGCTCTTTTTTGTGCTCACTTTACGCCCTTTATACATTCCTAGCACCTGCAAGAAAAAGTATAAATATAATAAATATTGGACACCAATCGCATACATAGCTCTGATCCCAAAGTAAGTAGCTAATGTACTTGTGTTATGGAAATCAGAAACATTAGTACAATACAATGTATGTAATGTTGTCAAATATAATAATAATATAAATATATAATATTAGTGGTACCACAACGCTCAGAACCGAGAATATATACAGGATGACTTTGAAAACATTGGCAATATTTAAAACTAATGACCTACTAATGATTCATTATCCCTTCCACATATAAAAATTTAAATCAATTGTTATAAAATATCATTTGATGAAACCAAAAAAAACATATTAAACACTTTAGATTTGATCTTTGCTTAGTTTGAAACCAATAAATTACAGTTTAATTTTCTAAATGTAACGAATAATATAAAAGTATCAAAAAAATTACTCCGCCTAAACGGATCTCGGAAATCGAAGTGATATTTTATGATTTTTCTAGGTTTCATCAAAACAATTGATTTTAATTTTAATATGTGGAAGGGACTATAAATCATGGTTGTGCGTTCTTAGTTTAAAATATTGCCAATGTTTCTAAAGTCACCCAGTAGAAAATTACGATTTCTACATTAACATACACGCGTCGATAACGCGATAACGTTTATCGAGCTAATAATATAATTTTATTTCCTAAATGGTATGCTTTTGCAAATTTTTGAACTGGCACGGAACTTATTATTGCTTTTTAAAACATATGAGTACGCAGTCTTTTTTTTTAAATATGATAAAAAAGAAGTTTGAAAATCATCGATTGCCGAGATAAACGATAAAAAGACGCGAATCTTAAGCCCGCAGAGCAGGAATCGAGCTCGAGACTAAAGAGCGACGCTTAGATATTATCCAGCGTGCTTAGGCACTAAACCACGAAGGTCGTTAAATCATCCACATAAACACATTGCGAATTGAGATTGTATGATAATTATGACCTTTTCTGCGATGCGAGCGATGTTATTATAGTAAGTGCTATTTTACAATGACTAACTTTAAATAAGACATTGATAACTAATAAAACATCTTTTATTATAGCCGTCTGACATAGAAAGTTACCTTGGCGACGTCTTTGGACGAGTTAAAGTTGAAATGATAGCCGCACATTTTAAAAGCTTTCTTTTGTAGAGTTTCTTGAGAATTTTTCACATCAATCAAAAGCTGCGAAGCGAGCGCCTTGTCGACAGTCAGACCGAAGAACTCGCAATTAGAGAGTATCTTTGCTGTATGAGTTTCCACACCTGTAGGAAAACAATATCCCCATCATTCCAATAACTTGAAAAACTAGGCCAAGAACCTTACTATGGAATATTAACCGACCAGACTACAAATACTGACAACAATAATGGAAGAAAACTTTTCTGTTTGGTCGTGTTATCGTGTAACTTTAGTCTTGATTTAAAACTGTTACCATCATAATATTTGTTTTTGGGGAAAAGCAGACATAATCTAATATATAAAATTCTCGTGTCATAGTTTTCGTTGCCATACTCCTCCGAAACGGCTTGACCGATTTTGATGAAATTTTTTGTGCTTATTATCTATCAGAATCATTATCTATGAGAATCGGCCAACATCTATTTTGCATCCCCCTAAATGTTAGGGGTAGTCCGTCCACCCCTGAATTTTTTATTTTATTTTTTAGACAAAATTTTTAATTTCTATTTTTTTATGATACAACATACAAAAATACATACAATCCTCAATTTTCACCCTTCTACGGGTTGACCCTTATTTTTTAATAGCCATTTTAGTAATTTAAGGGCGAAACAAAATTCGCTGGGAATGCTTAACTTTTAAAATTACGGGACTCGGCGGGACGCGACTGGGGCGGGACGGGGCTGGGGGCAAAACCAAGTTACAAAATACACTACACTGTGAATATTAGGCAAGGAAATGATTGCCACTTTTTATTCGTTGTCATATAATGAAATGATACCTTCATTTTTCTTCATTCATATGAAATCACATGCGAAATTTCATTACTAATAATTTTCAAAATTTATTTATTTTGTACATAGGCTATTGCTAGCATTTAAACACGTCCCAACATTGACCCTAGTAGTGCTGAGAAGAAGCTGCGCAACAAATTCAGTCACTATTGTCAATTCCTCTTTTCAAAATATTACAATTTTTATGTAAAAGCTAGGCCATACATTGTTATCGTTCATTTATTCATCTTGTTTATAATATCCTTTAGCCATTAAATATTGTTTTACTATCGATTTGAATTTATCTATGGGTTATTCGATTAAAGTTTGAGGTATTTTATTAAATAAAGTAATACATCTTCCACTTAATGAGTGATTAACCTTCTGAAGTTTGAAACGGCAAGCTTATTCTTGTTACTGGTATTAAAATGGTGCAAATCACTTTTTCAGGTAATATTTTTCAAGAACATAAATCAAATTTTCGTAAATAACTGTTAATACATTTCGGGCTGCGTCGTAAGTCACATACTATCGCATAGATAGAACATAATCATTCCTACTCGCTCGCTCGCGCTCAAGGACTTCGCCCGCTACATTATACTGGTATATACAAATGAAATGCGTATGATCTATGATTTCGAAGAACGCGATTTGTAGCAGTATACCTAAATGACAGAATAACAGCAGGTGTGGATAATGGTTTCTCATTTTACATGATTTTTCATTTCATATGAATATGTACAAAGATTAGAACGAGTTGCTAAAATGCGCATCATTACAGCCGATTACGAGAAATTATATATATATATATAATAATAATGATAATAAATATCCCTTGGACATTCCCACACATCGCCATCTAGTCCCAAAGTAAGCTACTTAAAGCTTGTGTTATGGGTACCAGACAACGGATATAATACTTAAATACTTTTTTTTTGTAAATACATACATGATATACATAGAAAACACCCAGACCAATACAAACAGACATGTTTATGCACACAAATGTTTGTATTGTGCGGGGATCGAACCCGCAACCCGCTGCGTAGTAGGCGATTTCTCGACCACTACACCAGACGGGTCGTCATTAGTAGCTAATTTTCAAAAAAAATATTAAGAGTATAAAGAGGGCTGCAGAAAATGTTACGAATGTAAAGGATATTTCTATCCACACAATTTGAGGCTATAATATGTGTGCCGGATAACACGGCACGGAGCTGGATTTGGTGCGAAGTCAGACGGTCGGTAGCCCGTTTGTGTCTTGATGTTGGACGCGTAAATGAGAAACTCCTATGTCAGGTTTCAGAGTAACAGCCAACCCAATGTTCTAATGTGGACTGTATTGTGTGCGGTGAGGTGGCCGTTAATTGTTCCAAGTGTTTTCTTCAATGTTCTTTCTTGAGTGTTCTTTCTTGAATGTTCTTTCTTGAATATTCTTTCTTGTGTGCTCTTCCTATGTTGCTCAGGAGTAGAGAATACAATCCCGGGATCCCGAATCTCGGGATCCCGGGATCCCGACCGTTTTCTGGCCCCGAAAATCCCGGGACTGCACTTGGCTAATCTCGGGATTTTCGGGATTGCCACATACAAGTTTAGTTTATATGCCGTAGTCCGTTGCGCCTTGACGATAACCTTGCCTAGGTTATTTAATAGCATTTAATACATAACGACAAAAAACACTTTTAGATACGCCGTCATACGATACGTACTATTCACTACACACACAGGTACAGTCTTAATATGTTTGTTGTAAACTTAGAAGGGACTTCCCCACTCTGAGTACTTCAATACAATACTCTTAAGGTAATTCCCCAATGAATGAACTAACAGGGGAATCACCCGATCATCTCATAATATCATAATATTTTTGCGGGTATTTCCCGTCGGGGTTTCCCTGTACGAAAGTATTAAATATGCTACTTTTAAGGTGATTCCCCAAGTTTTTTTGTTTTGTCTTTTTTATTTTCTTATTATTATTGTGATTTGTGTTGACTGTTGTGCAAAGACATTATAAAGTTTTTTAATTACACAAGTTTTTTTTTAATTTGAGCCCAATTAGAAACCACATAGTCTAATCCCGGGATAGGCCCGGGATCCCGGGATTACGGTTCAAAAATCCCGTAATCCCGGGATTGAAAAACATGCTCGGGATTGTATTCTCTACTCAGGAGAGATGTTTCTTCTAGCCGCTGCTGGATCGAACTCCAATGTGTTCTTCCTAGAATGTTCTTTCTTGAATGTTCTTTCTTCTGTGTTCTAGGGCTCTTCCTGTTCCTTAGGAGAGATGGTTCTTCTAGCTGCGGCTGGTGGGGCTCGTGGACTCGTCGAACTCATTTTCTACGTGTTTCTGCTCGTCTTATATACAATTTTGTGTCCAAATGTGCGAGCAGGAAGTCAGTGGGAGCGAGAGGTGAGATAGCATGCGCGTGATATTCGCGGTCAAAAAGCATTACCGTAAGGAAAGCCGCGTGCCATCTCATGATCAGAAAGAGAGGGGAGATGGCCGCGCGTGATATTCGCGGTCAAAAGGCGTTACCGTAAGGAAAGCCGCGTGCCATCTCATGATTAGAAAGAGAAGGAAATAGAGCGGGCTTATATTTTGATTAAAAATAGCAATACCGTAAAGAGAGCCGCGTCCTATTTCCCTATGATTCTTCTAGTCCTCGCTAGCCTATACGAGGGTGTGTGCCTACTAAATGTGTTTCCTATACCCCCGGCTGTTACTTTATTTATTAACATACAAATATTTACAATAAGTTTTAAACAAAACTAACAAATAAACGATTTTACAAATTAAAGATCTAACAACAAATGTATACTATTTAACATTTAGACGCCGTCCTGTACATTCTCCCGCCGTGTGTCGTAGCGCCGTCGGAGACTCACTCATTTCGTGGAAGGGGCGGCGTCCTTTTCTTCAATATGTAGGTTGACCAGCTTCTTGGTGGGGCGTCGCAGGATACCTCCTCGAGTTAACACATCCGCGGCTCGCACGACGCCGTCGGGTCCCGGGTACACTGCGGTAACTCGTCCCAGTGGCCAGGTGTTTCGTGGCATAGTGTTGTCCACGATCAGTACGACGTCGCCGGTCTTCAGTTCAGGGCCGCGGCCGCGCGGCTCCCGCCGGCTTTGAAGTTCGGGAAGGTACTCTCGTATCCAACGGCTCCAGAACATGTCCGCTATTCTCTGGGACGCCCTCCAATGGGTCTTGCCCAGCAGATCTCTATCTTCAAATTGTCCCATGGCCGGTTCATGTGCAGGCTCCAGCAGTAGAAAGTGATTCGGCGTCAATGTTTCTGGTTCATCTGGGTCGACCGCAACGTGGGTAAGCGGTCGACTGTTGACGGTGAATTCCACTTCTGCGAGGACCGTGGCCAGGACTTCGTCGCTGGTGGTGCGCCCGTTCATCACTGCCGATAGCGCTGTCTTAACTGTCTTCACTAGCCTCTCCCAAGCGCCGCCCATGAATGGCGCGCCCGGCGGTATGAAGCGCCAGGTGATGCGGCGTTTGCTGGCTTCAATCTCAGTTGCGCTGTCGATGGCTCGGCGCAGTTCCTTCTCGGCACCGTGTAGGTTGGTACCGTTGTCCGAGCAGATCTCCTTTGGACAGCCTCTCCTCGCGATGAATCGCCTCAGTGCCATTACTGCAGAGTCGGTGGTCAGCGTAGCGGCGAGTTCTAGATGAACCGCCCTTGTCGTGAGGCACGTGAAGAGGGCCACGTAGCGTTTGTGCGTGGCTCGTCCAACGGTGACTTGTAGCGGCCCAAAGTAATCGACCCCTGTGTAGGAGAAGGGTCGCTGATGATGGGCAAGCCTGCAGGGTGGATGGTTCCCTGTAGGCGGTGCTGACGGCGCTGCTCTTCGTATGCGACAGTGAAGGCACTCCTTGATTATCTTCTTCGCAGTTGGCCGAAGTTGCAGGATGTGGAATCTCTGGCGACACTGGTTAACGGTGGCTTCCACACCCTGGTGATGACCGGTGATATGGACGTGCGCGATGTAGAGACGCGTAGTGTGGTGACGTCCATCTAGGATCGGCGGTCTTCGATCTACTTCGGGTATTCCTTCTGCGGCATCGATTCGGGACTTAAGGGTGATCAGGCCGTCGTTCAGTTCAATCGCCAATTTGGTCAGTCGGCTTTGGCGGCTGACCTGATGACCTCTTCTCAAGTTTTCTTTGTCTTCGTCGAAGGCTTCTTCTTGGCTCGCCTTAATGAGAATCTTCTCGGCTTCAATGATGAGCTCGGCGGGGATCTTCAAATACTTGTCTTCATCATGAACCTTCTCAACCAATTTCTTCGTTCTTCTGTCGACGTGCTGAGTACCCCAGGATGGATCTTTCTTCTTATTCGGTTTGGTTCTTGAGAAGAATGTTCTGTGTTTCTTCGTCTTTAGCAGGGTGACGAACTGCAGGACCCTGGCTGTCGTGCGGACCAAGCGTTCCCATCTTGAGAACTTGGTTACGTCCGGCACGACCTGTGATGCGGCCGAGGTTCTCTCTCTGAGGTTCAGCGTTCGCTCCTCCCCTGTAGTCTCTGGAACGGTCTTCTTTTCTTCTGGCCATGTCGTCCGGTCTTCCCTCAGGAAGCTAGGGCCGGTGAACCACCTGTGGGTCTCGTCACAGTCTTTAAGCACGTCGCGTGTGGCGTCGTCAGCTACATTGAGTTTCGTGGGAACCCAACGCCATTCCTCTGTCTTGGTGTTTTCTTCCAGTTCGGCGATTCGGTGGGCGACGAAGGGCTTAAACGACCGGGCTCCAGTTCTCAGCCAGGTCAGGACTGTCTTGCTGTCGATCCAAAACGTTCGGGACACTGGCTTCCGATCGTGTTCCTCGATGACGGTCTGCGCCATCCTGCTGCCCATCACCGCTGCTTGTAGCTCCAGCCTCGGGATCGATGTGACCTTCAGAGGAGCCACTCTCGCCTTAGCCAAGACGAGCGGTGTGTGGATGTACCCGTCTTCATCTTCAATGCGCCAGTAGACTGCAGCCGCGTAGGCAGCCTCGCTGGCGTCGACGAACACGTGGAGTTCGATGTTCTTGCTATGGCTGTAGTTCGGGTAGCACCGGGGTATGCAGACCTGGTTTAGCCTCTGGAGGTGTGTTGTCCACTGATCCCACTCCAGGGTCAAGTCTTCCTCGAGCTGTTCATCCCATGCCGTGCTTTTTCGCCATATCTCCTGGAGGATCTGCTTCGCCCTGATGGTGACAGGTGAGGCTAGCCCCAGAGGATCAAATAGGGACATGACGATCTTCAGGGCTTCTCTCTTCGTCGGCCTCTTCTGTAGGATGTCCTCAGGCAGACGCGACAGATTCAAGTTGAAGCCCAAGTGGTCGCTCGACGTTTTCCAGGTGAGACCCAAAACTCGTTCGGTTTTACTATCTTCCGCCATGTTCATGTTTTCTTGCTTCTTTCCCGGGTCCAGTTGCTGTAGTACCGTATCAGAGTTCGATGTCCACTTCCTTAGTTCAAAGTGTGCTCGCTGATGGATGTCTCTAACTTTTCTTGCGATCTTGACTGCCTGCTCTTCTGTCTCGAAGCTCTGGATGTAGTCGTCCATGTAGTGGTTGCGTTCGATGGCATCAGCAGCTTCGGGATAGGTCTTAGCGGCTTCTTTCGCGTTACGGTCTTTCACATAGATCGCTGTGGCAGGAGACGACGTGGCTCCGAAGATCAGTGACGTCATTCGGTATTCAGTGGGTGGAGCGTCACGATCTGTTCTCCACAAGTAGCGGAGCGCGTCTCTATCTTCCGGTCGGATTCTCACTTGCAGGAACATTTCGGTGATGTCCGCTGATACTGCGACTCGGTGTTGCCTCATCCTCAGTAGCACTCCAGGGAGTGATTGGAGCAGATCTGGACCGGTGAGTAGGGTATCGTTCAGTGATACACCCTTCGTGGTGGCTGCTGCGTCGTGCACCATCCTGACCTTGTCCGGCTTCATAGGATTGATCACCGGGAAACAAGGCAGGTACCATGTTCTGTTTTCATTCTTCTTTGCGGGTGCGACTTCAGCGTAGCCCTTTTTGATGAGCGCTTCCATTTGTTCGTGGACCTTGGCCTTCAATGTAGGGTTCTTCTCAATTTTCTTCTCGGTGGCACAAAGTCTTCTTAGCGCATAGTTCCAATTGTCCGGCAGCTTGATGTCCGGTGACTTCCATAGCAGCCCGGTCTGGAAGCGGCCGTCCTCGAGACGTATGGTCTCCGCATCCAGTATCTTCAAGGCCTGGACTTCAGGATCGTTCTGTGGTTTCTTAGGCGCGACTCCAAAGGACTCTAGAGAGAAGAAGTTCTTCAGTTGTTCGTCGATTCTCTCTAATTCTTCTGATTCCTTTGTCACGTGGTTCACGAAGTGGACTCTCTGTCCCAGCGTCCGCGCCTGCGCCCCATGTAGGACCCACCCCAGCTTCGTAAGCGATGCAACTGGCTGCTGTCTATTGCCGACGCGGGTAGACTCTGCCAGAAGAAGTGGCCAGTTGTCTTGCCCGATGAGTATCTCCGGCTTGGCTTGCTCGTAGGTGAGGTTCTTCAGATCTTCAAGGTGACGGCAGCCAGCCAGATCGCGTTCGTTGATGGTCTGCGGGGATAGTCGCAGCCGGTTGATGCTTCTGGCTTGGATGGTGTGGCGCTTTTTCTGGGCTCCCTGGATCGTCAGCTTGACCCGCCTCGAGGACCCCGTTTCAACTTGCCGTTCACCGATTGCTTCAATGCGTAGTGGTTCCACTGGCCCTCGTAGTCCAGCTCGCTGCGCCAAGTCCTCGTCGATAAGCGTGACGGTAGAGCCGTCGTCGAGAAGTGCATATGTATCGATCTTTCTCTTTGGCCCGACGACGGTCACAGGTAATATCTTCAAATAGGCTTGAGGCTTCCTCGGCGTCCAAGTGGAACTCACTACTTCATTCTTCTTTTCTTCTTTCTTCTCTTCACCACTCTTGGCGTGGTGTAGCAGCTGATGATGTGGATGGGGGCACCCGTCTATATTGCACTTCGTGTTGCGGCAGTTATGTATTCTCGTTCTATACCGCAGGCAGCGAAAGCATAGTCTCTTTTCTTTGGCGAGGTCCCATCTATCATTGACGCTCAGCTTCTTGTATTCTTCACAGTTCCCGATGGCGTGCCCTGTCTTGTCACAACATAGGCAGCTGTGTATTTTCTGTTCGGGTTCCGTTGTGTTCGTGTTGTAAGCCCGTTGTGGCTTCTTTGCTGACGCGGCGTTGTCCGGTTGTTCAGGCTGTGCATAGGGGCCGCATCGTTCGGCCTCCTGGTTCAGAAAGCGCGACAGCTTGACGAGGTCCGGTTCTTCTTTATCTTGTTCAGCCGCGTAGTCGTACCACCGATATCGCATGGTAGAGGTCAGCTTCTCTATTGTGTTCTTCGTGATCTCTGGGTTGTACAGGTAGTGCTTCATCTTGATGGCACCCAGCGCTGCGACGATATTCGAGACCCGGCTGGCAAAAATGCACAAGTCCCGTGCCGTGTCTTGAGGCTTCGTTAGTGCTCGCAGTCGCTCCAGTTCGGACATAGCGATGGCATCCGGACGACCAAACCTTGCTTCTAAGGTTTTCACGACGTCTTCTGGGTTGCCATTGTACAGTAAGAGGCTCTCTACTGCTTCCCTCGCACGTCCTTTGAGGCTTCGGCGCAGGCGGGCGAGGTTCTCCAATGATGTCAACCCGCTCTTCGATTCTTCATATGCAGCTTTGAAGATCAGCCATTCTTGATGGGATCCAGCGAATATCGGCAGTTCAATGTTCATCTTCGGTTGACTCGCCCTCGCAGCCATAGTAATGGCAGCGGCAAGTTGGGCGATGTCACTTCTCGTTGTCTCATTTCCTCCCGCCGGTGGGGCGCCGGCGTATGCCGACTCGTTCACTCCCGCCGGTGAGATGCCGATATGTGCTGTCTCCTTTTCTCCCGCCGTGGGACACGTCGCGACCTGCGAGGCAGGTGCCTGCGTCGGTATCGGCGGTAGCGGCAGTGGCTCTGGGATGTGCGGTTGCCCGGTGATAGCCAGCATTTGCATGCGGCTATCGTCGACCCAGGTGCCGGTGCGCTCGTTGTTGTTGTTGCCGGAGTCTTCAATCACGGTGTCAAGTTCATCTTCATCGGTGTCCGTTTCGGCCTCGATGGCCGCTACTTTGTTGGCGGCGAGCTTCAGTTGGATGCGCAGGAGCTCTTCTTGGGCCTTCAGTAGTTTCTTGTTTTTTCTTGATCTTGCTGAAGGCGTCTGCGCACGTGCCGCGGAAGGTTGCTCCTGAGTGGGTGCAGCCGGCGGCGGCGCTGTTTGCTGTTCTCTTGTTTCTTCGAGGTGTTCTGGCTCAGTAGCCAGCGGACTGGACACTTGACTCGTGGCCGACGTATCTGGCATAGTGATACCAGTATACTCGGTCCCCGACGGTGTTTCTGTTTCGGACGTAGGCGTTCTCTCTAGCGTACGAGAACGAGTGGCGGGCATCTTGACAATCTTCAGTCTTCACACGTAGATCCGGCTCGAAGGACCAGCAATGTGCCGGATAACACGGCACGGAGCTGGATTTGGTGCGAAGTCAGACGGTCGGTAGCCCGTTTGTGTCTTGATGTTGGACGCGTAAATGAGAAACTCCTATGTCAGGTTTCAGAGTAACAGCCAACCCAATGTTCTAATGTGGACTGTATTGTGTGCGGTGAGGTGGCCGTTAATTGTTCCAAGTGTTTTCTTCAATGTTCTTTCTTGAGTGTTCTTTCTTGAATGTTCTTTCTTGAATATTCTTTCTTGTGTGCTCTTCCTATGTTGCTCAGGAGAGATGTTTCTTCTAGCCGCTGCTGGATCGAACTCCAATGTGTTCTTCCTAGAATGTTCTTTCTTGAATGTTCTTTCTTCTGTGTTCTAGGGCTCTTCCTGTTCCTTAGGAGAGATGGTTCTTCTAGCTGCGGCTGGTGGGGCTCGTGGACTCGTCGAACTCATTTTCTACGTGTTTCTGCTCGTCTTATATACAATTTTGTGTCCAAATGTGCGAGCAGGAAGTCAGTGGGAGCGAGAGGTGAGATAGCATGCGCGTGATATTCGCGGTCAAAAAGCATTACCGTAAGGAAAGCCGCGTGCCATCTCATGATCAGAAAGAGAGGGGAGATGGCCGCGCGTGATATTCGCGGTCAAAAGGCGTTACCGTAAGGAAAGCCGCGTGCCATCTCATGATTAGAAAGAGAAGGAAATAGAGCGGGCTTATATTTTGATTAAAAATAGCAATACCGTAAAGAGAGCCGCGTCCTATTTCCCTATGATTCTTCTAGTCCTCGCTAGCCTATACGAGGGTGTGTGCCTACTAAATGTGTTTCCTATACCCCCGGCTGTTACTTTATTTATTAACATACAAATATTTACAATAAGTTTTAAACAAAACTAACAAATAAACGATTTTACAAATTAAAGATCTAACAACAAATGTATACTATTTAACATTTAGACGCCGTCCTGTACAATATGCAAGAATCATATTTGTCTACAAACCTACTGCATCTAGCACATTGTGGTATTGTTTCGATATAGACGCATATTGTTTTTCAGCTATGTTCCAAATACACCAAGCTTTTAAGCACAAGTCTTCATTTGGTTGTAAACTTTTGTACTTTTTCTCCGTGTTATTAACTTTTATTGGAATTGTATCTAAATCGATTTCACAGTATTTTTTCATCTGCAACAAACAATATAATATTTTAACTGTAGAGAAGGATACGAAATAATACTAAGGTCGAATAGTTTGAAGGCTTACCAAGTAAAATATGTTTGGAACCTTTTCGTCGCTGTCGATTAACCATTCAAGCAACGAGACATCCACGCAAGATACCGGCATTTCGACGTCGAAATATCGTTTGATATGTACAAAAATTGATTTCAGAGATAAAATTTTCCATTTCACTTTGTTCTGTTTAAATATTTGACTTAATTTCTGCTTTAGATTGTACTTATTCTTTGCACTACTTAATGATGCCAAGTCTAACAATATGCATATATCTGCCCCATAACACACAATTATGCTTTTAATATCTGTTTTATTTATTAATGATTCATTTTCTGATAGTTCCATTGCTTTCGGTCGTTTAAATATTTTACTCCCAATAACTTCATTCGATCCTGATATTGTACTTTTTACATCTAAATAAATAGAGGCACAGTTCATTTTATCAAAAATGTAAAGATTATCTGATATGTCTCCTTCTCGTAGTATAAATCCATTTAACTTATTATTTCCAATAGTTATAGTGACTTTTTTCGATTTCGTTCTCTTTAAAACCGGATGCGGTATACCTGAATTTGAATTACAAGGATTATTATCTTTTGATTCTTCAGTCGTTTTCTTTAATTTCTTTGCCACAGGTTGCACATCATATTTGTTTCCCGTTTGGCGTTTGAAAGGACTAATGTATGGTTTATTTACTGAAATTTTATTGATTTCTTGAGTGTTTATGACTTCATCATCAGCAGTTGCATTGAATACTACATCAAAATCGTTTGATGTCTTTCTATCGTCATCATAAACTAATTTTATATCTTCATCATCGTCAACTTCAATTATTGTAGTTTTAAAAGCTTGTAGCAATGTATTGGAATTAATACTCGCATATTCAGTTTGTTGTTTTTTTGGAGCTGAAACGTGTGTTTCTTCTTCTCCATTGTCGAGTAGTTTACTAGGGATCAAATCTAAAGGCAAACTATCTTCAAATAAACTCGAATTGTCACCATCCGATGAGAAAAGACTCACATCTTTTACTGCGGACATTTTAGTAGATATAGGACTTTTAAATTCAAAATGTGAAGTCATTGATGACTTAGGATCTTCTACTTCACCAAAACTTATATTTGGAGAGCATGCATTAGTTTGCAGTTTTGAGATGTTATAAATAACTGCTTCAGTAAAGTTTAGCGAATCCCAAACTATATCATTGTTATTATCAGACATCTCAATTTTTTTATTATTGACAATAGTTTGTGAACATTGGGAAGTAGGATTAGGTTTAGCAATATCTTTAGTACATGCATAGCTTGTACCTTGAGTAAGGGTTTTCGTTAGTAAACTATCATTTTTTATAGATTTATCAACCTTTAAGACATTCAACTTGTCATCAGTTCCACAAGAATCAGGGTTTTCTTTTTCCTGACTTTCAACACAACTTTTATAAGTCTCGGTATTTGTATCACATATTTCTAGCTTTGTCTCAATTTTCGTATCAGCTAAATTTTCATCACAATTCAATGGGATAGTATCTGGAATTTTACTAGTGTGCCCTAGGTTTTTACTGTCTTCTTCTTTTACCTTATCTTCAGAATATTTTTTGTGCCATTTTATATCAGTTACACCTAGTTCATATTCGAGATATTTTCTAGCTTCTGTAATTAAGTTTTCAGCAGCTTCTTTAGCTGTCATAGCGCAACAACCTGTTATCCAAATATTTTTAATTTTATTTCTCTTTCGAATATCTTCACTATCATCCCCATCACGTTCTTTTTCACTTTGAAATGGTATTGCCTTATGAAGGGCATTTTCAATCTTATTTCTGTCAGCTGAAGCAATACTGGATATTGTCTCATAACCAGAATCAAAAAGACTTCGTGCTCTAATACCATTCAAAGAAGGTAATTTCATTAATTCAAGGAGTTCTGAATGAATTCCAAAATGTAAGCGATCCTGAAATTGCGATATTAGCATCTCCATATTCTTCCAACCCAGCTGATGACAGAATGCTGTTACCATTCCTAAAAAATAGTGTATTACATTTTTAATATGGGGTAATTTATATTGACAAAAGGAGAAGAAAAACACTGCTGCAAAAGCTTGACTAGCACGTGGTTTGGTTACAGTGTCTTACTTTAGATTTTTTAAATGTAGTATAGGTTTGTTCTTGACTCCAAAGTAATCGAAGATGGAACGAGCCTGCTTAGAAGAAGTCTGTTCACCCTAAGTATGACGAGATTCGGATTGTAATCATTAGGAAAGTATCTACGTGAATTCGTATTAGTAGTATTGCGCGTTGTAACTCATCTTCTTGCAAAGATTTGATACGTAAGGGTTGGTCTAAATAGATATGGTACAACTTGCCTGCAAATGTAGCTGCAGACTGCTGCAAACTCTGTAGGAGTCCGCGAGCGCACTGGAACTTGGCTGCAACCTCTGACAAGGGCACCTCATTCACCAGATCTTGTAAAGCTAGAGCAGTATAAAACCTAAAGATATAAAATTAAAGTTTTACATTCCAAGAAGGTAAGAGTTTATTTTATAACAAAAAACAATAAAAAAAATAGTTACCTCTTGTGAATATTTAATTTAGTATGGACATTTCCTGATTTAGATCCACCTCTCAAACATCTAATTATAAAACTCTCTTGCACACCAACCAATTCCCCAACTCTTTTCATGGCTTTGGTTAACGACTCCCACAGGGTCAGCAAATGTAACCAATCTATTTCTCCCCACTGATTACTGACACTGTATGGGGTGACCAAGTAAATAAGATGCAGGTCTGTTTCCAGAACTAAGCACTGACGAGCTTTCTGCAGTTCACAGAATAAGGACAATCCATCACTTGGAGCCATTGATGATGAGAGACAAGCTTTGCCCAAAGGAGTGGCAACATATCTAACTTCATCCTCTTCTTTTTGAGTCCTCACCAATTCAAAGTTCTTTAGTTCCTCCAGTGATTTATCAAGAAGAAGATTCTGTGACTGTACTTCTCCTTGCTGAATAAAAAGCAATGTACACTTGGCATACAAATCCAATTCTGACTTAGTACAAACCACTTGACTGGCAATCATTTCCAAAACTGCTCTCATAAACTTATCTTCACTTTCTATGCAACTTTTCACTGGATCCAATGCACCCATCATAAGATCAAACCCTATTTTCTTCTCTGATTCAGTACATATAAGTATACTTTCTCCTTTTGTATCTTTACCCATTCTTCCAGCTCTTCCTATCATTTGCTTGTAAGTTAAAATGTTGATTGGTTGTCTTTGAAACACTGGTGTCCTAATAATAACTTTCCTTGCCGGTAGGTTGACTCCAGAACTCAAGGTGGAAGTAGCAACTAAGATTCGTATTGCCCCTGATTTAAAGCCACCTTCAATAATATCCCTCTCATCAAAGGTAAGCCCCGCATGATGAAATGCAACACCAAAGGATATTGTACTCTTTAGCACATGATCTAGGCTCACAGGACAATTTTTGAGTTGTTCTAAGACTTCTAATATACATTCAGTTTTTAGCTGATTTCTAAGTATTAATCCTATATCACTACCTGAGCAACCTAGCTTGTAAAATGAGGAAGCAAGGCTTTGGGCTAAATTCTCACACCTGTTCTTTGTCATACAAAATATTAAAACAGAACAGCCTTCACTTATTGTATCTAAGCAAATGTTTAAAACATAATCACCATCAGCAGCTCCCAACTTCACAGCCTGTGAACTAACTAATTCACCACATTTGTTAAAGTATTTATTGCCCACCAAACAATATTCATCCAATGGGATGGGTCTAAACTGGGTTATAAATAGTTCTGCATCTAGCCAACTTGCCAGTACCTCCAAGTTAGGTAAGGTTGCTGACATACCAACTATCTGAATATTTGTATCATCAAACTTTGTAGAAACATATCTCACCTTAGTTAGGAGGAGCTCTAGAATATAGCCACGATGTGGATCACCCAGAAGGTGTAATTCGTCAACAATAACAGCACCCAGTTCAGATATACTTCCTTCATCTAGGAGCCTATTTACAAGACTATTTGCTTTTTCTATAGTGCAAATAGCTACATGAACAGCCTGCAAGCCCCCTGGAGGGGACTGTGACCCCATAAAACCTTCTACCCTTATGCCAGAACTAGAGAGTATTTCTTGCAAGTAAAACATTTTCTCTCTCACTATTGAAACAAAGGGTAAAATTATAATTACCTTTTTTAGACGTTCCAAGATAGTCTTTATAGTTATTAATTCTGCAACAAGAGTCTTGCCAGCAGAAGTTGGTGCAGAGTAGACTAGATTACCACACTCCATGAGAACTTTAGGATTACCCAAACATGTTACTTGCCAATCAAACATCTCTTTAATACCTTTTTGTTCATATTTTTTGGTGATTTCTGGAGGTAGACCCCAATCTTTTAAGTATTTACTTATGGTGTTCAGTTTTGCGTATTGAGATTTTATTATCGTTCCATTAGTTACTGTAGTATCCAAGAATTGTGTGGTTATTACCGTCGATACATTCGCCTTTTTGCTTGACACATTCAAATCTTTGGGTGAACTTAAATTATGCTGTTCAGCCAAATACTCTTTAACCGTAGTTAGAGAACTTTGTAAACTAAATGAGTTATCAAAACAATTTTGTAAAAAACCAATATTTTCTGTTATAACTTGTGAATCTAGAACTTCATCTTCATAGTTCTCCATTGCGCACGTTCTCCAAAGGTACGCCACTAAACTTTAATTATTATTTATTACGCAACTACTATAATACACTGTAATTCATTGAAATGTCACATTAGTAATGTTAATTAGAACACATTATTTTTAACCGAATCAATAACTTCTCAATCAAAACTTGACTTGAGAGAGAAAAGATAAACAAAAAAATCACCAAACGTGCGAGTCAAATTCAAAACAAACTATTGTCAATGTCATTATGCTGTCAAACTAATATCAACTTTTTTTGTATATTTGTTCCTTGTGTGGAACAATGATATTGTTCCACAAAGAACAAACACTAAAAGATAGTCAAGCAAACACCACCCCACGTCAATGTGAGGTCTTAAGTTTCACTTAGTCTGTTTTGATGGCGTCAGCGTTCATACGTGTCTCAACTCTATGCATTAGTGTGCCGTTAAGTAAATTGTATTTAATGATGCCTATTATTCATGTTTGAAGAGTTTTCAATAAAAGTAGTGAGTTTTGTTTCTTAGCCAACCCACTCACCAGCATGGTCGATAAGTCGATTTTCTAAGACAGTGCCATACATAGAGTAGGTTGGTACTTATTTTCTTAAGAATAATTGCACGACCGTCATAGTGTGGTGGTTACGTTCCGGACTACAAAGATAAGCAGTCGCGGGTTCTAATCCCGCCCGCACGACCCTAACACATAAATGTCTTTGAACATGTATGTTAATAATCCATCTCTGTGTTTTATAAATATAAAATACACCTTTAATTTAATTTCTTTAAAGTAACAGCGTAGACGCTCACGAATCAAAAGGTCGCCGCCGCTCGCGTAAACAAAAGACCGTTGATAAACACATCACATCAGTAAGAAGGTATGATACTCACGCGTGTAGAAAAAAATATGTATGCTAACTATTAGCATGTTATTTAAAGGAATCATCTCGTTTACATGATGATGATTAGGGGGTTAATGCAACTCGCTTCCGTAGGTTTACCCTCAAGACCCTACAAGTGACCCCTGGGTGGTGCTAAATGAGTTGCTCTTCCGGTGGTAGGCTTCTGCCGTGGCTGGTCACCACCCTTCAGATTAAACCGCACCGCCAAACGGCTAACGCCGTGTTCCGGTACGAGATCTGAAGAAGCCTCCAGAAGGTATGGGTCTGAGCTGCTGTGTGAACTGTGAAATCGTCAATCTTGAGTGAACGATGTTAGGGTATCGGGTGCCTGGCTCCGGAGACTAGCGGGATCCGAAGCACAGTGCACCGCTGGCTGACTGCAGGAAGTTGGGGGCCCAAGTAGCGTGCCAGCCACACGCAAACGGCTGCCCCGCCACCTCGCGAAAAATCCCAGGATGCTCCACCATGCCGGTTGGCGACCGGATGGGAGGACCTGGTGGCCATCTCTGAGGGGGTTCGGGCGTCCCCGCGGTCTCCGGGCTAGGCCCCCTTTCGGTGCACTGGCTTGGTTCACTTATCTAGGCGTGCACAGTAACACCTGACTCTACTGCCATACCTTCATCCTATTCACTCCAAAAACATGAAAAAAGTAAAAAAACGAAAAACAGTAAAACAGCGGTTGCACGTCCTCCCACTAAAAGTGCACCTCGCAAATATTAGAGGACTGCACTCAAATATCGTTGCAGTACATCACCATCTTGAAACTGATAAGCCGCAACTACTATTCCTTACCGAGACGAAGATAAAATGTCCAGCAGACACGGCGTACTTACACTACCCTGGATACACGCTGGAGCATGAATTTCTGGCTCAAGCGGGCGTATGTTTGTATGTCCGTGACGATATTTGTGTCAAACGCCTTAGGTGTCTCGAGGACCGCAAGTTTTCCGAGCTCTGGATTCTGGTTGATACCGGTCAAGAACAGATAATATATGCAGGAATTTACCGATCGCACAGTGGAGACACTGAGACAACCCGACTTTTTGAACACCTCAGTGAATCAGCGGACAGAGCTCTGGCCCGTTACCCATCAGCACAGTTGGTATTTCTGTGGGACTTTAACGCCCACCACCAGGAGTGGCTATTCCCATTTGAAAAGACCGATTACGCTGGGAAGGAGGCTCGCAAATTTGCTTTAACACTGAACCTTTCCCAACTAGTACAATGTGCAACCAGGGTTCCAGATGTCGACACTCACGCAGCTAATTGCTTGGACCTTCTGTTGACAACTGAACCAGACAGATATTCCATAACGATCGCCGCCCCTTTGGGTACTTCAGATCACTGTTTAGTAAAAACAGTATCCACATATTCCCCGCCCGATCCTAAGTCTGGTGGTGTAAGACGCGTGTGGCGTTACAAGTCGGCAGATTTGGACGAGTTGCGGCACTATTTCGCTTCTTTCGCCTGGCGGCAGGTTTGCTTTTCTTTTAGGGACCCTTCTGTCTGTGCCGATGCTGTGACAGAGGTCATCAGACAGGGTATGGAGTTCTTTATCCCACATTCTAACGTCTGTTCTGGAACCAGAGCCCGCCCATGGTTCAACAAGGAATGCCTTCGAGCAGAAGCTCACAAACAGTCCGCTTACCTTGCTTGGGATAATGCTAGTAGAGACAAGACTTCAGACACCCGTGACCTGAAGAGAGCATATAACCATGCCTCCAAATCACACAAAAAGACACTGCGCAAGGCCTGATATAACCACATTGGTCGGATTGGCACAAAACTAGCCTCACATCCAGCTGGGAGCAAAGCGTTTTGGTCTCTTGCCAAGACCATTCAAACCAACTTTTCGCCCAAGTCTTCCGCCTCTGTTAAAAGCTTATGGCTCACTGGCTCACTCCGCGGGAGAAAAAGCTAATATTTTTGCCTCCCTTTTCGCAAAAAACTCCCACCTCGATACTACGGGAAGAAACCCACCAGTGCCCCCACCTGCCGAGACCGAGATGAGCGATGTTCGAATACGCCAGAAAGATGTTCTTAAGGTGTTGCGGGGTCTTGATGTAAACAAAGCCAGTGGACCTGACGGCATTCCGGCAGTGGTTCTGCGGAATTGTGCACCCTAGTTGTCCCCTGTCCTAACACGCCTGTATCGACTCTCGCTGGAGACCGGACGAGTGCCTGATGCGTGGAAGCTGGCTAACGTCCAACCGGTACCGAAAAAGGGTAGCCGTGCCGACCCTACGAATTACAGGCCCATCTCTGTTACGTCCTTGCTATGCAAGACTTTGGAACGAGTGTTAAATGGTAAACTCCTTACATACCTTGAAGACAATGACCTTCTTAGTGATCGCCAGTATGGCTTTCGGTCAGGCAGATCTACTGGATATCTTCTTGCGTATGCGACACATGTATGGAACGAAGCCATCGAAAAACACGGTGAAGCTCTTGCAATATCTCTAGACATATCTAAAGCATTCGATAGGGTCTGGCATGATGGCCTCATGAACAAGCTGCCATCTTTTGGGATTGCCAGGAACCTATGCACCTGGATAGCAGACTTCCTCAAGGGACGGTCTATAAGAGTTGTTCTTGAGGGACACTCTTCTGACTTGTATGCGATTGACGCTGGAGTTCCCCAGGGCTCGGTCCTGTCTGCCACGCTGTTCCTACTGCGATCTGCTTGCACCCGGTACCTTTGGGTACGCAGACGACAGTACGGTGTCAGCCAGATACTTGTCCAGTGCAAACGCCAGCAGAGATGAAATCGAATCTCATAGAGACGCAATGATTGAAAAGATAAACCTGGCCCTGCAGAGCGTCTCAAACTGGGGCGTTGCCAACCTCGTCCAGTTTAATGCCTCAAAAACACAGGCGTGTTTGTTCTCTGCCAAACGTACTCCATTCCATCGAAGCCCCACTTTTCAAGGTGTGCCGCTTTCAGTCACCGATCGGCTGCAACTCTTGGGTATCGAATTGTCCGCCACCCTTAACTTTGGCGAGTACATTGAGTCCATAGCTGAAACTGCTGCCAGGAAACTTGGAATCCTCTCAAGGGCTAAGCAATATTTCACACCCAAGCAAAGACTGCTCCTATATAAAGCACAGATCCGACCGTGCATGGAATATTGCTGCCACCTTTGGGATGGTTCAGCAAAATGTCACCTGGCTGCTTTGGACTCAATCGAAAACCGGGCGAAGAGGATGATTGGTGACGCCACACTTGTTAAGAACTCGCTTCAAGACCTAGTACATCGCCGCAGAGTGGCGTCCCTGTCGATCTTTTACAGACTGCACTTCGGTCACTGTTCAAGTGAACTGCACGATCTGGTCCCGCCAGCTCCTTTCCATCACAGGGGGACCAGACGTAGGCTAGCGTACCATCCCTATGTTGTCGACATTCCACCTACTCGTACAAAGCGCTTTGCCGACTCCTTTTTAATGCGTGCAGCTAGGGAGTGGAACTCGCTGCCTGCTGAAGTGTTCCCTCAGGAATATGACCTTAACACCTTTAAAGCAAGAGTGAATAGGTTGCTACTAAGCAGATATGCACCACCCTAGACCTCATCCACACCTGACTTCAGGTGAGATCGAGGTCAAATATCTGCTTAGTTTCAAATAAATAAATAAAACCAGATGACTATGGTGTATCAATATTTTTTATTTATTTATTTATTAAAATAAGGACTGTAAATATTTACTTACATTAATTTAATTTGTAAAAGAGTATACATGTGGTCACGTGATCGTGAATGCCTAGCAGTGAATGTGACTATTGGCGCCATGACATTGCAAGCATTCACGTGATACATTCAAATTGCATTTATTAGATCATTATTCAATATTGTCAATTTAAAAAAAAAAAAAATTTGTGGAATAATATACTACCGAGCTAAAATGTGAACTCGTTTTTAAAATTAGGTCAACGAGTCTATTGTAATGTACCTACATACTTTAAAAAATAAGTTAAGAAAGCTACTCTATTATGACTCTGCTTCGAAACTGATTGTCTGATGTGATGGATGTAAGTCTATTGACATCTACTAATCTAACGGTGCCATATTTGTGTACCTACTTTTTTAGTTCGCAAGGCGTCATCTACTTCTAAATACAATATCATTGTTGTGGAACAGGCTAAAGTCTTAGGACCATGCTGCCTTGTCATAGGGCATGTCAACTTTGGTATCAATATCATTCTTTTTTTTAAGTTATTGATGGCTGCAGAACTCAATCGTACAGGCAAACATTGAAAATTCCGTTATGATGATTACCTACTTGCTGTGTCCCACCAAGTGGATTTGATCAAATTATAAATTTAAATAAATACAATTTCAATCCTACAATAAAACAATGTCATCAGAGTACAAAATAATGTTTATTTGTGATTAACTAGGTGGTATTTTAATATCATAATAATATCTGGGCAGCAGTATTCTCCTTCCCCTCCGTTAGGGCTCGCGATTCGTGAACAAATGCAGCATATGTTACTCCCTGAAATATATATATATATATATATATATATAGTTAAGTATTACCTATTCAATCTCGAAAATATACCTTTATAATAGTAAAAATCAGTTCATAATGTTCTTACCTGTTGAAGAGCAGCTCTGACAAAGCCTTCATTAGCAGACACAGTTAGTGCTTTAATTCTATTTCCAAAATTAAAAATAATTTTAGATCTTAACCGAACATGGCCCCTTACTTTTAGATTCTGTCTGGGATAGTCATCCGACCCTTAAATATAAAAAAAAAGTTGTATAATATATTCACGGGTATACTTATTTTATTATGGATGCTTAAAAATACCTCCATAATCATCTGGGAAAACTTTGATCATTTCTTTTAATTCAGCTGTTCGTTGCTTTTCCATATCACCTCCTAAAGTATTCACAATTTTCTCAAAATCATCCCAAGCTGTTTTACAGCAAACTAAGATTTTACCTGAAAATAATATGTATGAGGCACAACAATACATTTTTTAATAACAGTTTAAGGAAGATGCATATTGTACCTTCGAATAATCTCTCTAAAATTGGCTTTACAGGTCTCTCTGCTTCCCATGCAGCTTGTTGAGTTAAAACTTCTTGTTTGAAGACATAATTACAGTGACCATTGGTCATATTACTCACATATGCCATCATAGTTGTAACATCTAGATTTAGTGTATCTATTTCAGCATGGTCTTGAGTGCTTATATCTTTTGAAGAATGTGTTTCCCTTATATAAATAAAAACAATATTATTTATTATTACCTCAAAGAAACCAAATCTCAAGGAACCATAGAAACACATCTTTTATGGATTGATATAGAAAGTTTATACATTGCCTGTTGTTCATAGTTAGATTCATCAAAACTTTCATCTGTACCCCAGGAACCATCATCACCATCACCATCAGCTGTGGCACAGGAATCGGGCAACACATCACCCTTTACTATGACTCCAGCAAGTTTCAGTTTGTTAGCCAAGTTCTCTTCAATTCCACTAGTGAATTCGAATACAACCTGAAGTACACAAAAAAATGTACATTGTTTTGGTAAAAGTGCCAGTACACACCTAAAAAATATTTTTGAAACAAAGTCTAAAAGTTGTTACCTTTGGTGACTTATACATGCAAGGGTACAAGCTGGCACATAACAAATAATCTTCAGCTTGATCCAATATAGAGCGAGCACCATATGAAGCCTTGCCAGTGCTTAGAGCAGTCAGGGATTTGGGGTTACGAGCAATTACTAAAAATATTTATTTATTTAACTACTATTATAGAAATCTTCAGTCAGTTATCATACGAAACTCAAAATCAAATATTTACATACAAGGAAAAACATTACCTTTGGTCCAGGTCTTTCCTTCTTCACTTATAATGTCAATGAGAAGTTTACTTTCATCATTTATGTGAAATATTTTGCAAACAGCAACCACTCCTGGTCTTAAGGCACAGTCAACCATTGCTGCCAAATGCCTGAGGTTAGAACACGAGAGCTGCTCAATCTTAACTTTCTTAGACTTCAGTAACTAAAATTTTTTGAAAGAGTATATTTTATATATTAACAAACTTTAAAACACAAATAAGAAAATTAAGTGCACCTTTTGTACAACTTATTAGTTGTGCAATAAAGTATTAAAAAAAAAAAAAAAAAAACTAATACATAGGACTATATATTACTCAAGTCCATACCCTTTTCAGAAATTCAATTTCCTGCCGAATTTTCCTTTGTAATTTCATAACACCATCAATATTTTTCACAGATTGCAGCTGTATCGTGAGATCATTACCAAACTTAATTTTTTCTTCTAACATGCACAACAAGTCTTCGGTGGAATTTGACATAATTTTCGATTTATTTATTTTCATAAGCTTTTCCAAAGAAGCACTGTAATTTGCCAAGGTATTTTTTAGCAAAAATGCATCTTAAACGCTTCTGATAATAAGCGTTGCATAAAATTGCTTGTCAAATACACAGCACAGTGATGGACAGAAAAGATTAATAAAATCAGAGTTCTAAAATACGTCACTTTGTTTTTGTTTTTTTTAATATACAAGTTTAACGTCTTTGGCTGTTCGCCATTCAAGACAATTCTTCATTATTATTTCCATTTTTTAACACTTAAAACTTAAACTTACACTAAACTAACCTAACTTAACCTAACTCATTGAAATGCGAGGTGGTCCGCATTCCAATGCTCAACAAGGGAGGTAAGCACAGGAACAACGATCCGGGTAAGACGGCACGATTAGAGCTCGCTTCATCATAATTCTCACTTTAACTTCATTGTTTTCTTCCAAAGCACTAATTATCATGAAAATTCCACCACACAAACACAATAATTGACCCGAAAAAAACAATTTCTAAAATGAAGAAATATGGCCCATCCTTCCCTTTTCGTTTCCCGCGCAAAAACCCACGTCACTTTGCGTGAACTGCGTGACAGGAAGGACCTCAGTCATACGTAGGTACTCGTTCATTTTTTTTTTTTTTTTTTTTTTTTTTTTTTTTTTTTTAATGGCTCGCGCGATTTGCGCATTACCAGTGTCTATGTAAAAGAGAGGAAACGGGAATTTTGGGAAAAAGGATCGGTTTACGGAATTTTGGAAATTATAGATCAGGGAAGTATGGATAGACAAATAAATATAAATAAGGGATATTATAAGTCTTTTTTTATGGTTATAGTCTATTAGTATATTGTAAATATAAATCTATATTTTGATATTATGAATGTATATAAAAATACAAATAAATTTATAGATTATGAGATCATTGGAATGTAAAAGCGAAATAATGCTAGTAGGAAGAGGAACTTTGTGAGCAATAAGGTTATCAAGGAATGAGGAATGGTCATACAATGGACAGGAAAAGAAAATGTGATTAAGATCGCCCTCGTCCAATCCACACTCACATAATGAAGAATTCATAATATGAAGTCTGGCCAAGTGCACCGGCGTGCACACATGACCCAACCTCATGCGGATGATTATTGAAGAAAGTCTTTTACCAAACTTAGATTTATAATACCAAGGCTTGCAAGGAATTTGAGGTTGAACAAGAGCATAAAGTCGGCCTTTGTGTTGGCTAGACGTCTGCCACCAACTGGACCAAGTATCATAAAGGAAAGTTTTAGGTAATGCAAGCAAATCATGGCAAAAAACTTTATAAGGATGCATGTCACCACAATGTACGGCCTCATTTGCAAGGCGATCGGCTATTTCGTTGCCAGCTATCCCACAGTGGCTGGGTAGCCAAACAAAATGAATCGAGTAGTCATCCAATGCACATTCAAAGGCAATTTTCCTAATATCAAAAATTATGGGATAAAATGTTTTATATTGAAAAGGGAATTTATTCAAAGCCTGAAGAGCGCTCTTTGAATCTGAAAAAATTACCGCTTTTTTCAGTTTATAAATACGAATGTATTCCAATGCTTTAAATAGGCCGTAACATTCACCGGTAAATACAGAAGATTCAGGAGGAAGTTTTATTTTTTGAACTACTTTATATTGCGCGTGATAGACCCCAACACCGACACAATCAGAAGGGGAATGTTTAGATGCATCCGAAAATATATAGTGATAATCATGAAACATTGTGTCTAGGATAAATCTGAAACTACACGAAATATTAGGGTCTACTTTGTCCAGCAAATTAAAGTGAATGGATGGGGCTAAAGTTAAAGATTCATAAGGGTTAGAAAAAAGAGGAAGTTTATTAGAATGGTGCATAGGAGAAGAGACAGACAAGAACTTCTGATAGCTTATTATCAGGCACGGCAAAGGTTTATGGTTCCAATAATTATCTCGTATCATATCATTAAGCGAATGAAGTTTTTGTATAAGAGGGTGATTTTGCAACTGAATCACTCGGAATAAAAATCTATCAGACAAATATTGTCTTCTTAGACATAAAGGAGGGTCACGAGTTTCAACTTGAAGGGCGTTTATAGGACTTGATCTCATGGCCCCGGTTATTAAACGCAGGGCCTTGTGTTGCACAAGATCTAACTTCTTAAAAGCTGCAACATTAGCTGGTTCTAGCAAAAATGTACCATAGTCCAATACACTTCTGATTAATGCATTATAAATCAATTGCATTGATCGCGGATGGGCGCCCCACCAGACACCTGATAGGCATCTTAGTAGATTTAATAGTTTTTCACATTTGAGTGATACAAAGTTGCAGTGCGAGACGCCTGTTAATTTCGAATCTAATATCACCCCCAAGAATTTGTACTCATTGACAATAGGAATGACATTACCATCATAGTGTAACTGGAAAGAAGGGAAAACGCGTTGGCGAGAGAAAATGACCACAGCACTTTTAGCTACCGAAAGATTCATACCATTATCATTCATCCAATTGTTGAGAAGTTCTAAGCAAGATGAGAGTAATGATTGGGCTTTCGCAAAAGATTTACATGAATAATATAAAAGTAGGTCATCTGCGTATTGAAGGATCTTAATATTTCTATCTAACGACGACTCTAGATCATATGTATATATGTTATACAGCAATGGACTTAACACTGACCCCTGAGGAAGGCCTTTCCATACAGACCGTTTCACTTCAGAAACGACAATGCAACGATCTGAAAGGATACGCAAAATGAAATTGCTAAGTAAGCGGGGAACTCTCAAAGCTTCCAATTTCAAGTGTAAAACTGATAAAATAACATTATCGTATGCGGAATTTATATCTAAGAATATTGCTATAACAGACTCATTCATAGTGAAGGAGCGACGAATATCTGTAACTAATAAACTTATACTGTCCAGTGTGCACCTACCTTTTCTAAACCCGAATTGACTATCTGCTAAAAACCCGTTACTTTCCACATACCACTCCAAACGGTTTTTCACTAAATGTTCAGCAAGCTTAAGTAATACCGATGATAACGCTATTGGGCGGTATGCTAAAGAGTCTGTTGGGGACTTACCCGGTTTTAACACTGGTAACACTATCTGAGACTTCCAAGATGGAGAAATGTCACCTGTCAACATAATGTTATTGATAATGGCCAAATAATAACAAAGAGCATTATCACTTAAACTGCTCAAAAATGCGTATGAAATACCATCGGCGCCCGGAGCCGAGTCTTTGGCCCTATGGATAATACCTTTAAGTTCGTTTAGTGAAAACGGGGAGTTTAATCCATGCAATTCATCGGAAGATAATGAAAGCGGGGTTAGATTTTCAGCAACCCAGGCGGGAGCTAATTTATCTAAAAACTCGTCAGTCATGGAATCAGAGATTGTGTTGAAAGTAGATTCAGACATGGCCGATCTATATCTTTTGATATTTCTCCATACTAAGGTAGACGGAGTGTCCGGTGAAATAGAATCACAGAACTTTCTCCACCCATCAAACTTCTTCTGTTTAAAAAGTTTACGTGTTTCCGCGGTAATTATGGAAAGTGATTCAAAGTTATCATCACTCATGTTACCTTTGTACTTTTTTTCGGCCTCTTTACGTTTTTTAATAGCTAAGGAACAGTCACTATCCCACCATGGTGGGGAGGGAATTTTATTAGAAGATTTCTTTTTAGGAAAAAAAACATTAGCTGTATCTATCAATATCTTAGTAAACGTGTCTGCACAAACTTTCTGATTAAAGGAGTCAACTACTGGAAGAGAGGATAATCTTCTTTCAACACAATCCCTGTATTTAGTCCAAATGTCATTACTTTTGTTAGGAATGTTATATCTTAATCTTAATGGATGATGTGATTTAGATCTATTAAAAGGAAAAGTTATAAGTAGTGGGAAGTGGTCACTACCAAATGTGGATACTAATGGTTCCCAAGAAAGTGAAGATGCTAGGTTAGGTGTACAAATAGAAAGGTCTACTGCGCTAATGTTTTGGCCTGGTTGAGTACGTCGGGTTGGGGTACCTGTATTCAGAAGACAAACATTCTGCCTATCCATTATCTCTAAAATGTCATCACCATAACTATCATTGATAGAGCAACCCCATGACTGATGGTGAGCATTAAAATCACCTAAAACTAAAAAAGGTCTGGGTAGGGAAGAAAAAATATAATTTATGAAATCAGAAATTTGTGAAGATGGATGGGGAACATACAATGAGACTATACATATTTTATTTACACTTACAGCTACAATGGAAATATTTACATTGTGGGCAGGGAGTGGAACTATGGAATAGGGCACTGAGCTTTTTATTAACAGTGCAGTACCACTATACCCATCAGGTCTGTCATCTCTGACAGTGATGTAACCATGCAACTTGAAATGTTGCATTGGCTTAAGCCATGTCTCTGACAGGGCAAAGACAAATGGCTCATATTTATTTAACAAGTAAATTATCTCACTTTTCTTACTGATCACACTGCGACAGTTCCACTGTAGCAGCTTAGCTTGTGCCATCGCCATCTTGAATGACTCTCATACACTTTTCAATAATATAGGCAGCGTGGGACGGTGAATTTGAATGTGATTTTGAAACTATATTAATTAAAGCCATAATTAATTCTGGCAAAGAACACTGGGAATCTTGTTGTTTATCTACAAAGTTTAATGCGCACCCATTAGATGGGGATGGAATTATATTCTCTCTAATGATGGTCTCATGGCCTTCTTTGTCATAGCCTTTGATAGGCCTAGGAATAGAATGAGGTTTTAAAAATACAGTTTTTTTGTAGGAGCTCGATGGGGTCTTCTCTAAAACCACTTGTTTATCTGATTTAGATACTAATATGTCAGCGTAAGATTTCGATGCAGGAGGGTGGATTTTGGAAGCCTCAGCATATGACATGGATTTTGTTGCCATAGAAGTTTTAATATTTTTTTGGCGAAGAAATTCATTACAAGATTTGCTGGTAGCATAATGATAACCTGAACATAAGCAGCAGGAAGCTTTAATCTCATCAGTTTGACAAGTCTCTCCTGAATGTTCTTGGCCGCATTTGAAGCAGCGGGGCTTAGACCGGCACTGCAACTTTGTATGACCAAATCTGCAGCAATTATAGCATTGGATTGTGGGAAATATGTACAACTCTACAGGTAAGGCATTATAACACATGAATATATGTTTAGGTAACACTTGACCATCAAATGTAAGGACTATTGACTGTGATGGTTTCCAAATTGGTGCTCCATTGACAAATGTTTTGTAGTTGAGACGCCTAACTTTAATGATTTTACCACAATCATCAGGGACTGTTATATTTTCAACTATTTCTTCAGGTGACCAATCTGCAGGAATACCTCTAACCAAACCCATCCTAGTGACATTAAAGGAAGGTATAAATGCTTTGTAATTATGAGTCACCAAGCTATTGTGAGTGAGGAATAAATTGGCATGATTGGAGTTTGAAAATGATATTGAGATCTTGTTGCGGCCTATTTGTTTCACACTTCCATTAACAATGCACTGAAATGAGTTTTGTTTAAGGAATTTTCCAAACGTGAGCGAATGCATAGTAGCACCTTCATTAGGAGCCTTTTCTATTTTCTGCACATGAACTACATAAGGAGCACTGTCAGATTCATTATAAAGATTACGCGCAATCGGAGTGGGATTGGAACGAGGCAAATCTGAATCAGCCATGTCTACTTGTTGAGATGGTACCGGTGAAGTTATTTCAGAATCTACATCAGCAGCACTAGACTCGACTTTGTGTCTTCGCTCAATTTTTTCCTGATGTTTCCTACTTTTCTTATTACGAGAACGTTTACGAGGCGGGCCCGAACCCGATGTGGAGTAAGTAGTAGAGTGTTCTGGTTCAGTTTCTGACTCGTGAGAAGTCACAGTAATGAAATTTGCCGCCGGAGGAACATCATGCTCCTCCGGAGGATCCGGATCAGGAGGGTCGTTCATGACGAAATTAAATTGTGCAAACTTACCAGTGAATCTGCACTACTTCACTACAAAAATGAAATATATACACAAATAAGCTAATTAACAGTGACAATATATACAATACTGATCTATTTCAATGAGAAATCAATTTTTGCAAACTCTAAACCAAAAAAGGCGCCCGTCGCGTCCGCGTTTCCCGCTCTTTTTTCTACTCGTTCATTCATAATATGACATCGGCAATGATGTTGTCTATGAACATATCATTGGACATCAACCATAAAATTATTATCCCTTTGGAAGGGGGATAGTAGTTCTATGTATAAAAACATATTATTGGACATCAGACATATAAAATATGAATACTATTACTAATCTGTGGAAAGATGTCTACAATTTTGACAATCAGCTTACTGCCTCCAACCTCATACCATCATCAGTGCATCAAAAATGATTAATGTTATATTCATACAAAATCATCATGTGATAAAACATCATCATTACCATTATTTGCAGCCAAAGGACCACTGCCGAACATAGGCCTCCCCACAGTTTTCTACAGTTTTCCGATCAACAAGACAAGCGGTCTGCCTAGTTTGTTTCTGCGGTCTTTACAAGGTCGTTCGTCTGTCTATTTTGTCGGTGGACGTCCTACGCTGCGTCTTTGGTCCCTTCGACCCATCTCCAATCATACATCAAATACAAAAACAAAAGGAATAATTAGAGCGTTGATTATCAAAAAAATCCAGCGTTTCATATCATAGAGCATGGGGTATGGTTGGTATGGAGAACAGGTAACGTTTGAAGCAATCTTGGAAGGCTATGGATGTGGTGTGGATACAGATAGATTTGAAACGTTAGAATATTTTTTGTTTTCTTCCGGTTGTCATTGCTGTCCTTTGAACACGGTGAACTCATAAATTATTAATTAAATTGCAAACTAAATGTAATACTTTTAATTTAAAATGCAATAAATACACTTTGATGAAAACAATGTGATTTCACTGATACATTTAAGGTTCAAACTTTCAAATTATTATAAAATAACTTTACCCGCCATTTTTATAGATATGTCGTTCCGGTCACGTGATTGACATTTGATCTTCCAATCAGCGAGTTTTACTTACCAAACCAACCCTGATTTTGAGAAATGGCTGACGATAAAGAAGTGGAAAAAACTATCGCAGAGGACTTGGTTGTAACCAAGTACAAGCTAGCGGGTCAAATTGTGAATCGTAAGTTACCTTATAATATGTTTTGTCTATCAGAATTGTGATGCGGACGCGGAAGTTGTAAATTTGCCTTCGGTTTAGTACGTCGATGTGATGGTTTGGACGCGTGTCATCGCCATGCGGTCCCGCTTTTCAAAGATCTTCTCATCAAAAGTAATTTCCTGACATAACTCCATTCGTTAATTCTACCTTTGTAATCTTTTTCAGGCGTTCTTGAACAAGTTATCGAAAAATGTGTCCCCGAGGCATCCGCTCGAGAAATTTGCGAATTTGGAGATAAGTTGATCTTAGATGAAACTTCAAAGGTCTTCAAGAAGGAGAAGGACTCCAAAAAAGGCATAGCTTTCTCTACATGCGTGTCTGTCAACAACTGTATTTGTCACTTCTCTCCTATTCCCAGTGAAACTGACTACATTCTGAAACAAGGTGATCTGGCCAAGATGTAAGTAAAGTAGAACTCTGAATCTCCTTAGCCACATGACGTGATTCGAGATAACCTGTTTCAATTATTAATGTATAAACATATCTTCTTAATGTAATGATTCAGTAGTTTTACTGTTGTGCAATAGCAAATTGTTTTCAGATATACTAAAACAACTGTTGTTCAGTTTTTTTGATTGAATGTTATTTCCATACATTTTATTTCGTTTGTTTATTGTGACTGTTATTTCAGTGACCTCGGAGCACACATAGATGGTTTTATTGCGGTCGTAGCCCACACTGTCGCTGTGGGGGGTGGAGAGGTGACTGGAAGAGCTGCAGATGTCCTCTTGGCGGCACATCATGCCAGTGAAGCGGCTTTGAGATTGCTGCGACCTGGGAATGAGGTAAGGAACTATCAAAGTTATTTTTTTATTTTGCCCTGAATCTTTCCTGTATCATTTTATACTTATGATACCGGTACAAGCACAGGGAATATAAAATGACACTCATTTTAATCATTTGTGTTTTATTATACAAATGGAGATCTTGAGTTACTACAGTACATTACACTGCAACACTAACAACAATTACTTTTTCTACTTTATTTTGTAAAAGCAATTAGAAATTAATTGTATGTGTATTTTTTAGAACTATGCAGTAACTGATGTAGTCCAGAAGATCAGTGCAGAGTATGGCTGCAAACCAATTGAAGGCATGCTCTCACACCAACTAAAACAGTTCCGCATTGATGGAGAAAAGAGCATCATTCAAAACCCATCAGAAGCACAACGCAAAGAACATGAAAAAGCCACAATGGAGACATATGAGGTCTATGCTATGGATGTGCTTATTTCAACTGGGGAGGGTGTGGTAAGTTATAGATATTTATTTATTGACTTCATATTTTAAAAAACAAAATGTATTACCACAAACAACTTACACAATCCAATTTAATCCATGTTATCTTATAAACTATTAAAGCCTATTAACCCTGAATTCTTTCCATGTATGTTGTCATGACATGCCTGGCAGTAATCAGGGAAAATAATGATGTAAAAACTGAACCAAAATGTTTCACCAAATAGCTTTTTGGTTTTTATTTACTTACAAATTATTATTTTTTTCAAACCAAACCTAACAATATTAATCACCTTGATGTTGGTTGCTAATCTTAATTATTTTCAGGGCCGTGAAATGGACACAAGGTGTACAATATACAAAAAAACAGATGAAGTATATCAGTTGAAACTGAAAGCTTCAAGAATGTTCTACAGTGAGGTCAGTAAACATTATAAGTATCTTTAATCTAGTTTTGTTTTTCCTGATTCCCAAAATATGTATCTTATAAAATAAAGCTAACTAGAGCTTTATTTGTAATTTTTTGGGTACATTGCAGTAGTATGTTTGAACCAATACATCACTATGGTGTGTTGGTATAGAATATTACAACAAAATATTTAAATAATCCACTGTAATTCCTTGACCAAAATCAAAGTTATATATTGAGCACCAATTTTTTATTTATTAGGTTCGCAACAAACATGGAAACATGCCATTCAACCTTCGCAGCTTTGACAAGGAGACCAGTGCCAGGCTGGGAGTAGTTGAATGTGTCAATCACAAACTAATTGAGCCCTTCCAGGTAAAATGAAGTTTTCAAAGATCTCAATTTTGTTAAATATACCGAGATTTTACTTACCTGCTCTTACTCATGTAGGTGTTGTATGAACGGCCAGGCGAGCTCGTAGCACAGTTCAAGTTTACTGCATTGCTGCTGCCCAGTGGCACGCACCGCATCACCGGCCTGCCCTTCGACAAAAGCCAATGCAAGAGTGATCGCACCATTAAAGATCCTGAACTTAATGTAAGCACCTACAGCTTTTTGTTTTTTTTTTCTTTTCACTTATAAGTATCCCTGATAAATTTCATAATACATTAATATCAAAATGTATTTTGGACAAGCACAGGGTAGATAATATGTGATTTTTTTGAGCCAGCTTGTACTTCAGTTACATTTTGGTTTGAACAATTACAACAGTAATAATTTTAAACACATGAGGTATATTCCATTTTTCTTTGCTTGTCAAATATTGTCGTCAATCTCTTCATAACTTTTAAAATAATATCAGTTAGGGCTGATTTTTCAATAGTCAGATAAGAAATATTCATTGAACAATTGATTAACTATTTCATAAGCAATAAAGATCTGTGATCAACAAGTAATTAATTTTAAAGGTTTTGAGTGTTGTTCTAATCTTATTTTATTGTGTTAAAGAGGAATGTCAAGACTGTTTACAATATTCAACAAGCAAAGAAAACCGTACTCATTCGTGTCAACTGATGCGTTTCCTAATATTATTTCATTTTTACTTTTAGTCCCTACTCAACTCCTCTGCAAAGTCCAACAAGAAGAAGAAAAAGAAAACTGGTGCTGATGAGCCCATGGAAACAGAAACAGTTGCCTAATAATGGACTACACATACTACAACTAACTATACAAATTGAATTGGCTTTTCGCAACCTTCATTTGGAGGATAATATCAAACCAGCAATATGTACCTACCAATTACAATTACCTACCCTTTTTTTTTAAATTACAGAGTTCATAATGATATCATAATTTTGAAAGTGTGCTATAGCAAAAAGTACTTATATTATGCAACTCTTTGATTTCAAAAAATATTTCGTTTAATGGATGCCATGCTGTTTAATAAATTGTATTGCATTGCATGACTTATTCTTATGATGTATAAATTGTGAATTCAAGAGAAGATAATAGAAAGATGCTATACATCTTTGACCAGTGATACATATGCAAGTTGACATTTAATGTAATAAATTGACATAATAGAGTCATCTTGATACACCAAGTTATGTTTTGTTACAGCCAATAATGCAATATCAAGTTGTTTCTTAAATATTTTTTAACTTTCTATTTCTGTAAATAACATTTGAGCCCTAGAGCTAGAAATATGCAAAAAAACATGTTTTTAAAGTGAACCATTCCCTAGTGATGAGCATTTGTGATGTGCACAAAAAAACCTTTCATGTCTGTTTTGTCTGTACTATCATAATTTTTCTCCATGTCTCTTTGTTATAACAGTTTTTTAAAAATGAGTGGTCAATTTTTTAAGTAGGCTTGTTGATCTAATTGGTCTTAGAGTCTTCATTAGTTGTTTCTCCAAACTGAAATTATAGACAGTTAACTGTCAACTGCACAAATATAAAGATTTAATAAAAGTTAATTTATTCCTGTAATGGTTTTTTAAATTGTATTCATTGGACATATTTGTGGAGCTGACTGTACTTTAGTAAAAAATATCAACTAGGAAAAGTTGTAAAAAGTGACACTGAGCAAAGGAAATAAAATCAAATTGTGCCACATTTGTGGGCTGTTTTTGTATAGATTTGTTTTATTCTTTAAAACTTAGGTGTCCTGTATCTCAAAAGGTAGGGCCAACCTATGTACCTACCTAACGTTTACCTGGAGTAACTCTGTTTTAAATCAAATACCTGTTTCGGGTGTACAAGTACAAACAGGTAAGCGCAGAATCAGCTGTCATGTAGCCACTATAGCGCGATGATACTGCCCCATTACTTTGGAATATGCTTCCAAAAGTCTTTTTGAGTAGTGGGCAGGGCACCAAACAAAGTATCCAGAACTGGCACCTTAAGCACGAGTGTTACTATGTGCACCATGCATAGCGAGTGTGCCGTGCCAACTGTAACTGAATTAGGGAATCCACTTAGCTAAAATACCCCAATATTTTGTTGACAGCATATATATGTTTGCAGTTGTTGAAAATGAGCTATATCTCAAAAACTTCTCGTTACATCTCGTCCGAACCAATTTTCTTTGAAAGTATTTGTTAAGATCTACATAATCTACATTACATATTTATTTCAAATTTTACAATCGCTTAGTTTAGAAGTTAGATGGGGGGGGAGACGCCCATTTTAGCACTTTGAAAGCGTCTAGCTATGAAACGTTAGAAGACTCTAAAAGAAAATGCTTTTAGGAACTTCGATATCATTTTGAAAAACCTACACTAACTACACCCCACACGTAGGTTTGACTAGTTTTTTTTTTTTGCTTTTAGTTTCATGTATGAGAGCCCCCCGCCCCCCTTAAATATCATTATTTTGTATGAGAATCGTAAAGCGGTTAACGGGATACATCTTCCTAACAAATTTCAACGGTGTGATGCTTCTTCTCAACTGGTAGGGAACCAGATTCGGGCGAGAGGAATTATACAGAATAAAATGGCTGTGACCTACGGACGGACAGACAGACTTGACGAAACTTTAAGGGTTCCGTTTTTTGCCAATCGGCTACGGAAGCCTAAAAAAAAATAGGCTGTTACCAGAACGTGCAGACATCTTTGTTACTGCATCATAATTTTACTTCATAAAATTTTATTTATTGAATTTTCTTCGTAAACTAGTTCTCCTCATTTGGTCTTATTACTACTCGTTTAGTATCATAATTGAGATTGTGAAAGAGCTCCCCTGTTGTTTAGATGATATCTACCTAAATGTATTGCTTTAAGTATACTCGGCACTAAAACCGAGTTACTCAGCAGAGTACGAGTATCAAAAAACCTGCCAAGTGCGAGTCGGACTCGCGCACTGAGGGTTCCGTGCCAACTTTAACTGAATACGGGAATCCACTTACTTCTACTTAGTAAAATACCACAATATTTTGTTGACTGCAAATATAACTTTGTTTTTCATAGTGTTTGTATGAAGTACAAAGTTATGTTTGCGGTTGTTGAAAACATGCTATATCTCAAAAACTACTCGATCGATCTCGTCCAAACCAATTTTCGTTTAAAGTATTTGTTAAGATCTATATTATATATTTTTTTCAAAATTTTAACTCTCTTGGTTTAGAAGTTAGATGGGGAGGGGGGGACGCCCATTTTACCACTTTGGAAGCGGAAAGCTATGAAACGTTAGAGAAATGGTTTTAGGAACCTCAATATCATTTTAAAAGATCTATCCATAAACACTCCACACGCATAGGTTTGACAAAAAAAAAATGGTTTTAGTTTCATGTATGGGAGCCCCCCATGAAAGGTAGTCACGTCTGGTACACAGACGGATCCAAAAAAGGGAATGATGCAGGTTGTGGGGTCTACGGAGAGAGGCCTAAGCTCAAAGTAAGTGTAAACATGGGGACTGAAACCTCCATCTTCCAAGCCGAGGTCTTTGCCATAAACAAATGTGCAGAGATAAACCTTGAGAAGAGACTCCGGAACCAACACATATACATCAACTCAGATAGCCAAGCTGCATTGCTGGCTCTAAAATCCTTCGAACAAATGTCAAAACTGGTGCAAACATGCACTGAGCTGAGACATTGAATGAACTGGGAAACACCAACAAAGTCACACTTACATGGGTACCAGGGCATTCAAAGATTGAAGGAAACGAAGTAGCAGATGAACTTGCTAGAGAAGGAGCCGATAACCCTCAAATCGGCGTAGAACCATTCTGTGGCATCACCAAACAACGCGCCACTACGCTTCTAACCACCCTCTGTAAGCAAGAGGCTATTGAGTCGTGGAAGTCTACACAAGGACAAGAACACTCAAAAGCACTAATTCGAGGTTACAACAACAAAGTAGCTAAAGAACTGTTAAAGTTCGAAAGATACAAAGCTTGTGCAGTGACCAGAATACTAACTGGCCATTGCAAACTGAACAAACATTTGGCCAATATGAACATGACCGAAGACACTCTATGTAGATTCTGTAATACAGAAGAAGAAATGGCCATGCATATCCTCTGCTCATGCGGACCGCTTATGAGCAAAAGAAGTATCCATCTCGGGCGGCACATCATGCACCCGGATGAGATAGCAGATATCACGCTCCAAAGAATCTGTCTTATAGACTCAACGGGACTAAGCAGTGAAATTTAAATATAAGGGCGCCACAATAGATCATACCTGGTCGAGCTGGCAACTTTAGAGCCCAACAACTAATAATAATAATAATAATCCCCAAACTTGTTTTTGCACATTATTTTTCTCACTCTCACCTGCATAAATCGTAAGTTGTCTCGCTCACACGCACTGGATTAACTTGAAGGACAATAGTCGAGGGACCCGTTAGACCTACTACCTGAACCTTTTCAACTATTTTTTTCTATGAGTTTAAATACAACCCTAGGTTGTTATAACTTGTTGGATAGTTGATAAAATGTAGATCACATCTGCAGAGCAAGTGCCATAATATTTTTTTGAGATATCCAGAAAAGAAAAATATTATTTTATAATTTGTACTTATTTTCTAAGTTTCGATCGTCTGCAATGACCCATTTAGTTAACTTACGTGCAATTTTAGTCATTGAGGTCATTAAGCATCTCATTCTTCATGTGAAAAACCAAAAAAAATATCATAAGAGTAAAAAAAAATCAAAATATTCCATTCAATAGCCGAAAAATTGGGCATTTTCATAAAACTCGAATATCTCGAAAACGGTTAAGTTTAGGATGGGGGGTTCCATAGTGAAATCATTCAGAAATGATGTGTACTATACACCCTTAACGGATCTAGGTCGACTTTTCCTGTAACCCTGTATATGTTTAGGTATAGTTAAAGTTATAGTAACTATTTTAAAGTAAGTTTATTATTGATTATAATATGTATATTTATTATTATATGTTAATAGGATTATTGTTACTATTTTCTTTCTTTCTTTAGAAGCTTTTCCTACACCCGTTGACATCTTTCTGCATGACCTAAAGGTTTTACTGGCAGAGAATGCTTTTAGCATTAAGTCCACCTTTGTACACTAAATTTGTGCAATAGCCAAAAAAAGGGTATAGGGCATAGGCTGCTCAATTAGGTCATGTATGCTTCCCTGCATTTGTCAGGATTGTATCAATACTGTTTATTATTGAGCTTAATTTTTCTTACAACACTAAGGCCTTCTTAACCCATTAACCGCCGCAGTCCTATTTATCCGACAGCAAGAATTCGGGTCATAACCGCCACAGTCGGAAAAATCCGACTGCAACTTTCTGGTCTAATTTTATTCAAACTATTGACTGAAAAAATATCACGAAAATAAATAAATAAAATAAAACGTATACACGTTCGTTTTATGAAACGCTCTAGCCTTCTTATTACCAATATGATCTAAAAAAATATCAACAAACATTAACATCGCATAGGCTGCTCAATTAGTGATTTACTTATAGTTGAAACGCCGCAGTCGTATAAATCCGACAGTAGTGTTGTGGTAAAATTGTGTATATATTTTTTCAGAAAGTGAGATATTTAACAATATGTGTGTGTTGTTTATGATAGAAATAAGTTAGTCATATTGGCAATTCTATTCTGTCATTACTTTATTGGTTTTAAATATAAAAATGCTGATTTTATCACAAAATCATCAAATGAACATTCAAGTGTTATTAATGATGTGACATCACTATTGTTACGAATAATAAACTACTGCGCCAACGCCGGAGTCGGATATATCCGTCCGCTTATGACGTCACAGGCGGCAAAAATATTAACAAAGTGAGGGTAAGTTGATAATTTTATCGACATGACTATATTAATTTGTTGGTGTGTACGTTAAACATGTCAGTGAAGAATAATTAATTAGAATTTTGGAAGGCTGGGAGGGAAATGTCATATTTCGAGTCGGATGATGATTTGGAGTTAGACCAAGTGCAGGTATGTCATACTCGTAGGCATCTATTAATTTCAGTTTTTAGATGATGTTTTTTTTTAAATATTTCAATTTTTAGATTATCACTTCCTTGGGCCACGTATCAATTACTAGCGGTCCCCCGCGACTTCGTCCGCGCGTTTTGAGTTGGCTCCCTCCCCTCCCGTCGCAGCGTCATGTTTTATATCCTAAAGCCTTTCTCGATAAATGAGCTATCCAACACAGAAATATTTTTTCAAATTGGTTCAGCAGTTCCTGAGATAAGCGCTTTCAAACAAACAAACTCTTCAGATTTATAATATATAAGCGCAAGCGCACGTTGTACTTAAGCTGCGAACATTGTTTTGGTGCGGAGATTTGTTAAAACTGTGATAGCTCCTAAGATATTTATTGAATTCAAATGATATAAAGGGCAACTTTGTTCTAAATGAAATGCTCGTGATGATGAATGTATTTATTTTGATAAGAATAAATACCTGTGTGTATAATACACCTCTAAAAATAATGCATTATTTTTTTACAAATTTATTAATATAAAAAAGGTTGTAGTAAGTCAACCATAAAAGATAGACATATGCTGTCGCGGACTTTATTATAGAACTCTTAATGCTGAACAATCCTGTCATACATGATTTTTGTGTAACTTAAGCAGTTTCCGCAGCATATGCAGCAGAAGCTCTCAAAAGGAATATCTTTCTCCCGTTTTCGCAACATTTTTAATTTCTGCTGTGGTCTTATGAGTCGTATCTTTATGTTATATAGCCTAAAGCCTTCCTCGATAAATGGACTATCCAACGAAAAAATATTTTTCAAATCGGGCCAGTAGTTTTTGAGATTAGCGCGTTCAAACAAACAAACAAACAAACAAACTCTTCAGCTTGATAATATTAGTATAGATGTAATATTATGTAGCTATGTGATGTTGATTGATATTATGGAAGTATTATCATGCTTATTTCCCGAAATAATAAAATCACTAGTTGTGTGTAACTTACAAAAAATGCCCCATGTTCGTGTGTGCATCAAAGAGCACTGGTCCATAGATCTTTGTTCAATTCATTCTTTAAATTATAAAGATATACCATATTTTTATGTAGATGATTATTGAAAAATAATTTAATATTTATGCTTTGACTATATTCAACAATTAAACTTCAACTAAACAAATTACGTAAAAAAGGTATGTGATTGATCATTGACCAGCTGAAAAAATTTTCTGCAATATCGAGACATGCACATCACTAAAAATAAAAGTATTACCTTGAAGCACAGAGCCACATTTGGATATATCCGACAGTTTGTGAATTCAAGGTTACATTAGGGCTTGAATCATCGATATTTTTAAATTTTTGCAAAATACTGCTTTGCTTTCTAATCTTTGTTTGTTGTTTGTTAAATAAAGTATAAAGTTATAAAACGATGATTTTTGGTTTTAGAATTTAATATTTTACCATAAAACATAGTTTTGATTAGTTAAAAATAGTTTTTATACTGCCAAAAATTGCATTATCATGAAGTTATTTTTCACCACTACTGTGGAAGTTCTAAAATAAGTGTCCGGCGCTAGGGGTACGTTTTTTGGGCTGGACGTCCGGCGGTTAATAGGTTAAAGAAATGTGGTAAAGAAGTACAGTGCTCTGAATGAAATTCTAAATGAAACATTATTTTCTAATTGAATTGTATGCATATAATTACCATTTTTAATAAATAAATGATTTACTTATGTTTTTCCTTCATTTGGGTTTTTCTTGATTAGGACTTGCGGTGGGTTCAACAACTTCCAAAGATGATGATATCATTTCATAAGCTTTGCTAGCTGCATTAGAAGTGTGCGTTGGAAGGTCCACTAAGAATTTGAATGTCGATTTTACTCCACAATTCCAGTAATATTTGAATAGATATGATAATCTATCATTTGAAGGAAGTGGAGGAAGCTGAATAGAAAAATAAAAAGTAATGATTAGTAGAGATTGACGAGCGTCAAGTTAAAATGCATTACAGGCTGTGTAAGCTAAGTTATGAACATCAATCAATAAACATACTGTGTTTACCTCATATGGAATTTGTTTCTTTAGCTCGCCAACGTATGGCGAAACACCGTTTTCGAGGTCTTCATAGATAGCACTTGTTGTAGCGCTGTCTTTCCATACCCCTTTGTCGATAGAATAATATACGGCACCGCCAAGTACGGCTGACTTTACGCCAAACCTATAATTATGAAAATTGTTTGTTACTCCATTACCAGAACGAAGAGAATCTTCAGATTTTTTAAAACTTACTTCAACATATTGAAGACCACTAAGACATAGAGACCTTGAAAGTCTTAAACTGAGTTATTTCACAATATAGAAAATAATCAAATTATATAATTTCAACCAAATTCAAAATAACCTATATTTTTTCCTTTTCGAACAGTCATTATTATTTTACCGTTTCTCAAAGAGTTTATGACAGTAGTAGTTGAATTTATCCCATTCATACGGGAAAGGCAATGGAACAGAGCCATACAGCCTGAAGAGTTTTTGACAATTGTACTGATCTCCGGCAGTTAATGGCCACCTAGCGACAAATTTTCAAATATTAAGGTGTTGACTTAAGTAATTCTGTTATTTATGATTTATAAAATCTATTTAGCAACTGTTTAATTAACAACATATCCTTTAAATGAACTCAAGCCAATTTGACGGCAAATTTTAGACAGTCAGTATTGAATTTTCAGAACATTGTAAGGTATTAATATACCTTACCTTTCTTAAAGTGTCAAATGTAATAAAAAACCGATTTTATTTTATTGATATTTTTTAATTACCATGTAGTTATTTCCGGTTTATATATTTAATTTAATCATAGCTAATAATGATATTTAATATCATATTATTAAATTAATGCAATGTGAATTTACAAATCATAAATATTACTTTTAATGAAATGTTACAAGTACAATTAAAATATCTTTAAGATAGTAGATATATTTTGAGAAGCGATTAGCATCACAACTTCCGGTAGCAGATTTTAGTGAATTCTGGATGACATGACATTTTAAATATTTTAATTTAATTATATTACATTAAAATCAACAAAAGCTAAAAGCTTTGTTAAGAAAATTATTTGTATTATTGTGACTTTGCTTATTTATTACTATCATCATAAGCAAAATATACACATATTAGCTTAATAAAAAGTATCTTAAAGCCTAAAAATGAAATAAAATCGTTTTGCGTGAAATTGTGTTTGAAGTTTTGGTTGACGCCAAAAAAATGTTGGTGATCACTAACGAAAACGTAAGCATAGCCGTAGGTTTTCGATGGTTTTATTTGTTACAGTACTGCATGCATGAATAACATTATCGTGTAAGTTCTAAATGATCGATTACTATTTCATTTCATACTTAAAATCATACAAAATACTGAATTGTGGGTTTGGCTAACAACTGCGATGGAAATTGTAACATTTTGCGTTATTGGCCTCCTGGGCGGATAACGTATTTTTATATTTTGTGGTCACGGGCTTAGGGACCAATTATGAAAATTTTACGATTTTGGATTGAATATTCTTTGTTAGCATCTAAAAACATTAAAAATACTTCTAATTAAATTATTGTTGTTTGATACATATATGAGAAAGGCTCCGTACTTTCTAACCCTAATATTACTGGCGTACACTAAGCTTTCAGCTCACAAGCACGTAGCTTTTAGTGTCATCATCATCATTATCCCTAGGATAGGCACTGAAAATCAACCTCCTCCATTTACATGGCAACCTAAAAAAGGCAATGGTGATCCATTAATTAATCGATACAAGGTTGTATGCTTGACGACATTTTCGCTGGACTTTTGATTCTCTAATTTAGATTTGTTCTGCGCCGACGGCTATCATTATTTGCGCTTTAAGCCTTGCGTATTGCCACTTGAGGTTATTGTTTCGCATGGTTTTATGTTTGTAACATAGATTTGGTTTACGTATCTTCTCATTTGTGAGTCGAGTTTGAATAAAAATACTGAGAATATCCCGAAGCTCTGATTAGCTTTTTCAGTAGCCCATACTTGGAAATCATGTTTTTGATCTGTTTGAGCCTTTTGTTTGAAGTTGAGGGCTAATAATCGAATCAATTACTGCTTAGTACGTAATTAATGGAGTTAGTACCTCATTGGTACTCAAGAATATTTTCTTCTTGTCCCTGTCCATTTCAATATCTGTTGAGTTGAGAAACTTGGATACTAACACAATATCAAGTTTCTCCAGCGACTTTAGTACACTAACTAAATCATCGTGTCTGGTGATGATATACCCACCGTTAACGTTCATGTTAAATTTTTCCACCAATGCAAACCTTAAGTGGAATCGGCAACTTAATTTTTCTCGACCATTTTTCACAAACATACCTACCTGCCTAGTATTATAAATTGTAATTAAAACACAACTTTGGTCAAGCGAAAGATCTAGGCCATAGTTTTGCGCTATATTAGGTGTGCATAGTAAAAAAACTAAATAAATTTAAAAGTAAATTACAAAAACGATTTACATTATTGTAGTTGATTACCGTTTCTTCGCAGTGTAATTGTTTGAAGTCTCAATTGTTTGTTGGAATACATTTATTTGTGAAAACATAAAAAATGATTTTAAAATAAAATTTGGTTGAAATTCAGCACGGCCTAGAACTGGTAATTGACAACATTTCAAAATTTTCATATGCACATTTTTTTTTTCTGAAAGAACTTCAAAAATGAAGGCACCCATATTTTTTCATTTTCATTTCTTTTCAGTATTTTCTCCAATAATCATTGTTTAATAACTCCATTCTAAAAGAGCGTAAGTACAAGAAGTTGGATGTTTCGAGATCACGTCTTTGCAATATTCGATAAAAAAATATCTGACGTTTATAGTGATGTGGTCTATATCAATTGTAGAATTAAGATGTCGATATCCATTGAGTATTTAATTTAACTTTTAAAAAAGTAACCAAAAAACAACGCAGTAACCCTTCATAAACTTGTTTCTGAAGTTTACGCAAATATTACTAAATATATTTATAAACGTAAATAAAAACACTTTTTTAACGGATTAACTTTTCGCGAGTTTATTAATTTTATCCCGACGTTTCGAACACTTTACAGCGTTCGTGGTCACAAGTAGACTAAGATGTTATTTGTCATTTACAGAGTTTGGAAAAATTACACTACCGTTACTCAATAATATTAATTAACGTTCCTATCCACGCAGAAAGAGCTAAACTGTGTCTTGTGATCTTGCAGTGAGTTGTCTAGCTTAGGTCCTAGTTAGAACTGGATCCCATGCTGGTGGAATTTTCCAACCATCTTCTCTGTTGAAATTTGGATTTTTTCTTATTTTTATAACTTCGCGTAGCATTTTTTTTAGCAGTTCGTTCCACGTACGCTATTTTATTATGAATGAAAAGTATCCTTTTTTATTTCGAACCCTTCTTATTTAATATTATTATGATGTCTGAAAATTACTCCAATATTTTCTCATAACTACTGTTCACATTTGTTGTTCATGGTTAGTTTTCGTTCATTAATGTGGTAACATTTTTGTTATAGTAAATTCTAAGTTTTGTTACTGGCAACCCTATATAGTAGGAGAGAAACCGCCTGTGGAAACCGCTCTCTCGTTGCCGCGCTTTGAATTGCAACGTCACATTTTTAGTTTTGTTGAGTGCCGAAATATTTATTATCAATATCAATAATACATTGAGCGTTATTTAAGTGATTTATTAAAGATTAATCCGACCAAAGTTAGTGAGTGCTCGAAGTTGGCGTGGAATCGACAATCAACGCACCATTGGGGTATCGTTACTAACATAATTTCATTGCTGGCCAGTAATTTAAGTGTAATTGATACATCCTTTGAATGTGTTGCCTTCTTAGTAATCGCCGACACCAACCAGGTATGAAATATTCAGATTTATTGTCACGACCACATTGTTAGGTATTCTTTGCAAACACCAAAATTACATCAGACCACCTTTACAGTCCACTGTTTTCGTACAACTAGAAATATCAATCATATTTCGAATGAGGAATCATGATGATTATTTCGTAACTGAACTAAAAATGTGTTAGAATGAAAATGAAAGTTTAAATAGATAGATATTAAGTATTTTTTTTATGTTGCATGTCTAAGTTTTATTTTTTTCTTGTTTATTTTTATATATCATAAAACGATACAATGAAGACTCTAGTGTGAATGAAAATCATTTTTTAATAACCTTCAATTTACCACATCGTAATTTATCGATAATGTCCAATACAATACCGGAAACAACACAACACTAAACGTCAAAGTGACAACTGACAGCAAGCTGAAAGTTCAAAAGCATTTTTTTTCCTGCATGAAATGTCATTGCAAAGGCGTAACCTGTGAAATGCCAACTTCCATGTTCCGTGGGGTGCTTGAAACATTAATTAAATGTTTCACCCCACGCTTTTTACTCTGAATTGAATTATTCTCTAAGTCTTTGTAATTAAAAATTATTTACTACTTTTTAGTTCGGTTAGCTATTAAAGCGTGTTTTTTTAAACTATAATTTATTCAGATTTTAGCTGGCTTGAATGTGAATCTATCACAGATTAGAAAAATGGTTGTAAAAAAAGATACATGATCTGCCCCTTTACTCTGGACAAAAACCCGATCCAATGAATATAGCCATCCCTGTCACATGCGTACACGGCCTGGTATGAATGACAGGGATGGGTATATTCATTGGATCGGTATTTGTGTCCAGAGTAAGGCCGCAGGTTGGCTGTAATTCATACTCTTACTAATCTGTGCTGTAAATAGTAGGTACATATCATACTTTGTGCATTATTGTTTGTTTACATTTGTAAAGAGTGAGTCTGAGCGACAGAGTTATTGTGCCGAATTTGTTCGTAAATTTACAATACAATGACTTCTGCATCTAATATTTTAGAAATAATAGAAAGCTGCTATCTGCCTAAACTTACCCGAAACTTTGAAGAACGTAACAGTCATCCAGAGTTTCAAAAATGGGAACGCAACTTATCTGAATATTTCCCGAAAGTTATTAAATCCTTAAATGGCTTTAGTCTTACGGATCATTGCCTACAATCTTCTATTCTCTCGACGATATTATTATTGTATTGTCAACTGACCGGCAAGGAGCAGTGGATCACGAAAGAAAGTTCCGAATACGCTAAGAAACTTGACTACCAACTGGAGCTATTGTGTGATACTACTTGCTTTAATTTGTTAAAGAGCAATAAAGTCAAAAATACTCAAGATCTGTTCGATAGAAGCATAGAAATGTTACATCAAAGGTTAAATCCAGATGACTTCAAAAAGTTTCCTGCACTCATTGAAGCATATTGTTTGATTATGAAGGATATTAAGGTATTATGAATATTGTTATGAATGGTGATAATCTGTTTTGTACATACTTGGTTCGATTGACATGTGGTTATGTTTTTCCAGCATTATAATGTTGCTCTGAAACCAGTGGCTGTACTGCCTGCATCTATTCTTTTAATTGAAGATTATGTAAATGATAACAGGATCAAAGGTTTAAAAGCCTGCTCATCAATTTTAAAATCATTGGTAAGTGAAATCAGGAGTGGAGAAGAGTTTCCTGCACCACATATTTTGTGTAGAGGTATCTTTACATGCATTAGAAAAGATGTTTAACTGTTATTAAAAAACAAAACTGTTTCCTTGAGTCAAAAAGGCAAAGATGCTGGTTGCATTGTTGCTTTGGATAGCAATACTTATCCTCCCTTTGTGCTAGGACAAAGCCAGCTTTATTAATTGACAAAAAAAATGGTTACATCCTGGTTTACCATTACATTAAATTTATTTAATTCATCAATGTCCAAAAAATGATTGATTTTGTTTGTTTCTTTTAGTTTTTCTTGTTTTTAATTTTGAGATTCACTTCTAAAATATTAAAGTAACATTAGTCATATAAGTTTTGCTGTAAGACATTTGTTGCCATAGCCATGTAGTCATTATACAATTTGGTTGTCAATCTCGATCTAAGATACTAACCAAAACCTTGAAACTAACCCGATTGTCTACTGTAGTATAGACCTATTTAAAAAAATATGTTTAAATGGTTTGGCTGAAATATAAAAAAAGTTAACATAAATATACCTATATCTTTCCAGACAATAGAGCACTTCAAAGATGGCAATTATTATGAAGTTATTTATCAAGTATTAAAGAAAACCATTGTGGAGAGAGACCTTGAAGTAACAAAGTTGTCACTGGAGTGCTTATTTGATCTTGTAAATATTTTACCCCCACAAACACAGGTAGAATTATTAACTTTATACCCATGTTTCTGTTGCAGGGATATTATTAAATCCGAAATATTATAATTTTACATGTGACATTATAATAACACTTATTATTGTCAATTGTTTGCATTACTTACATTTTAACAGGCTAGTTTTAGTGCCATCACAATTTCACTAAACCTATAAAGTGAAATTGTAACACAGTGATATTTTGTCATAAACATGCTTTTAAAAAGCTTAGTAAAAGCATTGGTTTTAAAATTTTAGAGTAATCGCTGATTGGTCTGTTTTCATTACCAACTGAGCTACAAGTATTGAACATGAAGTAAGGAAGTAAGGGCCAGGTTTATGAAAATCTATTTTTTTATTTTTATATAATATTTTATGGTACTACCTATATGTTTTTATACTTCTACCTATACCATAAAAATAAGAATCATGTGCGGAAAATATTATAACGCTTACTAATAATTAGCTTAAAAGTATTCATAAAGATGAAATAAGAAACCAAAAATTTGCACACGGGCGGGAATTGAACCAGCAACCTCTTGGCTGACCGGCCAAACGCTCTACCAATTGAGCTACCGTGCTATCGGTCCGACCTTGCGAAATTTGTGGTCTCTTATGGATACATCATTGCGTGACGCTTAACGCCATCTACCCGTCTGTTTATGATACAGTTGGCCCAAGTAGTTATTCTTTACAGAATAAATTCAACTTGGAAATTGATGAAGCTTCGCCATCTAATGGTTTAGAATGTTTTAACACACAGTGTCATATTTTATATTCATAAAGTTAAAATAAGAAACCAAAAATTTGCGCACGGGCGGGACTTTAACCAGCAACCTCTTGGCTGACCGAGCCAAACGCTCTACCAATTGAGCTACCGTGCTGTCGGTCCGACCTTGCGAAATTCGTGGTCTCTTAAGGATACTTTATTGCGTGACGCTTAGCGCCATCTACCCGTCTGTTTATGCAACAGTGGGCGAAGTGTCATCAATTTCCAAGTTGAATTTATTCTGTAAAGAATTACTACTTGGGCCCACTGTTGCATAAACAGACGGGTAGATGGCGCTAAGCGTCACGCAATGACATATCCTTAGGAGACCACAGATTTCGCTAGGTCGGACGACAGCACAGTAGCTCAATTGGTAGAGCGTTTGGCTCGGTCAGCCAAGAGGTTGCTGGTTAAAGTCCCGCCCGTGCGCAAATTTTTGGTTTCTTATTTCATCTTTATAAATATAAAATATGACACTGTGAGTGTTAAAAACATTCTAAACCATTAGCTTAATAGTAGGTAATACTGGTAGTAACTAGTTGGTCAGTCATACCCTCAATTTATAGCTTGGAATAAAATTTAAATGAGATGTACTAATATTTAAAATATGAATCTATATACATGAAGATATTGAATAAACAAGTAAATACCTCATTAAAATATGAATTATATGTGATAAACTGAAAAGGCACACATGTCAAAAAGGAGACGGATCAAAAGGCCGCCAGCGGTCGCATAAACAAAAACATAACAAAAAACTGTTGTTAAACACATCTGTGAGGAATTAAAATTATTATTTCGCAAATGGTGACTGATTAACTGAATTGACCAATTGGAACACGCAGGGCTCTCACTACAAACAACTCATAATAAACCTAGATTTATTATAATATCCCAATTACGGCCCAGTGAAATCATAAAATCACTGAAAATAGCCCGATAAATAAATGAAACTATATGAAGTAGTCATCACTGACAATAAATCAGTGAAATTATAATATCACATCTTTGACAAAATCCCTGTGACATATCTACAATATGAACCTATTTTAATAATATTATTTAAGGGTGACATTGCTTGTGTGTTTAAACATGCTAATTTTAGGCAATTAAGGACCAATTTGAAAATGTGTTTTTGTGTTTAGTAACTCATAAATAAGTTAAGGTTAAGCGGTTAAGGCTATAAAAAAAAGGCAACGACACGGGAGGGGAGTGAACTGAAAACGCGTTGACCTAGTCCGTAGTCCGCGGGGTTTAAAATATAAAGCTTCTGGTTTTACTACGTTTCAGGTACGCACAGTTGATGATGCACTAGAGATATTCCTCGAGCAGATGTATACAGAAACTAATTTATTCAGGAAAAAAGCATTTTTCAGTTTTATCAATAAAATAATACACTTACATGGAGTGCACTGTGTGAAAAGAACAATGTTCTTAACAGTGATATGTGATAACTTAGATATTTGCAGCAATAGTGCTGTTGGAGATATATTACTCACTGATGTCTTAGAGGTGGGTGTATTTTTTAATAACTATAAGTGGACCGAAATTATTCAACTTAATTATGACACGAAAAGGGGCGCAGGGGAGGCGGGCGAACTTGCGCCAGCCCCTCTCGCCTCCCCTGCCCCCCTGTGACCCGCAGGCGAAGTCTCAATTCAGTGATATAATCCATCTATAAAATGATGTCTTAGAGGTGGGTGTATTTTTTAATAACTATAAGTGGACCGAAATTATTCAACTTAATTATGACACGAAAAGGGGCGCAGGGGAGGCGGGCGAACTTGCGCCAGCCCCTCTCGCCTCCCCTGCCCCCCTGTGACCCGCAGGCGAAGTCTCAATTCAGTGATATAATCCATCTATAAAAAATGAAAAATAAGCTGTGAAATGCCAAAGGAAAAGCCTTAATTGCATTGTTATTCGGAACTGATTTAATGAAGGTACAAAGGTTAATTACATTCATTCATTGAAGGTTCAATATTTTCTTTATTCTCTTTACAGTGTCTTGAAAATTGGATTAAATACTGCTGGTGTGTTTGGAAACTGGCACCCCATAAAAAGTTAATGTCTACACTAATCAAGATTTTGTATGTTTACGAAGAAAAGGAGGAATCAACAAAAATAGAAATCATTTTCTTATCTCTCTGTAAGTTGTGTACAGCTGATGAAAGGAAAGAAATCCACACAAATGTAGAAAAATCAATCAATGATCTTAAGATTTTAAATGAGAGATTTGCACTAAGATTAGAACATATGAATAGCTCTATAATTTAAGTATGAACTTGTTTAAAAAATAAATGTTTAAAACCATATTTAGTTTTCTTATAACAAGGATAAGCATTTCTTTTATTAATGGTGAAGCATTAAGCTAGCTGTGGGAAAAGTTAATAAAATTCTTACTCAAATTTGTACAAAATAAAATATATTTAAACAAAACTTTCATAATTCTCTGATTGCTCATTAGTTCTAAAAGTCGAGGGTGTCCTTAAGGAATGTGAGCGGCGTACTGGCAGCAATGCCGCGTTCTTCTGCTAACTTGTGCTTAGCGGTGAGTCGTCTCCAGAACAGAGGGCATTCCGTGTTCTCGCACTGGTCTGATTGGGCGTGTCCACAGCATGAGCGGCAAATCTGTAAGAGGATGTTATGTCTTAAGATGGCAAGTACCTAATTGTATGGCGAGTGACTAAGGCCAATGACGCACAAAAGGATAGACATGTTATACACCAACATTAAAGCGTTTTAAAGTGGCGCAAGGATTACTCTATATACGAACGTATAGTTGTGTATTACGACACTAAGCGCTAATAGAGACAAATGATGGGGCATGCCTTTTGATAGAAAGAGATATAACATTCGTTACGTACTTATTGCTACCGAGCGCTGATTGGCGCGAGCGCGTGACATCTCGCTCTTTAGCCTAATGTCCGCCATTGCCAAATTATGGTAAAGACTAAATACGTATTTTATGTTACTTATTACTTTTAAATGAAAAAACTATACTTATAAATGTAATGACACGTTTTTCTTGTCTTTTACAGTTGCAGTGTAAACTCTTAAACAGGCAGGAAGGATTTTTTACCGGAAAACGAGAAATAATTTAAGGCGCTGTCGGGACGTTTAGTCATAAAGAGAAAGCGTGCCCAACTGAATGCACTCCGGGCCTCCGGGTCTCTGTTCGCGAAACAGCACTATGTTTATTTACACGGTTTTAACACATACGAAATAAACATAGTGCTGTTTCGCGAACAGATACTGTCAGTGTTGTGTGTCGAGAAAAGATGCGAGAAAATAGTGAGTTTGTGGACAATGGTACCGGCGGCGAGCGGAATAAACGACTTCGAAGGAGGGTAGACCGATATGTCTGCCAATAACAACCCACCCGCAAATTCTCTTCAGTAACTCCGTGATCATGGCGCTTGCAACAGTGCCGAAATATCGGAAACTTATAAATAATAGGGTACATGGTAGCAATCCCGTATCTAACTATTTTAATGTAAGTGACCATGAAAGTTTAAAACATTATATTGATTACAATATTCGACAAGCAAAAAAAAACGGGCTCTAGCACGCACATAAGCGACAGAGTAGTACAGTGTAGTCAGAGGGTCTACCTTCTACCTGGTTATCGTATGTGATACTTTTCACTGTTACAGCGCGGTGAGAGAAGTGTGCAAAAATTGACTGTATTGACACGAAACGGACGAACGCGGGTGGGTGAGCGCCGTGAGCGAGGATGCTAGAAGGATTTGTCACGCTTGACAGGTCCCAGGCATAGTAGAATCATATAAGTCCGCCAACTCAAGCCCCGTGCGAGCTATAATAGCCTAAAGCTGTGGGGCTGACGCTTGCTCACCGCATTAACATAATTACTATATTTCTTATAACAGTTATAATAATTTATTCTGGATTTGTCGCAGTATTATTAGAACATCCATAGACAGAACAATATTTATTATAATTTTTTAGCCATCTTTACGAAAAAGCAACTAGGCACCGAATGATACTGGCAATGCAGCGACAGAGCGTGCGTGGGCGCGTGCGACGCAGCCTTGGCTGTTTTGTCCTTATTTTCCTTATTTTTTATCAGTGTATGCATGCGACGAAGCATACTGATGGGCGCCGGCACATATAAACGAAACTCGGTGCGCTGGTATGAAGTTACCGTACTTATTTAAGATAATAAACATATATAATATTGAACACTAATCACATACATTGCTCTGATTCCAAAGTAATCGCACTTGTATTATGGAAATCAGCAACAACGGTGGTCCCACAAAACCCAGACTCAAGACAATATAGACAATTATGAATTCTATATTGACCCGACCGGGAATCGAACCCGGGACCCCGGAGCGGCCACGCCTTGAAACCAGCGTACTTCTACACCACGGAGGTCGTCAACACTTGTTTCAACTATGTGCCAGGTGATATTAACACTCACAGTATCACAGCAGTGTACTCTGTCCTGCGCGTGTCTCAGTCTGGCGGCTATATCGTGCGCGTTGCGGCAGCCGGCGCAGAGGCGCGCGGGCGGGCCGGCGGGCGCGCCGCAACGCGCGCAGCGCACGCGGCTCATGTACCGTGCGATGCCGCCGCGCGCCGCGCGATGCTGCGCGCCGCGAGTGTGGAATAACTCGCGCCACCTGCCGGACACATGATTGATTTATCTGACGACCCGTCTGGTATAGTGGTCGAGAAATCGCCCACTACGCAACGGGTTGCGGGTGCGATCCCCGCACAATACAAACATTTGTGTGCATGAACATGTCTGTTTGTATTAGTCTGGGTGTTTTCTATGTATATCATGTATGTATTTATAAACAAAAAAGTATTTTAAAATCTTTCAAATCAAAACTAAAATGGTGTCAAAGGCACCAGGAGCAATTGAAAATGGAAATATTAGCCTCACATCATGAGAAGAAAGATTTCCGTAGCTTCTGGAAAAACACCAGTAGGCTCAACCCACGACAGGGCCAGCCTGTGAGCGTGGATGGCGTGACGGACAATAAGGGTATTGCCGAATCTTTCAAAGAACACTTTACTGTAAACCCGTTGTCAAGCCAGCGGCTGTCGGTGGGCGATGCTGGGGCAGTCGTGGAGGGTGATTATGAAATTCATTTCTCGACTAAGCAAATTAACAAAATAATCTGCCAAATGAAGAGAGGTAAATCACCTGGCCACGATGGCCTGAGCATCGAACATCTGCAAAATGCTGGTCCCCCTTTGCCTAGGTTATTGTATCTTCTCTTTAATTTTTGTATTAGTCACTCGCACCTACCTACAAGCTTGACAAAAACAATAATTATTCCTATTGTGAAAAACAAAACTGGGGACATCTCATCTAAAATGAATTATAGGCCAATTTCCTTAGCCACCATTATAGCCAAAGTTCTGGACAGTCTTCTCAATAGTGAAGTCAATAAATACGTGCAGCTACATGACGCACAGTTCGGTTTTAGGTCGGGTCTCTCAACGGAAAGTGCTGTTCTTTGCCTGAAACACACTGTTGAGTACTATACGAACCGACTGACTCCTGTATATGCCTGCTTCCTAGACTTAAGTAAGGCTTTTGACCTGGTCCAATATGATTTGTTATGGGATAAGCTGGCGAAATGTAATTTTCCTAGGGATCTGCTAACAATATTACAATCTTGGTATTCAACTGAGTCGAACATTGTGAAATGGAAAAATGAGATGTCAGAGGCTTACAGCTTAAGATGTGGAGTAAGGCAGGGGGGCCTGACTTCCCCAACTCTTTTCAATTTATATGTTAATGAACTGATCGCTGGGCTCAGCAGTATGCGTGTCGGTTGCTATATTGACAAAGTATGTTTTAATAATATAAGTTACGCGGACGACATGGTGCTGCTGTGCCCATCGGTCAGTGGGCTAAGAAAATTAATAAATGTATGTGAAAACTATGTAGAAGCACACGGCTTAAAATATAATACGTCGCAGAGAGAAATAATGGTTTTCAGACCGGCAAAAAAGGAGAATTATCCCTTGCATGTACCGGTTATCTCTTTAAACAATAAACCTTTGAACAGGGTGAAGTCCTTTAAATACTTAGGTCACATTGTGACCGAGGATTTGAGGGACGACGCTGTCATTGAGAGGGTGCGCAGAGCACTAGCTGTCAGGGCCAATATGATAGTCCACAGATTTAGACATTGCTCCGCACGGGTTAAAGTTACGCTATTTAGAGCTTTCTGCACATCCTTATACACATATAGTTTGTGGGCAAATTGTTGGAAAAAGTCGCTTAACGCTCTCATGGTGCAATATAATAATGTGTTCAGGGCGCTGTTGGGGTTGCCGCGCTGGTGCAGCGCCTCGGGCATGTTCGCGGACGCGCGGGTGGACGGGTTCCAAGCGGCGCTTCACGGCCGTGCGGCCGGGGCGCTGCGCAGGTTGCGTACTGGCACCAACAGCCTCCTGGCCGTAATTGCGGACAGGTGGGATAGTCGCTTTATTAAGCACTGAATCTCGCTTCATTCCAGTGTAAGAAAAACTAATGTTAAATGAACACATTAATAAATTTAATTTTGTATAAAATTAACTTTTTATTAACTTTTTTGATTGAATAAATTAAATTAAATTACATTGGATTAAGTGAATTAAATTTAAATTGGATTAAATTGAATTTTATGATCATTTAATGGAATTGAATTGAACTTAATTATATTGAATTTAAGAATTGTATTTTATTGGAGAATTAAATTAAATTATAATTAAGAACATACTAACATAGTTTATAAGTCATTTTGTGCATTACTAACAAATTATGGATGTAAAGTCTGAATTATTATTTTTTTATTTTAAGTATTATATCCGTTGTCTGGCACCCATAACACAAGCTTTGTAGTCCAGTCACCTTAGGGGTTTCACCTCGGAATCGGAGATAATAAGCTGGAAACTCGTATACAGCTTCATTTTGGCGTTCTAAAAGTTGTCTCAAAAGTCTCAATAAATCTCGTGTCTGCGTCGTAAGTTATTCGAGGTCAAAGGTCACGAAAATCGGTTTTTCGCCATTATCTCCGTTTCTATGGCTCCAATCACTTCAAGACCTATTTTAAAAATCGAAGATAATGAAATTTGGCACAACTTTTGTTCCAACTTTTTTTTTGTACGCTCAACCCTTTTCGAGATAGAGAGCGGAGAGCACCCAGCGCTCAGGCATATATACTATACAAGGTCAACCGTGAATCTCGGTGAATAATATCTGTATATAGTTACTAATTCCTTAAAATATTATTAATAATAAATAATTTGTATTATTTATTAATTAATACATTGTATTCAATATTTTATATATATAATAAATTTATTTACTTTTATTTGATAATAGATGGAAATAAATTAATTGATAGATAGATAGAGAGATGGTAAATTGAAATGAGTCAAGTAAATATAATTTAAGTTAATTTTTATTTAGTAACTGTACTTTTGTTACAATTAAAATTAAAAATAAAATATCAATTTTCTTCTTCTTCTTCTTCATCATCATCTGCTGGGGAATTGAAACTTTCGATTTCATCTTCATCATCTTCGTTGACTTGTATAATTGTCTCCAAACCTTCTAAAATGTCTGGATCGAATGCAGTTTCTTCCTCAGAATCGTCTTGCAATATAACAGCATTGAGACAAGCTTGCCCATTGCATTGTCCACAAGCTAAAGTACATTGCAAGCCCAATTTTCTGCATCCGCAGCGTGAACCACAACCATTCTTACAATTACAAAATATTGTACTGAGTAATTCATCTGGAGCTGGTGGTAATAGTGTGGTTATTGGCTGCAGAAACTCATCTTGGAGTACCCAGCCCCATTCTTGAGGTTCTAAATCATGTCCTAACCATTTTTGAATTTGGTAATAAACACGATTTATGTGTTGATGAGCTGCTGCACTTGTTGGTGGAAGATTAGATAACTGGACAGGTTTATGAAGTTTAGTAGATTTAATGAATTGAATGTATCTGTGATGATCAATATTATTTTCAGATTTTGGAGCATTATATACTGCTAGAAAGATGCGTACTCCATTTTCGTATAATTGCTGTACAGGGCAGTTTTCTTGTAGAAAAACTTGAGCCAGTTCGTCAAAATTAGCAAGTTTTTGCAGTAATTTTATAAAAGTTTTTTTCCCTTTATTAAACAGCGCAGAAGTTGTATCACAACCACTAAACGCATGTAGAAATAGAATATGTTTTTTAGAAAGGGGACATTTGTCAAAACTTTTTGAAGAATAGACTTGTGTTTTAACATTGCCTTTTCCAGGTTTTTTTAAAAAAATCTCTTCTTGATGTAACTGAGTGCGTCCAATTAAAATAACGAGCAAATCTATGTCTTATCTATGAATTAATAACTATATACATGGTATTATTCACCGAGATTCACGGTTGACCTTGTATAATAGTATATATGCCTGAGCGCTGGGTGCTCTCCGCTCTCTATCTCGAAAAGGGTTGAGCGTACAAAAAAAAAGTTGGGCCAAAAGTTGTGTCAAATTTTATTATCTTCAATTTTCATAATAGGTCTTGAAGTGATTGGAGCCATAGAAACGGAGAAAATGGCGAAAAACCGATTTTCGTGACCTTTGACCTCGAATAACTTACGACGCAGACACGAGATTTATTGAGACTTTTGAGATAACTTTTAGAACGCCAAAATGAAGCTGTATACGAGTTTCCAGCTTATTATCTCCGATTCCGAGATTTGCCCCTTTTTTTGTCTAAGGTGACTGGACTATTGAGTAGCTTACTTTGGGACTAAATGGCGATGTGTGGGAATGTCCAAAGGATATCTATTTATTTATATCAAAAGGATATTTATTTATGCCCGATCTGCACTCAACAGTGCCGACTTGTGCCGTTCAGATCCGTATTCATCAGTGTAAGGGAAATATGATAATGTAGCAGAAATCTTGTACGACGTTATTTGCACTCGTCAGTGAAAGTGACGTTCTGTGATCACCGACACTGAGTAGTGCGGATAGCATCTTACAAAGAAACCTGAAATACACACAAAATATAAAACATTAAATTACAACGAAAAAACATCAGACGCTATCCGAGTACTTTGACCGAAAATATCGCTTCATTTTATTGGATTACATCACAAAAAATCTCGAAATGACAAGGTCTCAGCGATCATCATAAAATAAATGGACTATAGTAACACCCACCAGTAGAACACATCGGCCCCCAGCAGCGACAGGCACCGATGCAGCGGCGGCAGCAGCGCCCTCGTCGCGTAGTAAGCCACGTGGGGCTCGCAGGGGGCCCGCGCCAGCTCGCGGGGGGTCCGCGCGAGCCGCACCAGCGGGGTCCCAGCGGTCCCCCCGCTGACTAGCCAGAAAACGCGCTCGCCGGTGCGGGGGACCGCGCGGCGGTCGCGAGAGGCTATGCGTCTGGTGATAGATATAAACAGTAAAGGATGATTCACCTTACAACGTGACGGAGTCGGGAAAAATTCTCACGGAAATTCCAACGCCGTGCCCCGCCAGGACAGACATGACAGGATATTGTAATTTTATCAGGCACTTTTCCTTGGGACAATTCAAATAATTGCTACATCCTTTATTTAACATATGTTTGAAGTTAAAACGAAATTAGATAAACAAAGTAAATATGTAGCAATTGTTGACGCAATACATTTCGGGAAACTGCATGCTTGACTTTAAACTAAAAGCCAACTAAACGTCAGCATGACTAGTGAATAAAATGATATTTCTAAAAATATATCCTATGTAACAATTATTTATTATATGTAGTAAATATCGGTTATTCCCAGTTGTCCCCACTGGCATCGCCCCCACTGGGGGCAACTGGGAATTTGTAAAAAAAAATGTCGCAGTTGCCACCCGTGCCGCCCTTCAAATGGTGGTGTATGGTAAGTCCACTGTATTTTGATCCTCGCAGGCAACAGATATGTTTAAAAATGCTTTAAAGGGAAGATTTATGGTCCTTTAATGTCTTCAGTTTCGAATTAGTTTTTTTTTTGCGAACTTATTAGGCGCTACGGTCTCAGGCCTATATCAGTAAAGTACAGATCCGGCAAAGGTAACGTGCCCATCTATAAGCTTACCCAGGGTTGACACTACGAGCCGCTTGACGCGAAACATGTCACCGCCCTGAAGTGACGTCGCTGCCGTATACGACTAATGTGTAAACTACCTTGTTTATTTCAAAACCTGTGGCGTGGTTGTGTTTGCATGGGTGACCATTCTGACCACATTAGATTAGTTTATTATCCTCAGTTTTAATAATGGTATGTATATAATATTATTGTAGTGGTACATCATATTATATTGTGGCGTTTTTTAAATTCTATCTTTCTACGTTTTCCTGCTCTCTCCCCCGGGAGAGAATGCTTTTAGCATTAAGTCCACCTTTTATACACTGTTATTTGTGCAAAAAAGTTTTTAAATAAAATTAAAAATAATAATAATAATAAACGTTGGTCACAAGCATCTCCATGCTTCGTTCGGCAAGCCATGCAGTTGGTTCCGGCTAATATTGATTAATATAAGTGTTGGGCATACTCAGAAGCCTTATGGGTGGCTTGATAACGACTGGCAGCAAAGTTGGTCGCTTGCCTTGCAATCACACCGCCAGTAATTCGCACTGTGAGACCGAGTGGGAGAGTATGACGACCACCACATACCTACTTGAAATGAGGCCTTAGCTCGGCAGTGGGCTGCTTACAGGCTTTTTACTTTCCCGGCCAAGTCATTCGGTGGCGCGACGGACCCGGGCCCATACCACCGTAAGTCCGTGGTATGATCGCGTAAAGAGCAGCTTCGGCAGTGGCAGTGTTCCATCTAGAAGCTTCCCCACGGATACTACAAGTCGCTTACTGTTTCTGAATACTGGTAATTTTTAAACAATCTTAAATAGCAATCTCCATCGGCGGCGTCTCTGGGCCTATACCCCGCAGGTCATGGTTAGTGACAGCTCTCGACCAGATTTGAACCTTCGTGACGCACGCGTTTTGGAGAAATTGAGAAAAAACTGCTGCCCAGTTCTACCACTTCCAGGTGTTGTACGAAGCTGAAAACTCATCTAATCTGATGTGACGCGGCCTCTAAGTACAAAAAATCGTAAGTGACGGCTCTATATGCCGCCAATCAAAAGTTATGAGAATTTCAAATGTTTTCCATACATCGATGCATTTGGGTGGCCACACTTCGCACTCTTTATGGAAACGGAAAGACAATTTAGTAGAAAATGTAAGCTAAAGCCCCTCATATCAAAGCGGATGCTTTCTCCTGCTATTTAAATATTTAATTACGTAGTCAATAACTACGCCGATGAAGGAAAATATGTTAATTATGTATGGGGTTTATATATTCCAGGTTTTAAAAATACTCTTTATTTAAAAATAATCACTAGCTCCAGCTGGTTACTACAATATAAGACTTTTTCAGTATTACATACATACTAAGTACTCATTCCTCAACTCGTCCCATATTTTTACGGCCCATTTGGGACAAGATGCAATAATTAATTTTAATCATTATGCAAATCGTCTCCTGCTTTTTTGGGTGCAAAATAATAACCATAAAACAGCGCAGAAGGTGAAACGCAGTTCTCTGGGACCGCTTATTATTATTACGAACAAAAATTACTAAGCCAGCCTTATTTCACCTTCGGAACACGAGACGCGCGCCATCTTTGTTCCATCTTTGTTCGAACAATATTTCTGATGCGGGAGAATAAAGAATGGAATGCGCTACCGGCAGAGATGTTCCCGAAACCCTTAATTTGGGCATTTTCAAAAGAAGAATGATAACGCTATTACTGATCAGACATGACCAATTCTCGACGACATCATCACTTACCACCAGTTGTGATAGTGGTCAAATGGCTGATCATATATATAAAAATATATAGATAGACTATAAAATTATGCAGGATGGAAAGAAATCATCCACTTAATATCATTTATTTTTATAGCCCAAAAGATTGTTGTTGAATTTTACAAGAAAGTTTAAATATGTATGTTACAAAATGTATACATAATAAATAAAAATGTAAGTAAGTAACAATGGATATGGTGGTAAGAGAGTTGCGTAGAAACCAACTTACGAAAATAATGAAATAAAATGAAAAACATATATTTTGTTTTTGACCTGTCATGTTTATTACCACAGGTTGTAGCGTTTATCTTCTTTTAAAGTTTATGTTCATAGGACAAGTAATAATTATTTTGTTTTAATAAAGCAATGATATAAGTTTTGTGCTCGTGGATTTTACTTAGTTCGTAGACTTTATTGAATTTATGACGAGTATAGTATACCTATTTACGAGGAGTGTTATTCACATTTGACTAAAATTGTTTTATCAGATGTATATTATATTTTACTTTGTAATCATTAAAAGGGTTTCCTTTCAAACAACAAAATTGTGTTAACTTTTTTGTAACAATATTATTGGTTTTTTTTCTGATTATACTCATATTGATAGTTTTAACTTTTTGATTACATTAAATGACGTTAAAAATCATTTGATTAAATTATCTGCATCTCGTCCAAAATAAGTTGTAGACATGTATGGGATGAATTGATGAACTACTATTTGTATAAATGCTACACCAGAAACAATTCGTAAAATAACTTTTTTATTGACTAAAATATCAATAACAGGAGACTTCCACATGGTAATTCTTAGACGTTGGGTGATATCAGAATTATCAGTAAACAGCTATCTAAACGCCGAGTAAAATAGTAAGTGCAAAGCGCTGAGTATGCCTAGTTAGCCTGGAGCCTAGCTTTTTTCAAGAGAACGCTGACTACGCCTAGTAAAAGTAGCAAGTAGTCCAACTAAATAATGCTCTGCTTGCTGAGGTCTGAGTCTGGAGCTCACGTCAAAACATGCCTGATTGTTGTCATAAGTCTTTGTGCCCCCTTTTTGTATAACTAGCCCAATATTATCACCATAAATTTCTTTAAATGCATTTTTTAATGATTAACTTTGTAAGTGCTGGTTTCCTTGTCAGTACATCAGTCACTAATCAGTAGTGCGGATTTTTTTTCAGCAACTGTCATCACTGTAAATGTCTACTTTTTTGTCTGACGCTATCTTGCATGTCGAATTAACAGTGATTAAAAAGTGTTTTAATGTTCTTATTTAACATATTTTCTTTAACTTGATAGCATATTCCTGATTTTTTAAATGGTGAATAAAATATGAGCCTGTACAAGTGTACAAGGTCTGATAATCTTAGTAAGATCATCTCTTTAAACTAAACAAAAATAAAAGCCTTCTTTTAAACGTTGAGAAAGTTTAAGAATTACTAAGGACGAGTTGCAGTTTGTAAATATATCTTTGATTTTCCGCATTTCGTCCCAAATATTATATAGGCATGGTGGGACGAGTCAATGAATTACTAAGTTTTCCATCCAAACAAAAAAGGAAACGACTTGCAGGATTAAGTTAGTATTTATATTGATTTTTTGCATCTTGTCCCAAGTGGGCCGTAAAATCACGTGGGAAGAGTCGAGTAATATGTAAGTAGTATGTACCTTACCAAAATTCTCTAATATTGTAGTACCTTCGATAAACTAGCGGTTGTTTTCAAATAAATAGTAATCTAACGATTTTTTTCCTTGGAATACCTGAGACCATAAATAATTAACATATTTTCCTACATCGGCGTAGTTATTGACTACGTAATTAAATATTTAAATAGCAGGAGAAAGCATCCGCTTTGATATGAGGGGCTTTAGCTTACATTTTCTACTAAATTGTCTTTCCGTTTCCATAAAGAGTGCGAAGTGTGGCCACCCAAATGCATCGATGTATGGAAAACATTTGAAATGCTTATAACTTTTGATTGGCGGCATATAGAGCCGTCACTTACGATTTTTTGTACTTAGAGGCCGCGACACATCAGATTAGATGAGTTTTCAGCTTCGTACAACACCTGGAAGTGGTAGAACTGGGCAGCAGTTTTTTCTCAATTTCTCCAAAACGCGTGCGTCACGAAGGTTCAAATCTGGTCGAGAGCTGTCACTAACGTCGTCACATCAGTAAATCCTAAAAACATTTGTCCGAAACGTAACATTTCGTGAAATATAGAGAAAAACAAGTTGGCTCATACGACCGGATATCAGGACGCTGAGCCACACGTTTATCACGATTTCTCAAAAATACTGGATTAAAATGGATGAAACTACTTCGGATGACCGTCACTAACGCGTCACATCACATTTTATAAGAAACAGCGACCTGAAACCCTCTGATAGTTGAGATCTGGAAAGTCAGAAAATGCGAAATTCTGGCTGTCTGAGCCTAGTTTTTTTGATTTTCCAAGAAAACTATTGCGTCACAAACGATGAAACCTGGATACATCAGCGTCACTAACGATTCCTTATAAGCCTAGATATGCAAGATCTCTATAGAAGCCTGGCTCAGACGGCCGGATGTACACCGGCAGAGGCAGTGTTCCATCTAGAATCAACCCCAGGATTGCCCTACGAGCCGCTTGATGGGAGACATGTCACCGCTCTGAAATAACGCCGTTGCTGCTGCAGAATAATAGTAACTTGTAAACAACCTTACTTACTTAGCAATCTCATTCGGCGGCGCGACAGCCCCGGGCCTATACCCCGTAGGTCCGTGGTACTCTCTCGTAAAGAACAGCTCCGGCAGAGGCAGGGTCCCATCTAGAAGCTTCCCCAGAGTTGATACGACGAGTCGTTTCACGCGAGACATGTCGCGGCTCTCGAATAACTCGCATAGGGAGCGTTGGAGAAGCTGGGGACAATATTTGTGCTTGAATCTTGTAAGAAGAAAAGAAATATAAAATTATATGGCTGGTAGGTTAGGTAAGACCGCCTAAATTGTACATTTCCTTAACACGAATTTTGTAAATCAATTTATGTTATGTGCAATAAAGAGTTATCTATCTATCTACCATACGAACAGTAACATTTTCTCTCTGTTTATGACACCCTTAACCCTTGTTAGTCGATCATATAATTAGACTGTAAGTAAGTACAGCTCTCTTACAATAGATAAACTTTACTGTATGATCTAACTTTATGTAATACATAAAGTTAGATCATACACAGATTGGCGGATCAGACATCGAAGATAATATTTATTTTGCAAAAATCAGGGGCAACGTAGTGTTCTTACCAAGTCGAGCGATAAGGCACAGTTGTACCATCCCTTTTTTATCTTATACACTAGCGGTCCCCCGCGACTTCGTCCGCGCGTTTTGAGTTTGCTTCCTCCCCTCCCGTCGCAGCGTGATGTTTTATACCCAAAAGCCTTTCTCGATAAATAAGCTATCCAACAGAGAATTTTTTTTTCAAATCGGTCCGGCAGTTCCTGAAATAAGCGCGTTAAAACAAACAAACTCTACAGCTTTATAATATATTAGCGCAAGCGCACGTTGTACTTAAGCTGCGAACATTATTTTGGTGCGGAGTTATGTTAAAACTGTGATAGCTCCTAAGATATTTATTGAATTCAAATGATATAAAGGGCAACTTTGTTCTAAATGAAATGCTCGTGATAATGAATGTATTTATTTTGATAAGAATAAATACCTGTGTGTATAATAAACCACTAAAAATAATGCATTATTTTTTAACAAATTTATTAACATAAAAAAGGTTATAGTAAGTCAACCATAAAAGATAGACATATGCTGTTGTGGACTTCATTATAGAACTATTAATGCTGAACAATTCTGTCATACATGATTTTTGTGTAACTTAAGCAGTTTCCGCAGCGTACGCAGCGGAAGCTCTCAAAAGGAATATCTTCCTCCCGTTTTCGCAACATTTTTCATTTCTGCTGTGGTCTTGTGAGTCGTATCTTTATGTTATATAGCTTAAAGCCTTCCTCGATAAATGGACTATCCAACATAAAAACATTTTTTCAAATCGGGCTATTAGTTTTTGAGATTAGCGCGTTCAAACAAACAAACAAACAAACAAACTCTTCAGCTTTATAATATTAGTATAGATTAACGAAAGTTGTGTTAGTTACAAGACTTATAATTCGAGAACGGGTATTAATTAAAAAGGGTTTGTCTTCTCTTTAAACTAGACCACTTGTTTGAAGAATCTCTATATTTTTTTTGGATTTTTATTAGTCTGAGTTTGTACCTTGACCCCAGCGGGACAGCCGTCCCTGCGCACAGTTTCGATTCCCTTAGCTTCGTAGACTGGTTTCTGCTGGTCGGCGCTCTCGTACATGTAGCCCACGTACCGCTTCTTGGTTTGTAAGATGCATGGCTGGTACACCTGGAGGCACAAACGAGGATATTACTACATGCAACCCTATATTCAAAACTCGATTTGAAATCGCAAGTGAAGCAATACTTGAAATATTACGAGCGAGGAATATCACGTTGTACGCGGTTTTCACGATTGTTGGCGCCATCTATTATTTCATCACGCAAAAAACGTTCACAAGTGAAGTTGCAACAGCTGCGGCGTGTGACGTCATCGACTGCATCGGTGGGGCCTACCAACCAACTTCGCGCTGTACTTATTATTCGTTGTTGCATTGTCACTTCATACTGATCTGTCAACCGACACTACCAAACTCTGCATTTTTTTACTTTACAATAAACGAAGATTTTTATTTAAAATTATAAACGGTTTTATTGGAGAGACCTGATCCTGCCCTGTGGAAGTCTGAGCTCGAACACAATCTTTTAACTGGTGAGAACGAATGCAGTGTTTTCGAAAATATATCTGACAACCAACAGGCATTACTTGTGGGTAGTGAAATCTGTTGCATGACGTCTTTTGTACACATAGCCGTTGGAGCAGGTAATATTTGTTATTGTAAGGTTAGTTTAATTTTCCCTTGGGCACTGAATTAATACGTGGCTATTTGCAATTGACATTTGCAGTTGAAATGTCAATTGCAAATTTTGTAAAGGTATGAAAATTCGACAACTATTTCAAGACAGCGATTATAACCACGTTAAACATTTTTCAGATATTTTTGCCCTTTATTTTTAAACTTAAATGAAAAAGACTGAAAAGAACACGGAAGTTGGCTGTTTACAGGTTACGCCTTTGCAATGACATTTCATGCAGAAAAAAAATGCTTTTGAACTTTGAGCTTGCTGTCAGCTGTCACTTTGACATTTAGTGCTTTTGTTGTTTCCGGTGTTGTAGTGGACATTATCGATTAAATACGATCGTAATTTGAAGATTATTTAAAAATAATAGTAATTGCATTCAAATTATTTTTAGTTCAGAAACGAAACAATCATCATAATACCTCATTCGAAATATGGTTGATATTAGTAGTTATGAGAAATTATCTGAGTAATTTTCAGACATAATAATAATATTAAATAAGAAAAGATGCTACGTTAGCTTTGTTTGGTTACTCTTTGCATAACTTAAATCAGGTAATGTTACATAATAATAAAGTAAAATTAAATACTTAATGAATATACCATTGATATCGACATCTTAATTCTACAATTGGTACACAACACGTCATATAAACATAAGGTATTTTTTTTATGGTATATAGCAAAGACGTGACATCGTAACATCCAATATCATGTTCTTACGATCTTTAAGAATGGAGAGTTTTTAAACAATTATTATAAGAGAAAATACTGAAAAGGAATGAAAATGAAAAAATATGGGTGCCTTCATTTTTTAAGTTCTTTCAGGAAAAAAAATTAAATGTGCATTTAAACATTTTTAAATGTTTCAATTGGCATACCTTCTCTAATTTAAGCGCGACAGGCGAAGGGTTATCGGCGGTGACGGCGTCAGCTATCTGCTGTCCGATCGCGAACGCCTCCGCGCGCGTCCCGCCCGGCACCACCACGAACATCGAGTCCGTGTCGCCGTACACCACCTGCGGACACAAGTTACGTTGATTTGTGTGAGAACAGATAGGAGTGGCGTGATCACTGTGGGTGCGTACCACTAGACGCTCGCAATGTCTGCGACACCCATTATGCCGTTCTACTTACGCCATGAATAGTGATCGGATAACTACTAGTCTACTAATCGGTTCTCCCTTGTTTTGTCGAAAAACGTTTGATATAATTTCACTATTACTAATCACTCTTAACATAATGGTTGTTTAACATATTTTTGTTTAACATAATTTTTATAACAGATAATATTTGTTTGATATAACAACGTTTGTGCTAACATTTAAGAGGCATAATCATCATTCGACCTAATAATATTTCATCTAATTTTTGTTTTATCTAATCTTATTTTGTATAATGATCAGTTCGTCTATATTGTTTTTTTTTTTGAATTTTAAGATTTTAACAGTATTATTTTAAAGACAGAAAATAGGGCAACTTGACTAAAACAAAGCTTTAATATTTTGCATTTAATCACAAAAAAGGAGCGCCACCGAGCACCAGAACTCGCCTCTGTTGGTGTCGTCTAGGTTAGGTTAGGTTAGAACAGTGATCCGACAACGCGCGAAGGCGAGCGAGCGTAGCGAGCGTGCCGCGGTAGCGGCCGCCGAGCGCCAGAACTCCCATCTGTTGGTGTCATCTAGGTTAGGTTAGGTTAGAACAGTGACAGTTTTTTTTGTTGTTTTATCTAGTGTTATTCAGTTATAAAGTTTCGGTTAAATAAAAATTAAATTAAGCACTCATTAGGCCAAGCAAACATTATGTCATGTGATATTAGGCAAAGTGAAAATTCGATGAAACGAAATTATATTAAATGAACAATTATGTCAATCAAAATTAGATAAAATAAATATTATAGGAATCGAATAATTATGTCAAATGAAATTAGATATTTTAAATGTTTGTGAAGTGAAATTATATCAAACGTTGTTCGACAAAACAAGGGAGAACCCTACTAATCTTCCGACACTCAACATACTCATAAATTGATGGGAAGCTTAAAGTTAACTTCAAGTGCATGGAAATGTACTCACTTAATAATATTGAATCCTAGAGTCCTGTTTTTTTTAAAATAAACTATACATGCTGAAGACTTCGTTTTCTCACCATGTTCCATACTAGTTTCACTATCCCGAACTTTCTGGAATCCGGGGATTCATACAAAAAAGCAGCCGCCTCCATAATATCTTAGACTGAAATGAACTTTAGGTAAATATGCATCCGATTATCCGATCACTGGTCATGAAAAACACTCGCGCGATACTCGTGAGCTTTGTGAGTATTCCGCCAAACAGTGTTACCAACCTTACTGTTTTAACAGAAGTTTGCTGTTTTCACATTAATGGCCATGTTTTATGTTTCATTCCTAATATTTACTGTTTTTCAACTAGCGTTTACCGCCACCTATTACACGATGCAATTTTCTTTTGATAACCACGACGCAATAAAACGCAATGACAATAGATTCCATATTTTAATGCACGGGGAAGTTGAATGAGCTACAGGCCTTTTGTATTGTGTTATAGTCACAGACAGCTTTCAAACTTTAAATTTTATTGTGCGCAAATAATTTTAATTTGATTTTTGTTGTTGTGATTATAAATATAGCAATGTATGTGAGTTCTTGTGGCTAAGCAAATTGTTTATGGTTTAATTATATGAGGAAAAGTATGAAATCTGCCTATTTTACTTTACCTACTGTTTTTTTTGGCGAGTTGTTGTTTTTTTAGTTTTTTGGGGTTTACAACACTGCCGCCGAACATCACGATCGCAACGCCCTGTGCGTTGCGATCGTGATGTTCGGCGATGCAATATTCTTGCATGCATATTCTATTGATAACCACGACGCAATAAAACGCAATGACAATAGATTCCATATTTTAATGCACGGGGAAGTCCCAGTTGAATGAGCTACAGGCCTTTTGTATTGTGTTATAGTCACAGACAGCTTTCAAACTTTAAATTTTATTGTGCGCAAATAATTTTAATTTGATTTTTGTTGTTGTGATTATAAATATAGCAATGTATGTGAGTTCTTGTGGCTAAGCAAATTGTTTATGGTTTAATTATATGAGCAAAAGTATGAAATCTGCCTATTTTACTTTACCTACTGTTTTTTTTGGCGAGTTGTTGTTTTTTAGCTTTTTGGGGTTTACAACACTGCCGCCGAAATGTTCGGCTGTTTGTTGATTGATGTTTCACGATCGCAACGCACAGGGCGTTGCGATCGTGAAATCAAGTGAAACGGGAAATCGAATGGTCGTGAGCGCGGTCGTTGCGAGCGCCTAGTGGAAGTTTATTGTATTCATGCAAGTCCATACATAATTATCTTTTAATTAATCATCTACTTTATAATACCCTTTCGTCACTAGGGTTTCTTTAATGACAGTTTTAAATTTATTGACCGGTAAGTTTACAATGTGTTCTGGTAGTTTATTGAAAAATGTTATATACATTTCCTATGAAAGAATTACCAACCTTTCGAAGCCTAAATTGTGGAATAGCAAGCTTATTCTTGTTCCTAGTATTATAATTGTGTGTATCACTTTTTTTCGTGAATGAATGTATTTTTTTGCGTACATCTGGTTTAAGATATTTATTTCACAAGAATTCCAAAAATTCACTTATGTGACTCAACAAAATAAAATAAAAACAAAGTAATTTGCGTACAGGAGCATAAACAGTTTAGGTTTTACAAAGTACTAATTTTAAATTATACACAACACCGAACAATAGACAGAAAACAACACATCGAAAACGAAATAACAATGATTGCGGGTAAGCGCAATATAAGTATACCTCTGCGTCACCGATAAGCGGGCTGCACTAAGCGCTCACTGGCCGGTAAACAATAATACAAATAATACAAAACACGGAATAAGCTGCGCGCGAACTAGAAGTGGCCCAACTCAGTTCAGGTAATGACGTGTAACTAAGTGTTGGTTTATTACTGGCTATTAACCATTTTTATTTAAGTAAGGAAGCTTAGTGACATTATTTAATAAATAACAATAAATATAATTTAGAAGAAATATTATTTTGTCTAATTTTCATTTATTCATTTATTCATGGTTGAATTTGCTTTTTAAATAATACGGTTACTTTTATCGGATATATTTGTTGATAATATAGTGCTTAAGTGTTTTTTTGAAGGAAAACATTGATTTAGACTCTTTAATATGTTTGGGCAGATTGTTATAAAGTTTAACACCTTCGTAAGCTATACTTTTTTTCCCATAGTTTTTCGTTCTAGGGGGACGTAAGTTTAAGTCGTTTGCTCGTCTGGTCAGTTTTGAGTGGATATGTTTTTTTTGAGTGAAAGTTATATTACTATGAATATGTTTTTTAAAGATTTTACGAACTAGTATGCAAGTGTAGTAAATATATGATTGTTTAATTGTCATAAGTTTGGTTTCCTTGAACACTTTTTCAGTGGCGGTTAAGTAATCATAATGAAATAGTGCTTTAAGCAGTTTGTTTTGTGCTACCTGGACAATTTCAATATTACTTTTAGCTGCCGTTCCCCAGATTTCAACAAGGTAATCAATATGTGGCTTTACTAAGGAATTGTAAATGAGAAAACGTACATTTAAGGGAAGATAACGAACAATACCGCGAATCATACCTGTTAGGCAGGTTAGTTTAGTTTTAATATTTTCCAAATGAGGCTTCCATGTTAAGTGATCATCCAAAATAAGGCCTAAATATTTTTCACTGGTTTTTTTATTTATAGTTACGTTGTTAATTGTTAATGGCTCATAGCTACCTATTTCTTTATTGATTGCTGAGAAGATCACATAATTCGTCTTTTGAACATTTATTGTAAGGAGGTTATATTGGAACCACTCATTCAATTTGTTTATGTCTTGTTGTGCGCTTGCTCTTATATGTCCCATGTTATCTCCAAAATAAAATAGACTAGTGTCATCTGCATAAAGAGTTATGTCGCCTGAAAGGCCAATATCTTGTATGCTGTTAATGTAGATGAGAAACAGAAGAGGTCCCAATATGGAGCCTTGAGGAACCCCGCAAGAGATGGGCATAACTTTGCTTCGACACTCTCCTATCTTTACAAATTGGCAGCGATTAGCTAGGTATGACTCAAATATTTTATAGGCTTTTTGTCGAACACCAATGTTTTGCAACTTAGTTAGTAGGAGGTGGTGACTAACCGTATCAAAAGCCTTTTTAAGGTCGATAAAGATTCCTAGTGCATTTTTTTTCTGATCAATATTGAGTTTAATTTTAGTAACTAGGTCTATTGTTGCTGAGAGGGTATTTGATTTAGGTCTAAAACCGTACTGGTTCTTACACAGAAAGTGAATAGAGGACAAATATTGGTCAAGCCTCTTGTACAATACTCTTTCAAGAACTTTTGATAGCACAGGCAGCACTGAGATGGGGCGATAATTCCCCGGATCGTCTTTTGGTCCAGATTTGTGGATAGGTGAAACTTTTGCAACTTTAAGACTGTCGGGGAAGACTCCCTGCTCTAAACACTTGTTTATGCATGCAGTGAGTTCTATAAGTATAATATTTTTGATACATTTTAAGCATTTGGTAGTTACACCATCAATACCTGAACTAGTGTTTGCATCGAGGCTATCAATTACTTTGCTTATTTACATACATTAAATTTTCATAAATATACTGAGAGATTACAGTTAATATTCTAATTTCTTTAAAAACCCCTCGTAGGGAATCTTGGGGTTTTAGATTATAAATAGCTCGCACGGCTCTTTTTTGTAAAACAAAAATTGATTCTATGTCAGCTGCCGAGCCCCACAGTAAAATGCCGTAGGACATCAAGCTATGTAAATAACTAAAATAAACTAACCTAGCTGTTTCTATATCAGCCAAACGTATAATCTTTCTTACAGCAAAAGCAGCTGATCTTAGTTTTCCTGACAAGGCCTCTATTTGAGGTCCCCATTGTAGTTTGGAGTCTAAAGTGATTCCCAAGAATGTTGTGGAGTCGATAATATCAAGCGATTTGACTTTTATCTTAGCCTGTCGGACATTAGGCATCGTAAACTTTACACATTTAGTTTTACTTCCATTAAGAAGGAGATTGTTAACTGGAAACCAATATAATACTTGTGAAAGAGTATTATTTATATCGTCAAAGTTTTCTTCACCTCTTGGGATTTTAAATATAAGTGAAGTATCATCAGCAAACAATACTATATCACAAAGATTCCCTACAAAATGCGGGAGGTCATTTATATATATCAAAAATAAAAGTGGTCCCAATATAGATCCCTGGGGCACACCCATTGTTAGAGGCGCTCCAGAAGAATTCCGTTTACATATACTTTTTGCGTTCTACCTGACAGATAAGAATTATTTAAGTTTAATGAGTTTAATGATGTCCCATAATGACGTATTTTTTTCAGCAATGTTTCATGGTCCACACAATCAAACGCTTTGGATAGATCACAGAAAATTCCTAAAGCATCATGCCTATTATCATAGGCATCAAAAACATGTGTTAAAAGAGCAACTCCTGCATCGGTCGTGCTTCTACCTTTAGCAAAACCGAATTGTTTAGTATGTAATAACTTATTTGATGAAAAGTGTGCTAAACTTTGGTTAAATACAATCTTTTCATATATTTTACTCAAGACTGGCAGAATCGATGTTGGCCTGAAGTTTAGGGGGTCGCTTTTGTCACCAGATTTGAAAAGCGCTATTATTTTACTAATCTTCATTAAACTAGGAAATTGGCCGTCATCAATAACTTTTTAAAAAATATTGCTAGTTGAGGAGCAATTGTGTCGATAATTGATTTTATTGATTTTATCACTCACTTTTTATCGAGCTAGCGGGAGTGCCATTTGATGCAGGGTGCGTATAAGTGTTGTGTGAAAAAATTATCAAAGTGAATATAAACCACCATATACAGCAAAGTCATCTGCTACATTTAGCTGCTTCATATACTTCATACACTTGCCTTAGCGTTCCACTGCGCATTATTCTGAACCAGCTTGATGGCGCGCAGCAGCGTCTCCCGCCCCTTAGCGACCACGCTGTCCCCCACCTCCACGCACGGCATGCGCCCGCTGAAGTTGGCTGCTGTGTAGCCGTATGTCACGTTGGCTATAAGCTTTAGACCTGTAAGAAAAATAATAAGTCTAAGCTCTAGTCTCTAGTCTAGTCAAAGCTCTAATAAAATTAGGCTACCAGCTACTGTCACTGCATCTTATTTATTTTATTTCAGACTATCGGTCCCCCGCCACTGCGTCCACGCTTTTTCTCCCTCCCTTCCCGGCGCAGCGTGATATTTCGCCCATAGCCTAAACTCTTCCTTGATAACTAAGCTACCCAACACAAAATAATATTTTTTTAACAATCCAGTGGTCCCCGAGATTAGCGCGTTCAAACAAACAAACACTCATCAGCTTAATAATATTAGTATAGATTTTCTTCCCCACGCCGACTAGCGACAAGAGGATCCAGGTCTTAGGGATCGCTTCAGGAATTCACCATTGAAGTGACACTCAAAGCTCACCGGCACGGAACGAGCTATGATGGTGAATGAAAGAGTTATGCTCTTAGTGTATTTCTACGAGATCAAATCAGAAATCAGGAGTCACGTAGAAGCACCAAAGTAACGATACTTACTGTATGGATCGGAAGGAAAAGGGGCAGGACACAAAGCGCAAAGAACCTATGGCAGTTGGGCAGGAAAGTTCAAGATTGTAGCAGACCTTCAATCAGAAGCGCAGCGGTGAACGTCCACCGTCAGATTTGACAAGCGATTAAATCGCCTTGTTATTCAGGAAGCAGGCAGTGACAATGGACAGGACACATAGAATAGACTAAGTATTAGCTATTGGGGCTGGAATTAGTTCTGTATAAGAGACCCTTCGATCAAAAGCACAACGTAGGCTATCCAGCGGCAAGATGAAAAGTGACTATAAAAAAAAAACACGTTGCAGCTGGTCCCTATGAAAAAAGTGGGGGAGGCCTATGTTCAGCACTGGACGACATGCGTCTGATTACAGGATATCATACCTAGCTGCCGCGAATGCATGGCCTTCTTCACCGCCTCATCGGTCTGCTGTTTCATGCTCTTCTTGACAGCTTGCCTCGCCGCCAGGATACGCCGCAGTAGCGCGGGCAGCACTCCGCGCCTGACCGACGGCTTCACAAACCCTACGCCGACCGGGGACCAGTGGACTAGGCCGTTCGTGACTAGAGCGTCCAACTTGGCTTTGGAAATACGCAAACGCCATGCGCCGAACTCATACGCTGTGTCGCTGGAAGAGAAAATTAGAGTTATGAAAACATTATTCGACTTTTCGGTAAGAAAATACGTTGATAAATGTGTTCAAGTAAACAATAGCTCATAGCTGCATTGCATGCCCTAAAAATCGTCAGTGGTCAGTTCGCAGGCCCATTTCCGAGACATTCTGGGTTCATCAACCCCGGAAGTGACTTACCGTCGTTCTTTATAAAGTTGCAGTTATAATTTATATAATGTCTATTGTAGATTACTTACCCATTTATATTCTGAACGCGACCAATGCAAGTGGAAAAACAGTAGTTGTAAGCGATCATCATAGATGGATACAAGCTTTGAAAGTCCAACACAATGACTGGATCGGAGTAGAAACGAGATTCTGAAACAAAATATCACACATTAGCATGGTATGAATGGATATCTTTAAAGTGGACCAGATTTATCAGCTTATTTGACCACCACTAAGACCTGTTGTCACGATGGAGGGGTTCCAACTAAGCAAATACGCGCATACATGGTTTAGTAACATGAGGCGACGACGAGCGTCTCTTCATTTGCATCTGTATCACTAAAACGATGCGACTCCGTAAAACGTATCTGCATCATTTGGAACAGCGACTCTCGGAATAACCTTTCTCTATCACTGTCTTATCTGCATCATGCGTATCGGTCGCTACGCGCTACGTGTGTGAAAGAGATCGGGGATGTATTCAATTCAAAAGATGTACGTTTACGTACGTTTTATGCGGTGATTATCTAATGCGGTCGCATCACAGTACTGTACTGTTCATCAAAAAATATCTGTTTGGCTCATGTTTGCAGATGTAAATGTCGATTCACTTAAGTTTTTCGCGTTTCATATATCGTGTAAATTGATTGGATTAATGTAATGTATTTGTATTTTTAACAATATTTTCTCACAGTATTTCCGCAAACTTAAGACGACTGAAAAAATAATGAAAATGCGTCATGCGTCTTTCCTAGTCTCATCTAGAGAAGACAAGCAAGCACGCTAGAGCCGCCCGAAGCGAACCGATCAAAGCGCGCATGTCTCTCTCTGTCTTAGCGACACCTTCGGATCTTTCGCTTCCTGAGCGTGCCGAACTCGATCTCAAGTTGCAAATGATGCAGATACGATTTGAAGCGGCGTTTGGGTTTTGAAACATTGGAATATCTTGAAGTAACGACTCAGTGAGTCGATTCAGTAAAGAGTTACACAGGTCTATTGCGCTGAGGTTGAGGTGTCGTCAGTATCACACAAGCGGTCGATAACGACTGCAAAATGTGGTACGAGTGAATAGTTCTGTTATTTTCGATACAAAATATACGCCCGACTACGTGGTGTGGTTGTGGTACGTGTGGGTTGGCCCTTACCTGGTTCAAATATCAGCGGCAGGCACTCGGGCGCGCGCATGGCCGCCCTCTGCCGGACGGATGGCGACAGCGCGATCAGGTTGAGCGGCCGCGCTGCTCGCAGCATTAGAGATTCCACGCGGAACTGAGATCCACGGGAGAGGACTTCCCACCATTGGAGACCGAAGAGCCTTGCCAGTTCTGATGTGCGGTCTGCAAGTTTTAATGAGGCATGGATTTCACTAGGTACGGTCGTAAATCACGGCTATTTTTGGAAAACGTCAAAGTACAAATGTATTCAATCAGGATTGAGGAATCGTCCTCATGTTTCGAATGCAGTGCCAATAATTAGACGCGTCTTGTCCTCAATCCACCTTACATAATGAAGTAACTAAAGCACTAATTGGCAATGGATAAATGTTTTAAGGTATTTATCTACTTTTGTTTTAAAAATTTCTAACTAAGCATTACTTTTTTTATTCAGACTGTTACAGTACAAAACTTGTGTGTTGTTGTGTTGTTTACTTTTAACGAGGCTGAAGAGCTCTAAACGGTTGAAATGTTGTCATAAACAAGCTTCATAAACAGATTGTAACAGATGGAACTATACTCACTTATAATGTCCAACTTCTCCAACATCCGAACGGTTCCAGTCAATCGTGTCATGTAATACTCCACGGGGATCCACCTCAGCATTCTCGACTCATGCTTCCACCACTCCGAAAGCTGCGCGAAGCTATACTTCGGAACCCTTTCTTTTAACACCTCGTACATACAATTCTCGAAGCTGTAACTCGACAAAGCCAATTCGTAACGAAACAGACGCCAAACGTTGAAGGTAACTCGCCCTATCACCCGCCCTTCCAACTCATTATCATCACTTCTCCACCGCTTCTGCCTATATTTCTCCGTTATCCGTGATATCTCCTTTACAATTTCCATACCCAGTAATTGAGCCCTCTCTAAAATAAACCCCCACGAGTTCATCTCTATTTCATACCCACACATAATATCTGGATCATGTTTCTTCACTAGTTCAATAACTTTCTCCAAAATTTCATTTTCGTTGCTCACGTAAGTTACAGGTAAGCCGAATACGCATCTATCTAAATGTTTTGGGGGATCCGTGTCGTCAACGACTAGTATTTCTTTTATATTTTTTGTTAGAAAACTCTCTGGTGGGCAGTCGTTTGTGACCATAACGAATATGGCTTGAATGGAGTCGATAGCGGGGTCCGGATGTAGGTCTCCTCTGACCGATGTGTGAACCTCCGTTAGCATTATCGTAAGGTAATCGACCTGAATACAAAAAAAAGCAATGGTGAGAATGCAAGAAATACTAAGTATTTCCTGACCTGGATACCAACTTGTGTATTAATGTATGTAATTTAATAATTGAGGTTATTATTTCAAATGTAATAATTGGTAAACCATAATATGCATTCATAACAAGTCTCAATCACCTCAACTGTAGGGGTTTCCATGATATTTTCTTGCTGCTGATCACCCGCGCCGAAACATAGAAACGACCCATCGGGCTGCATAGTTACTTGAAGACTAGACTGTTCAGATGTTTTATCCTGTACATAAACAGCAAAATGATAATTGGTACTGTTTATTTATAATTTTATTACCCAGTAAACAAAAAAAGTGCTCACCTTTTCGTTGCTTTCCAGGCTTATACTATTATCGATTTCATCATTTAGGCCTATAACTTGCGAGTTCTCAAGTTCATCCATATTTTTAGTTATTTCTTCATGGTTTACTCTAGTTTCGCTGTCCACTTCATTTTTCTCTCTTTCGATATATTCCTTTACTTGACTTGTAGTTGGAGGTTTTATCAAAGGCGCTAAAATGTATTCCTTGTTGCCAGAAAGCAATTTCTTCAGACCGTTGGGTTTCGAACATTCGTCTGTCATTTCATTGGTTTGTAAAAACAACAGTTGCCGCCACTCTTCAATACTTGTTGTGTCTAATACTTTATCGAAAGGTTTCTGGTCGCGTGAAGATTTACTTTGTAACTTTAGTATCATCTGACCTATTTCAACTTTATCACCAACGTCATTAGGATCAGAATAGTACGGCATGGGATTATTCGATTTTGGGATGCTATATTTCTCAAGGTTGGACAGAATGTATTTTTTTGTGGGAGGCCGAATTCCAGGAGTTAAAATTACTAATTGTCTTTTAGCTTCTGAAGTATTCTGATTAAAGGAATTAGTTACTATATATTCACTGTTTTCAATATCTAATTTAACATCATTGCTATGACATTCTGTTGGTTTCTCTTGGTTATCTGTTCTTTCTTTTAGTGTAATGCTATTTTCTATAGATTTGTCCAGGGATATATCAAATTTTGAAGTGTTATAGAAGCTTACTATGCCTAATGTTTTTTCGTCATCGTCGTCTTTTAACGAATCACATGACATATTAAAGCTTACGTTTGCTTGGTGCGTTTTCTCTTTTACATTATCGTTTAACTTTGAAGTACCAGCTTCAGGGAAATATTCATTTTGAATATCATAAGTTTCAGCAACTTTAAGTTCATGTTTCACAGTAACCTTATTTACTAAATCTAATATAGATTCGTTACTTAAATTAATATCACTATCATTTTCTCTGACATCACAGTTTGTTGCATTTTCCAACACACTAGGTGGTTCTACTTTTACAGTCTTTCTTAAATGTAAACTAGAAATACTATCTATTGTATCTCGTGATACATTGATTTCATCCAGTTCACTTCGATCTAAATTAGTTTGTGGTTCATCTTCAGCATTATTTAATTTCTTCTTGTTTTTTGGTTTTGATAAACCAAGTTTAAAAGATCTCATCTTTCTTTTTCTCACTTTTTTAACATCTGCAAGAAGAGGCGATGCAGTGGCATCACATTTTTTTTAAAAAGAAATATAAAAAAGGTTAAAAGTATCCCATTACTTACGGTCGTCATCACATGTACCATCTAACTGAGGAATGTTTACTCCTTCCCAGAAGGAATCATTCCATGTTGGTGAGCTGTCTTCATCCCCATCTTTACTAAAATTTCATAAAAAAACAATCAATTAACTGTCAATACTACAATGTCTACATTCATTATCAAACACTGCCAAACCTTATATAAGCATCCATAATAATGGTCTCTTCATTGAAAATCTGAGAATATTCAGCATCATCAGAGTCATCATCTTCCTCTCGATCAACATGAGCTGGTGTGCCCATAACACTATCTTCTTCTATGGGTTTTTCATCCATGTCTTGTAACATATCTACTAAATCCATGTCTTCACTGTTCACTGAAATCAATATGACCTTATGAATGATGCATATTGAATTATGCATTGTTGTGTTGAGTTGTAATGAGATATCTATTAATTAATTATCATGCATACTCACATAAAACTTGACTGTATTGTAGAGACAGACTACTATTTAGTGCTACACTTTCATCAACTAAAGTTTCATCACCATCTTCTATAAGGGTTTCATCAAAGTCTCGCTTCAGCATTTGACTCAATCCCAAGCTAAGCCTTCTGCTCTTATCAGGCAAATGGATGCTCACATCTACAGCATCAAACAATTGGGTTCCATCAATACTTTCAGCTGGATAATATATCTGTTCCAAAATCTTATTTTTATCTCCTTCAACAATTACTGGTTTATCAATAGATCCAGATGATTTGAGTAAAAACATCTGCTCATATTTGTGATGAGATTCTGTTTCTTCAGCACCAACTCTGCCTTGAGACAATGATTTAGAAGCTATTGACATGTTTAGTTGTTTTCTCCTTTCTATTTCTTGTTTCCATACTTCTTCTAGGCCTGGATTTTCAATACCATCTCCTTTACCTACTCTCTGTCTATTAATAATGTGTGAAGCAATACAATCAGCTTCATAATAGCATATGCTTTCAGCTTTCAGACTGACGTCATCAAAGCTGTTCCTGGGTTCACTACTATCTTGAGAGATGCCTGTTTTTCGAAAAGTAACTTTCTGCAAATCAATGTTGCTCATGCCAAATAAGTTGAAGTCAATGAAGAATTGTAGAGTAAAGTTTAAATGGGACTCATGGGGCTGAAATGTTTGTCCCAAAATGGCTCCATTACTACATAGCTCTACTGCCTGCTTTATCAAATTAGGACTATAGAGAAATACTTTCAAGTATAGATGGTCTTTGTCATGGAATCCATAGAAGGGCCTGAAATTAATGATAAATTATTTATAACCAACTTAAAAAAGGAGGTTCTCAATTCGACCTGTAAGTTTGTATGTATGTACGTTTGTCCGCGAATATCTCGCATTCGGCTGGACCGATTTTGATGTGGTTATCAATAAAGTATTTGTTACACTAAGGAGAAGGTAGTAACTATTTCCGTTCAATCAAGCACATTGTAAAATAAACAATTATAGGCTTGATTGAATGTTAGGTAATAAATAAGTAAATATAACTTACAGTCCTTTGACCAGAGATATCTTATAAACATGTTGTGTTGCTGAAGTTGCCTGTTTAAGTGCTATGTTCAATGCCTTGTCTAAGCTTGATGCTATCTGAAAATTCATAATAAGTACTTTAGCTCATTTCACAATCAGAGTTTTTATTAAAGATTGATATGGTGTGTATAGATGGTCACTTGACTCACAGAAAATAGAATGTGCAACTTTCATAAATAGGCAGGGCAAGCAAGGGTGTAAATATGAGATGGGCCGAGTTCTTGGTTAATACTCGGTACTTGGTGTACTCGGCAGGTTTTTTTAATACTCACACTCAGCCGAGATACTTGGTTTTAATGCCGAGTATACTTGACCTCTCAACTGGCAGCCATATTGCGCAATATATTTAGGTAGATATCACCTAAGCAACAGAGGGGATCTTTCACAATCTCAATTATGATAATGAATGAGTAATGAGAAAAAATGAGGAGCACTAGTTAACAAAAAAAAACAATACTAAGTTGAAATTTATAAAATTATTTTGCTTTAAATTTCCGCGAAGCGACGCCGGCGCAGGCAACTAACAACACGAACCGTCACCGCGTTTAGTATTAGTTCAGCCAAATGCAGGATGCACCACCCGCCCTCCCTCAATACGCATGCGGCACAGCTGATGCAATTATTAGTACCCAACTCCAACGTGCAAAAAACCTCGACGCGTTTCGCCACTACACGTGGCATCCTCAGGTGATGTTGTCGCCTCGGCGGAGCACAGACGACATGTCGTCATGTTGTTAGTTGCCTGCGCCAGCGTCGCTTCGCGGAGATTTAAAGCAAAATAATTTTATAAATTTCAACTTAATAATGGATTTCCACAAAGTAACGCCTGATTCCATTAATTAAACGATACTAAAATTTTATAAAGTAAAATTATGATGCATTTATATTAAGGTCATCTGCACATTATGGTAACAACCTATTCTTTTTTTGTTCATAGACGTTACAAGCCTCCGAAAATAATCACTTGCTATGCATGGTGCTTGCAAGTGAAACACTCGTGCTAAACATGCTAGTTCTGGATACTTAGTTTTAGTGCTGCCCACCACTCGAGAGGACTTCTTGTCTTTTGTCAAAAAAATGAACCATTTTAAAGTTGTTGCTTGGCAAAAGTGCTACTTGTCATATCCCCATAGTATATATCAACTTCATACCTGGTAAAGAAACTGTGGTTCCGGGTTCGATGTAGGGCATGGTATATAGAAATAGGGAAATACACCATGTACATGAAGACATGCTTTGTGTCCGTCAGCTGAAGGTCCAAATATCCTTAGTACAGGAACCTATAGATAAAATTATAAATGTATATAATAGTCGACATAGCAAAATAAATATAAATCGATCAATAATTAAGCCTTGATTTCAGTTTCCTACGTAATTTTTAGGTTATGTGAAAAGTTCAACAAAGTTGTTACCTGTTTTATATCAGCGCCTCGAAAATCTGAATATATGACATCGACGCCGGGAATTGGCTTCGTTAGATAGTGATCGCAAACCACTATTCGGATCGAAAACTGAGGTTTAATCAAAGCCGCTGCAAAAAAAATACATAGCTTAGTTTCATTAATTACATGCTTTATGAAATCAAGAGTTATAAGAGTTAACATACACTGTGTCACTGAGTTTTTATTACTCATAATGTTAAAGTTATTTCATCTTTAAACAAACAAATAACTTAGGTGCGTGTTATACTGTAAACAAACATTGTTCTTCTTTTTCTTCTTTTTCTTTTGTGGCGACGAACATAAGTTTACCAGGTGCCTGGTGTACCGTTCCGCCAAAGACACGTGTGCAACATTTACACGTCAGGGGATTTTATAATAAGAAACAAAAAAAAAACGTTAAATTAGCTATAAGCAAAATTAACAACTTTAACAAAAATGACAAAACAAATACGTAAGCATGACACAATATAAAATAAATATAACATACCGAATGATGAGTATAATGGAGGATGGCGTCAAAAAAAGATGAATAAGAAAATTCATATTTATTTGTCACAGGGGTAGAGTTGCTCTATAGACTGATTATAAATTAATGTTTTGAGTTATTATAAATTTTGAAAGGGATTTAAGAAGCGGGGGAGATAGGTTACGTAGAACACATTTAATATTAGTTGGACGGGAAAAGCTTTTAGGAAGGAAATCGAGCAAAGAAGCACCGATGATAGGACAATTGAAAAATATATGATTCGTTGATCCTTCGTCAATGCCACACTCACAGAGTGAGTTGTCCTTAATACGAAGCTTCGCCAAGTGAACTGGAGTACAAGAATGGCCAATTCGGAGCCTGCAGATGATAGAAACCACTTTTTTGGAGAGGCTAGTGTGTTTGAAGAACCAAGGTCTTGAGGGAATCGTCTGCTGAATATCGGAGAAGTATTTTCCAACAAAACTCTTGGTGGAGTTCCAATGGGTATTCCATGACTCATATAAGTGGATTCGAGAAAGGGACAAGGCGTCGTGGAAAAAATATTTATAATGTTCTAAAGAACCAGAAGTGACAGCAACCTTCGCGAAAGAGTCAGCGGTTTCATTTCCCGGTATTCCCTTATGGCTGGGGATCCAGGTCAAAACAACATTAATACCAATTAAAATACATTCAAGTAGAGCTTCTCTGATCTTGAGGATGATGGGAAATCTAGTTTTAGATTTAAAGGGATTGGCCAAAATTGCTTGAAGACAGCTCAATGAATCGGTAAATATTATGGAGTTGTTCAGGGAATGAGATTTAACATAGAGAATAGCTTCTAATAAAGCTATTGATTCGCCTGTAAAAATTGAGGAGACTGGAGGACATTTTAGGTTTAAGGCTATTTTAAACACTGGGAGCCATACAGCAGCACCTACACAACCAGCGTCGGAAAATTTGGAGGCATCGGTGAAAATTGGTGTCCATCCTTGCCAGCGATCGAAGAAAATAGACCAGAACTCTTGGGGGGCGGAAATAGAGTCTTTAGAAATGCCAAAATTCAATAATACAGGGGGATTAAAAATTAAAGACTCGTAACTATTTGAAAAAAGAGGGTTCAAGGGATTATTTATTAACAATTTTTTTATTTTTATTAACAAACATTGTTACAGCTGTTAGCCTGTTATCCAAGTTATCTGTCAAAATCAAAATGGAATTGACTAAAAATCAAAACGAATGCTTTATGTGTACTGTAAAAGTTCATAAGTATATGAAATATCGAAACGCAATTTTGATTGTGTCGTAGTATAGTACAAGTTAGTTGATCGATTAGAACATGGCATCAACTACCCCTAAACTGATTGTATTCAAAAGTAAAAAAAGCCGAAAGATTCTCTCGAGAGTCGTTAAAATGTCTCCTTTTTACAAACAATTTGCAGAATATTACCTAGTGGTATTATAATATCTAGGATATTACATAATACAGTCCACTAGTTTTGAGAAATTATTAATTTTGAATAGCTCAATTGAATCGACTAATAGATCGCTTTAAATTGCAATCCTTATTCTGTCAAAGATACATCTGTCACTCTGCTGTCAGTGTCGTTCACGGTTCACGTTCAGCTTGTCAGGCAGCCAGCTACTGACGGAAAAAAAAAACTAAAATTAGTCGTGTATTTTGTGCGTTCTTAAGCTATCGTCTAAATATTTTCGAATAATTATAGCAGTAATCTTAAAAGAATCTCCATAGGATCGTCTTTTGTGTTTCCAGTGAGCCCGTAGAAAATAATAAAACATTTTTTGGTGGTGCACGTCAGTGAGTGAATGTAAAAAATGTTTTGAAAATGAATTGCTACCTTTTATTGGAGTACAATAAAGACGCATCAGTTTTTCTACGTAAATAAACTCAAATCGGATGGTTAACGATGGAAGATGAAGAAACTGACTTGCGTGAGCAAATATTCCACAACAATGTTCGGGAACAAATTGTAAGTCCTGATTGCGTTTTTTCCTTAGACCTCAGCCAAGATCTATTCATGATATTTAATCTAAGGAATTCACTGTTTAGGATGCTCCAATTTCAATATTGGAAGGGATTATTATTTTCAGGTTCCTGACTTTTCTTGATATCTGCGGGCTTCTTTTTAACCAGACAGTATTATTTTTATTTAAGGAAATTCAAGCTTTAATTTCCAAATCGTCTGAGTTTACTTCAAGGTGTACGTCTAATTTTACTTGTAAAAACTTAAAAAAAGTTACTATAATCTCAGAAAATTTATGCTTTGTTTTAAGTATATAATGTGAATTCACATTCCTGTTATAGTAGACCTCAGTTTTTTCATTGGTAAATTAATAATGTACATCATTGGCTTTCATATAAAATAATGATTTTAGTAAAATACAGCGTAAATTTGCGCGATGGCTGTATTTTAAGCGTTATGGGTACTACCTGTACCTGTACCCATCAATGTTCGTCACTGCCATGGTTGATATGGAGTCCCTTAAGTACAGGCGGTTAATGCTCCTTATAAAACACTACCTTCTTATTATTAGAAACGTCATAGACAGTCCGACTATCTTAGAGTGTGTCAGTATTCAAGTCCCAAGAAATATTCGTCGGGATGCGTCAGGGTTACAAACCGCCCCGCGCCGCCCTCCACGTCTTCTTGCGCGCCCCGAGACGCGCACGCAGCGGGGCGCGAACGCGCCTACCGCCCGCGCACTGTTACTCGGGGACTTGCTCGCTCAGCACACTGACATTGATATATTTGCGGACCAAATTGGACATATATTTATACAATTCTGTAAAATTTTAAATGACATTTAATTTGATTGACTACTGTATTTTGATTATTTTTTATTTTTTATTTTTCTTTTTTCTTTGTATTTTACATTTTTGACATTTTTTTACTGCAGCTGAATTGATGATTGCATGCTTCTTTATATTTTGTATGTTGTGTGTTCAATCATTTTATTTAATATTCTTTGTATGGATAACATTGACCAGATTTGTTGACATTTGAATTCGATGACAATTATATTATTATTGTAATTTAAGCTTGTAAGTGTGTTGGACTAGCTCTGTAAACTTGCAAGTGTTTTGATTTAAATAAACAAAACTGTGATATATGAGGATATGAATAATAATTTTAAAAATACATATCACCGAAAGATCTATTTATTTGCAAGCATCTATACTTAAACAAAGGTCTCTAAGTGCAAACTAAGTAAACCTATTCATCCTGCAAGCAGACTTAAAAATATGAATTTTGCATAAATTTAAAATTGTATAAAATGTTATCGGAGGGCTAAATCTAAAGGTCTCAATTACTGCTTCTCTTGTTTCAGATTTTTCTGCTGCTATTCATCTTACTGTATCTCTTCTCGTTCATGATAATAGAGAAGTTTCGCCGGCGCGAGGGTGAGGATTACTTCACTTCAGACGAAGATGAAGTCAAAGTATATCGGATTAGCCTCTGGCTATGCACATTCGCCCTGGCCGTCTCAATCGGGTCCGCACTCTTGCTGCCAGTGTCAATAGTCAGCAATGAAGTGTTGATTTTGTACCCAAAAAGTTATTATGTTAAGTGGCTCAACAGTTCGTTGATACAAGGTAAGGCTTACTTTAATTTCTAAATTTACTAACAACTTTTAAAAAATATACATAATTAAACATGTGAGTATGTGTAAATGTTTTAACTCCATATAGTCCATTGAATAAAAAGTTCTAGAGTGCGTGAGTTAGTAACGTAAGATGTTTCTTCGGAAACATGTCAAGAGTCCCTAGGTAATAAACATACTAAAACCCCGGGACACTAGGAGGAGCCCCGGAGTGGGGGGAGGTGGGGAAAGGGTCCATTTTTTCATTTTTCGCTTCAATCTCAAAAACGGCACATGTTAGAGAAAAACTTTCAAGGAAAAGTTGAAAGGCCATAAAATTATCTACAAGTTGTACCTATATCATTTTTTCCTATATCCTACCATTTCTGAGTTACACGCAGTAAAAAATGATTTTGGGTCAAACAATTTCCCCATACTACATACCCATGTTTATCACATCAATCGATCAAAAAATATTTCTTTCTTCCAAAAAACTCAAATGTGCAACTTGTGACCGGTACTGATAGATTGCTCTTAATTAGGTCTATAATTGGTAAAATAAACACATTCCTCCATGGAAGCCTTAAGGAGGAATCGATTTTCAAAATATTATATTAGGGTAGTTAGAGTTACTGAACTTGATCTTTTTATTTTTTTCTTCCAAAAAACTCAAAAGTGCAACTTGTGACCGGTACAGATAGATTGCTCATGATTAGGTTTATCATTGATAAAAAAACCAGATTCCACCATGGAAGCCTTTAGGAGGAATTGAATTTTATTAGGGTAGTTACGATACTTGAACTTTTTATTTTTTTTCTTCCAAAAACCTCAAAAGTGCAACTTGTGACCGGTACTGATAGATTGCTCTTAATTAGGTCTATAATTGGTAAAATAAACACATTCCTCCATGGAAGCCTTTAGAAGGAATCGATTGTCAAAATATATGTTAGGGTAGTTTGAGTTACTGAACTTGATATTTTTTATTTTTTTCTTCCAAAAAGCTCAAGAGTGCAACTTGTGACCAGTACCGATAGATTCCTCATAATTAGGTCATTGAATGCATGCAAAAAAACAGATTCCACCATGGAGGCGTTTAGGAGGAATTGAATTTTATTAGGGTAGTTACGATACTTGAACTTTTTATTTTTTTTCTTCTAGTGCCTCTCATATGATATGACATCAATGTCCCAACATTATCCGTTGTTCGGATTTTTTCGATGAAGTTTCACACGTAGCATGGGAAGGGGTCCGCCCTCGTTAAGCTTAAGCTAAAGTTTGCTTATGTTTTCGAATTTTTCACCTTTCATGGGATGTAGCTCGAAAACGGCTGCTAATAGAAAAAAATGATTTAGGTACAACTTGTAGATAATTTTATGGCCTTTCAACTTTTCCTTGAAAGTTTTTCTCTAACATGTACCGTTTTGGAGATTTAAGCGAAAAATGAAAAAATGGACCCTTTCCCCCCCTCCCCCCACTCCGGGGCTCCTCCTAGTGTCCCGGGGTTTTAGTATGTTTATTACCTAGGGACTCTTAACATGTTTCCGAAGAAACATCTTACGTTACTAACTCACGCACTCTAGACCCCCCTTGTAGGGACTCATTCAGTGGACTAATACTGTTCTTTTATACTTCCAACCAACATAAATATACCTCATGTGCTGTTTGCATTGTCTACCTACACTGTTTGGATTAATCAATTTTGCCTTGTTCTTTTGTCAATACTTATTTATTTGATAGATCTTTACGTCATGTGCCTTGGATGATGTAAAGTGTAGTAATTATTGAATCACACTTCATCAATTTAACATCTGTGTAATCAGATCATATTGTTGTTACTCTTGATGTTCAGTTAAGCATTATATAATTGATCATCAAGCTCTTTGAATTAAGTACGATAATCTTACATAAGAATATCTTCTTAGTAATGGAAGTTACTTGTTTGTACTCAAAATATCAATATTTGAAAAATGCCATTATTTCTAACATAGTTTATAAATTATTCCTTCATAAAATTCATTCACGGAGCGTTTGTTTGTCTATAGTTGTACTGTTTTGGGAAACATTGCCATACCATAGAAAGGAATATTTTAGCAAAACAGCTTATACAGCCAGTAAATTTGGCAATTTTAGGAAACATCACAAAGTTTATCATCTTTGGATTACATTATGAATTATAAATATTAACATTTCAAATAAAAATATATAAATATTGTATTGTTTCCTTAAGTTGCTGGCAACGTAAGCAATGTTGCTTCCATATTGCCACAGGTATATTGCAAGGGCACATCTATCATTAAGCTTCGAGTTTTCCTAAGCATTTTCATGTTTTGTAGTATTTAAGCATCTTTGTTAAAAAACATGTAAATTTTATTATAGGTATGTAAGTAAATAAAATAATAATAATGCATGTTGGATGAACTCAAACAATGTTGCATACAGGATTAAAAAAATATTTTTAATCTGACCAATTAATTTCAGAATCAACTGGTGAATAATTAAACTTAAGATAATAATTGTTTAGTGCCTCTATAGTCCAGTCAAAATAGACATTCCAGTTTGCATTAATTCCCAACAAGCTGGATTTTTGTGCAGGCCTTGAATACGTCATTACAAATGATATGTCAAAAGTCCCCATCGATCCCGCTTGTGCGTTGTTTTTTATTCGAGGTCAAAGGTCACAAATTTGCGTTTTTTGCGTATATCTCTGAAACAACGAGAGCTATCGAAAAATGGTTCAGACAAAGTTTGTAGATCGTAAAATTGTCTACAAAAAATATCTCAACACTTTTCTCCTACAAAGCATCGCTTTCGAGATATCGTGACTTTAGAACGCAGGAAAGTCGTACTTTCGACTATATGCACACATTTCCGCACCACCTCTGAGGTAGCGTACACGGCGCTTTTTTTTAACGTGGTTTCCCCAGTAGGAATACTCCACAATATATTTTGATCGAGGGAATGTTATGGGACACTATTTTATTGATGAATTTTTTTTTTATTTAAATTTAATAAAAATTTTAACAGCAAGAAAATTACATTATCATTCAACATCAAATTCTTCATAGTCACTTGTTTCTTCTTCATCACTGTCTACTTCCTCTTCTTGCTCGATTTGTGTAGACTGCTCCAAGAAGAGAGATATATCAGTTATATCCTCATTAATTTCGAAACAATCTTCATCTGTTGTATTTGATTCAATGTTGGTGCAAGATTGGCCTTGACAATTGGTACATACCGATGAACAATACAATCCAACTTTTCTGCACCCGCAATTGTTTGTGCAGCCTTGCCAAGGAGAACACGAATTCCATTGGTGAGGATAACATCTGCTGACGAGTTAATATTTGTAAATACTTTTGCGTTATCAATCAAGTCTTCACGTTTTTCAAACAATTTGAATACTGTATATTTGCCTCTTTAAACTTTGTGAAGAATATATTTTTGTTTGAACTTGAGCTCTCCCAGGTTTTAAAAAGTAAATGATCTTATCACTAGGTGTTCGTGCAGTTAATATTATTAACAAATCTACATCTTCTCCAACAACGATAGTTGGATTGGTGCTACTGAATTGTTCAATTGCGGTTTCAATAATGAGAACATCAGCGTCATTTTCAGCTTGTTTCACAACAACATTGGCAGCTGCAAATTCTTCACATAACATCGAAATCAAACGAGATTTATTGTGAGTATTAGCAAGAAATTGCTGTTGGTTTGTCGGAACAGTCATTGATCGATCAAAAACGATATCAGACGATGAAGATGTTTGTTTAGCTCGACGACGTTGTTCTGCAGCTTTGATATTTTTTGTATAATCAGTGTAACCGTCAAATATTATAGTAACGTTGTGACCAAAGTGTCTACGAACATACTGAAGATATTTGTCCAAAATATCCTCAAATGCGTTCTCTCGATCTCATCGATGATGTAGGTAGCATTTGCACTTTCGATATCAATGTTCACACATTCAAAGCAATCATAAATGGCTGACTTCTGTGTCTTACGCATTCCAATTGCATCAAAGAGCGATAAAGGGTAAGGGGCTAATTCGTACTCGAAGAATTTTTCAAGCTCATCTTCAAATGTCTTCGTAATACTCATGCGTTGAAATAATAATACAGGATCTATTGGTACCTTCTCATCATGAATCTTCATGGTACTCTTCATAAATAATAGAGGTAGTACTTTGTCAGCACGTTTCAATTTAATATTGTTAAATGTTTGGCCCATCATTTTACTCATAGATGCAATACCCACTTCACGAGCATTATGGCAATTGATTTTATCATCCCCGACGACTCCATTGGCAATGGACATGATTTTGTTCAATTCAGGAAAAGGATCATGTGACGAAAACCATTCACGAAGTTTCTTGATGTCTCCAGTATCTCTCTTTACGCGGGAATCCCTTGCATCGACATGCTGATCTGTCGTGTCCATGCTTACACCCGCTAAATCCTCCAATCTTTCACACACAGTATTCATTGCATGCATGCCATAAATCCATTTACTTATGACGCTCTCTTGCGTACTTCTTCCTCGAGCAACACCTCCATCTGTTGAAGTTCCACAACTCAATTTATCAGAACGTCTAATTGTGAATAATCTCAATGTAAATCTCTCGAAAACCTCAGGATCATCAATCAAGTTTTCCAATTGTAACATATCTTGTAGATATAAATGTGCAGATTTGGCATACGGAAAATGTCCTGATGCATGGAAGTAAGGAAGCATTTCTCGAATGCTATTCAAATGAGCTTTCCAATCTCCCATACGTTCAGCTCTTATAAACTCCTTAGCAATTGATACCATGTGAAAATATTGCGTCCACAATTTTGCAGTTGGTCCGCGTTGTTCATATTCCTTTAATTTTTGATTGAACTGCTCAAGTAATGCCTCAGCCATCTCATCGCCATTCTCAATATCAACGTACGAAATTGTGTTATTCATTATAAGGTCAACAGTATCTTGTAGATTAGCATGCATCTCGTCATCGATGACAAGTTCTTCTGATATTATTGTTGCTAAAGTGAGATGGAGTAATGTGTGTGCTCTAACTGCTCTTGCATAAGCATGGCCATTCAATATTTTGTCTAATGAATTAGTGGCATAAATCAAAGAGAGCACATCTTTTATGCCACTTCCCTGCATAATTTGACCAATTGCTCCAAAAAAAGACATGAGTAAATGGAAACCTCCAAGTCTTACTACGATCTTCGATACCTCAGATCCTTCAGGTGCTGCTGATACGATTTCTCGAGCTTTTGCATACAAAGGCTGATCAAAAGTAATAATGCATACATCGTGATTATAACGTTTTGAATTTTCCAAAGCGCAGAGTAAAGTTGTGTAGATAGTATTGTAGTTACTTGCTGGTTGCTGAATGAATGGTAAAAAGAGAATTTGAGACTTTGAAAAATCCATGATATTACTCGTTAAACGTTCAATGTAACCGTTCCAACCAGGTAATAGTAAATCTTTCCATTTCCCATACAACCACAAAATATCAAAATTTTGTGCAACTATTTTACTATACCCAACTGCGCCATCATTTTGATAGACTTTTATCGGTACATGAGTTTTTGCTGCAAAGTCTTTCGCTGAAAGGACTCTGTTTACTCGTGATATGGGTTTTTCGGCTATAACTGCTGCTTTTGGAGTTATAATTTGAATGATACCCATTATGTGGAGCGTATTATGACCGTCTAGGGTATGTACATTGATGTCAGCATTGTCTGCAGCATATTGAATAATTGTTCCAGTTTCTGGTGGTAGAATATGAGGTGGACGATGAAGAACTGCTGCTGCCTCATACAATATAGTTTCATTATACGATGCACACAAACCAAAAGATGAAAAAATTTGAATAAGACGTTTTGATCCAAACCGTCGATGAAAAAATACTGAGAGACCCAATTGTAACCGTGATTTGAAAGACCTAGGCCGAACAGCAGCCATAATACAGTGGCTGACATTTGTACATATTAATTTCAAGTGTTCCAATTTGCACCGTTTATTTTTCAAAATTATTTGCTCTAACAAGTAAGTCAAAGATTCTGGAATATCACTATTGATATCTTCGAACATCTGAGTAGGTGGAGGATAATTATCAGTGTCAAACACTATCGACTGAATATCTTCTCGAACGATTGCTGCAGCTGCTTCAAGTATTCTCAACCTCTCTTCATTTTGCTTTTTCTTCTCATACCAAGCTTTGCTGAGGACGTCATGCTGATTGTCGATGAAGCAAATGAATGCTGAACTTCCCAATTTCTCAGTTATAATGATTCTATTACCAAACTTTAACTTGAGTTTTGACTTAATTGTTCTATTATCGATTGATGGCTCTTTGCAAATATCTTTCAATTTTTGTATTGAAAATTGACAATCATCATGATTTTCAATAAATGCAAATATTTCTTCCATCGCTGAAGTAATAGAATCATTTTCAGAACGACCGACTTTACCTCCACTAATGAGTTTTAGAAACGAAGTGTAACAATCACTGTGGTACATAGCCTCAGCAGCAACTTAGTCATATTCATACTGAATGCGGGCAATTGCACTTCTTGCTAGCTCATCAGAACGAGTCAGAGCTTCCTTCAAGATGGTTTTCTTGAAGTCAAGGGTTGAAACTTGAGACACTCTTCGTCGAAGATGCTGTGCTTTTTTCATTTCAGCCGTTTTATCTGCTTCATTGCCACAGAACAAACAGTATTTCTTGAAACAAAAAGACGATTCACTACTTCGTACTCTAGTACGAGGAGGACTAATCCCAGATGTGGTAGCTATCTCCGCCTCACGCTGTCTTTTAGCTGCAGCGATGCTGCTCTTCCGGGTGTATGCTTTACGACACTGCTTATGTATCGTTACAGATGTTTTTTCATTCAAATATTCATCGAACCCATCACCCCTTTCAGTACTTGAATCCATTAAAGTCTTTAGCCCACGATCAACAACCACAATTTCACCTTCAGTCAAAGATTCATTGCAAATAAAGCAAACTTCTGACATTTACAAAATTTTGTAACGGCACTGTTTAAAAAGAGAATATAATGCACAAACACGTCTATTCACTACGAAAAACCGTTCAAAACTGACTGCATTTACTAGAGCTATTTCCTTCGGAAAGCAGGTATAAACAGGTTTCGACCCGAAAAATGGAGTGTCGCAGGCAGATGTTTCTCAAGTCCAACTGCCCAATATAATTAGGGACGGACGATGACTCACTCAGAATTGTATATTTTTCACGTACTTGTGTGCATGGGGCAAATAAAACTATGTTCTAATATTTTGTGTTCAAATGGTTAACCCGATGATGCATACTGGCCACGTATGAGTGTATATTCGTATTTTCTATGTTAAAAATAGCCATAATTCGAGAACAGTGCACCGTAGAAGAAAAAGTGTTGAGTTATTTTCTGTAGACAATTTTATGATCTATAAACTTAGTCTAAACCATTTTTCGATAGCTCTCGTTGTTTCAGAGATATACGCAAAAAACGCAAATTTGTGACCTTTGACCTCGAATAAAAAACAACGCACAAGCGGGATCGATGGGGACTTTTGACATATCATTTGTAATGACGTATTCAAGGCCTGCACAAAAATCCAGCTTGTTGGGAATTAATGCAAACTGGAATCATAATTTAGTCTATTTTGACTGGACTACTATCTTATCCAAAATTTTGAGATAATAGTTGCTTAGTACTCAATTATATGAATAATTTGTCAGAAGATATAGAATCTGCTTTTAGGTACACTTTAGATGTTTAGTAATGACTCATCTCTCGAGACTTTCTCGAATGTTTTTCGCAATGAACAAACTGAGTAAAAGAACCCAAAAATGTCGCATACCTATAAGAATTTCTTTCATAAACGCACGCTTAGCTTTCATATATCACACGTGACATGGACGCAACAGTGTGCTATAGAAATCTAGATGATAAACTTATTTTTTTTCCCCAGTCAAAAGATGAAGAAGTAGCTTCCATAATCCTACCCTTTTTTCAATTGTTACAGGTCTTTGGAACCACGTGTTCCTTTTCTCAAACCTGTCCATGTTTGTGTTCCTGCCATTTGCCTATCTCTTCTCGGAGTCATCGGGCTTCCCTGGATGCCGAGGGCTCCGGGGCCGGGTCTACGAGACGTTCATCGTGCTGGCCCTTCTCGGTATTGGAATGCTGGGCTTGGCCTACGTCATTTCTGCCTGGCTGGAGGGCGACCGATCCAGTATTGATGCTTTGCTTAGTAAGTAAATCCTATGTTTTTTTATTGATGATCAATTCGCCGGCATATTAATGAACATACGGGTTAAGCGCAAAACATTTAGGTTTTTCTGCTTTGAAAAACATCTAGTTGTCTATAACATGTAATAATATTATGCACCTAGTACCTACCTAAAGCCTGGCAGCTTAAAGGTCATATGTTTTTTTCTTAACATTGTTCTTTACTAATTAGCAAGTCGACCTTCATTTGTTATGTTTTTTTTCACATATCATTTAGTTAACCATGTCAGGTGAGATGGAATATATGCATGCAAGTTACCTATGTCTTTCACAAAACAAAAAAACACATTTGTGTTGACCATATTGCCATGCGTTGTATCTTTCTGAGACCTCTTCTGCTCTAGATAGTATTCAGTGCTAAGTGCCTAAGCAATTACCACATTTACCATTGGCTTATCAATTGGGGCTATGTATCGTCTTTTGTGTACCTCATTTCCGGAGACTTAATTTCGGAGAAGAGCGTAAAATCCTGGTATCTGTTTAGTAAGTAATCAATGTGTTACTGTAGCACTGATCAGTACATGATGGCTTATTCTATTTTATCCATGTCCTATTTGAGTTCATCATATAGGTAATTTTGCTTCAACCCAGCTACTAATACACTAAATACATCACACCCACCCACCAAAATAATAATACTATGCATTTCATAGCAGTCGGTGACTTGATCCGAAGGAAAGCATCGATCGAAATCCTAAACATAACCGGTTTTTGTACAGTCTTGTTCCGAGTTATTTAATTCTTGACCCGGTTTTCGCATGTTTTTGTCTTTATTTATAAACAATATTAGAGAATTAGCGTTATTCTATGAATTGGGTATTGGGTGCATTTTGTAATACTTACTTTTTGTCAGCATGATATCCCCACTCTAAAACTGGTTTCTATTTCTTTATTAAATTTATTTTAAGATATTAAACACAAATAAAAATGGGGTACATACATCTATCAGTCTTGAGTTGTTTGCCTTTTTAACCGACTTCTAAAAGGATGAGATTATTCATAAAAGGCATAAAGGATCTAATGAAGGGTACAATGATGCTATTCATGGAAGGTCACCACCACATGTGCATTCAAGTGTTTTTGCAAGGAAAACTATTAGCATAGTGGTATTGGCTTAAAAAATAGTATTTTTTCTTCATAAATGTTAATAACCCTGACTTCTAACATCGTATATGGTTAAATTAGGATCTCGTATTTCTCCTCAACTGCTAATCTACAAGACCTTGTCCTCCAAACTATGCATTGGTCCGTAAAATTGTCTATTATCTTTACCCCACTGTCTTTATGTACACAGATTATATAATAAACATGTTCGTATCTAGAAAATGGTAGCGTTGTTTCCATGTTTAATTACGCGTGAATGGCGAGCTGCGATTGTTTGGGAGTCAGTGTTGTAGGCTGTCAACTTCGTGCGATACTACTCATACGAAAGGATTTTATTTTTATATATTTTTTTTAATAAATTATTTTTTTTACCTGTTGAAAACGATTCAGTGAGAAGAAACAAAATTTACATTACTAAGAGTCGATTTTACCAACGACAGATAATAAATATTCATCGAATACAATTCAAAAAGCCTAATTATAAAAGACATCTATTTGTCAGCAATCATTTATAACATTTTAAAATCGGTCGTTTTATACTCATTCGCTTAGGTAAGTCCTATCTGACGTTGGTAAAATCGACTCTAAATAGTCTCTAAAACCTGACGTTATTCTTCTTACGGTCGATTTTACAAACGTCAGATAAGACTTATCCGACTGAGAGTCGATTTTACCAACGTCACATAAGGAATATTCGTCGAATAGAATATAAATCGCCAAATTTGAACTTCACCTATTTGTTAGTAATCATTTATGTTAATGTCATTTTATAATCGGTCGTTGTATACTTATTCAGTCGGATTCGTCTTATCTGACGTTGGTAAAATCGACTCTGAAAAAGTATAAAACGACCAATTTTAAAATGAAATTATTCAAATTATCACTGACAAATAGATGACGTTTTCAAATTAGGCTTTAATTTCGGTGAATATTCCTTAGCTGACATTCGAAAAATCAGGCCTGTAAACAGCTTATTTTACTTTATGAGTATCGCAAATTGAACGGTCTTAACTACAAGCGACGCGCTGCTGGGCGCAGCCCGCCCGGATGCTTCGACTGTGGCGCAACAAAACAACCGATGGACCCAAACTAATGTCCTGCACGGTTGTTGCACTGTTATCAAAATGACAAAACGTTGTTATGTTTCACAGGATTATGTGGTGGACATACCGATTAATCATCTCAAAGTTCATTTATATGTTCAAATGTTCTCGAAAAGTGTATACCATTATCGATTGATAATCTTAATTTGATTGATAGAGTCCTAATGTACTCGAATTCAATAATGTTATATCAGATAGATTAGTCCGACACCATGCATATTACTTTAATGAAAAAAAAAACTTCGTTGTTAATATGTACAACTCTACAATACCTTACGCTAAAGACTGTAAAAAAACTATACATTAAAGAGTTGTATCACTTCTAACTGCACTACAAAATGTTTTACGACTATATTAACTTATTTAATTTTTTGTCAACAGATTTGTGGACATACCTGCCGTTCCTGTATTCGTGTGTGTCTTTTGTCGGTGTCCTGATGCTGTTAGGTAAGCTCCATATACTTTTTACTGTAATTCATTTATAAGTTCTCTTTGATTTTTGTTGAGATCTTTTATAGTTTTACCTAAACTCGCGTTTCTAGTATTGGTAGGTAGGGGATACTCGTGGTTTTTTATATACACTTCTGGACACATCTATTGGCCCACCTTGTATTTTCAGTTTCGTTTAGTCCTAGCTAAAATTTTGTATTAGGTCGAGCAAAAAGTTTTTATGCAGTTTTGAACCTGGCACATTCACAATTTTATTCAATAGTCTTTTTTTGAATTTCGAACACAGAATTTAAAGAAACAAAAGACAATTTGGAGCCTCTTTGTTGATATCAAACAATCGAATACTAAGAAAACTTGGTTTTATAGGTTTACTTGGATTTAATTCTTGAAAAAGTGATTGATATCTTTGGTTTTGCAACAAACATTACTTATTCTAAACATTAAGGTTAGTTTCTATCAATAATCTATGGATGCTTCACCTGAAGTCGCCGCCCAAGCTGTGGCACTTATTCAGGCCGGACACAGCCAAAGAAACGTGAGTGCTCAACTTAAGTCGATCTGCGGTCCGAAATATTTATCGGAAGTACCTAGGGACTGGCGGCTTTGTTCGTCGCCAAGGAAGGCCACGATCTCGGGTCACAACTGAAAGGCAGGATCGATTCATCGAGACGACCAACTTGAGAAATCGTCACCTTACCTCCATTGAGATACAAAACCAACTTCGCGACTTCCACGGAGTATCTGTGAGCACTCGAACTGTTCGGAGAAGGTTAAAAGAACGCGATATGGTACCACACAAGCCAGCTAATGGGCCCAAACTAACGCGAGCCCACCGAACAGCGCGTCTTCATTTCGCACGCAGTCATTTAAATTGGACACAGCAAGATTGGAGCCGTGTACTCTTTTCTGATGAGTCTAAAATTGTGTTACATGGCAATGATGGAAGGAAGAAGGTCTTCCGACGTAAGGGAGAGCGTTTCGCACAATGCTGATTTGAAGAGAGGGTTGCTTATGGCGGTGGCTCGTGGACTGTCTGGGGCGGTATATCCGCGAGCGCCAAAACTCAACTTGAGGTTGTTACAGGACCACGGCTGCTAACATTAAATGCTGAAAGGTACATTCGTGAGTGCTTAGAACCTCACGTGATACCATACGCGGACTATGTGGGCCCAAATTTCCTTTTTATGCATGATAATGCAAGATCCCATGCGGCCGGCATCGTCAGGGAATATCTTCGGGATGTGAACATCACAGTTATGGACTGGCCAGCCAGAAGCCCAGACATGAACCCCATTGAGCACATGTGGGACGAGCTAAAAAGACTCATTGTTAGGGCTTATCAGCCAGTCGCCCAGACGATGCAGGAGTTGAAAACTGCCATAGAAGAGGAATGGGAGATGATCCCTCAAAATTTCATAGAGCGGTTGATAAACTCTATGCCTAATCGTATGAGAGCTGTGGTAGATGCCCATGGAGGCAACACGCGTTATTAAATTAAACCATTATTTGATAAAAACATGTTTTTTTATTCAATAATCAATTGCCTTTAACAAGGCGCATATCCGACTTGTTAGGCGTAGCTCCATGTCGTATGGTATTCTGAATTCAAATTTAAAACAATACGATCGAAAAAGATGTTAAAATGTATCAGGTTTAAAACTGCATCAACAGTTTTTGTTCAATCTAGCAATCATATTTCGGTAGGGGCCATCGAAACCTAAACTCTAAGGTGGGCCAATAGATGTGTCCAGAAGTGTATATTTCGCTGAGAGTATATTTGATTGATGAGAGTATGACTCATATTTCATGACGTTCAAGGATTTTTCGTACCTATCCTACATACATTGAGTTATTGCAATTCAACCACACGGTATCGTATTGATTAGGATCATTTATAAGGATTTAAAAGGTAAGTTTTTAAATATTACATTATCTATGTACCATACGTAGATCTCCTGATTGTGCTATCATAATGCACGTCTTTTCATTTTCAATTCAATATCACTCTCGGGCATATCATTTGGCCTTCCGTTATGGAATAAAACAATCGAAATTGCGTATGCTATTTTTATTAGCCCAGACGGAACTCCATAAATAAATCGAATAATATAATGTACTCGTACTAATGATAAAACTAAGTACACGTTTATGATATAAGTAATAAAATTACGAAACTAGCACACGTATGTGCAATAGGGATGATAAATTATAGATTGTAGTTAATTCATGAACACAATTTCACAATCAATTGACGACACAGGTACTTGACCGATTTACAATAGCTACCAAATAAATTAATCAATAACAATAAACATAATGTCACGTTCCGCCTATTCTTGGCAATTCACTCATTCTCATCATAATAGCCTTCCTTCTTGTCCAGAAAGTATTTAATCAGGTCATCGTGTTGAGGAAACATTTCGTCCAGCTCCTTTCTACATTCTTCATATTTTTCCGTGTCTTCCAGCTCTTTGTAAGCTTTGGCTTTGTAGAGTCGAGCTTTAAAACTGTTCTCGTTGAGACGAATCGCTAAGTCGCAGTCGTTAAATACCTGAAAAAAAGAAACGAAACTTACCAACTTGGAAATTGATACATTTGTTCGAGAGTGAAAGAACAACGAATAATCATGGAAAACAAGTACTATAAATGTATGTTAAGCATGTGAGGATTTTATTTAAATATTATCTAGCACCAAGCATGCACGCTTAGCCACGTGGAAAGATATGATAATGTGCCATATAGTGATTTGGCTAAAACTACTGTCAGACAGCGTGTAACATTCAGCTTCAGGCAGTGAGAAGTTATGATTCATCCTGTCAATTTTAGGTATAAACAACGGCCTTTGATGGTTTTTTTTTTGCGATTTTGCGGGGCTTTTGCCCAGTTTACGAACGAGCAATAAACTTTGTTTAACAAACAACACGTGTTTAACAAACATCAACATTGAGGCGCAGGTGAAATACTTTAACCAGCAAGTTTTGATAAGATGGCACAATAGTTTAGTGAATATGATCAGTTAATTTTTGTCTGTAAATACTCTTTTATCTCTGGGTATATTTTTAGTTCTAGAGCGCAAATGTAAGTGCAATTCTACAAGTAAACACAACGACAAAGTCCAATCTTGCGCTTTATCTCACTGTGCCCTTCGTTTTGTTATAAATTGATTAGGTATATTTATACGTTTCTTTATAATGGTTCTTTGAATCCGCGTTAAAATAAAATGTGACGAATTTAAGACAATCAAACTTATGTAGGTTGCTAACGGATATTTTGAGGACAATGACCGTGATAGTAGGATTCATACGGTCTTTAACAAAAACAATTTTTATGCGTTTCATATTAAAGCTATGAATATATAAATTGCTTGGTAATCGAAAATCTGGGACGGTACCGACTGATTGAATATACTAGTACCTATTACAATAAAAATTGTCTGGTATTTCGTAGCATAAGGAAGAAAATTCCTTACTTCGAAACTAGAAAATTGGCGTTTTGTCTGGCGCATATAATTTATTAGAAAATAAACTAGGTGTATTTTTGTCCTGCGTCCGACGATTGTTACACAATAGATACTATTTCATGGGCAATGTGCTTGATCAGATTGCTCTGCGCCTGCGATGCGAGCTCCCCTGCGTTACGTGTCTGTCTATTGTTTGAATTGTTTTATTTGTTTCCCAATGGTCCCCTGCTTGAATGATGAATGGTTAAGCATGAATGACCGAATAAATGTAAATAAAAACTCGTCAAGGTGATTGTTCCGTTTTGGTGAAAACGATTGATCTTATAAGATCGTCTAGAAATTTATAGGAGACAGATGTTCAATGCCATTGCAGTTTAAAAAAGGAAATGATTGTCACAAAGAAATTACTTCTGCCTTAACTGTCTGTCGGAATGGACGTGATTTATTTTTCTGTGAGTTTATTTTTTTTGTGTGTTTATGTCTATGATAGTTTCGTATCATAAAGCACATTCACCAAGTCGTTGCATCCTCGAGTCAGAAGCATAAAACAAACCCTCAGCAAAAATAAAATGTTTACCTTATCGTACTTCTCCAGCTTGATATTCGTCAGCGCTCTATCACAGTAGAACATGGGGTTGTCTCTGACTTGCTCTATGGCTCGGTTGTAGCAAGACAGGGCGCGGTCGTACTCGCCGCGACGGAACGCCTTGATGGCCTGTGTGTTCAGGGTATCGGCTTTCTCCCTACGGATCTTGCGGTCGAGGGCGCGCCTCTCCGCGTCCTTGCTCACCTCGGCCATCCATGCGTCTTTGTTCATCTCACCCTAAAAAAAAATAAAAAAAAACCTTTAAAGAGCGACTAAACTGCTTGATGTCATCTTTCTGGCCAGTCTCATAAATGTCTTTGTATTGTCTGAATTCCTGAAATGTCTCCGATTTATTTAATTTGGAAAATTATCTGCGCTACTGCTGAGTCAACACCTGTTATGTGCACTTGACTTTCGAATAAGTAACTTTAATTGCAGTAATGATATTAAGCACTGCGAATGTAGCTTTCCTAATAACAATTTTAAGATGTAAGAGTTAATTACGCTATCATTACTACTATCCTATTGTCGCCAAGTTTATAGAAAAATGTTACCCATTGTTTAATACGGTAACGATGCATCCAATCAATCTGCTTTGTTTTACTGTTGATGTTTTCATTTATGTATGGACCGTAAATAGATCAGTTCAAAACATTCACGGCCATCCAATATATTTTTGAATGTTAAGTGCCGTTATTTAAAACGCGGAGGCGCAACGAGAATAGAAAAGAACTCATTTTCTGAATTAACTCTGACATTTATTTTGTTCGAGTGTAGTTGCCAATTATTTATCGAACTCTTGAGAAAGTAGGTGCCTCGTTACCGGCGCGACGGTCGCTACTTTAAAAAGATTAAGCTTAGGTTTTGTCTGAGAGCGGGTAGAGCGTAGGAAAACATATCTTTACTACCTGCTTATTTTCTCGATCCATAAAGGTGATCCCTCATGCATCTGCGAATAGTCACACATGCATGAGCCAGACAATATTTATAGAAGAACTTGCGCCAAATTGCTTTCACTAGCAAAAAAATATAATAGGTGCGCGGTCAATATCACCTTTATTTATATGCGCACCTATTAATGAATGCAACCTAAATTCTGTCGTAGGTGTTCTAAATAATCACAGCTGATATAATTAATTAAACAATTTGGCACTATATTTTAAACGTGACAGTGCGGTGGGTGGTTGTTTCTCTGTTTTAGAGCTACAGCTTTGAAAAACTGATCATCAAAGTACCGTTTTGAGACCTAGTTCACGAAACAATACTTAGTTTCTTTTTGCAGAACATTGTGATAATAATAAAGAAAGCTTTCTTTAAAGTATTAGTCTGTAAAAGATGAAATTCTGGCAAGCTGCCACACGTTTTTGCAATGTTTGCATAGTTTTCATAATAGTGATACCGTATCTTTGTTTTCAACGGTTTGGAAGACTTTGGAGTTTATCACGGTTCTGTCGTCCTTGACCTTGAGTGTGATATCTTCGTCGACGATGATTTTCCCCTCCAGATACTTATCAGCCATTGCCTTGGCTGCATCGGCTTTGGTTTTGTCTCCACTCGCCATGTCTTTCACCAAGGTGGAAACTTCGCCGACTCTCTTCATAAAGTTGTTGAATTCATCATTGCGCTCTATGCCTTCGCGGTCTTGCAAAGCAGGATTAGCCAATATGTTTTTGAGACTCATTTTGAAATGCTTTCCTTGTACTAACTGTTCGCAATATTTTCCCTTTTGTGTGTGTTTACAATTTCACAAGTCACGTTGACGTAACCGTGTATATAGCAACCGTTGTCAAGCGATGACCTATTTTTCTTTATTGTGTTTCCAGCCAGTCTGACATATATTGTCAAAAGAGATTTGGTTTATAAAAAACAAAATATTCGAATGTTGTGAACTGGCCAGTTAGACTTTAGTTAAAAACTTTTTTGTTTATTTATTTTTCCCTGTTCTTTTGCCTGCCAGTGTTCACTCCGTTGGGCTTCGTGCGGCTGTTCGGAGTTGTGGGCGGTGTGCTTGTGAAACCCCAGTTCCTGAGGGATCTCAATGAGGAGTACTATATGTACACGTTTGAGGAAGAGACGATCAGGCGGCGGATCAACAATGCCATATCTACGGGTAAGTAGTTAAATATAACAACAAAATATAAAGCTATTTGCATCGCTTTATTTTTTGTTTTGTGTTTTTTACGTGTAATTCAGTTATGTTTTACCTTTTCACTTTTTGACGCTTTAAATGGCACAAAAATGAATGTCCCACGTGCTAATCAAGGAATCCCGTTGTAAATAAATACGAATCTTCAGTAAAAGTAATTATTTAGAAATAAATCTATATAGGAAAGTGACACGGATTTTTCCTGACCTCGATACGTAACAAAAGGTTAAGGTTATAAACGGTAATAAAACCACTGAGCCAACGTAGTGATTATAGAGCTAAAGAGCTGTCAATTCGACAAGATGACTTGATTGTAGGTAATATGCCGCTGCGCGTCTGCTACTTGTGGCTGTGACTTATATATTTAATTTATGTTATAATGGAATGTGAAAGTTTATTTGAGCTTTGGTTCATGAGCATATTGTTATGTTTGACGATACTGAAACGGTATTTATTTATTATTAGATAATTAAAATTAATGACATCTATTTTGAGGAAAATTGACGCGTTGAATACCTTCATTTAAAGGGACTAATTTTCAATACGTATGTGTTGAATTCTTGTTTCCTTGTTTCTGTCTAGAGTATTTGATTCCCTGCTCTATTTTAGATGCCTCCGGCCGTGCCATCAATTGATGTAATTACTTGTGATGAAGGTCAAACACCGTAAAAGAAAAAAAACACTTCCTTCTTATATGAGTTCGGTAAATACGTCTTATTAATGTGCTAACTATAACTAGCAGAATAGTGTCCGCCGTCAACAAGTTTCACTCGTAACTGTCTATTAAAAATATAGTTCCCTCCGGTGAAAGTTATGTGTTCAGTCTACACACCTCTTGTCGTGAAAATCGGCGAAAATAAAACTAGACGTATGGACGGTATGCCTTTGCCACCTGTTTCTAGCAGTAACCAAACACCGAGGCATTTTCACTTAGGAAAATAGGTATTTGTTTAGTTCGTTCACGTAGAATTGTCGTGTTTCAAAAACAAATAAACTCGAGTCTATGTGCGATTCGTATTGCTATTTCTATTGTATTTCCAAACAAATAAACAGCCTTGGAATGTCCCTAGTCTTAAGCTTGGCTAATGGCTAGGTTAGGCACTATGAATGATTGAGTAATAATCAATCTAACTTTCTGTATCCCTGAGGCGTTATAATTTATAACTCAACTATAAAGTCACATAATTATAGTGTCAACAATGAACATTAAATCTTAGGTTCGACAGTCGATAACTTTAAATTTATTAGTAAACGAACGTATCATACTCTGTCGTACGTATCGCTTCCTATACGTGACTAGGTTAGCCTCAGGCCTGAGTCCTGACCTTGGCCAAAGTTTGTTTAGCTGATCTCAACAGAATACAAAGAAGCTTTGCGCGAATCTCGCAACAATCGACTATGCACAGGGATATAAATATGTATATATAAATTTGCAATTGCAAACCGGTAATCGCGATTGGGTGGTGCTCAGTAGGCGTTAAACGGATACATTCCATGATTACAAATGGCGGCTGGCGGGTATGGGAAAACAAAATGGGAAACTGACAAACTATAGTATTTTGATTTAAAACTTCAAAAGTTTTTTTTAATGCACATGTTATAGAGATCGAAATTGAAAAACATTAGCTTTACTCTGCATAGTGTTTATAAGACGTCTGAATATGACCTAATTGAAAGCTGCTTTTTGCTGGTTAATGTAAATTGAAAACAGTAATGATACTGTAATTTAATCGGAAATCCAATATTTACACATAATATTTACATAGCACTCGGGGTTGCCGGTTTTCTTTTAAAACTGTTGCTAATGTTTGATACAGTTACAATTACAGACAAATGTCCCAGTGGGTTGCAGTTAATCAACGAATAAAATATGACCCATTTGCATACTTTGTTTATTATTCAACAAAAAGTGGTCGTTTACCTCGGTTATAGTTAAGATCTGTCATTACTATTTTAGGAGTAAAATCTTATCTCTGCGCGCGGATTCAAATACCAAATACGTGCCCGCCAACTACGTATCTTGGAAATAGCCAAAGTGTTTGAATAACTAATGTACTGATATTATTAATAAATAAATCGTATCTGATATTCCAATAATCTCGGTTTAGCTACAAGATACAAGATTGCGCTGTATTACCGGTTAGAAACTACACGTTAAAAAATCGAAACGAAACACGTCCAAAAAGACGTTTCCTGTAAACGGTCAAGATTTTATTTGAGACTTTTACGTGCATTTTGATTTTGAAGTCGGTTTTTACTTTTTTTAAAAGTAAATTTTATGTCTTTATTTTAGTGATTACCGGAGGGGGAGGGGGGATGTCGACTTGGCAAACAAACTCTAGGCAGGCAAACTTAAGCGCTTTATAGACTGACTTCTAAAATGTGGATACTCTAATTTCCGTCGCTAATGTATTTTTTAAGGAATGACATAGATTAGCCAAATGCAATTGATTAGAGTTGAGTAGTTTACTTCACGAACACGATACATGTACAATGTTTAAAAAAAAAAAACTAGATAATTGTTACACATTTTTTGGCTTCTACTGAACTATATTACTCAGTTCAGTGACCGATTTTGCGCATGTTTACAATTGATTCTTAACTGCAGTCAACCTCCTTACAGTTCTAAGCGCTAGGCTATCAAACCGAGACGGCTTGATAACGGTAACAGTGAATGGTGACAATGGCACCTGATTGCAAACAATCAGTGGTTACGCGTAACACTTCTTATTCAGTTCCATGTAGATGCCAACCGCGGTCTCATTCTTAGATATGATATTATGCTGGATGAATATGACTTTCCTGTTTGGCCATTGAGATCATTAAAATATGTCATTCGAAATTACGTTCCATATTAGAATTGTTTGTTGGTTAGTGTTTATTTGTCGATGGTGCAGGCCCCTAATCTGTTCTTTTAATTTCAGTGTCATAAAATAAACAACAAACAACAACAAATAGTAAAATAATCACATAGAAATATATTTTTATCTTCGAGTTGAGTTATAATTTTAAATTCGATAATGTGATTACATCACAGAGACAAATGCATTTTTGTGTTATGATTAGTCTGGATTTTATTACTGTTGGCAGGCTCTAGCCAGATAGACAAGAGGTTATGATAGAGCCACGTGTATTGTGTCTGTCAGATCGGAATGATGCGTTTAGGCCCGCTGCCCATCTAAGCTACGAATTTAGCTCACCGGTCTATAGATAAGGCATCTGTGTCAATGTTAACTTGCAGTTTGATATACACGTATCAGCTGTCAACGAGCCACTGTTGATATAAGTACGATACTGTGCGATTGTTTATCTAGCTAGGTAAATAAATTTTAATTTTAATAACACATTATTGATTTGTACAGCAAATAAGACATAGAATGAATTGACCCATATTTTATATATCTTGATAAGTATCTAATAGAGATATTATTGCGTTTTAAAACGAATGTAGGTAATAATGTTTTTTATCATCAAGCAAAATGTAGAGTTAACTTACGAACACGCAATACTGTGCTTAGCCCTTATGTTTTTGCAAAATACATTTTATCGTTGTCTGCGGGGCTTACTGATGTTCTTTTTAAACTTGTGATGACTGAGTTATCGTTCGAATCTTATCTCAGTCTATCGGGGGTATAAAATGAGTGCTGAATTATAAAATGTGATAATACAGCTTCCTACAAGTTAAACTGTACAACTGATAGTTTTTTAGCATTCATTGAAACTAAAATATGAAGATGTATTGCCTTTTTACCTGTTTTGTGTTAAGACGCACCTGTTTAACCATTTGTTTTGCATACCAACGATTTCTAAGGTGACTTTCTTCAATGAATATTGCTTTCGTCTCAGTACGGATGTCCAATCACTCAAGTCCAAGTCATTGTTTTACAATACATTTATTTGTGACGAATACGCGCTTGAAGCCAATCGCTGGCGCGTCACACATTTTTCACACGTCATATTAAAAAGCGAGCTGCGTGAAGTCACGATAATTTCTCACGGTTGATGATTTTCTTTTATTACATTTGTAAGAAAATATTTGCTAGCAAATCGTGCATAGTGCACAAAATATTTCTAGACTGACGGGTAGTCTTTGATCTTTTATTTTATATTTCTGACTTAGCGAATGTAGTATTCATTAAAAAATAAATTGACAACATTTTTGTACTTCATTTAGTTACGGTGTGGCTTTTTGATGGCACAAATGAATCAAAACACGTGTAAGCGTGGAAGGGCTTTTTGCAAGTTGCGTGCGGGTATTACCAAAACTAACACAATTTTCTTTGTTTAATGAGATTTTTTCGTTTAATCGTAACTATATTATAAAGTGTGGTAAAGCTGGTCTTCAATATAAATTATTTTAAGGAAGACTATTTATGACTAATTATTCTTGTTACATTGTTAACAATACATAATTTATTCCAGGTGTTGGCTACATATCTCCGGAGCCGATGTACCCGGACCGTGGCGATATATCCGCGCCGCTCGACGCAGACTTGTCTCTCTCGAAGGACAAATTGCACATTTCGCCGCGGAAAGAGACGCCTCTGCTCCGGCTAAGAAACGGCGCTCTACAGGCCGGACTCAGTGACAGATTGCATAAAGTCGTCTCTAAAAGAAAGGTAAGTGCGTTCCCGCCATCAACGTGCTCGTATTGATGCTATGTATCCGCGCCACTGGACACGGTCTACGGTCTTGTCCTTCTCAAAGGACAAATTGTACGCTTCGCCACCCTTAGAGATGCCCTTGGTCTACTTGCTACTAAGCTTCGGCGCCATGCAGGCTAAGTGACAAGTTACACTTGTGACAGTGATTAGTGGAATCTTCCAATAAAAGGCCGTCAACATTAACAAATACTAAGTACTATCACTGGATTCGAATTACTTATTTTAGGGAGAAAGGGTACCAGTACTCTTTAGTGTTTGGCACTGATGCCAAATATCTTTGAATATGTGATTCTAATATGTCGCATTTATGCCTAAATCAATACTGGTTGGTAACTATTCTGTTTGACTACATTATCAAAAATATGGAAATTATTCCTTGATTTTGGGTAAAGATTTTATTGCTTTAGTGCTACGAAACTAATTACTTATATTCTAGAAAATATCAGATAGTTCTAATGTGCGTCTTATTATTCTTGTTTCGACAAAAACAGCTAAAAACAATTTTATGATCAGAGCTTATTCCGTCCATCCATATGCATCTGACCGGTTTAGGTTGATTATATTTTACGATACCTGTTCGAAGGCATCTATTTTCTTTCTACGATGGTAGGAAAATAAGCAAATCGCGTGTTATGTGATAAACAGAAACTTTTTGTTATATCTGTAATTTTGTAGAAAAGCGATTTTTTTGTGTACAGTCCCCAGCACATCAGGTTACCAACTTAGCCCTTAGTACAACTGCATATGATACAGCAGTGTGTACCTTGACGTGTTGTTGTCTGTACATACCATACCTATTACTTAAATACTTTAGTCCACTATGAATGAATGACAAGAAGAAAGTAGCGGTGCCTACTATTTGAGTAATCAAAACACGATTCGTCATTAATGAAGTCGATTGAGATAAGCGGTGAATTAAAACATATACACACACCTTAATGAGAACTGTAGCTAATCAATGTTTGGTGTTTAGAAAACCATAGCAAAACATTTTTCATCTCCGGAAACAAAGAGCTAGTGCTATATCAGCCCATTTTATATGTTGGTTTTTAGGTTGGTTGGTGGTTTACTATAACATAACACGGTTATAAGAACATAAAAGTTATTAGTAACACCGATGCAGCGGCGGCCTTAGGGGGTGGCGAACTGTGCAATCGCCCAGGGCCTCGCTCTTGGAGGGGCCTCGCGCAATAACTCAAGCTCATATAAAAAAGATGATAAAAATCTAGACTAAATTAAACTTTTAACGTTAATTCTTATTTATTGAGGAGTGCAGGGTAGCCTCGATGATTGCCATTAAATACCAACTAAGCAATATATGTATTTTTTTCAGTGAAATTGTCAGTTGTTCAGTGAATGATATTATATAGAATAGGAAATAACTACCTACGAATTTGTAATGTCACTTTTCATATGGTATTCTGACAAAAAAAAATGTTATAAGTAAAATGGGGCAAAGTGAAAGATAAAATGTGGCATTTACGTGTACAACACCTAGATGCATTCACAAATTGGCTCGATAATTATGTAGAAAATGGTTTTCAGTCATTCCTTCTAACAGCGTGAGAAATATCCGAGGAAAATGATATTGACAGACAGTTCAAAGAAATCAAAAGACGACTTAAAAAAGGCATTTTGATTATGAAGGTGGAGATGAAGCTCTTGAATCGGACGCGGAAGAGATTTTCAAAATAAACTATTTTTATGTCTTTGTCGACACTGTGCGCGCAAGCTGCCGCCCTATGTTTGAGGCACTTTAACAACATGAGTATATTTGTTTTCATGTTTAATATAAAAAGATTAAAGGAAAATGTGTGCTCGTAGCGCAGTGTTAGCAGCGCCTTGTTAGTGGTACCGAAGTGTAGCATCCTCCGGCGCGGTCGTGTTTTAATGGGTGACCATTCCGACCATATAAGTGACGTATATCACGAGCATCTCCGTGCTTCGGAAGGCACTTTAAGCCGTTGGTCTCAGCTAATATCGGTTGATATTAGTCGCTAAGTCAAGTCAGAGGCCTTATGGGCGGCTTGATAACACCTGACAGCAGGGTTAGTCGCTTGCCTTGCAAACATCTCACCACCAACCCTGCACTGAGCCACCGCCCCGTGGGGTAGTATGGCTCGAACTACCTCATAGTTGAGGTAAGGCCTTTGCCCAGCAGTGGGACGTTACAGGCGTTACGTTACAGTTTGAAGCAATGCAGCGATGTGCAAATATCTATGACAGTAGGAGAATCATATGATATTGATGGACATTAATTATACGAAGAACTGAATATCTTCATCCACGTGTGACAACGACGACATTATCTCGGTGCTGAAATACATGATAGAAAATAAATTAAGTGAAGTTTTACCCCACTATCGAAATAATCCTGGGAATTATTGCCACTACACCTGTGATTGTTGCATCTGCTGAAAGGAGTTTTTAGAGGCTTAAAATGATTAAAACATATTTAAGCTTGGCTTTCAGCCCTTGATATTCTTTCAATCGAAAATTACGTTGCTTATTCGTTAGATTATTGTATTTTATAAATGTAATGTAAATAAAAGTCGCAAACATCAGTTTTGTGTTTAAATATAAAATATTTTAAAATTCAAATTTTATTCATTTGTATAATTTTAACATTTCTCCTCAAACATGACATTCATCTGAATCAAACAACCAGACCTAATTTCGCAACACATGATTTTCACTAAGGATAAAGGGCCTCGCAAAGACCTGCCGCTCGTAGCCTCGCAATGGGTAAGGCCGCCGCTGCACCGATGGATATTCGAATCTATAAATAACTAGAAAATTCCAGTTCGACTTTTTTATCAGGCAAATGAGTAGTGCTTGAACGAGGAAATAAATACTTTCGTGAAAGACTAGATATAGTCGCGTAGTTAAGACCCGGTTCACCCGATATGTAAATACTCAGGTTCGATTCCCCGCTCTAGGATCATGTTTTCATAAGTTGAAGTTTCATAAATCGGAATTTTATTATTTTGTCATCAGGAAGTAGACCACCAGCGCAAGACGTCGTCGTTCCAGCGTAACGTGGTGTACCCGCTGGCGATGCTGCTACTGCTCGCGCTCACCGCCATCACGGTGCTCATGGTGCTACAGAACACCCTCGAGCTGCTCATAGGGATTAAGGCAGTACCTCTTAGTACACGAGTAAGTTATGCTTATTATATAACACATCAAGAAGTGAGTACCTAGTACATCAGAGCAACGTGTACCTATCAGTATCTTGCCATGACTGGAAAACTCTTTGAAAAAAAATGTACCGACGGCTTAACCGAGTTACTGAACACATCTCAATAGACGAACAGTTTAGCTGCCACGGGGCTCACTCTACGACCCAGGGAGTAGCTGACACAGCTAATAATCGGCTCAAAGTAAAACATTCGATTAGAAGATAGAACGTTCCTCCTCGTAGTTGAAAACGCCTTTGACACAGTATGGCATTCTGCACTTATCCACAGTCAATTTTTGATTGAGGTGCCTACACTGGTTTCAATAATAAAACCGTACTTATTACACCGTGCATTAAAATTACATATCAATTAGTAAACACAGCTCTTTCTAAACCCAGTCAATCCCAGTTGGTGTTCCTCAGGGATCAATACTGTGTCCTTAGCTTTACTTACTCTTTTTCAATGCGGTACCCGTTTAGTGGTGCTGCCGACCACCGCACGGCTCATAGAGATCAACACAGTGCCACTTAGTACACGAGTAATTAATATAACAACAAAAACGTCCTCGCATTCGACCACGGTGGTCAATCTCAACTATAGATGTGCCATTGCCGGCAACATTGCCGTGAAATACAAAGGAATATTGGCAAATTTGGCCATATTAGTCTTGAATAATAACATTTCGATCAAAAAATGATAAGAAATTAAATTTTACTGTCTTACTTTCACGGGAATGTGGCTGGCAGCGGCACACCTATAATCTCCACTGTGTGCGCAATACACAAGGGTACTCTCTGTTCCTTCACTCTCATTATTCTGTGTGACGACAGATCCGCCATTACCGGTGAGAGATCAGGCGCAGGACCAACGGCTGAAAGTGCTTTTCGAGGCACGGGGTTGTTGTGGCACTGCCAACTTCCTGAATCCGAGCTGTTGTCAAGTAGTTTTTATATAGTAAAACCCAAAAACAAAATTTTGGCTTAAAAAAATATGTTCACTGACTACAGGCTTAATGTTCGCTAAAGGATGTTAGGTTTACAAAGGTTAAATATTCGCAAAATACATAAGTTTGTACACATTCGGCGAGACGAGTTTTGAGTACAAAGTACATTGATTGTTAAGGTGCAGCAGGCAAAAACGCTTGTATCTCAAACGACGTCTTTATGCAAATGTTTATGCAAAATCTATTTGTACAATCTAAAAACGTGATTGGAAATTATAGATTATACTTATTATATTATGTATAAGCAAAACATACACTAATATCATTTTTTTTTAATGATCAGGTTTATTTTAATTGTGAAATAATACACGACATTAATATGATATAATTAATATTCGACGACCTTCGTGGTCGAGTGGCTAGCACGCTGGTTTCAAGCGTCGCCATCTCGTGAGGTTCCGGGTTCGATTCCCGGTCGGGTCAATGTAGAAAACGACCTTTTTTATATTGTCTCGGGTCTGGGTGTTGTGGTACCACCGTTGTGTCTGATTTCCATAACACAAGTGCATTGGCTACTTACTTTGGGATCAGAGCAATGTATGTGATTGGTGTCCAATAATTTAAAAAAAAAAACTTGTGTGACTCGGAGCACGTCTTCTAACATTGGCGTTTCTTTTTCAGCAATTCACGCTCGGCATCGCGTCCCTATCAAAGCTGGGGTGGGCCGGCGCGACTCTCGAAGTGTTCCTCATCATCTACTTATACGCTGCGTCGCTGACTGGCTTAAGCACGCCGCTTAAAGCGCTGCGGGTGCTGCCGCGCGCTAACCGCACGCCGCTCGCGAGGATCATACCCACCTGCGCGCTGCTACTTGCGCACTCTACTGCGCAGCCGCTGCTTGTGAAGATATTAGGTAACGAGCACTATGGTTTATGTATCTGTTTTCCTAAGGGAACGTAAAGGATCTTAACCAAGTCCCAAAGCTCCAAGCCAACCTCACCTTCACGCGGTGCGTCCTGTTTCAACAGACGAGGCTCTGGCGACCGACCGATGGCGGGATAACCATCCAACAAAAGGCGCAGTAAAATGTTGAGCTGTGATGGGCAGCAAGCCCGCCTGCCAAGCGTGGTGAGTACTGGCAAATACCCCCTAAATGGTAGGACACAAAAAACCCAGGCCCCCAGTCTCCGGCAGCCCCGCTATTCCTGATTCCGGTAGCGGTCACGTTAACGGCGGGGCAGGGGGTGCTAGGAATCCCCGTAGGCGATCTCGCTACCACCCCCAACGACAACTGGCCCTGGTAACTTATAACGCGTGCACACTGAGGACAGACGAGAAGTTGCTCGAGCTGGAGGAAGAATTGAGCAGGTTACACTGGGACATAGTGGGTTTATCAGAAGTCCGCAGAGAGGGCGAGGACATGATAACTCTGAAGTAATAACTCTAAATAGCGCTCATAGATATAATGGCGCTCGACAGTATGACAGCTTTTCATGATATTTTCCCTCTCTGCATAGCTCTAGTAATTTCCATTAGTTATAGTACTGCTACAAGCGAGGTGTAATTGTCGATATGAGCTTTGTTAAGTTACTGCCTTATGCCCATACTAGCGGTCCTCCGCGTATTCGTCCGCGCGTTTTGGGTTTGCTCATTCCCCTCCCCTCCCGTCAGCGTATTATAGCCTTCCTCGATAAATAAGCCATCCAATACAAAAATATTTTTTCAAATCCGTCTAGTATCTCCTGAGATTAGCGCGTTTAAACAAACAAACAAACTCTTCAGCTTTATAATATTAGTATAGATATTAAATCATTATCTACCTGTCTCATTGTAAAGGCAATAAATAAAATTCATTTCATTTTACCTGGCAAAGTTTTATAATTGTTTAACATTGTCTCCTAGCAGTTTACTATATTTATAAAAAATAATTGACAGAAACAAATTATTTACCAAAGTCTCCCATCGTTTCAGGTATATCAAATTTCGATTTGCTCGGCGAGTTCGGTCGCATCGAGTGGCTCGGTAACTTCAAACTCGTCTTACTATACAACGCGATATTCGCGGCCACAGTGACTCTCTGCGTGGTCAGCAAGTTCACGGCTAGCGTTCGCCGGGAGCTATACAACAGGTTGGTGGAAAACGTGAACACGGTAGCTCACTGCGTGCCTTTCCTAAACAACTGACGGTCGCTCTCGGTCAGCTGTTGATCCGTCAAATGCTTTGTCGAACGGCTGGCCAGGCGTCTCATTGGCAGACGCCGGAACAGATATACGCCGATGGTGTAGAGTAGATCACTCACATTTTTTTTTACAAATAGGTACTGTTCTATTTGTAAAAATGTCAAAAGCCGATACCTATGTTTGGAAAATGACCAGGACAGTGGCTGATGAAAGTCCAATGATTGATCTCCTGCTTCTTTAATGAACATTAATTTTCATAACAATTAAGTTAACCTGACAATAAAAAGCTCTGATTTGGACTTGTAAAGAAGTTAACTTTAAAAGGTATTTGGCGATTTAAAGGTTCTAAGACCAATTGTAGTAACAAAGGCAATGGGTTTTATTACAGTGCAAAACAAGTGATGAGAGTTCATTGCTTATTTAGGTGCTGTAGTGACATTTATTATTGTCATATTTTTATCAGAATCGAAATATGCCTAAATATTAGGAAATTAATATCAATGCTATTTGATGGATTGACAGTTGAGTGCTTGTTAAAATGTATTATTAATTATGATTGAGAATTTGAAATGGCCACCGCTTTATTTTAACTAATTATTAGCAGTAAGTTCTTAAAGAAGCGAACAGTTCGATTTTTAACAAACTCAGGGTTGTTTGCTTCTTTAAGTATGTCATGGACTGATTTTTATGTGTGAATGTGGCACTACTATGATGTAAGATCTATTGTGCCGTTTTGTATCCTAAGATCTGAGAAAACAGCACAATATTTAATAATATATCCTGTGTAGATAGATATGCAAATGAAATTATATCTTATTAACTATTTAATGATAAATAATAAATTTGTGTACATTAATTAGATGTACCATAGAAAAAAAAGGAAAATAACCAAAATGGCTGACAAATGTTATATGTAAAAATATATTCTCATGATATTGTAATGATTTATGTCGTTAGGTACTTTCTTGCATTTATTTTAATACATATCATATTACCAATAATTTAATTATTTTATTGTTTTGTAACCAATGTGTCATAATTGTAAAATAAATGAATTTAAAGGTCTTGAGGAAAGAGTAGGTTAAATTTTTAAATTGTTTTATGACCAATGAGACTGAATTTGTTAATATTACGATTTTTAAGTCGGCAGATTATTTATTTTGTATAAGGCTATGTGATCGGTGATTTAAATTCAGGATTAATTTTAATTATTAAGTATTTTAGATTTGCCATGACATTACTATAAAATTAATTATATCAGTTATGTATGTATGGTCCTACTATGTATGGTATAAGAAAACGAGTTACAACAATGCCACAAATTATGAGACTCGTTTAGTTTTATTTGCAGCGCCATTCGTTGATTTAGTTTTAAAATTTTATGAAAGACATTTTATAAGACTGCAGTAACATACTTTGAACTTTACACAATGAGTTAGATTCCATAAATTGCTCAATGTGGTATTATTCTTGTTTTTATGTACTGGCATGAAATTTATCTGTTCAATTCTGAGGCTTATTACCTATTTTCTAGTCGTGGTAGATCTCGTTTAATGCAGATCCAACAATAACACCCTGGTCTTTCAGCTTTTATGTTTTAAGATGTAAAAATAAATAATTAACCCTCAGTTTCATCGCTATCATTACTAATAAATAGCTTATTGCAGTTTAATCATAAAAGAGCCGTTTAATGTTGAACAGTATAATATTCTTAGACCTAATAATTTTATAATGTTTATTAATGAATGATATTAAAAAGCAAAGTCAGAGGTGCTACCAACGATTTATTCCTACTGGTATCATGATTATGTAGAATGTAATACACCTGTTCTTAGTAGCTTAGAAAAGTTGAAATATGTAGGGTGTAGTGATCTTATGTTTTGAGCATAAAATAATTTGAAGTGTGCTGTTTTTATACATTTTATATTTCTTATCTTGTACCAAATGTTGAGATTGCATTTGAAAGAATATAATGTGGAAATTAATTGATCTTTTTATTTTACCCTGTTGCAAGCATGGAAAATGCGTAAACTTGTAATTATGACTATTTGTATGCAACAGTTATGTGATTACAGGTCTATCTGGAAATAGCACATATTTTCACATATTAACACCAGTGCCCATAAGCGTCTCATCACAATCATCTGCTTAATCATTTTGTACTGCTTTGTGGTAGGCATGGCCGATTCAAATTGTATATAGATATTGAAACGTATATTAAATAAATATTGATGAATTACATCATAACTATATATTTTCGAAACACTATATTGCTGCATCGTTGTGATACGATACGCCTTGGATCAAGACTCACGCTCGATATTCATGATGTAACGATATATGATATTAAACCGTATCCCGTTGCAATACGGGCTAGCGGGCGTAAGCACTTGCGCAACGACCAACAGATAAGAATGAGAGAGTATGTGTGCGAGTGAAACGGATACACTTCTTTGGGTAGTCGTAGGATTTCAAACCTTAAGATAATTGTGATAATGGTTATTTGAATACTTTCTTGTGAATGTATGTATTTCAATGGAACTTACTTTGTCAAGATAATGAAGCATTTTTGATTTGTTATTTTACATAACTTTCACTGACACAGCTATAAGTTCAAGGGCCTACCCTTGAACTTATACTTCTAATTTTTCTTATTCTATTTATAGAATGAGTAAAAAAAGCTGTTAAAAAAGCTTCAGTACACCTCTATTCTGATTTGAGAAATGATATCATGTTATGATACTGAATACAGTTTCAGATCATAACATTTATCAATTCACTGTTACAAAATACACATCAATGCACCAATATATAGTTTCAGAAATATATAGTTTCAATATTTGATATCAGATATTGATATATAGTTTCGATTCAAGATTGTTAAAATCAGATATTACATTTTCAGGCTTACTTTGTAGCTATTGCTTGTGTTTTTTCTTGCTATATTTATTCAGTCTCATTAGGTGCACCCTATTTAATCTAAAGTGACATTTGATTAACACACTTATTTTTGTTCAGATTCCAGTGGATAGCCAATATATTCACTTTGCCAGAAGCAGAACAAAAACAGACTCCCAATTTAAGCCTGGTGACTAGCAGCATATCAATTGAGAAGACTGTAAAAGCGGAATCTGTTGATAAGGCTGAAGATTGTTCAAAACATATAAAATCTGAGTGAATTAAATAAGACTCAATTTTCACTACCGTAATAAGTATGAGACTTTCTTACACTACCTACGCAGACAGTCAGTATAATACTTGTGCTACTTTATTTTAAAACAATGTGCAGGCAGGTCAGTGAAGTGATGAGATGAATACCAAAAAAATATAAAATGGTTCAGTAAAATATTCCATTATCTGTGATGCTTAAGTAGTAATAATGCTTATTTATATTTTTATATCTTCATTATTTTATTACTTTTATGAATGAAAAATGGCTCTGATTGTGTTATTTTTTTAATATTTAATAAAATAATAATCTTATTCACAAATTGTTTCATTGAAAGTAGTTACAGTCATGTAATGTTTTCCACATCTTCTACATTCTGCTTTTATTATAAGCCTTCTAGTGTTATTCCTTAGAACTTCTAAGCTTTCATTACTATTCAAACCCAAAATGAAACCTAAGTTTATAACATCATGGACATCTCTAACTTGCATACTGTTCTCTGCAGCACTAGTAACAATGATGTTTTTAGATTTTCCAACTGCATGGTAAATATGGGCAGTACTTATAATGTTCTTTCTACAAGTTGAGTCTCTGATAGCTGGAGAATACATTATTTCAAAGAATATTCCCCTTTCAACTGCTTGTCTGTAAAGCTTCCTGCTTACTTTAAAGGACATTCTAGATTCTGGTTCAAATGTAATTAAATCAATGTCCATGGTCCCACAAGCATACTGGAAAGCTTGCAAGGTTTTAGGTATCACAGCCACAATATCATACTTTTTAAGATTATCAGATTGGTTGATCTTATGTGCAATACTAGAATCTGAAAACTCTATAGTTATTCTTTGCAGAATATTCAGTTTAGTGCTGTCTAATATTTCTTTTGGTATTTCAATAGGTACGGGAAAGTGATCTTTTTTCTCTTTTGCTTCCCCTTTTTTCTTCTTTTTTTTAGGCTCTTCATTTGGTTCCTCTACAAGCGTATTGATAGCAACAGTGCTGTAGCCAAGTTTTTCCACTGCATGTAGATTGGTCAAGTCAAATTTACTGTGGAGTGATAGGTCACAAAATCCCCAATTCCTGTGTGCCATTTTCGGTCACCTGATGGACAATATTATTATATCAAACATTCATAGTATGTTAGAAGGTGGTTTTGTTTAAAGATTAATTAAATTTTAATGTTTCAAGGAGAATACTGTTGGTGGGGTCGAACGTTTGTCAATAATAGTGGAATCGAACATACCTTAGAAAATCAGGCACTTTCCTACATAAAATAGGTTAATTATAAAGAAATAATTAAATGTAGAAAAGCTCGTTTTTGTGGTTTTAAGGTTATGTTATGACTTGTTATTTTTTTAAGGCTAGACATCACAGAATATAACTATTTGACATATAGAGCTTCGTTCTGAAACTAATACTATGCTCTCAAATTGAAATAATCGACTTCTTATTCGCTTACAAATACATAGTCGTATCATTGGCTTTAATGGCCTGTTTCACCATCGTCAAAAAAGCACAGCATCCGATCTCGTAAGTTAAGTTAGTGGGGTTTCTTTTTTCTCACAATACAAACCTTTACAAAAAGTTTGTAAAAAAGTGATTTAATAAAAATGATTAGTGACTTTTATCTGTGTCAATCAATTTGTATTTTTGTTGTATAAAAAAATTAAAATTACACAGAATTAATTAAATGTTTTATAAATGCTAACTATATTATGGCTGCAAGGATTGTAATAGCCGGTGAATCGCAGTGCAATGTATTTGCCGAAGTTTCATTAGTTGCTGATTATATTGCCCAAAATCTTCCCAGCTTTTGTTTTGAAAGAATAGAAAAACCAGTTGCTGAGTGGAAGGTACGATTGCGATTTATTTTATGAGTTTTACTTGAATTATGTGGTTTTAAAACACATCCTATTTCAGCAATGGCTATGTAAAATAAACCAAAAGAATAAATGGCACCACATAGGGTCTCCAATAGTTTGGAAAGAGTTACTGATGAAAGGAAGTAAACCTTATTACATCGGAGGGGCAGCAGATTTTTTGGATTATTGTCATTCCTATTACCAGTTTGATCAATTTCTTGCTACTGATAAGTTTCAAAGCTTGGTGGAAAATTTTTCACAGTACGAAAAGAAAAAAGAAGAGGACCGTGATGTGGTGAATCAAAGAACAGTCAAACCATATGCCACAGATGGACCTCCAAATACTAATTATGTTGTAACAATGTCTTGTACTGGATTTCCTCTGGCTATGCATTTAATATCTGGCCTGTTAGAAATGGCAGTAGGGAACAAGAGTATTTGCAAAATTTATATTTATGACAGTAAATGTTCTAAAGCCTTTATGGAGTATGTTGAACGTGAATGTAGTTACGTTGGCACTAACCATCCAGGAAAAGTAGTTAAAGTCGTAGAAAAACTAGGAATCGCTCTTACTAAATCGGATTTATTTATTATTCTTGACCATGTACCATTTGAGTAAGTATGAATATTATTGAAATACAACTGATATTTGTAAGGAATTAAATAATACCCGCTTACTTATTTCAGTGTTGAAGCTCCTATTGGAAGTTGGCTGCATCGTAATAAAACTATCATAAAAGATCTAGCTTTAGTAGTAAATGCTTCTGCTAGCCGCAAAATGAAAGTTTTGTTTCCAAATCTTGGTCCATCTTGCTACAACGCTAGTATACTAATAAATATGGTGACGAATATTGATAAGAGAAACATCGTGGTTGCAACTTCTGATCTTGGTTTAGAGATTTCGGCAATAGCAGCTGAGATTGCAGAGGTTCCTATGAGAAATATGTACTGCTCGCCAGTTTGGGGATTTGTAGGAATTAATCATTTGGTTGATATTTGTACAACTGTCCACAAATACAACTCATTCGAACCTTATACCCGATATACGAAAGTAAAAAACTCTTCGTTAACTATTGGGACTTTGACGCCTGAATTGCGGACCCTAGAGTATTTGATGTATTTTGATGAATCGTTGTGGAAAAAAGTAGCGGAGCAAAAGGTAAAACACACTATGGATTCGAATGATTGTTGTTCTTGGGATAGAAAAAAATGCAAAATCACTAACCATACTCAGTTACCGTAGTTAGTAATTTTAACCAACGTTTGTTTCAGTCAAAAATTCAAGAGGAACAAATAAATTTTAACAAATCAACAGCCGCACTAAATGTTGTAAAGCTATGGCTTTTTGATAATGATCCTCAACATGTTAGTTGTTTGGGTATTTACTGTGACGGTATATGTTATTTTTATAATGCAAAATTAGTTATAGTACGAAAATCCAGTTTCAATTAGCTCATGACATGCATGAGACATCAGCTATTGTAATAACAAAACCTTACATTTATGCCGTAGGGTCGTTTGGATTACAATTTAATGGAGCCTTTTCACAACCAGCCAGATTGGTCGACGGGATATGGAAACCTGCAAATGATTATTTGATGCCAAGAGATTCTCAAATGAAGTTGCCATATTTAGAGCATATGGCAAAATACGCCATGAATCTTAAAAAAGATGATTTACCAAAATTAACACCGTTTTATCCATGTTGTTGCAAACCAAAATACTATAAGAAGAAAGAGGTTTGGTAGAAATCGATTTCAGGGTTCAAGAAATGAGTTGGCCGTCAATTCTCATTTCTAAACGTATAACAATACTCGCTTCCAAAGGTTGCGACAAAATGAGCACAGCACTAATTCACCAGTGTGGAACGAGTAGCGAGCGAGACTGCTTTGCTTAGTCTGTTTATTCGTAGCTCGCGGAGGAATGTTATGACGTGCAGTAACTGTCTTTGTTTCTGTATCGTTCGTATAGTTTATACCGATATTATTTTATGGGAATCTCAGTAATAATGTGATAGAATCTTTGCGAAATGCAATATTGCAACCGCATTGAGACATGAATTTTTCCAAAGTATGATTGTGCCAATAGGAATCATTAGCATAGTTAGGTGTTTGTATTGGTTAAGTTGTGTGAATGTTGTGCCAATAATGAGATAGTGTAGTGTTGTGATGTGGATGTGGGACATGTGGGGCGTGTTGTGGGCCGTGGAGGCCGTGGCGCACTTGGTGGCAGTGGTGGCGACCCCCCTGGAGCCTGCGGCAACTATCCCCCAAGGTGAGAGGAGAGCCTTGCCACCTACGCTGTGTCGTTGCTTGCTTGCTTACTAACACAGTGTTAACAATGCATGCTCTGCTGAAAACCTTATTTCTCTATTATTGTAAAAGAGTGTAATGGAATAGCATTTAACTTTTAACTTGTTACTTTCTTTTGTTTATGTTGAATTTGTCAGCTTGAATGTATTGCCCAGCTAGAATGTTAACCATTATTGTTTAAAATTAATAAAGTGTGGTTTTTGTCACAAAATTATTGGTTTTCTTCATTACTTTGATAACTCTAGTTTAATATTATTGAATTAACAAGTCAAAAGACTAACATACATAGTAAGTTGATTGTTAATTATCTATTTACAATCTACATTATTTGACTCAAAGTAACTTATAAGAAAACAATCACTAGTGTTTTATTAGTTGGTAGCTCACAAATTCTAACATAGGCAGGGCTTGGAAACCGGTATTTTTTTTGAACCGGTTTGACGAAAATACAGGTGGAACTTTTTGAAAAAGGTTATGTTCCTTTAAACCGGTTTTTAAACCGGTTTGGAAAAATATGGGTATTTTGCATTAACCGGTTCAACTTTTCGTTCAGGCAGGACAACCACTCTGAACTTCGTTAAGATCTGCAAGCGGTGATCGCATCTGATGTTTGTTTCTGAATCTGATAATTAGTTTAACATCTTTTGAAGAATATTCGGTCTAAAAACAAGTCGCGTTGCGATCGTCGCGAGCGGCTACGAATTAACCGGTTTATTGAGGTTCACAGTATCGCTCTTATTTGGTTCCGCTCCGGAACGGAATTTTTCGATGAAACCGGTTTAACCGTTATAATACCGGTAAATCTTGAACCGGTTTCAAGCCTTGAACATAGGTATTGGCCTATCGAGAAATAACTGCAAAACTCGGTAAAGTTAAGATTTTGTAGTATCAATTGACATTGGAGTATCTTATTATTATTATCTGCTTTCAAAATAAATTGTTTAAAAGTTAAAAAAAAAAAACAATAGTATCAAAAAATGGCTTTCCTAAGTCTGTTGTTCTTAGCTTGGCAAATTGTGTAAGCACTTTTTTTTTACATTTTACTCCTCACGGATGTCCTTATCAACAACTGTCTTCTTATTCTTTTATGAGGCTGTCGGCATCCAATGGATCTGTTAGACTTTAAAATAATATCAATGAGTAAAATTAATTAACTATTTGATTTAAAAATATTTTTGTGAATATCCTAATAGGTTAGGTTGTGGTTTTAGTGTGAATCATTTCATTAAAAAATAATGACAATATTGTTTACAATATTTGCCAAGCAAACAAAAATAGACTACTAATACACTATTTACCAACACTTTAAGACGTTTTGGAGCTTTAAACAATTTATTCAGAAAACATGGTTTGAGGCCATCTTTCCACTTCCATTAATTAAAGCCATATATGTAAAGAAACCGATTTACTACATGATGAGAGTCATACATCTTTAGGGCATTTATAAAAAAAAAACACAAGAAAATGTGTGCTGCAGTTCTCACATAAGTAAAAAGCTATAGCTTGGTTTGCAATGTATGTAAGAATGGATGGCAATCTTTCATAGTTATATTATGCATGTTATTAATTTGATATGCTTTGCTTTGCATTTTTTGTCAACAATCAAAGTTAATAATAGCAAACTCGCGAAAACACACGGTATTTGCGCCCTAGAGCACAAAAAATAGTAGAAAGTTATATATATAGCATATTGGACTTGTTTCGTAATAAATTTAACCCAACTCGTGGACTAGTCTTTATCTAAGATATCTCAAATTAGTCTAGCGGGAGTACACAGCGGTCTAATGACGGACGATCGCTTTATTTGGCTAGAAGGTCGACCGCAAATCCCTACAAATTGCTCCTAGAGACGATAATCTGGCAGCTATTGGAGGGCCAAGGCGAATCGAGGGGTGAGGTGGCTCACTCGCCTCGCGACTATCTACTTACCGAGCGCATTAGTTTCCGCTACGTGGCGGAATGTTCTCATTTTCTTTTAATCTGACTACATTGGTACTTTCGGATTTCAATTTGTTCCGTTCTCGTTAAGAGTATTGGGTGATTAAGCGGAGTAAAACGGAATTGAAGTGTAGCATAAAAGCTTCGTCTTGATTAATTCGGTGGATCAAAAATCAGCGCGAAAAGCCTCTTCTGTTAGTCAATTAATTCTTGCAAAGGATTCAAGCTTTGCGATAGGTCTTGCTGGATTGCCAGTCAGTCTTTTTTTATTTTTATTAATACGAACTCTATAAAATTCATACCACTTACTTACTCCGATGGCTCAGCAACCCAAACTGAGTCTTGGCCTACTGCAATTAGCGAATCAAATATATGAAGAGAGGTTTCCACGGTGCGGAGAACCACTCATCAATGTTATTTAAACGGGTGATATGTTTGTCTGAAATTACCTGTAGATTGCATACATTTATTAATAATACCCTAGGTAACACACGGGAATTTGCAATAATTTTACTGAATCTTCATTTTATAGGTTATTAAATAGTCGATGATTCCTAAGTGAATATAAAGGAGGTAATGGGTGAATTGCGACATACCGAGGTTTACGCTATCACCACATTTAAAAAAATAATTTAGAACATCGAGTATGAATTGTCATTGCGCGGGCGACGGGTGGCGGGCGTTCTGCGCAATGAAGGGACACATTGGTTGCATAACAAGCGAGCGCGCGGCATCCGGCTAACGGGAGCACGCGGGGAACTCGCCGAGGCCCACAAGCCGCTTCCACATCGAGACGTATATATCTTGATCACGACCGACAACAATACAGCTATTTTGACCGGTCATTTGCATCGACACTTCGCCAAAAATAACGACCATGCAACCAAATCTCACGGAACTAGTTTCGTCATTTCCCATCACGAAATATGAGTGGCATGATCGTAGGCAGTTTAGGATCAGACTCGTTCGTGCGGTCATGATCGGGACCGTGACTGATTGAACATAATAGTATCAGCGGTTGCAATGATGATGAGCATCTTTGAAGATGGAAAAAAGTTAAAAACACGCAGAGTCTTTTTTGATATTATTTCACATTGCATTATGTGTAAAATGAACAAGTTACACCGTGAATTAGAATTGATTCACTATTCGGCCGAGTGCGGAAGACCGCGGTTCCTGTTTGGCGCGTCCATCGAACTGGTTTGTAGGGGCAGTCGCTACTCTCATTACATGATAAATATTGCTCTGGCTACTGGAGATTGTTAACTGCCCACCGGCTGGCTTATTTACATTTTAACAACTAAATTGACCCATAATTCTATAGTTAATTAGTTACGTATCTGTTTGTTAGTGAAACTGAAGGCAAACTATATATATGATTGTAGTCCACAAGAGCTATGATTAGTAATTTAACTAAAAGTAGACTTTAGTTACTTATTCAATTTTATGCATATGAAAGTTTATACAAAAAGCTTTGTAGCTTACGAAGGTAAAAAATATAACGAGATCTAGACCTAAGATGAGATCTTGTTTGAAGTGGCAATTTATTCCATACCTAGTACCTGCTGCGCTTACAGTTAGACATGATATCAGCGTAATTAGCGTAAGTGCTGCCAGCTTTGAATAGAGTCAGTCTGCGGGTCATGAATGCCAGATTTTAATGCCTACATGGACAATTTATATTTTCCTACGCGATTACATTTGCGTGCCGTTATTGTGCGAGTCGTCAATTGTGGGTTGAAATTGTTAAAAAATTGCAACGTGCTCGTTAATTTGAGGTCTCTTTACCAGCGCGCATTGTTGTTAGAGTAAAGAAATTGTTTTATATTTGAATATAAATCAGTCAAGAATTAATTACATCATAACGGTTTCAATATATAAATAAAGCCACGATTGTTATCAAGGAACTGTAGCCTCGAAGTAAATAGGAACTTCTAGGGTGGAGCTCCTTTCGGTTTTGGCACCTATTCAATCATACTTGGCTGGGAAGGTGAATTTAGACCTGCAGAAAAAGACCTATAACCTCTTACCTGTCTCTGGATATTAACGCAATAGTTACGGTAACGATTCATAAAGTGGTAACGTTAATTAACATTTGGTTTATGGATCAACAAATTCAATCAAGGAACCAATCAGAATTTGTTATTAATGCCCATTTAATGCCATCGTTCTCTCAGCAAAGAAACCGTCCGTTTGATGTTGCGTGCCTTTGTTCTCTTAACGAGCTCCCGTAAAGGCTCTAGCCCTACTGCCCGCTCCGCCGAGTGTTAAGGACGGGACACTACTTCTATAATAGTGGACCTAACACTTCACCTTGCTTTGTCACACGTTTTTTTTCTTATTTATAGCTACAATGTTACATGAAATTGTTTATGTCCTTAACTTTACCACAATATTTTGTTGACAGTTATCTTTGTGGTTGTTGAAAACATGCTATATCTCAAAAACTGGTAGTTCGATCCCGTTCAAACCAATTTTCGTTAAAAGTAATTATTATTATATATTTTTTTCAAAATTAATATTCGCGTATTTTAAAAGTTAGGGAGGGGGGGGGGGGGCATTTTACCACTTTGGATTGGAAGCTTCCATATATCTATCAAACGTGACACTGAAAAAGAGAATGGTTTTAGGAACCTATGTATGTCATTTTAAAAGACCTATCCATAGACACCCACGTACACGCATAGGTTTGACTAAAAAAAAATTTCGGTTTTAGTTTCATGTATAGGAGCCCCCCTTAAATATCATTATTTTTGTATAAGATTCGTAAAGCGGTTAACAAATTTCAATAGTGTGATGCTTATAGTTACAGAATAAAGTGGCTGTGACATACGGACGGACAGACAGACGGAACCCTAAAAAAGCTTTCTTCATGTGAACTCTTGTATCACAGAAATATTTGCCAATAATAAGAAGAAACATGATTGAATTTGTTTTCATAATCATAGCCTAGATGTGACTGTGTTATTCAATGCATTTGTAAAGAATGGTCAAAAGTTCACACATTAAACCTTACGTACACAATCATTCACACATTAAATTTGCGGACGTTCGTACAATCGTGATAGCTTTGAGCTGTGGGTAAGCAACATAATAAAGTTACGACACAATTATCAGCGATGTGAACGTTGCGCCATGTTTGTCGTGCGATTGTGCTGGCCTCGAGATCTACGTTGGTAGAGGCTGCGACTTGGTGGAGGAATCTAGCTCGGGTTCTAGAAAAAGTACCGAAAGAAAAAAAAACGGGTACCTACCTCATACAAGTATCGTGGGGATGTTATTTTTTCTCTTACCTGAACCATCGTGTGTTGCACTTCAGATGCCTATCGGCTGGATTGTTTGTAAACAACGACGTGATGGAATAAGCTTTAGCTCTGTGGGTGTTATGCTAAAGTCAGGTATTACCTATGCTATGTTTATTTACATATTCGCATAAGTAAGTACGTACTTGTTAACTAAGAATCAAGTGAACAATTTTAGTTAGGTATTGCACATCAAAGAAAATGCCGTTTAGGTGTGTCTATTTTGTGGTACCTACTGTAGATATTTGCTCATAGTAGCACACCTTAAACTTCTAAAAAACTTGTATGAATAGTCTATGTCGACGACTGGTAGTGACTGTTAATTTCCGCAGACTACTTAGTGCAAAGTGGTTATTCCATTTATACTATCTGGAGAATATTAAATTCCACATTTCCATAACCTAAACCATTCTTGATTGACCTATCCTTAAATATAATTTTGAATCTAAGCTTACAATGAAAACACTCAACTGTAACCATTTGAGTGTTATTTTTAGAATTCTTGCTAGTTCTGAACATATCTGCAATATTGATTTAATAGAGATGCAGTCATTTTACTCAAGTAGCCTTTAATATGAACAGCATCATGTCCCAGTGGCAGAATAATGAGTCACATTAAAATGACGTTCAACTTTATACGTAAGATTAATCCAACTACATGCACATTTTTCATTGCAAACAGGCGTTTTATTTGAAATGCTTTGCCCATGTTCTCGTGTTAACTAGATAGACTGGAAAGCCCGGTTCTTGGGCAATAATTTTAAGTATGAGCGCATGAAGCTGCAGTCAGTCAGGATAACCTGTTTCTAAAATAACTGACCTTAGTAGCGCCATATTATTTACGTTACCCGTGTCTTCGAAGCGTGCCTATCTAATGTAACACAATGCATTGGATTTTACTTCGAAGGCTTATTGGTTGTGGTCGTGTCGCTCTAAAATGATAGTCCAGTTTACAGCAGTTTGGGTTATTGTATTTTGTTCTTGAACGTTATAAGTATAATAATATTATAAGTCACTATTTACTTTTGAATGGTTCCTTCCTAAAACACAAGTAATACAACACAAGGCCATAAATGATACAAACGACTTAAAATGAGCGGCTATCAGAAACGCAATTTAGTTTTTGTTGGTGGTATATTTATTTGTCTTCGCCGGCTATTCTTTCCTAAATTACAACTTGAAGTTGAATTCTTGTGACCAAGGTAAACGATACGGTTCTAAGTTTTGACTTGGCATAAAACATCTATATTTATTATGTTTAGTGATGATTTCAAAGGAAGCTCTGGTAGTTGTGTGTCTATTGAAAACGGAAGTTGAATGACAGGCCACCGCTGGTAAGCGCGTGTCCCCTCACCCTCCATCTATTTATTGCGACAGGATTTAATTGTGCTGCGTGACGTCCAAAACGGTAAAGTGTAGGTAACTGAAATGTATCTTTGCATTTTAATCAAACTGTGGAAAAGGTCTAGGCTTGGCAGCCTAAGTTACTTTTAGCTCGTATTTACGAGTATTATGTGTTCGATAGTAGCCTAATTTGATGATGTCATTTGGACTTAGAAGTTCGATAAAACTGCTGCATGATCAAAGCTCAAAATTGTTTAAAACTATGTTACTCACACTATGAAATTGTTTAAAATTTGAGTTGCGGACATATTCATGTCTACTCGCTGTACATACCAAGGGGAACCTACTTATTGAGTTAAAAGTTTTTTTAACTATCGTTATCAACGCCTGTTAATATAATTCTGAAGTGCGTTCAAATAATTGTTTTCACAAACTTGAACTGAATGAGATATTGATAGTAGTTTATTTGAAATTGGATTCGTCTAGACTACCGTAGGGGAGACCCTCGTCGCGTACGTTTTGGCATCCAGCTCAACATTTTAATGTAAGTAATAAAAAAGATGAAATGAGTTCTTTCATGAATATCTTGTCTGAAAGGGATTCTTTCACATCTTCGTGCAGTTAAAATAACGTAGCATCATCATCTATGTAAAGGTTTATTTACATCTTATAATGTATGTGATTCGTCTGAAGAAGCTTTTGAAATATTTTCCTGAGAGGTTTTAGTATAACGAGGTTGTCTGTCTTTACCCATATCTCAGTCAGTCTACCCAAATTTTCCATTCGCATAGTCGTTTAGGATATTGATCTGTTGTTTGCGTGAGTCGCGATGCTGAAGCGCGTTTTCAAAACGCGCGACTGCGCTAAAAGTCGCAGTGTGTAAGGGGTCAAAAATTAGAGTTAAAACAAAAGAAGGTTTTGTAAAAGACTACGAGGATATTTATTGAAAAGTCAAGAGAGCCCACGGTGAGGTCATCGACGCACTCGTACTCGTCACCGTCAATGGCGGATGCACGACCTGTCTGGGCTCCGGTTTGGTCTTGTGCAGGGTCACGTATTTGAATGTTGTTTCTTTATCAGAAAAGTTTATTAGAAAATGAACTTAAATGCCTATAGTAATTGTAATCATAATTTATTTTATAACTGTAAAGTATTACACAATGTACATAATTAAAACTACATATTTACACCAATCAAGATATTCTAATCTGTTTAGTAGGTACTCAACTGATATATGCCATTTCGGTGCTTGATCCTATACTCGAACTACTCGATCATTCAACGACTTCAAGTAGCATCTTAAGTTTAGAGTGCAGTCGAAACAATGAGATTATTAGATTGTGTCATTCATTGTGTAACTATACTCTAGACATAGCAAAAGAACTGTATCACCGTCACACAGTAACTGATTAACTCAAAGACCCGTAAAAAGTCTCTGGTGCAATATAATCGAATAATATTGTGTGCACATTGCCGTGATGTAATCGTACAAGACAGTGGCCATGTCTCACCACGAACCTAGCTTATTGGATCAGTCACTGCTAAGGATTCCATGCTTCAATCTTAGCAATACAAGATAACTAAATACTTGTTTGTGCTTGTTATTTCAATTTGTAAATTATGGTTATTGCTTCTTCTGCTTGACTGCACATTTTAACTGCTTAAGGCTTGGGTAATAGCTAATACATGTTTTTTTTCTCGAAAGGGTTTGGCGACCACAACCAAGATAGTTGGTATTTTAATCAATGTTATTTGCATGAATATGTTATGGTCAACTGCTTTCATGTAACAACGGGTTTAATATCGATTTCTATGAAAATGCTATATTTATGCCTAGCATCCATGATAATTATATTCTTAACATTCCTCCGAGGTAATGAAGCGATGGACATGCACTTTTTAGTTGTGGAGTAAAAACAGTTCTCTGTAAGAACCCAGTATTGTTTGCAAAGGTCGAGTGCGAGCTCGAGAATTAAAGGTCGACTACTCTGCAATATCGAATGCCAAACGCATTCATTAATGAACCCAAACATAACACGACTCGTGATTTAATCATCATTAATTCACTTGCGTTTACAATTTCCTGCCTTAGTTAGATCCTCCTGATAGGAGGTTAATAATTAACGTACTATCGTCTGGATCGATTAATTTATGTGGAGTACAAGCGCATATTTATAATTCAAGCTCCGTTGCATTCAGGCTTGCACTAAAAACAAAAGTATTTTGATAGAAATCGAATAATTCAATGATAGGATTTTACGTTTGTCAGTAAAAGTACAGCAAGACGAGGGCTTCCCGAGAGTACGCTAACAAATTTAATCAAGTGTATATTATGTAGCTGCAAGCTTTATGCATGTTAAATAAGGTACGTTTTATGGGATCTTTTTAATAACTTTTTGCTAAAACAATAAGTTTGTTTATTGCGTTTTGTAATCACGTGGTGTTACGAAGGTTTTTATTTGCAGGTATGTGACTTTTTCCATTTGGTTTTACGAGTGGGCCGGGTTCCCTTGTCCGGTGTCGGGTAACGTGAGTATAGCATTAGACATCACGCATAATTTATACAGCTCTTTTTATAATCACGTTTTGGCTTACCACCTTTGTGGTGTAACTGGTTTATTCATTTCAGAAAGAAACTTTTTATAAATGCGACTTTAACGTCATCGTGGTCTTTATTTTTGTCTTTAGTCTGACTCATTCATACTTTGATGATTACCTTAAGGTCAACGCTGACAGCATTGATTTTGTTAACACATACATAGTATCTTTCTTCGCGGCACACACTTAGATGTTGTTAAACTACTAGTTATTTAGATAATTGAGTAAAAGAGATGCAGGCGAAAGTGTAGTGGTGTCTGCAAGCTAAACGCACTAATCGCACCGGCTATTGGCATTCCGCGTCCTTCCAATTTCGGCTATTCTGATGACTTCGTCGGCACTCGGAGCTTCACTCTGGGTTCCGAACCCAACAGCAATCACTCAATTAATTTCAGGCGCCCTGCAATGTTCGTGTACACGTTGCATAACCGGTTATTACCTTGCTCTTGTTTGCAGCCGACGTTTCTCACAGTTTACAACACAACAAAGAAAAACAACTGTGGGAAAATTTGCTGTGTGCGGTAAACATATGGTTCCCGGTAATGATTCAATCCGCTAAAAAACAACGATTTTGAAATACGCCGGTGTTTGTATCCAGTTGCACGTGCTTCCCATTGAAAATTAGCTCGGTTGCAAAAGCATTAGTAATGAAATAACCACGTGAGAACTGCATTGTTGCAGCTTTTGAGTGCTGAAACCTTTGAAAAGTAATGTGGCTTTTCTTATTTCACTGTCAGGTATAAAAATGTACTTCGGACACGCATTCGCAACATTAAAACGAGAATTTTAAACAAAAGTAATTATTTGTTCCGAAATTGTGGTGGCGAGCGTGCCCGCGTCGCGAGCATTTCCCCGCCGCTGACAACCTAATTGTTTAAGGAAACAGCTTTCAATTATAACGTACCTCGAACTCCCTTCGAGTTTAAATCGAGCGGTGGAAAAAGCTACAACGCACCTAAATTACAGAATGGACGGTAGAAACGCCCGAAAGGGGATAAAATAATGCCTGACTGCGGTTTTGCCCCTTCGCTCTCGCAGAATTTTGGCATTTTAATTGTCTCATTAAGGTCCTATTATTTGTATCCATGTAAATGGCATTGCTTTAGAATGGCGCCTTGTCCCCATTAAAAAGGCTATTTGCTCGTACTTACATGTCAGGTACCTTACTAGCGCTCATTACCTGCGCCTGTTTGAGTTCTCTTGCTTTGATTTTATATTCTCTTAAATGTGGTGTCATCAATCAGTAAGCTGAACCTTAAGGGGCTCCCCTTAATTATTACTCCTTAAATACAAAAACAATCAAAAATCTGGTAGACACGATTGTAGTACAGGTTCAAGTAAGTTTAAATTGTTTCAAAAGTAGTTTACTGTAGTTCGAGTCAGAAAAACTGCTAAATATGGCCATTTTTTGGCAATTTCTCTAACTGTTACTGCAGATAAGTCTGTTTTATTGAACTTAAATATTGTATCTAAACCACATTACCAGAGCTACAATCGCATCAATCAGATTTTCGATTGGTCTTTTATTTAACGAGTTGATTTTTCTACTAAAGTGGCGCTAGTGTGCGTGTTAAAAATTCGGGGAGCCCCTTAATAAGTAAATTGTATTGCTTGGTATTGAGCAAGCACGTGTGTGATGCGGTCAGCAGATGACGTAATTTCGACACAGAGTTCGGGTATTTGAGAAATTCGGCAGGAATAAAAGTTTGATGGCTTCTGAGTACTTTAAAGTTTTACGAACTTGTAGTAAAGTTCAGTTCGAATTTATTACTTTTTATTATTCGATTTATCGCGTTTTGGAGTACCCCAACAATCTTAGGCGATTAACTTTTGTGACGCATCTTGATCATGCACTGTTATTTTCCACTTACAATTGTATTGTAAGTTACTTGTATTTTATGATCTGATAAAAAGTCCTGTTCTTCGGTCCTTTTTTGTCTTAACCTTTTTATTTCGAGAAGAACAGAGTGCTTTGTACTTACTGAATCAGCGATCATTAACCTGTTTCGCCCACACGGATAATTGCGCACATTTCAAAACTGACTTGATGTATGTGTTAGAAAATAAAGGCTTTCGTATCTTCTACGTAGGCTGAACACCGGGCGGTGACCCGAGCCTTGGCGATTGGAAGAGTTGACTCTAGAAGCGATAAAATTAACATGACACATCCAACCGTGAAAAACGCAACAATAGCTCTAATAACATTAGTAAATGAGTTGGTCGTACTACCAAATTGAGACAAACAAAAAAACACCTGAGCGCCTACGTGAACATACCGGCTAAGGATAGTGTAGGTAGACTCTACATTCTCATTAGTATAAATGACTAGGAAAACTAGGCACCTAACTATTTTTGAATTCGAATAATGATTAAAATTTATAAAATAAACCTGTTAGCCAAGTGTGCACATGGTTTCTTCAAAACCACAGGTAACTTTGACTGACTAGCGTAAGATTCAACACAGATTGTATTTAGCACTTCACCTACGCTTTACTGTGCGGTTATAACAAAGTTTAGGTTTTGTTCAAGCTCTTATGTCATGCCAATTATTGTATTTGTCCTGTAGAAAGTCTTCTCAGAGAAGTTTGTGTTCTTACGTAATTATTATTGTTGAGGTTCGAGTAGTTCCCTTCACATAAAATTTCTTAAGTACTTACAAGTATCTACTTTATTACATTGATTTGTCGCAAAAGTTTTAGTATCTACTCGCTACTTGTCCCTGTCTTGTTTATTTTCAGTGATCCATATGGCTACACAATAATATCAACTATATGTAAAGAGACAGATAATATGTAGTATAATATATAATACGAGACTTAGGCTCTCAATGAGACTAACATTAATTACATATATAACATTATTATAGAAATAAATATTCAATTTTTATTTAGGTCTAAAAAAAGTTACATTAAAATATAATACATATAAACCAACAGACTATGGTACAATAGAAAAAAAAAAGAAAAATTAACCTAAATTAAAACAAATAAACTATTTACAAATAAAAAACATTTCCCAAATCTGAGACCTGCAATAGCGGCATGGTGCCGAGAAGGCTGGCTGCATTTCCTCTTTGGATTGCTAAACTAATCTTTTGGCCAAGAAATGCGCCAGCCCTCCGGTCGCCCGTACAATCAATTAACCGCTTGGCTAAATCATTGTACAGGCGATGTGCACTAGGCCCCCACGGCCCAAGAGTCTCAACCCCAAACGGCTCAAACATGTAAGAGCTGCTTAGCCCAGCATATTTGCGCCGTTTGAGAGACTCGGCGGAAGCAGCAGCGCTCCCAGCCCCAGACGAGGTTTGTGGAAGATGAGATGGAGCCAGGGAATCGACGCAGGTCGCGTCCCACACTAGCGGTCGTCCCATCTTCCACGGAACCAGAGTCATACCATCAGGCCTCTTACCGTCGCTCCGGACCAACCCATTCGGTTTAAGAATAGCTGGAATCGATGCGGTGGCAAGAGCCCTGCGGATTATGTCGTTAAGGCTGGCATGACGAGAGATTCTCCCAGCGCTTCTGCTGCACGAAAGGCCGTGGTGACCCAGCGAGTCCACCATGACGCCACAGGTGCAACGATGTGGGACAATGCAAGGGGCCCCCAAACGTAGTGCTAAGGATAAAGTAAAAGTGGAATTATCTAAAAGTGTGCCAATATTAAAAGAAGGGAGAGAGTGAAGCCAAAGACCCGACTCCCATTCAGCCACAGCAAGGAGACGAGTACGGTCTGCATGACTAGATGACGTGTTAAGTAAATTATTCCGTTCTAGTTTGCAGATCGGCTCGTCCCAAAGCCTTTGAGATGAAATAGTCAAAGGAGGCTCTTCGGAACATAATTGCCTCCAAAAGTGGATTGCCTCGGACAAATATGCAATAGAAGATGTTCCTGACTTGTTCAAAATTTTTCCAACTAGCTCCATAGTACCATGGGCCGAGGACAAAAAAGTAGGAAGAGCTATACTTGAAATTTTGCGAATACCCAGACCACCAAACCTGATTGGAAGGGTCAGGGGCGTGCATTAAATTTTTGATGGAGTATGCATATACTAATTTTGATTCCGAACTTCCTAACAAATTCAATATCGATCTCAGATTTTGTATCTAGTATAGAGCTATATGAAAATGACGGTGTAATACCAGCAAAAAATAACTTACCTAGGTTTTTTTCTGTGCAATTTATGAAGGAAGCATACAAGCTGTGTTTGCGATGATTTTACACCACACACAAGTATCAAGGAAATGAATGATTTTCTAATGACATGCCATTTAACTGATACCCATAGTGGCTATGATACGATTTTGGCCTTCCGTATTCACAAGCAAAGGTCTTGCCTTTATTTAGGGCATCAGCGCATAGTTAAAACTTTCAAAACAAAACGAATCTTCTTTTGAACCCTCATCACACACAACATGACTTTTATGGCACTCAAAGTAACACTGCAATTTCACTATCGTTTCGAATACAAAATAAACAAACCCCGAAAACACTTTTATTCAATCGAAACACAACTGTTTACTTGAAATTTAAGATTTTTCACACTCGCGGGAAGGAAGCGAAAAGCATAACAAGAACTCCATAGATAAAAATGGCTGCCGCAAACTTTTAAAGAATGTTTGCATTACTTTTATACCAACACTTTAGCTGGGTTGAATTACTTGCATAAGAAAAATAAATTAAAGTAAAATTACGGACTATCCTGTGTTCACAATATCATTAGTTTGAGAATTATTAAAGATTGTGAATTAGGAAAAAGGCGTAGAAAATTGCAACGTCGCGCCATCTAGTATCGGGTAGACGAGTAACAACGAAATTTCCGCTTGCACACAAAATCACCTTTGAAAGATTTATATATTTCTTTTAATTAATGTTACATTAGTTTTTCTATGTCACAATCACTTTAAATTAAAATCATGGTTTATTAATATAAATCTATGTTTCTACCTTAACTCCAAATAAAGTTTCTCATAAGAGATGTGTTTTGATTAGACTCCGAAGTATTTTACGTCATTTGCGCGTGAGTAGGACAAAATCACTCTCCAGTAGGAAACTGATAGAGAAAGAAGATAGTATGCATGCCTACTTTAGGAGTCCATGATGCGAATATCACCTGTCACCTTAAATTGTACGAACAGAGCGTCATTTTCAATTCGGTCGGGTTTATATCATCATTGTGTGACATTGTAGGTACGAGGGGCGATTGCAAGAGTGTGCGTGTATTTAGCAAGCAGCCGCTGGGCAGCCTACTACCTAAATAATTTCGTTTAAAAGTTGAGCGTTAGTACTTAATGTATGTAAGTTGATAATAAAAATGCTTTTAGTTTAAGCTTAGTTTAAAGTTATATTGTACTATTGATTTGCCATTATAATGGCGAGGTAGGCACTGCTTAACTGCCTATATGAAATGCACGCCCATGGGAAGGGTGGCCTGGGTCCAGGTCCGATCATCAAAAGAAATGTTTAGGACTGATGACATACAGCGTTGAATAGCGCTATCTAATTTGGTACACAGACCTGGAAATTTCCAAAAATCAGAAGAACGAACGCAGTATGTGAATTTAGGGACAAAAAGACAGTACCGAATAATTGTGTAGGCCATATGAGTATTAATTTTGACAATGCGCTCCAAAACGTTATTAAAAATTTCAAATTTTTCATCAACAAAAGAGGCAAAAGACTCTTCCAAAATTGGAGATCCAAGCAGATAAAGTGAGTCATTTTTAATAATTTTGATATTAGGGGCCACTTTTCTAAAATTTTGTATGATCAATTCCGCATTTGGTAAAGAATCTGGAAGGAATAATTCACATTTAGAAAAATTAAGCTCCAAACCTGCAGAGCTAAAATTTTGAATTAGGTTAATAAAGTCAGCCAAAACTGTATCCGGAGCGCCCCCCAAGGATCCATCATCTAAATACCACACGTTGAATTTGGAATTTAAAAGACTTAAAAAAGGATGTATCGATAACCCAAAAATAGCTGGGCCGAGAGGGTCACCCTGTTGACACCCCACTGCAGAAAGAATAATATTATCTTTATATTGAAGGTTACTTGGGGTACTATAACACTGCCAAAGAAAAGGATAAATAATCGGTGCTTGTGCTTTTACTTGCGACAGCAGGGTGGCTCTATATGTAGTTGATTTATATAAATATGATATCGCTACGAAGAGTAAACTAAGTTTGACTGTATCAGTCAGTCAAGTTTGACGTTTGGCAAGACATTACCAACATTGATGTGTACGTAGAAATGTTCTTACAATTCTTGCAGGAAATATAGAGAGCCGAATTGAAAAAAAAAACAACATACTCGAGTGATATTATTTATTCATGAACATCGAACGTCCCTTGAATTAATGTTAGATGACGGGGCACGAAGGTGCTTTAGTACTATTGTGAAAGTGACAATTTTAAGAAATGTGGTGTTACAATGAGTGCAAACTCAGAGAATAAACTATGGAGTTATAACCTGTTGGGTGACTAAAAGTATTCATTGTGTTATAGATCGTCTTATCAGTGTTTTTAAGATCTCTATCTGACACCATTACGGTAAACACCAGCCAGGTAAATTTTAGTTAACGTGTGTTGATACCTTATATGAAATATTAAACACGTAGTTTAATGTGTTTACGGTAAAGAGGTTTTGAGTTACAGAAGGGTCAAAAGTGGCACAAAGTTGTTCGCGCTGGCGTTCCTTTGCTTGAACTTAGCTTAACAGCGTGTCTAGATCTGAGGATCTAGACACGCGGCAGTCTATGTGAGGTCAAACTGCATACCTACCTGCCTTGTCCGACGTAGGAACTAGAGATGCCAACATAATATTTTTTACACCACTTGTTATTTGTAACCACCATAATTTTATTTGTTTTAATATTCCAATCAATTAATTTGCCTAAGCATTGGATACTAAATATATTTTTATCGCGTTCATGATTATGAAACGTTATGTTTTTCGAGGCAGCCAGCAACCCTAATTGTAACTTAAAACGTTTAGTCTAGACGAGTATTATAAAACCTAGCTGTTTTTTCCAAGGGTGGGTTTAATTATTATTTTTCTCGGTTTTCTGAGTAATTTGATATTTGCATGTTTAGCCTTTGCCAAATAGTTGCCCTTAATAATATTTGAATAGCCTTACATATTAATTTATTTATAGTATTTAATGTTTTAGGTTTAAAAGGCTTTAGTAATAGAGGTGACATTAAGGGTAATCCAGGCTTTTGACCTTACCTATAACTATTTTTCGTGTGCTGATTTTGGCAAATAGAAAAACAGGAAGACATGTTAAATTTATCAAGTCTATTCACAAGCAATCTAGTCCTTTTAATTTTATTTACATGTAAAGTCCGATTTTCTTAGCTATTCAAATTGTAGATAAACAACCTTGACATTCCTTTTTAACGAAATGATTCATTTAAAAGAACATGAACACAAAACTTACAACCTACATCATAATTAATTCACAGTGGAACATTGAGATCTAGTTAAATCAAATAGTTATGATTTTACTATTATGTAAAAAAAAGTAACGTTAGCCTGTAACGTCCTACTGCTGAGCAAAGGCCTTACCTCAACTATGAGGCAGTTCAAGCCATACTCTACCACGCGAATTCAGTGCAGATTGGTGGAGGGTTGTTTGCAAGGCAAGCGACTAACCCTGCTGTCAGATGTAATCAAGCCACCCATAAGGCCTCTGACTAGGCTTAACGACTAATATCAACCATCAACGGCTTAACGTGCCTTCCGAAGCACGGAGATACTCGTGTTAAACGTCACTTATATGGTCGGAATGGTCACCCATCCAAACACGACCGCGCCGTAGGTTGCTTTACTTCGGTATCACTACCAAAGCACTGCTACCACTGCGCTACGAGCACCTCTAGCGCAGTGGTAGCAGCGCTACCTCATTGTAATATGATACATAATATTTTGTAAGTTACAAAAATATTGTTTAAAATTTTTTGACGACCAATTCTTTGACGACTTCCGTGGTATAGTGGCTAAGCACGCTGGTTTTAAGGCGTCGCCGCTCCGAGGTCCCGGGTTCGATTCCCGGTCGGGTCAATATAGAATCAAAATGTTCAATATTGTCTCGGGTGTTGTGTTACCACCGTTGTGTCTGATTTCCATAACACAAGTTCATAAGCTACTTACTTTCGGATCAGAGCAATATATATGTGATTGGTGTCCAATATTTAATATTCTACAAGCAACGCAAAACGGACTTTATACTTTGTATTACGTATTTGGTATGTTGTTGATTGCATACTCGGGCTCGCATCTGGCTTTATACACACGAACAGTAGTTTATGTTATAGAAAGGACATTTTTTTGCCTTTGATGGCGTCATCACTCATCTGTTATTCCGTGTAGTTTTAAAACTCGTATTTCAGTCGTACTTTCTGCTTGTACAATGTTGGTCTCATAAAATATTCGGGTTTGAACGGCTGTCGGCTTGTTGTGTGGCGTATGAAACAAACGCAGAAACTAACTGTACAATGCCATCAAAGTTCGGCCTCGCGGGTGGTGTTAATGAATTACAAGTTTTCAAAATAAATATAACATTGTACGAAGACTTTTGAGCTAAAGCAAAACTAAAGGCACTTAATGTTCTGTCATTTAAAAAAAATGACAGACCCAGCTAGGGTATTGTTTTATAAATGACGCGCTACCGTCCTTTTAAATCTTAATATTTACGATTTTTGTAAATTTACATTATTCCTAATTTTGTGTCTAGTATCTAGATAAGTCCACCTTTGGTAAAATTAACTATGACTGAGATACATGATATACAAAAGTGGTGACTTCTGTGACTTTTTTATTCACTCGTCCCAGGTTTATATATATTATGTTCCCTTTGAGCGCTATGTTTGATATTAAACGAGTAATGCACAAAATAAAAGACGGCCCTCAAACAGAGATGTCGTTCCCGATGACTTGTTTATATTCCAACTTGATTGCAAATAAGTTCTACAATATATTTTTGGAATCCTTTGGGGAATTGGGGAGGAGGAACTGTGCGTTCATCTTCATTGTTGAGACTGCCCTATCAATATTTCCGATTTATCTAAATTTACGTACGCAATGTTCGTTTTCTTACATCGTATTTAATAATTGTTGACTTACCTTGTAATCATATCAGTCGGTTTAGATTTAAACCACAAATTAAACGTTTTGTTATATGCCATTTTACTTAGTATTTTCAAGCACTTAGTACTTTTAATTAGTTTTTTTTAAAAATCCATAGACACCAATCGAATAAAAGCATCTTTATTGAGTATGTATTTTTTAAGGTGCTGAAGTTAGAGGCTTGACATTATTATTTTAAAGTTCAAAGATTCGATACAATAAAGGTTCCGTTAATTATTCATGTGCACTGATTTTCTATGGCACAGTCACAGACTTAGACCCAGGCCAATATTACCCGGTACTCGATTTATCCTCCATCGGATTTCCTCCGAGTCGTTTTGAATATTTATGAAGCGAACTTTTGTTACCTACTGCTTTTAAGCAATATCCCGCCCGAGGAATATTTATAGTACTGATATTAACACGATGCCTCGCCTTATTAAGATGTAAAGGACTCAATATGAACAAGTATTTTAAAAAACAGAACGGTAAAACCTTCTTCAGACTACCTTTGCACCATAAACAAGTTGTCAAAAAGACCACATATACAGCCTAGGTGCCATTGTTGACGCTTATTTGTACTGTCTATTATTTACGAAAAATATGACATACAACACCAGTAAGAATAATTAGGTATGTTTTTTAAAACATCTGCTATGCCATTTTAAATGCCTAAATGTTTGCAAAGCCGGATTTCTAAGTCCAGATTTTTTAAGTTACTTTGTATTTAAACTACAGCCAATTAGCAGATCGGTAAGCTCATTTAATCGCCCTTAGTACTGCAAATCAATTCTATTATATGCGAGTCAATTACAAACCAATGTCTCGAAGCAACATTATTCACTAAGATGTACAACAAATCGTCTGTTATAATTAAACTCGATTAACTCTCCCACTACCAATTAAAGCAAAATCTTATAAAACGGGTATATGTATCTACCTGGTTGTCACATTAACAATTATGTTGTATTCATTAGCATACGAGTGGGCATTAAACGAGTCGTTTATCTGGGTCACGTTTTGCTTTCTATTCCAAACGGTTTTTGGCAATTAACTGTCGACATGTTGACGATGGTTTAGTGTTTTCGAGTCTACATTAATGTTAAATCTTGATAAAATGAAGTATCCCTCTAAATAACAAGATGATTTCTTGATTCACTGCGCATAGCATATGAGTAATATAGCATAGCCTCTGGAAATAGTTAACAACAACTAAACCATAAGGACCGCCAATAATGACTTCCTACGGATAGATAGGTACGTTTCTGTATTCAGTCAGACTAATTCAAAAATTAAATAAAGCCAAACTAAAATTCAGTATACCTATTTCAGTTGAATTTATACTTTCAAGGATTCTTACTGAACGCAAGGAAAATTATAATGTAAACAAAGACCAGGAAGATAATTTTCTACTTTACTGTCAAAGGACGATGTGTTTGTCCAAACAACCGACTAGGAGGCAGGGTGTTGACGCATTTTGCCATGTTTAGGATATAGGCTATATGGGCATGTCTCGATAACAAGTTTCCAATGTCGAATGAGTCGTCTTGACTGCTACCTTTAGTACACAACTGTTAAATAAACAGTGGATATGGAACAGCCTTGACATTATCACGAATTACACATCTATCCTCTATTCGACCCAGTAGGTAGGTATTGTTAAAAGTGTGTCGGCAATGATTGATCATTACTAGTATAGTGAATGAACATAAGGATACCAATTTTTATTGCAAACAAGCTCTCATCACAACTGCATAGGATACCGAAGTGTTTACCTTGACGTGCTGTCGTGTGTACAAAAGTAATTTGAATTATTTACTTTTTTTTTAAAATGCCATGGGGTAGCTAGTGGTAGGTGCTCTGTTACAACTAACAGAACACCGACTCCAAAAAGAAATTGTTCGCCTAAAATGGATCCTTTCCTTTAAAGGGTCGAGTGCTTTTTTCAGGCTTTTAGTGCTTTTCGGTTTGGGAGTCGGTTTTAACATTTTTAAGTTAATTTATTTGTTAAATTGTCCTTCGTCTTATGACTCTCTTCTTTAAAAAACTACAAAATACCTATCATAACTTCTGTTATTAAAAGCACTGAACTTCCAAGCGTTGAGGAGTTCCACCATCAGCTCAGCTCCACACAATGTTGACTATTTGACGAAAAAACATGCAGTCAAATGAATAACCTCTTTCTTTTTTGAAGTCGGTCCAATATCGATGAAACCTATTATCTAATAACCCTATACTATTTATTTTTGAAACCTAAGTTTGAAAGAGTTTTTTAGCGTTGATATCCTATTTAAACATTAGGATATCATCAAATAACGTCCTGAAAATAAAGAATTGGGCACATTAGTTGCGGTCTGCGGTCCGATCCGTATAATATTAACCGCGTGCGGAAAATTTTGTATGAACCGAACCGCAGACCGCAACCAGTGTGCCAAATCCTTAAACATGCATATTCAAAAAATAATACTACTCGCTTGATCGCTTAAAACGTAACGGGTGTGTGAATAAAGCTTAAAATTAAACAACGAGAATTCTCCGTTGTTGCGAATTTGTTTCGGCGTAATGAGCCGTGAGAAGTACGAGGGTCAAACTGAAAGTTCTTAGAACTGGCCACTTATAAACAATATAATAAAAAAAATATTCTAAAATTTGAAAATAGAACTCTTTGCCAATATTACTGAGTATATATTTCATTCATTTGTCATTTGTTTTACGATTTGGCGGCAAATTGAAAATTGTCTGTGTCACGTCAACATGAATTTAACACGAGAAAATTTTCGTGCAATGATTTTTTATGACTTTCGATGTCATTTAAGTCAACAAGAAAGTTATGATAGACTACGATTGGCCTTTCACGATGAAGCCCCATCTCGTGCGACTGTTTACAACTGGTTTAATGAGATTAAGCGTGGTCGCACTAATCTCACTGATGATGTACATGAGGGACGGCCTTCTACGGCGACGACTGAAAATAACATCTGTGTTGTGCGGCGTATGATAGAGACTGACAAAAGAGTGACCTATCAGCAGATTCGGACAAGCTTAGGCATCGGTATGAGTCAAGTGCACAAAATCCTCCACGAACATTTAGCGGTCAGGAAGCTTTAGGCCCGGTGGATACCTCATAATTTGACTAAGGCTCAAAAACTCCATCGTGTGGATTGGTGCCGTAAAATGATTGAAAGATTTAACGGAGGTGACTCAAATGCTGTGTTCGACATACTAACAGGTGACGAAAGCTGGATTTACTGTTATGATCCTGAAACCAAAAGACAATCTGCTCAGTGGGTGTTTCCTTTCGAGGAGTTGCCAACTAAAGTGAAGAGAGATCGAAGTGCGGGAAAAAAAATGGTAGCCTCGTTCTTTGGAAGGATAGGTCATTCCGCAACAATTGTGTTAGAGGATCAAAAAACAGTTTCTGCAGAATGGTACACTACCAATTGTTTGCCACTTGTCTTGGAAAAAGTTCGAGAAAAACGACCTCGCAGTAGGATCCTCCTTCACCACGACAACGCCTCGTCGCACACCGCCAAGCGAACGATCGACTATTTGGCGACATCAAACGTTGAATTACTGGGTCACCCGCCGTATAGCCCCGACCTCGCGCCTTGTGATTTTTATTTATTTCCAAAAATTAAAGAAAAACTTAAAGGAAAGCGGTTTATGAATGCTGAAGAAGCGGTGGCTGCGTATCGCGATGCCATTGAAGAGACCCCTAAGGACGAGTGGGCAAAGTGCTTTTCCCAGTGGTTCCATCGCATGCAGCAGTATATTGACGTCAATGGACAATATTTTGAAAAGATATAATAAAACTAATAACTGGCTAATGTAATCAGTTTTTGATTTTCTAAGAACTTTCAGTTTGACCCTCGTAAGTTTATTAGCAGAGTTCAAAATTAAAGTTCGCTGAAAAACGTTATCCGATAACAATTTACATACAAAGTAGATGATCAAGCAAAAGCATCTCTTCACGCCATTTTCTGAAGAAGACTTAACTGGTTAGGTGTGTTAAATTACGGGATCATTTATCGTTATTCATTATAACTTTATTAACTCTTCGAGTTAATGAAATCAATAATTTCAAATCTGATTTAGGACCACATGTGTCTATCACATAAGATCGGTAGTGTGTCTGATTAGGGTTTAAAACTAAAAGCGCCTACCACGTGATTCATTCTGGTCTATTTGTCATCTCGCTCTAATTGCCGATGCCGCCGAGTGACACGGTTCCAATCAGGTGCATAGTTCGCGCAGTTTGACAACCGTTATTGGCAGATCAGGCTTCAATGAGCAGGTGGGTGAGGGAACAGTATCGCACGGTCCACATCAGGGGCGATTCTCGCGGCAATCGAACTTTTTTTCGTGTGATAATTCGGTTGCGAGTTAAACCGTTTTACCTAAAAAATCAAGTAAATTATCTACTCGAAATAAATCTAGCAAACGAACAAAATCTAAATACACAAAAATCGTGACCCTGAGATACCAAAAAAATATATTTCTTCGACAAAGAAAATTCGATAGTTGAACTTTTTTCGTATACGAATTGCACGAGAATTGGCCCCCTAAGAGCACATTAAAAGTGCTTACCGTGCATGGAGTAGAGTGCGTACCTTACTCTACTCCATGATCGCATATTGGTAGGTTCATTCTTTGCTGCTCAAGATCGGTTAAAGTAGCAAAAATATCTTTAATCATCTAGTTAGATTAACTCTTTAAAAGACAATCTAGCTAGATGCATTGAAAATTTCTAGTATTTGTGATGGTTAGAATTCGGATATAAGTAGGTAAACAAATATTCTGTATTATATTATAACTGTGTTCGATTTAAGCTCGGCTTCGGCTTTTTTTAATTCAGGTTTTCACTTTACAACTTGATCTTCTTTTGTTTTCTTTACTCTTACAGGTTGATTTTCTTTTGTATCATCGTCTTCGGTATTGATCCGATTTGTGATTGAAGTCTCTTCAAGCATCGCATGCACTGTTTAGTTTGGATCACGCATGTCGTCCGTAGCACGCAGTTAGTCCGATATTCGTATAATGTATTGCGCATGCGTGTGGCATCGTTCTCACGCGTCGCCGTTTGTGCATGCGTGTGCACTAACGAAAACAGTTAGCAGACTTTTTCATCGTCTTCCACGGGTTTTTAATGTCAGCTCAATAATATTCAATGAAGGTGTTGCTGATGATGGAGTGATTTATTATGTACTGACTGCACTTTTACATTGACATAAATAAATATGTATTGGACAGCATCATATAATTATTATCATCACCTTTATCATTCATAATTTTGTATTTATTAAGTATACGTATACTTTGTATGTTTATTAGTCTTTTGTTTATGTATCCTATTATATATTTGTGTAATATTTGTATGTTAGTTTATGTTAGTCAGGTGGTTGACTGGTAGAGAATGCCATTAGGCATTAAGTCCGCCAATTGTACAGCTTACAGTGCAATAAAGTTTAAATAAATAAAAAATGCCTTGATCCCAAAAAAAGTAGGTTTCTAATAAAAGTACTTGTATTGGAAACAACGGTGTTATTACATTACAAAATATCATGGTAACACATTAATAAGTAAATAGTCTGAAGTGGAATTTAAACACGTGTAACGTCATGCGAATGACCTACTAAATACGAGTATGCGATAATGAAAGAGGCTTGAAATGAAAATAAACAACGTTCGGCGTCATGTTTTAATAATGTGTCCTCTGTAAAGTAAAATTAGACGCTTATAAAATCGACAGATTGACGGAGGGAAGTAATTTAACGCTATGTAATTTGTGTTTCAAACGTTTAATATGTAGTCGAGGACATCATCAAAAGATAGGCGAGGTGACATGGGTATGTTAAAGATTTGCATTTTAATTTGTCTGGATTTGTACGTGAGGTAAAGAGAATCAGGTTTAGGGTGTACCTACTTGTGTGTATTTGAATAGAAGTTAAAATAAAAGGTTAAAGGCAGCACGTTGTTTTCATAAACATAAGCCAGTAAGAATTTAAGCTGAATAAAAACGGCCTAATCCATCACTTGTTAAGAATTAGCAATGCTGGCAACTTGCATTGCAGCAACACATTAAACAGCCGCAGGTGTTCATACGCGGGCAATTAGTTTTAAGCGTAACTTCAAATTACAACGGCTTTAAAGAGGTTTGAAATATATGTTTTAATTAAGTCTGTCGCAGTTTGATCGAGGTTCAAGTTCTGCACAATATTGTATAATGGACGCGTAATCTTCTATAACTCACATTGGTTCAAAGCTGAAAGACATTAGTAAAGCTATTTTAATAAAAATAAACTGAAAGTACAAATTTCGGTAGTATCTATCACAGCGACAATTACAAACCAAGTGCTCACAAAGAAAAGCTTTTATTCGGAGGCTCAGAAATCTACGAATTATTTACTTTAAATAAGCAGACAGTATAATAAATGTACCTTGTAAAAGTGCGTAAGTAGACTGCTATTAAAAGCAAGGGCGGGTACTTTTCCAGCGGTCAAAGGTATTTTGTTCTACAGTTTCTTGCGAAAGTCTTGCCGGGCCCATTTATAATTGAGATTTATATTAATTTATCCCGAACTTTGAGATAAATGGATCCTCATTTACTTTTTAAAGTCTGTTAAGTAAGACCTTTGAAGTAGTAATTAATCATGAAGACGAAAATCTATTGTATTAATTATGATACTTGAATGTCAGTTTTTAATGTTTGGCAAGGTATTAATTCATATCGGTGAATATTGAACAGTAAAGAGAGACGTGTAGGCAACATAGAGCCATTTCCAGAACGCATCCATTCTTGATGCGCATGAATTGCAAGATCTTAGGTACTCATGCTTTATGATTACATTTTTGAATGCATATATTCTATACAGTGGTAACTCAAACCCCTTTGCTATTTGTAGTTACTCTCAAAATTATCCACGCTAATGCTCATTAAAAGATGTTTTTAAAAGTAAGTTAGAGCGGCTTAATAAACACGTCGGTCTGTCCGACCTCCCACCGAGCCGTAATGTGTTTGCTAGTGCCGTTTCAGTAAAAGGTACGGGATTTTTAACTTTTCTAATTTCGCACGGCACAGACGCGAACGGTGTGTAATTACGGCTATCCGTCATTTTGTGATATGTTCTAACTTTATCTCACCAGTAATTAGGTTTGAAGCCAGAGCAACCATCTGCCTCAAGGGGAAGTTAATTGAATGAGGTTTAGTTACAGACAACAGAAATGGTTTTAATTAGTCTCCTGAGATTGCTTAGCTCAACAAAGTAGATACCGCTTAATATTTGGTATTTGTAATGAACTTATGTATACACTTTACACCTACACATGGTTTTGAGTGCCTTTCAGGTACGATACTACAACCTACAGTCGTAAGTATATGTTATATAAGTATATAGGTTCAACCAACTAAAGTCCGTTTTTCTTGGCTAGTCCAATAATGTAAATAATCGTTTCATAACTTTTAAAGTAATATCAGTAAATAAAATTATTAAATTATTTGATTTAAAAAGATCTCAGCATACAACGATGAATCACCCATGTAATATGCGAGTTTCGTGTTCGTCTCATTTTAAAATTAATCATTTCGTTAATAAGAATTGTCACGGTTGTTTAAAATATTCGACTTGCAAAGAAAAACCGACTGTAATTGATAATTCAATATCATGGATGTATCTCTTAAAATTTCTTCCTTGTTGTTGCAACTTAGTATTTGTTTGAAGGTTGGAAACATTTATTTGTTCCCAACACTGTTTCCCAGACCGCAATAGCGTGGTTTTCGTTTTTAGGTTAACAAAAACAAGTGAAACATCACTGGACGGATATTTTTACCAAGCCTTTTGCTGGGCTAATTTGTCTCTGACAATGTTAGCATTTCTTCTAGTTATTAAAGGGAAATGTAAATGGTAAGATCCTGACTGTTTAGTAATGAGACGATAATCTTTGACGGGTAATTCGATTATGAATTACATAATATGATCTCTGTTAATCACCAAAGTAATCCCATTTATTAACTTCTCTCTAAAGGTATGACTGGGAGAAAATGCTATTCGCCTTAAGTCCACCTTTTGTACATTTTGATTTGTGCAATAAAGTTTTTAAATAAATAAAACAAGATTAATCATTTTGATGATAAGCTTTGTTGATTTGTTCAAACAAACTTTTTTGCTTTTTAATACAGTAAAAAATCTTGAATGATGTACGAGGGTCAAACTGAAAGTTCTTAGAACTGGCCACTTATAAACAATATAATAAAAAAAAAAAACTAAAATTTGAAAATAGAACTCTTTGCCAATATTACTGAGTATATATTTCATTCATTTGTCATTTGTTTTACGATTTGGCGGCAAATTGAAAATTGTCTGTGTCACGTCAACATGAATTTAACACGAGAAAATTTTCGTGCAATGATTTTTTATGACTTTCGATGTCATTTAAGTCAACAAGAAAGTTATGATAGACTACGATTGGCCTTTCACGATGAAGCCCCATCTCGTGCGACTGTTTACAACTGGTTTAATGAGTTTAAACGTGGTCGCACTAATCTCACTGATGATGTACGTGAGGGACGGCCTTCTACGGCGACGACTGAAAATAACATCTGTGTTGTGCGGCGTATGATAGAGACTGACAAAAGAGTGACCTATCAGCAGATTCGGACAAGCTTAGGCATCGGTATGAGTCAAGTGCACAAAATCCTCCACGAACATTTAGCGGTCAGGAAGCTTTGCGCCCGGTGGATACCTCATAATTTGACTAAGGCTCAAAAACTCCATCGTGTGGATTGGTGCCGTAAAATGATTGAAAGATTTAACGGAGGTGACTCAAATGCTGTGTTCGACATACTAACAGGTGACGAAAGCTGGATTTACTGTTATGATCCTGAAACCAAAAGACAATCTGCTCAGTGGGTGTTTCCTTTCGAGGAGTTGCCAACTAAAGTGAAGAGAGATCGAAGTGCGGGAAAAAAAATGGTGGCCTCGTTCTTTGGAAGGATAGGTCATTTCGCAACAATTGTGTTAGAGGATCAAAAAACAGTTTCTGCAGAATGATACGCTACCAATTGTTTGCCACTTGTCTTGGAAAAAGTTCGAGAGAAACGACCTCGCAGTAGGATCCTCCTTCACCACGACAACGCCTCGTCGCACACCGCCAAGCGAACGATCGACTATTTGGCGACATCAAACGTTGAATTACTGGGTCACCCGCCGTATAGCCCCGACCTCGCGCCTTGTGATTTTTATTAATTTCCAAAAATTAAAGAAAAACTTAAAGGAAAGCGGTTTATGAATGCTGAAGAAGCGGTGGCTGCGTATCGCGATGCCATTGAAGAGACCCCTAAGGACGAGTGGGCAAAGTGCTTTTCCCAGTGGTTCCATCGCATGCAGCGGTGTATTGACGTCAATGGACAATATTTTGAAAAGATATAATAAAAATAATAACTGGCTAATGTAATCAGTTTTTGATTTTCTAAGAACTTTCAGTTTGACCCTCGTATGTATGATTTATGTTGATGTTAATGATTCTTTTATCATTTGTGTCAATATTCATTATCTGTTTAAAACTACCTACTTTTCTTTCCCTTAATCAAGTTAAGTACTAAGTAAAAGAAATGATTCCGAAGAAACTGCGTGATCTTTTCCTATTAGTAAATTAACCTTATCATAAACGAAGTAGTTAAAAGTTGTACACGTATTAAAAGCCGACAGAGCACAACAGCCGCCATCTTAAATATTTTCCTATAATTCAGGTCCGTCTTGTTTATTAGTCGAGTAAAAATAAAAAAATGCCTTTTCTGTTCAAAGTTATTTTCTCGGAGATTAATTGAAGCCTTATCAATCTTGAATCTTCAGGTATTTTTGATAAAAATTCTTTACGCATATTTTGCATTTGCTGATTTCCATGATTTGTTGCCAATGTATTTTCATTGGCGACTGAATGGTTACATTTTAGGTAAGCGTGACTTTATAAGTTATTGATGTGTCATACTAGTTATGGACTTACAGGTAATATTTGATCTAACGCATTCGAAAAGCTCAGCATAATCTTGAATTTACATTATATCGGACACAAATCACATACATTGCTCTGATCCCAAAGTATGGTAATCAGACACAACGGTGGTACCACAACACCGAGGGACCCGAGACAATATAGAAAATTTTGATTTCTTTATTGACCCGACCGGGAATCGAACCCGGGACCTCGGAGCGGCGACGCCTTGATACCAGCATGCTTAGCCTCTACACCACGGAGGTCGGTCGTCGGTCAATATACACTTTGCACGCATCAGAATGGTAAGATAATTACAGTTACTAGAAAATCTATGAATAAATGTACATAGTTGACAAACCTCTTAAGGTCGTTTAGGAAGTGTTTGTTAACGTTTTGGCTTTACCAACTGTTTGCTCTGGCTCTGGGGTAACTCTGGAGTCCTTTGAAATATTGAGGTGGAGCAAAGCAAAATGCGAGTTTACTTCTCAAGATGTTTACTTTCCACGACCTAGTTTCTTTCAAAGCGAAGATTCAAGGCATTTTAAAAATAATTCATCTTATCTGAGTACATTACATATCTGAGTCTATTCGCAAATCAACAGTTAAAAACACAGGGATTTAAACAAACTGGTTTTTAGGGACTACTCTTGTTAAGAAAATAAAATCATGTATGTGTATATTGGTGAAGTGAAAATAGGACAAGAATATATTTTTTGATGTCATAAAAGGATGCCCTTATTTTTCGGGAATCATGACAAGACAATTTTGGTACTTATTCTATTGTAATTTTTCTCCCTGTGTGGAACAATGGAGAGGAAATAAATAAAGACAGCGTTTATCTTTCATTGGCAATCGGTTCGATACAACTCAGTATTCCGCCGCCGCTCGGCGTAATCAGCCTTCGATGCGGACACTTTAATGAGATTTCTTCGGGAGCACCTTCATTGTCTGACGGTTTTACTGTCTGTCCGAAGTGGTTTTAGGGAAGTCATTGCTGTGAGTATTGGAATTTGGTGTATCTTTTAGCTACAAGGGTTTATTTAGCAATCTTAGATTATTTTCAATATTTTTGGTGGCGATGTCATCATCGTCGTTGCATTACCTGTAGAAGGTGATGTTGTTTAATGTATGAATATGTAATAAATAATCAATGAACTCATGTGTAACCTGTTCATATGTCTTAACATCTATTTCCATGTAATCAAATTGTCGGTGATCATAAATCATAATAATGTTATTAGTCGAACATTTAACATGTAGATTCCGTAGTGCGTAGGATTACCATATTAATACACTAATAATGTGAGAGCCTTTGTCTTTGGCATTTAATTGCTCTGCAATCTAAACAATGTCGTGATTTGACTGGATACGAAGTTGATATATTAATTCGTTTCCCAATCTACCCCTACCACATTTACCTTATATTTGATCCTTAAAATATTAGACGATACCCCTTCTATCTGTAATAACTGTTTTGAAAGTAGCAAACTGTATTTTTTTCTTATAATTCTCTCTCTTTCTCTCTTTTTCTCTCTCTCTTTAGATATCTTGAGATTAGTCGGCTTGGTTAATCAAGTTATCAGATTATATAGTTAATTGCTGAGAAGGGGATAATGTAACCATTGATACATATTGATAACACAAAATATTTATAGCATATTAGGATCTCTCCATCATCAAGATTTGACTGGCGTGATGGTCGTGCGTGACTCATCGGAATATAGCTTTAAAGAATCGTTATCGGATCAATACTATGTAGTTGTGATTGTTAGCGATCTGTCGATGTGTTTTTAGAAAGTCGGTGACTGAGATATCCATTTTTTTTATGATGAGTCAAATAACCCTCTGTAGCCGATACCGATTTTTCAGCAATAGAAAACATTATTTTATACAAAGTCTGATACTACGTCAGCGCGCCCAAGCCTTTTTTGTTATACAATATTAAATTATAACATCATCCTTAACACGGCGACTGAAGAATAATGAGAACCTCGCGTAAAATGTTCGCAGTTCTTGCAAAATACGAGTAAAACAAACAAATATGAAGTGCAAGAGACGTTCAAGTGTGCACGTGAATTTATTCAGGAACCATCCTCGTTACGTCAATTGTACAGTCGGTCTCGGAGTTGGAAGTATTGCTCTTAAGTCAATGAGAGAGGATTCAAAGTTGTAGATGTTTAAGATAGTAAATGCGCCCGGTTCGGCTTCCCCGGTCACACAATAGGTGCGGAGTGAAGCTCGAGCTCCGCCGCCTCCTGCCAACTCGTTAGGGAATACTTCCACTTTGCTGCGCGGGCGACTTTGTTTGTCCTCCAAGAGTAAAGGTGCGATTGTATTATTTGTCGCAGTTGTTTCGTGTAGATTCAGGGAACTCACTTTATTTGACTCGCGAATTATGCTTTTGATGCCGTAACGAGATTCCGTGGCGCCTTCCGTAGTTCAGTGAGACGCAAAATTTCGTGCGTGGCAATGAATTGTGTAGAAAGTCAACATCAGAGCAAACCTGAAACATTCAAGGATTTCGCGCAACACAAATGACGTGATCACAGTGACAAATTCGGCGTCAATATTAAACTCAACAAAAAGTTACAATATCTTGGCCCGTATTCCAATTGTCTGCAAAGTTGTGAAGATACTTTGACAAGAAAAGATTTCATTCGTGTCGTAAAAGAGGCAAAATCTAAATAACGTTACAAGTTATTACTTTGGCAACGGATGGCTCCTTTGCCAGTTGTTTCGCAAAAATCTCGGGTCGACGTCGAAGGTCACATTCTTGTTCTTGCTAGTAATTTGTGGATCATCCGCGTCAGCTGTCTGCGTCAATATCCCGATAGGTACGTCTGTCGGTATGAGGAATTTGTTCAAGTTATTTTCCCTGTTTTGAGACTTCAAATTATTTCCTTTGAAGCATCTTCGAGGGGTTCGCGTGATAACTTTTTTATCGCTTCATCCTTTACTTCCAAAGAGCCTGTATATTCAATGGACAACAATATTCGAAACGGTATTAATCACTTTGTGTTTGTCATTCGTCCGGTCTGCATTACGTGTTTCACTATCATGATCGTTTTGATCTGGTAGCGATTGTAAGCGAGTGCCATCTATAGTCGGTGGAAATCAAATTGCTAGGAGGACTTTTAGTACAAATTGGGTTGAAGGGCAAGAAGAGGGCACTACACACCCTCCCGAGGGCAATCTTTCGAGTAGCGAGCTGGCGATAGTATCGCGTGTAGGGCCTCTCGCACAGCCCGTTGATTTATTCGAGTACCACTTGAAAGAACTTGTTACTTGGTCAAGACATATGGCTTCGGCTATCGCATTTGTCCAACCCAGACATTCGCATTCGACTAACAGACCCATTTCCCCCCGAAATTACAGACCAAATTGAATCCGACATCAGACTAACTGGATATTTTATTAGATACAATATTGTGTCGTTTGGATACTTAAGTGAGTAGTTGTCATGAGTGCTTACTTTCATTATACTGTAATTCATTTAGTATTACTTAGAAAATTGCGTCAAAATTATGAGGTCCTCCTCGTGTTAAGTGATAATAGTTAAAGGGCCGAAACGGCACAATAAATGAATTATATTTTGTAGAAACCACTTTGACTTTTTATAGGCTTACATATAGATTAAGGATTGGACATTGAAATGAGAGAGGCGAAGCTGATGACTTAGATATTTTTTTAAATTGACAAGATGCTTTTAAAAAAAAACTTTGTTAGGACAAATAAGAAATAAAATCTCGATTTTCCACAAACCAATTAAGCTGTCCTGTATCTATGGTGTAGCATACACACAGCTAAAATATTTTCACTTAAAATGATTTGATCTTATACAGAATATTGTTGCGATGCTGTCGCGCGTCAAAAGTTGCAATGTGGTCTAAATGGAGATGCCATCTAACAAATGTAATTCTAACTAAGCGAAGTGGAAAGCCATTTAACGAGAATGCATTGAGTTTGAAGCCCGTCTTATGTTACAGACAATATTATTAAGCTGAAGAGTTTGCTGGTTTATTTATTTGAACGCGCTAATCTGAAGAACTACTGGACCGATTTGATTAATTATTTTCGTGTTAGATAGCTCATTTATCGAGAAAGGGACGCTGCGACGGGAGGTGAGGGAGTAAACGCAAAACGCGTGGACGCAGTCGCGGGGAACCGCTTGTATAAAAATATGATGGATCAGACTAACGATCAAGTACTCTTTCATAGTTCCTAATCACTAAAAGTCAAAAAGTTATTTTATTCTAGTTATGTCGTGGGTAGAGATAGTCCTTTTCTGAATCCCTGGTAAGCACCTCTGGGAAAGATTACCTAGGCCCGTGTAACCGCTTTTCTAAATGATGTCGTTTCATGGGATGCCTTTGAAACTACCACAAATGGGATCTTTAAGCTTCCACATGAGTTAGGTTTGTAGGTAAATGCGGATTAATTGAGGTATTTTGAACGACCTGATATTATTTAGTACTACGCCTGTAGCCACGATCACTGAAAGGCTTAATTAAGCAGTTAATAATAGATGTTCAAACAGACGATAGCAGACATTCAGACTAATTAACAGCGAGTGAGTTTAGTTTCTTGTATCTCCTTCAAAGCAGGTTCATTAAAAACCAGACGTAAGTACATATTTGTGTTGTATGTACATCTCTTATCTAGTTACCGAAGTTAATGTAATCCACAGAAACCTTATTATGTCTGTCTTTGTGCTAAGTGTAGCGTGATTAGTAATTAGTACGCCCACTTCGCCTAACCGCTTACGATCTGTCTGCTCGCATCGGCTATATTTCGTCTGATTTCTGCCATGGATTCTTTGAACCTAATATTCAGTCTTTTACTTTCTCTCTGCTGTTATATCAGTGTATTACCAACATAATTGGACATGATATGTCAAGTTTATAAGGATTAACAACAGAATTAAGCCACACAATTGGATCATTTAAGGACAAATAATCACTGAATACTCTGTTTTTAAAACGCTCAATATGTCTTCTTTGATTCATAGGCGAGAGACATGCACCTTCACCTAATTTCGGTTTAGCAAGAGGCTGTTAAGTATTGAGCCAAGTTTAATTATCCGCGGTCGTGAGCACTGTTTATGGGCTTTCATGGCCGAAGTTTACTTCCATGTATTAGGAGCTTTAAATTGAACTGTTTATGTATTCCGCTGATAGTCAGCGCGGGACCGCGGAGTCTCGCTTAGTGATGGTTACTGTCGATATTTTTTGTAGGCTTGAGAGGAGAATCTTTGCTAGTAGAGACCCAAATATTACCAGATGTAAGAAATAGATTGTGGGTTCTGCACCTGCGTGTTTGTGTGTAGCATAACTGAGTATAGAGGATGGGTAACACAAGTCACTACTTCCATTTTTTTATTCATAAAACTTAACCTAAACATTAAATCTCGTGTCACGTGTACGTGCGTGTCGTCGAATTTGTATATTGAAATCACTACGATACAATGCTGAGTGAATTGACATAGATTGACTTATTTACCACGAGATGAATTGATCTACACATTTGAAATACTTATAATACTATACATCTGAAGTGCTGTACATTTTCAAAATCATTGTGTTGATGTAAAGACCTTCCGTATTTAACGAGTTTTTCTATTCAGTTGTTGTTTTGGTCAGTGACATCCAACTCAAGAATGACAATATGCGGTATACTTATTAAAAAGTTTTATAAAAGAAAACCTCTTCACACAAGAAAAAAACGAATGGGAATACTCTCACCCTTTCGTGTAGCTCGCGCGTATCTACGAAATACTACGCCGTAGCTAGTAAGCTACGAAGAGGCGACCTTGTTAGTATCGACTAGCTCGCTAGAATCGAATAAAATAAATTGATTTTGTGTCAATTTTTCATTTAAAAAAATGTATATGTTTTGGCATCAGTATCGTTTATACAACCAACCCCATGTGTCGCTCGTCACTGAGTTAAGCTTTGCCAAAACAAATACAAATAAGACATTAAGTCCATGTATCGTATTGTAGTTTATATATATAAGGTATGCCACAGTATACACCATGCTGGTCTAATGAAATTAATAAAAAAGTAGTAGAATAATGTAATCTTTTTATTATAAAGGATTTGCTCTTGGATTAACTTGTACTTTCAGTGGGTAACTATCGATAGTGGTTATTAATCAACATCACTATACTTGAGTGAATTATGCGGGCCATTATTGCAGGGTTCTCAGAGTTGTTAAGGACACGAGATTGCGGTTCCACGAACAGGGATGAAGGAGAGTGAGGCTTATTTAAAATGTTACACTTCTTGCCAGTCACCGCTACTTAAACATTTCATAAACAAATTTTATCAATTACTTAACGCCCTCCGTGGTGTAGCTACACCGAAGCTACGCACGCTGGTTTCAAGGCGTCGCCGCTCTGAGGTCCCGGGTTCGATTCCCGGTCGGGTCAATATAGGAATTAATATTTTCTATATGGTCTCAGGTCTGGGTGTTGTGGTACCACCGTTGTGTCTGATTTACATAACACAAGTGCATTAGCTACTTACTTCGGGATCAGCAATGTATGTGATTGGTGTCCAATATTACTTTTTCCAATTACTTGTCTGTCCTGCCTTGATCCCTGTTGCAACACGATAGGTCTCATTATAAAACATAAATTATTGATAAACTAAAGTCATATTGCACGTAGAGATTAGCAGATTTTGACATTAGTTAGTCAAAGGAAGACAAATTAAAATAAATAGATTTAATAGTAGTAGTAATCCCCCTAGCCGATTTCGACTACGGTGGCTAGTCCCAACGACTAACTGACTGTGCGGAACATATTATAGTGCACAAGTGTGTGCTCAAACATAGGTGCACTCTATTCCTTTCGCTCTCAAATCCTGATGGGACAGCAATCTAACATTACCGGAGAGAGATCAGGCGCAGGACCAAACTCCGAGCTACCCTGAGAATTTCTGAACAAAAAACCCAGGTACATATTTTTGGCCCAGCTTGGGGATCGAACCCAGGAGCTCTGGCGCAGCCGTCGCGTTAAAGTGCAACCTACTAACCGCTGCGCCACCGAGGCATTTGAAGAAATATATTATAATTTGAAATAGATTTACTAAGTATCAAGTTAGAGAACTCTATTCACAACCGCCTGTATATATATTTTTCTCTGTCCTGACCTATGGTTGACTGGTAGAGAATGCTTTTGGCATTAAGTCCGCCATATGTACCTACAATTTTATGTTGTGTGCATGAAGTTTTTAAATAAAAAAAATAAAACTTTCTTCTAACCCTGGCTAGTTCAAATACAATTCAACAACCGTCTCTATTCATCAAAGCTTCTCTGAAACGCATTCAACTCAAGCTCAACATCAAAGCACCCTGTTAGATTAAACGATATTTTATTTTGTTTCGTTCCGGCGTTCCATATTTACCAGGTCAGAAACATCTAGATTCCCTAGTAAAAGTTGACTAGTTAAACCGTTCCGGGAATGTCAAATTCGTCCGCTTTGTTTCGGCCCCTAGAGCGATTTGTTTAAACTTGAACGAATTTCACTATTTTCTTTTGTTCAATAGTGAGTGAAAATTAACTTTATACTATCTAATAACATAACTTAAATGGCATATTGGATGGAATTAACACTTAATAGATTGCTTGCTTATTGCAACCACAAAGCACTTACCTATTTACCTTACATATCCAAACATATATCTAGATACTGATAGATAATCTTATAGTAACAAATTAAATATTATGGTCATGCTATTTACTCCAGGTGTTCAGAAACATCATTTTCCAAATAACTTCCTTTGAAGACATCCGATCCTACACCCTACCTAAGCGGTAAAATACTTGTGACTATGTATATGTATTTCCGTGTTATTAGATTAGAAACGACAAACGCCTATTTACGGCCCAGAGAATGTCTTTAGCCCTTTAAAATTTAATCACATCAGTGGGAGAGCACTCGCGAGGAGGTTGCAAATTGTGTTAAGGTTTTGTTTTACACAAAGCTTTTATCCGAGGCTGCCTTGAGTAGCGGGTTTGACACTATTTTCTTGGGAGGGAAATATTATGGCGTCAATTTGTATGATGGCTTGTTGAGTAACTTTTCAAAGTTGTCCCTTGAAACAGTTATTCATTGTAAAGGCATAATAATAGTCAGTAAATAAGTACACTGCAGTATACTGAAAATCATTATATTACGAAACTACCCTGGGAAAACCTAGTTTTTTTTATAGCAGCAAAGATTACTTAGAACTATTGAAAACACAAAATATCGATTTCTTTAGATTTTAATAAAAATGTAACAAAACAAATACAACAAGACAGTTACGTCTTGCTCGGAACTGCGAACTTTGATAACTATGTATGTATAATATAGGGTGTAACCACACTTCCTGGGTGCTAATTACTAGGCATCACTTCTGTTTTCCAACGATTGGTAGTGTTGTGCTGTGGCGTGGCATTGAAAACGAAATCAATTTGCGTACATTCCCAGTGTGACGGTGACTTTCTCTGGTCACGCTCCTCTGCCTCTGTACACTGAGTCGATGACTTCGGTTTCAGAGTCCACCGTGCTACTGCTTGATTTAATTACAGTAGTATAATAGATGTTACTTACACTGACTCAACTTACTGGGCTAACTAAATTGAGAGTTATAATTGGTTTTTAATACAGACAAAGTCAACATTAAAGCTTCTAGCTTCCATTCTTTTCCTCCGTTAAAGCACCCTTGGATGTGCGTCTAAGTCTCTCTATTAGATTACAAACGTTTTGTTTACAACCTTAACGATGAAAAACGTCCTTTTCGACCAATTAAATGAAGGTGCTCCAATATCCGTGTTTTTATAAAGGTATTATCTCAAAATTCGTGAAAGATACGGTGACTGTACACTCTTTATAAATTGATGCTCTTTGTGACTGCAGTAGTACAACGCACGAGCATTAGTCATCACCGCATACAAACACGGACAGTAGCATCGGAGTTCTTTGAACGTATTCGCTGTTCGCTCACACTTGGGGAGTGGACGTCAATGGTCGTACGGTATGCCACTGATCACTGAAGGTTAGTCATGAGCCGTTTGCTTTCTCTTGCTTGGTACGCGACATGGAGATGTCTGTGTTCCTGAAACTAAATTATCTAAAAGGCAGGTCATTTTAATGATTCAAGAACGTAAAAAACCATAGGGCCTAGACGAGTAGCAATCCATCAGCGAAAACGTTCAAAAATGTAAAGAAATTCCAATGCCGCATGACATTGTATTGTAACATAACCTTTTTATATAATAACTGTTACCATGTGTGAGCGAGCAGGAATGGGAACAACAATCATTAGAATATCTTTATAATCTAGGGTAACAAGTCTGCACCTACATTTGATAAATTGTTGACTGCGAGTATTTTGACTACGATCCGAATGCGTAAAACATACGCATTCCCGAATACCTTTATCCCTACAATTGTATACGAACGACCCAATTAACCCTTCATTTGCAAAACTGGCCTAATATTTCACATACGCTGTACCCATATAGCAGCAATCCACCACGTCATGTTAACTTAACTACCTGTTACCGCGAAACTTTGAACTAACATCTAACCCATTAGCTCGGAGTTAACTATTCATCACACAAGTGACCTCATCCCGAGGTGTCCCAGAGATAATTTAGGCAGCATTCCTCGGTAGCTTAGAGGTCAAAGTGCCGCGAAATTGACCCGGGACGGCCTCCGGGGAAAGCGTCGAGGTCACCGTACATTTTTGCCGCCCCTCCTGAATATTAAGGGTCGACGCATCACACGTTGAGGTGACAGTAAAACATTCCAGCACGCCTAGGGTAAACTTTATAATATCAAATTTGCAAGCGCCCGCACTTAAAAATTAACGCGCGCAAAGTGAATTTATTAGAGGATGCCTGTCCCTTTTAGGGGAAAATATAGGTACGTTCTCATGGAATGGATACGCAGGTACGCCTTCAAAAAAAGGAAGTAATAAATTCAAATTTGATAATATTTGGGTATGTTAACCTATTAAGGCTTCCAAACATGATTTCGTAAGTGTAGGCATGTTTGTATATTTGTATGTTTGTCCACGGATTTCTAAAAACCATAAGTCATAACGAGGTTATTTTCTAAGTTCAATTAGGTATACTTGAAATTAGGATACAGTGTAAGATTCATCAAAATCGGTCCAGTAGTTTTTGAGATATGGGTAACAACTAAAAATCATGAAATAAAAAATAATAATAAAACAATAAAACCGCCTGCAAATTATTACCATACTAAGAGTATGTACTATATTCCAAGCACTGATTTCTAATACCATCCTAGTAACATGCATTTAAACGTACAAAGCTTTACTGTACCTAATTGATTGATTGTTATCAGTCTTGCTACCTGCTTTTATTTATTCGTAACAATAGAAAGCTTTGAATAGCGGGACTATTATAAAAATATCCGGATATGCTATTCATTATGAATCGTGGATGGGTATACCCAGCAAAAAATACTTATTGTATCTTAGCTAGACCAAGTTTCCGGGATATTTTGGGATATAAAAGATATCTCATTAAAATTACATTAAGTTGGCACTACTACAGAATTGGTTCGGGATGCGGGCTTAACTTGAATGATGGCACGGAAAGAGGTTGAACCTAGGTTGTATTGTAAAGGGAAATAAGATGAAACGATGCGGCTCACTAACTCCAAGAAATAATTATTTCCAACAAATAGCTTGGTGCTCAGTCTCATTTGATTGTAAATGGGTTTAAATGCTATAAAGGTTAGTTTTGATTAAAAACTTATTGTTTTTACGACATGTATACGTGAATAACTACGTCAATTTCTCAGAGAATAGATAATTGCAAAATATTATAAATTAAGTATATATTATATCATATAAAAATATACATATTTTTATCAATTTTATTTATTTTCTGTAATTTAAAGTATGTTTATAGAATATAAAATATGTTGTTGCAGTAATATAAGTAGGTTTTATTGTTACCATAAATAAATACTAGTTAATTGTTGCTTATTCTTGTTGATTTTCTCTGTTTTTCTTTTCGCGCAATGGGTGCACCATTGCCATCTTTCTGCATGATCTAAAGGGTTGTCTGGCAGATAATGCTTTTAGCATTAAGACTACTATTATATAGCCGGAAATAAAAATCAGAGGTATTTATTGATTGGATGTATTGCACGTAGTAAGTGCATTTGCAGTTCGTTGCGATTAATTCACTTTATTCATAGATTAATTCTTGCGACAATTTCGCTCTTAAATTGAAAAAAAGGATCGGTTTAAATTGCAGGAGAATTGGCCCCCAAGTCTGGTGGGATGCTTCGTATGGGAAAAGGGAAAGGGTCAGCCATAGGCTCTTGTTTGATTGGGTGCGTTGTTTTTGCAGGCCGCTCGCCATTTTATTAGGCCAGTGATCTGGCTTTATGACTCATGTTTACTGTAATAAACCCGCTCATTCCCTTCGAAATGAGCTCCCGTATTGAAACTTATGTGTTGCCGATATGAGTCGGTGTTATATTGACGTACGTTTTATATGACCTGTTTAATTTTATGCCGCGGCAATCGTGATTCAATTACTAGACCGTTCGTAGCATGTTTATGTTAGATATTTTATACCGGTAATTTGCGTTTAACAACTTTAATTTTCTCTTTAACTTTTATTCAGCTGTTATCTATAACGATATAAAATGCAATTTCACAAACAGGCAAACTTACAATCAATTTTTTGCCAGCAGCTTTATTGTGGTCTTGCTGTGTGATTCATAATTTATAGAAGCAAATGGACATTTATTTTAATTGTGGCACTCGGATTGTGTGCCTTTTACATCCGACAAATCTTCACGAACGTTTTGATTTTTTAAACCAACAGTAATAAAAAAATAACTGTAAAACCTGAATTACAGTGCCACATTTCATTTCCGTACAAATGATAGCTATGATATAGTTTCAATGCAGTGCGGTGCAATAAAACGTCATATAACAATGAGACCTTTAATTACTATCACTGGAGGGGACGTGGAAACGTCGGAAAAAGTCCCTTTGTAAATTAATATGTATATGGTTCGGATATTAAAAACAACTTTTTAAAAGCGAAAATGTTTAAACTGAGGAAAACTTTATATGTAGAGAGAGAAATCTATTCCATAAATTAAATTACATAATTTAATTCATGGAATAGATTTCTCTCTCTACATTCTACCTACATAGGTAGAACGTAGTAAATAAAAAAAAAAGGTTTTCGGGGCCTTAACTAGGCTTTACTCTTTACGTGGGTTTGTGTTTTTAATCAATAAAACTTTTTTACCACAAAGTAAAATATTTGACAAAACGGCACAAATAGATATAATGTGAGTCTCTCTTTTCATTATAAAATCTAATAACTCACATTAAATTTTGCATGCCACCTGAGGCCTTTTACAAAAAAAATTTAATATGTGAAATATGTTATAGTTAAGGTACTAAAATTGCTTATCCGCATAACAACAATCGTATTGATAGGATTCGTTTTTTGTAGTAGGCTCTCTGAGCCTCTTTCTAGCTCAAAAGCGTGTCGTTACTAATATAGCAGCAAACAAGGTTTTTTTTAAATAAATATCATTCTAATTGTTTTTTTTTTTGTTGCAGGTAATTAATCAATCATTGCACTGTCATGCGCCATTGGTATGAAACTTTTTATACAGCACAAAAGATAGTATCGGATGTTATTTTGTACAAAAGGGTGAGTAAATTTTTCTTGTATTCAAAAGTCGATCGACAACCACCCCCTTGATTATTTTTTCGTCCTGTATATTTAAAGATCTAGGTGTACATTTACAAGGCTAATTGAGAATTGTTATGTACTCATTTATTATTTTAGTTAATTATGGATATGCTAATTAATTATTATATTTGAGTTTATTATTAAATTCTTAGGACAAGTATTTTTTTTTCCGTTTACATTGAAGTATGTGAACTTTTAAAATTCATTACTGAATTATTTTTCCCAGAAACTTATGGTGGCAACCACAAGAACAGGAAGGGTTATCAGTGGGGTTTTCTTACACCCAACTTATTTTCATATATAAATAATTATGCGTTTATTAAATGCATGTACCAATTTGGAATTGGTATCAGAAAAAACTTTAATTACAGTATAGCACAAAACGCAGATTAAAAATATTTACTATGTGTTTTTGGAATATAAATACTTTCGGTAGTACTCGAACCTACTAGGCAAAAGCATGCAAAAGCATGGTTGGTACAGTAAGAGAATTCCTTTAATAATTCCAATGTAAAGATTCTACTCCCCCTCTCTGTTGCTGAACAACTTCATTTGGCCGATGCTGTAATTCATGGGTCGTATCGCGCATTAAATCTCGAAATACCTTTTACTCGAGCCACGTTTCACGTAAAATATTCTACATTGTATTTAATGGCAGCGTTTCGGTTGCATTACTCAGATTCACTTTAGTTTGGAGCTTACGAATTTACTTAGTTTATAGTTAAAACTACTTCGTCTGAACGGATCTATATGATGTCGCTGCCAAAACTTATAATTCCGCCGTTTACATATGGCGTCGTCTGTTTATAAACGCTCGCTGTTTTGTAAAATGCCACATCCAACATTTCATCTACAATTGAAACGCACATAATGCCGAGAAAAAAATATGATTTAGTTCTTTTTATTTAGTTGGCACCACCGGTGTCGCTATTGAGCATAACAGAAAAATGGCGTCGAGATGTGAAAAAGTGATTGAAAAACAGTGGAAATACAACGTGTGTGATTGATGTTACGCCTGGTAATAGTAAATTGAAAGAATTATTTTGATAATGAAGAACAAAATTGTATGATACTCAAACGGGAACGATAGTAAAACAATCCATGGAATAATGACAAACATTTTGAGGTTATACGACTCAAAAGCTAAGCTGGAACCTGGGAACCGGAGAACATCTGCAGAGTACTATAAAGTATTGGTAATAAATATGTTGTAATGAATAAGTATAAGTGATGTAGAATACTTCATTCCAAAAAAAACCCTGACTGTATAACAGTTATTGTTATCGTGAATTTAAAAATATGTAAATGTTACATATATTTTTAATACAAAACTCTTTTTGAAGCCAAACAATTGTCAATTTCCTGTAATAATAGACTGCCACTAAAAGTAATTGTTACTCACTTACCCATTTGTTGAAAATTTAATTACCTATAGTAGATGAATATTCTACATTTTAATGATGGCAATATTTCTGCAATAATCAAACAATGCGTAAACCTATTTCAATAAGTTTCGCTTAATCGTTCCATTATTTGTAAAATGTTGGTATCGTTACCATATTCAATGAACTGCAACCGAAACGTGCGTGTAAATGGTCGATATAATTAAAGCGCTGTGTCCACGGCCTGGGTTGTATTTCTTCATAGCAAGGTTTGTATGTAAGTCAGTAATTTTTAATCCTTACTGCAGCGGTCATCATAGCATTCATCTGTAGCAAAAAACTAGAACACTTGCGTGCATTATCATACCTGGATATCAGTCAAGAAATCAATTTAAATTGGTTTTTCTATTCACAAATAGGAAACAAGTACATACATATATAAGGTTAAGTAACAGACTATAAAAGAAGTTTTATCAATTGTAAGAGACTGGTACCGAAAGTAGACTGGTAGAGATTGACGCATGGTGTGCATGTCTTTTTGAACAAAATATATCGACAATTGGTTACATACCTATATTTAGTTCGTTAAGTAAATATACCATGTCTTTTTCATTTTAACTCTCGTACTTATTATTATAATAAGTAATTTTAAATATAACTGGTAGAAAATGCCCCAAGACATTCAGTCCGCCAGTGTTTTGTTGATGTGTTATTAGTACTTACAGAGCAACAAAGTTTACATAAATAAATACTTTAATTAATAAATCATCTATATTTGTTTGCGTAACCTGAGCCCCCCGATTTAAAACCATTATTAAAATTATAATAACGTATCCAATGCAACTACTTTAGTTTGTTCTTTTTTTATATTTGTACCGGACTGACATATCAAGATAAAACTACGACATTTTAAAAATGAATAGAAAATCTAACCGAAACCCAAGCCGGATGGCTTATCGCCCTGCAGGCTCTTCTGTTTGATATTTAACTAACCAAATAGTTTTTGTTGCACTGTGTCACAGAATTCCAGTGTCCCAGATGATGGGGAGAACAGAGAATAGGGGGCATTAAAATGCACCGAGTGCAGTACGGGCCAACTTGTAATGGTCGTGCTGAAAGGCGAAATCCGGTTTTTTTATGTGCACTGATAAGTTGCTGAACTCGGCATAAAGGATGATTCACGCTACAACATGCCAGGGCAGGACCGTGCCGGAACCGGGAAAAAATCCCATGGACATTCCAACGCCGTGCCCGGTTCGGGCCTGGGCGGAGGACGGTCAGGTATGAATCACTTCATACAAAATGTTTACAATAATGTTTGACTGTGTCCCGGCCGGTGCCGGCACGGTGTAGCGTGAATCATCCTTTATGCTGAGTAGTATACACAATGCTGAGAGGGTTGCCTTTTTGACTCGAATAGTCGACTTTTTGCATAAATATTTGTTTTTTTCTTCGGTCGAATAAAAGTAATTTCTTTCTTTTGTTTCAATTCGTGGTTTCGTTGTAAAAATGACATCCAATTTCAACTCAATAGTGAGTTTGATTTGTCATCAAAAAGGTCAATTCTTAAAACTGTCTGCGGTAGATTTCCGTTGTGGTATGGTAGGCTTAAATTAAAGCAGAAGCTCAAAAATAAAACGTGGCACATGTTTTAGGACTAACTCATCTAAAATGCATTCGAAGGGGCTTAGCGTCGGTGCAGTGGCAACAGTTTATGGCAGCCCCGGGCTAAGGCATGGCCCGGTGGAGAGTTATGCGCTACGGAGTTAATGTGAACTAGAAAAATCTTTGCGCATATTTTTCTGAATTCGGTGTGTTGGATGGGGCACAAAAAGGAAAATCGAAGGTTTTTTTGGTGGTTATTTTTTTTATTAAAATAAACAATAATTAGTTTTAGTTACCTTCTTTGTAAAGTCTGACAAAATATTTACTCAAACCTTCGTCTAAATGTAACAAATAATTAGTAAAAACCGAATCGAAATTGTTCCAGCCAAACGCGAGATAAGCGCGAACAAACATAGATTACATACAAACATATTCTTTTTTCGAAGTCGGAAAAAAGGAGTACAATTCATTATATTCTGTACCGTTACCATGAGTTTACGACGTTTTTACTCACTAGCGACGACGAAAATTGCACAGCGCCTCTAGCGGTGACTGACAGGACAAAATTTTCCATATCGAAAGTTACGTCTTCGCTAGCGAGTAAAACCGTCGCTATCGAGTCAACTTATGGTATCGGTACTGGTGTGTTATGTCGATGTGAGTAGCTGACGCATAAAGTCTCGCAGATTATCATTGGTGAGATAGAGTCAGTTGCTGTTATCAGTGGGACCTCTTAAATTATGTGAATTATGAAAACTTCGTCAAATATTCACTACGGGTGGTCTAGGTATACTCGTATCTTTTGTTTACATCATTTGTGCAATAGCCGTGATTTTAGCACCTACTTTAACCAGTATCTATCTAGTCAAGATTTCAATAGTAAAATTAAACTAGCATCGTATTACACAGGGTGAAAGTATGGGTTTTTATCATCCTTGCTAAACAGGTGCTCAAAGCGAGTAGGATTCCGCACTTGATAGCGTATGCAAAACATTCTTCAGACACGTTAGTACTGCATTCTAGCGCGAAGCGCAGCTGATGCTCTAAGATGCGAAAATTATGCACACCCTACCATATAGGGTTGTCATTAGCGGTCTCTAATAGACTAAGCAAAATTCAAAAATGAAAAGTAATTTCGTATGAAGTAATGGACAAGTAACGTTACTGGTTACGTATTAGGACATTGTAGTTTTGTGGAACAGCCTCTAATAGTAGTAACAGGCACATAGTAACAATATAATGTATGTGATTCTAATAGTAAACAATTGTGGACAAATTTCAAAAATTTAAAGGCTGATAAGATGATAATATTAGGTATTATCTAAGTAATTATTCTAGTTTTACGTTAAGAAACAACCCTACGGCCCGACGCTGCCAGGGTTGTCAGTTTGCCAAATCTCTTTGAATATTACCGGACATTTCTGCGGTCAAAGGAGGCGAGTAATCGTGTGAAGCTATACCATAACTTCATAACGTTCATAACCAAACCAATTCGAGTTATGGCCCAGTTATATTGGGTCCAGACAGACATGCCACTGAGCTACGTCTTCAGAAACAGGGGACCGAAATATGATGGTATCCTATTATAACTCTGAAGTTATAATTTGACTAAGACGTAGTCTACGTTGCTTTAACTGTGTATACGTTATTTGTATCGTCATTTGACGTTTTAAAAATAGTATTTTGTGCAACGAATCCTTATTTATCGAATAATAGTCACGTATAAGAAACATTTGTTAGGTTCAAAAGTTTAATATTACTTGCCCGGCTAGACAGCTGGAGCAAGCAGAACTTGGAATATCAATTTTAAATATTTGATCTTAAAAGAAATTTGATTTGGATCTATGTCATTTAGATGAGTTATTCTGAAAGCTTGATTACTGTATAATTAAAAAAAGTTAAGAGCGCCTTAATAATTCGTAATTTAAGCACAATTTCTTCGTAGATAGTAATGGTAAAATTGTGTGTAGAAGAAAAAATGTCTTAACGTTGGTTAAGATATTTTTTCTTCTATTGAGTAATCAAAATAACTATTCTAACATTTGGTTAAGGTAGTATTTCTTCAAATCACACACAATCGTAAATATTCAACCGTTGGTAAAGAAACTTTACCATTCCTATCGATGGAGAAATATGGCTTTAGTAGGTAAACATCCGATGCACGCCGAAGTTTCTTTCAATTTCAATGGGCTTATAGTAGAAATTTCGATCTAATATGACGTGTACTTATGTTCTTGCACGTTGCGTCGTTGAATTATTTATCTGCCTCCAAAGGAAGGATCATTGAATTTATAACCAGCCTGTATATCACATTTCGCCGGGACCTTTGTATTGAAGTTACAGTTTCGGCCGCGCTACCTGCAGGCTAAGCTATTTCGAAACAAATTTCACGTGTATTTTCTTAGCTCTTCTCGTCATTTCTCGAGTGGTGTCGTTGAGCTAGCTTTTAAACGGTTTTTACGTGCAACGGAAATTACATAGCACGTAATAGGTACCCTTTTATCGCAGATGAAGAATGTGAGTCTGGAAATGGAACGACAATGCAGTGGGTAGAACTCAACTAGTCGTATTGATGGTTCGTTAAAACGTTTTATTTATAAGGTTGACTGCAGTTAATGACCACTCGACATATATTTAAAAAAAAACGGCTAAGTGCGAGTCGGATTCGCGCACTGAGGGTTCCGTGCCAACTTTAATCCACTTACTTCCACTTAGCTAAATCACCACAATATTTTGTTGACAGCAAATATAACTTTGTTTTTCATAGTGTTTGTATGAAAAACAAGTTATGTTTGTTGAAAATATGCTATATCTCAAAAACTAATAGTTCGATCCCGTCCAATCCAATTTTCGTTGAAAGTATTTATTAAGATCTACATTCCATATTTTTTTTCAAAATTTGCGCTCGTTCAGTTTAGAAGTTAGAGGGGGCGGGGGCGCCCATATTACCACTTTGGAAGCGTCTATCTAACTAATATCTAATGGTTTTAAGAACATCCATGTCATAAAAGATCTATCTATAGTAAACCCACATGCATAGGTTTGACAAAAAAAATCGTTTCAGTTTCATTATTAAATATCATTATTTTTTATTTTTTGTATAAGAATTGTAAAGCGGTTAACAGGATACATCTTCGTACCTTTCAACAGTGTGACAGTACAGAATAAAGTGGCTGTGACATACAGACGGACAGACAGACAGACAGACTTGGCGAAACTATAAGGGTTCCGTTTTTTCCCATTCGGCTACGGAACCCTAAAAATGTTGCCTTAATAATTCTTCGCGGTATCGTCGAAAAGCTTGTACAATTTTGTCTACTAGTTACACCGTCAGCTGCCCCGATTGCATAGTGACTTCGTTGTGACAATAACACAGCTAACAATGAGGAGGCAAATGCGCAGGATCTTTAAAAGGGATTAACCCGTGTCACAAACCAATATGTCGCCTGACGTTTGGGTCTACCGAACGCATGGGGCTACCACCTGGCAGGGTATTCAATTATCGAACATTCTTTGACCCAATTTTTTTAGGACCCGTGGGCTTGTTTATTGTATACTATAGATAGAGGTTTAAAAATATCAACTACCAAGACTTAAGAGGCAATAGTTAGTGCAAAAAATCTCGACCCCGTGTTGGTACCTGGTACCTTGGTACCATTCATTTGGTAAATATTTGTATAGAGTCAGCGGATATTATAGGTTCAATGACAGATAATGCTATAAGGCGTTAAGTCCACCTTATGTACAAATTTTGGGCGTGGAATAAAGTATAAATGAATAAATAGCTAGATAGACATTTAGCTGTATACTAACGGCCCTTTGCACACTGCGACTTTTAGCATCGATGCAGTCGCGATGCAGTATCGATGCAGTCGTAAATATACAGTACATAATTTATTTTATTTATTTATACTTTATTGTACAACCAAAAATTTGTACAAAAGGTGGACTTTACGCCATATGGCATTCTCTACCAGTCATACCTTTGTGCTAAGAGGACATGACACAAAACAAAAACATTATAAAACAAAAAACAAAATGAATACAATTTATAATAAATACAATATGGTCTAATAAATTATTACATATACGAGTATGTGTATATAACACAAACGATAAAATGAATACATATTCTTGTACATACTATAATAATTACATATTATGACGATGTAGTAGAAGTTTATGGATAACGATTATAATTTGTTAATGTTTAGCTTCTGCATCGCGACTGCATCGATACTAACACGCATTAATCGCGACTATATCGGTGCTTAAAGTAGCGTAAGTGTGTAAGGGTTGACATTGCTACTGCATCTATGCTGCATCGCAACTGCATCGTTGCTAAAAGTTGCAGGGTCCAAACTGCAAAGGGTCAAAGATACTCGCTTTCCATACATGCCACTTTCATCAATTTCATACCAAAACAAAAACAAAACATATCTTGCTCGTTTAGAGCCAAGCTCGTTTGATAAAGTTGTTATGAGAGGCAGAAAATATTTAAAAGCAGATACTTATCCTGGGGGCGGACGGTGATGGCGACACAAAAGAGCACTTATTCTGCTGTTGATAAATGGCTCGTGTCCACGGTCCTAATAAATCTCCGGACTTCTTAACGATAACAAAACCCAATATTGATTGCGCTCAGACACACTATCGGATGAAATTGAGAATAAGACCCTGGTGCTGTTCAATTGTTTTCTAAAAATCGTATGGTATAAACACGATCTATATCTATATATATAAAAGAAAGCGTGTTAGTTATATCTATATATATAAAAGAAAGCGTGTTAGTTATACTAGTTATAACTCAAGAACGGCTGAACCGATTTGGCTGTAAATTTGTGGGTAGGTAGCTTAGACCCAGGGGAAGGATATAGAATCCTTTTTATCCCGTTCGACGGTCGGGGCTAGGACGGGACGGGGCTGGGGCAAAACGATTTCCGATGAACGGGGTTCCGTAGCCAAATGGCAAAAAACGGAACCCTTATAGTTTCGTCAAGTCTGTCCTAAACCTACCCATAAACTGTTAATTGTTTTTTTAATCAATTAGTTGTATTCACATAAACTTCAGAAACAAGATTAGTATCCATGCATTATTTCCTGATGACTCTTTTCTAATAAAAGCAAAGTGATTGCTCTGTGTACCTTAAATGTTTTGCAAGAAGTCTTTGTGTCCACAAAATTTTATACCTATCGCAACAAATTTTCAAAAGGTACTAAATAAAACCAACCAACCAAATGTCGAAATCGACCTCAAACCGACAAAGTTGGACTCATAATCCAAAACTATTTCAATTACAGCCCCATCCAGTTCGGGCACTGTGGTTACTGGTTATACGTAGGCAGACATTGTTGTCAATCTATAAATTCCTAAAAGGTTCTGTGTAAAAGGGTTGGCCACGCATGAATGGCTTCGGCTAGACGGCCCAATTTGCCGCGACCTTTAACTATCTGTGGGCCCGATTCGTCCGGTTACTCGTGGGAGCTTAAAAGTTAATCTTAATAGATTTCGCAATTCTCTAATCTACTGTGGGGACACGCATATAAAAATGGGAAAGGCAGGTACAAATTTATTAACTCTTGGTGTCACAGTTAGCGCTTTACTAGACTTTTGGTTTAGCGTTTACAAACATTATGTATGTGGATGGATGGATATAGCCAAGTTATAACTCAGTTTTGTTTATAAATTTGATGATATGAATTATGATTTATGAAAGCTATGGATCGATTTTTGAAAGCTTTTATATTATATATGGCCTTTTAGGTTTTGTTTTGACAGAAGTAAATACTAATACTAAAATAAATGTACGGTTTCGACACTTTACACACTGCGACTTTTAGCAGCGATGCAGTCGTGATGCCAACGCGCGTTAGAATCGATGCAGTCGCGAACTGTCAACATTTACACACTGCGCTACTTTTAGCATCGATACAGTCGCGATACAGAAGCTGGAAATTGTTAAATTATGCAGTGAAATTTGGCGACTGCATCGAAAATGCTTAATTAAATCTGTTCATTGCGTGAATTGCGATGCTGAAGCGCGTTTTCAAAACGCGCGATTGCATCGATGCTAAAAGTCGCAGTGTGTAAGGGATCTTAGAGTCACCCTATATTCGTATCGTAATTCGATGATGAACTTTGTGACTGGTATTTATGTTCGTGATAGCTGTTGGCTGCGGAAATCGGAAAACTTTAGGATCGCTCCAGAGTTTGATTGTCAGTTTAGTCAGCATTCCACTGTACATATAGGAAGAGTTGTATGCTTTATACGTATTCATCTTTACGTTGTCTACTTCAGGCACTGTTACATTTGTTTGGTGCTGGAATAGGGAAAAATAAATAGGTATAAATTATCACTGCATTCTACTTGACAAAGAGATTTTAAATTCATGAATGGCGTATAATTCTTACATTGTTTTGTTTCTTCAATACAAAAGCCTAGCTACGAAATAGTTCCCTGTAAAACCACCAGGTGGCGCTCGAAAAACGCTGAGACAATATTGATTATTTCGTGTATTTATTGATTGAGAAGAATTTTTGAATGAAGCTTAATAAATTACAAATTATTTTTTATTTATCAATGATACGCTACGTATGATATGCAACGTATGTAGCTACGTACGTTAAAAGGATATTTGATGCAGCAGAAAATCAGAAAATTGAAATTGTCTACGAGAATTGTGCAAAATTTTGATCGGACTGCGGTCGCAGAGTGCGTTTCAGTAAATTGTTACATGTTATGATGTTAAGACTTTTACAGATTGCGATTTTTAGCAGCGATGCAGTCGCGATTATAACACACGTTAGCATCGATGCAGTCATAAAATGTCAACCTTTACACACAGCGCTACTTTTAGCATCGATACGGTGGCGATACAGAAGCTGGTATTTGTCAAATTATGTACTGAATTTTGGCGACTGCATCGATGTCTGTCTGTCTGTATGAAACTAAAACCGAAAAAATAATAATTGTCAAACCTATGCGTGCTATATGTTGTCTATGGATAGGTCGTACTCATTTCATCGTACTTACCAAGTTACTATTGATAATAGCAATTCATTACAGCTCACTGTGTTCATAATGTTCACAACTCCTGATATAAACTAAAGTTTTCACTAAAGTAACAAGGTAGCTATGAGATAAAACTTGCGCCCCATATGCCTTGGAACACTCTGAAAGACTTGTTACTTGTTAGTTACTTAGTAAACTTGCCGCTGAGTGTAACATCTCATTATACTTACTGCTGGTTGGGATACGACAGTTTTATGTACCAACTTCGGCTAAAAGAGTCGATACGTCTCAAAGAGCCTGTAAGTTTTTATATTGCAAGCATATGAGCCGAATTCAATATTATAAGTTTAAGACTAAATAAAATAAGTATAAACCGACTTCAAAACCAAAATGCACTAAAAAGTCTTAAATAAACTCTTGACCCTTGAAAGCAAAGAAAGCCATTTTAGGCAAACAATTTCTTTTTGGAGTGGGTGCTATAATAGTTGATGCTTGATGGTCAAGCTGATCTGTATTTAAGACTTTTAAGTGCATTTTGGTTTTGAAGTGGTTTTTTTTAAGTTAATTTTATTTCTTCATTTTTAGTGATTACACAACATCAGCTCAACTTCACAAGATGTTGACTATCAGACGAAACAACACGTCAACATTAAGATTCTTATTAAAAAAACATTACACGTGCTCTTAAAATTTCAGGATTTTCCCTCGATTACACCAAGATCCCGAATTGGCAACAATGGGACCAACTAGAAAATATACCCTCTAGGTAGGCAAAAATTTTTTTTCGAATCGGTCGACAAATGACTGAGGTATGAGGTAACACACCTATATACAAAAAAAAACATACAGTAAAATGTTTTGTTCCTTTTTTATATTTTTTAGATTTTTATAGTATGATTGTGGCCATATTTAGCCACTAATCAACATGATGGCGATACGACCGAAGATGAATCATGCTGAACTGTTGATTTATTTATTTATATATTCTTTATTGCACAAACAAAATGAAGTACAAATGGCGGACTTAATGCTTTAAAGCATTCTCTACCAGTCAAACATTGGGTGAGACAGAAACAGTTGAGGCTTGAAACTGTTTGTAAACGTCGGTTAATTTAAATGCATATGCTGCCTAAAATCTGCTTCAAACACTCGTAACTTTAACCTATATACCGCTGAAAGACGGCAGTTACAGACAATGAACATAAATAGATACTTACTACCTGTTCGCGTGAATCGTTACGGGAAATGAATTTCATTACATTACGGGTTGACATCTACGAGTATGAGCGGCGGATCGTGCGGTTATGCTACTACAGTACTATTATATCTTCTGTGCTACTCCAGCCCGCTTTGTATATTGCCGCTGTTAGCCGTTATTGTGGGTATCCGTAATAATAAATTCGAATGAAAGTAAAACACTACTGTTGTTCCGCGAGCTTCCATTTCGCGGAATAATATCTTGCGGCCTTTGAGGGACGGGAGAGTCTCTCGCTATAACTGTCTTTTGTTTTTTTTAAGACTAAAATAAAGAAACCATTAAAATACATCTTTTTAGTATCTCATAGTAATTGTAAATCTCGCCGTAAAATAAATGAGATGGGTATCAATTGGCAATAACCTGGCATATTTTTAGGTATATTAGAAATATGCCGAAAAATTAATAACAAGTATGTGCACGCCTTGAAAACCTCAGCTCCAAAACTTCCTGAATTACGAGTTCAAGACGATAAGACAAACCATACCAACCCACACACACACACCACAAAACTCATGTGTAACGATGCCTCAAGCGCGATATCTCGAAACTTGTTAGGATATTGTGTGACACTATGATGAGTTTACGAGGAAGTGGGGCTCTGCATTCTGTGATGCCTGTCCCAGATCGACAATATCAAGTGACAACGAACAAAGAGGTATTTAATCGGACGCGTCGCCTGCGCCGCGAACTGATTCTTTTCAGGGTTACCAACTTATAGATCGGTATAGTTTCCCATTGATGATTACTTAAAACATGTCGTAAAGATCGGTACTAAATCATTTATGGCACACCACATACAATATTCATAAAAAGCTGCTGTATAATGTATATGTATATAAGCCTGTAGGTAAGAAACCTTTTTCCAATCTATGAAAGCTAGCGGTATTACCCAAATATTTTGAGATATGCGTGGATGACGTTTCCTTTCATGTACAATCGCCAGCACATCAAGTTACTCATTTTTTGTTGAAAATGATCCCTTATTACAACTGCATAAGATACCGCAGCGCTTACCTTGACGTAGGTACTGTTGTCTGTACATAGTAAGTAACCTACCTACTCTCGATACAGTGATTGATCTCAACAATAGAAACTGCCAGTTGACAACCCTCGTTTCGATTCGCACAAAGATATCGCTTCTTTGAAATCGAGAATAGAATAAGAAAGGTTCCCTTTGTGATTATTTAATTTTGTTTAAAAACAGATCCGCATGGTGCACGCCAATATCGGTATCTGAATGCTGTTTGAATTTTAAAATCAACTAGGAATTTAATTTCTTCTCAATTTATGGCGAAACGAAAGATGGAGTCTTATTAAATATTTTGTCAAAAATGATTGTGAAGCTTTGAAATGGAATGCCTTTCTTAAATACTTGTCTGGAATACTACAGCTACATCAAATTGAGTATTTCATTTTAGAAAATTGTCGTCAGTCGCATTGCAAAACGAAATATGAGGCTTGTCAATAATAGTTAGGGAGGCGAGGTAGCTAAATGGCGTAATTCAACGGCGCCGTCGAGACCTATCAAAATCGAAAGATAAAATAATTTCGAAAAGAAAAGCTCGTATGGTAAAAACCATTTTAGCGGTGGGTTTGGCGTGTACGGTTTTTCAAAAATGTAAAAAAAAAAACAGTTACTTGGGCATTCTCGAGCGCGTCAGATATTCATACTACGTATGCCCCAAGTGCCTCTGATAACAACGGTATACTAATCTGCCGGTTTGCGTGGTGGGGGTAGGCATATAAAGTAGTCAAAAATGCAAAAAAAATAAAATTACTCGAGCGCGTCAGATTTTTGGAAGGGGTGTTAAGTAGGCCCCAAGGAAGCTCCCTTAAAAAAAACTGACGATTTTGGCGTGACCATAAGTTACGATGAATTTTTGAAAATGCAAAAAAAAAATAGTTTTTTTGAAATACTCGAGCGCGTCAGATTTTCATAGGGGAGGTTCATCTCGGTATCCTGAAAGCATATTTTCTTAATCTGACAAAAATGTTGGTGGGTTCTCTTAATCTGACCGGAAAGGTTTTTTGGTTTCTTGTTTTTTCCTTTCTTCTTTCTTTTTAATAATTCTTCACTTCGTTTTGCTGACGGTACGTCCAAAAAACAATTTGAGGATCAACAGGCTATTGAATAATATACATACATGAAACTGTACATGTTAATAATACTTTTGTATACAGATACGCGTAACCTTTTCCAAGTCCACGAAAATTGTCGAGAAGCTTTAGAAAAAAAAATTGAGATTAACGTAACATAATTTAATCATCGTTATTTCATATCATTGTTTTTTAACACCCTCAGTTTTCAAGATATACTCAAAAAACCGGGAGTTTGAGTTTTTATGAAGCTTCAAGTCAAAAAGTTTTAACTTTGGACAAAAATGTAAAGAGACCTTTTTTGTTTATTTAAACTTTTTTTTTGTAAAATGTATCGTTCGCGACTTATATGCCGCAACGCGTTTTTCGGAAGACGAAATGGCTCCTCCACACTCCTGGTCATGCGGAAACCGGCAGATTTTGTATTTTTAGTACGTTTTAGATTATATTCTTCAAAATAAAAATAAAAAAAATCGCGCTCGAGAATGCCGGATTAACGTTTTTTTTTTACAAGTTCGCGACCCTATAACTCGGCGGCGTCGAGGACTTACCGTCAGATTAGTTAAATTTAGTCTTAAAACACTAAAATCAACCCCAATATCTTAATCTGACGCGCTCGAGTATTACCGACTATCGATTTTTTTTTACTAATCTGATCGTCTATCCTAGGCGCGCGTCACTACATATAGAGCTAAATACTTTACAAGGTTGTTCTATTAGGTCCAAGGTATCTCTCATATCTTAAACTGCCACGCTCGAGTATTACCGAAAATTCCCCTATTCGCCTCCCTAACTATAAACACCTGCAGTGAGATGTGGCCAAATGTCAACATCCAAATAAACAGGGTATCTAATAATCAATTCTAAATAGTTTCAATTTATTAAAATGAAAAATTAATTTATTGATATATTCTAACAAAATAACTTGACATTGTCATTTACTACAACACGATAGCGAATTTGATATACATTGGTTAGGGAAAATAACTTTGGCTTACTATATATCTCTATGTTAAAGCATTTTAGAGCACTATGACTGGGTCAAGGTAACTAACTACGTATACTCTGTAGAATCATTGATCGAAATTTTTGCTCCTATAACAGGCCATACGCCGTATATTGCAAGCCAATCCGAAGGCTATGGCAGACGTCTTAAATTTCTTACACCTGTCTCCGTTTTCTAACCCAAATAAAATATTCAGGTCATGCAAAAATCATATGTAGAATGTGTCTCGTCCAATAAATAGTTTTTGCGTCCACAGTTACGAGTGAATTGGATCCTTGAACACCAGCGGTCGCTCAGCAAGTCCGGAATACTGATAAAAACTTCGCGAAATTTTCATATCGAACTTTGGGTGCCTACTCAATAAGTCATTGTAGTGTAAGGATTCTTATAACTGAGTACAGAGTGTTTTCTTTATTAAAACCTTCATGCACAAAATAAAATATTGTATATAACGACGCGTTTAGCCCAGCGGGGTTTTCGGAAAGAGTGACGTCACCATCGGCGACGTCACTATTTCCTTCACTATGCTCACTCATTACAAATGATAAAAGTCAACAATATTGGAACACTTGATTTATTTTTCACAATATTAAAATCACACAAGCACTAACTAAAATAACAATGGTAGGTACTCACAGGATTCCTAGATTACTGCGGATAGTATGCACTGTCTCACCTCTTCCAAGGTTCGACCAATCATGCCTCGCCGCGCCACAGAAATCACTTTTTATAAACCTCATGAACACAAATCAAAATGGCGTTACACGGAAATACTGCGTAGTCAAAACATTACATTTTAGTTAAACGATTTAGGCTATACGGATTTTCACAGTTATCAAAACAATTTCAAAATTCATTACTTATTTTTGGAAGCTAAGTTTACCTCTTACAATATTTTTTAATCATTTTTATTCAGAACATCCGCCGACGCACAATAACAATTATGGCGGCAAATGTTCCGAAAGGAAGGCGAGATCAATATAGTTCATACATTCTTAAAACTCATCTATCATTACTATAAGTTATGTGAAACTGTTTATAAATCGAAGCAATAATTAAGAACTTGTTAAATTAACCCTAATAGCATCTTAGTAAAAATTATAAAACAAGGTTTCCTTATCTAATATGGTCTTGCGTCGACATATATATGGCAGACTAAAAGCCTGAATAATTCTCTACCATTCAACGATAGGTCAGCAGGGTGATTCAGAACCATTCGATAAACTATTCAGCTTGGGTTTCGTCTAGATTTTTTATATTTTCTTTCTATTCATTTATAAATTTTGTCGTAATGTCGATAAATTGGTTCGATAACAAATATAGTACACAATTAAAAAATAATAGTTGCATCGAATAAATTCACGTTATTATAATTTTATAAAAAGGAAATTATCGAATCGTAAATAACCGAATCTGCAACCGAACGGTTCTGAATCGGGTGATCAGAGAAAATAAGCTTAAGAAAGCCAAGAAAAGAAAGAGTACAGCGATAAAGCTTACTACATACTTATTACTTAAAAAAACAATAGTATAAAAAAATAAATGAAAACACTCATATATCTTTAAATATACATAATTTTGTATACATAGACGAATATAATTTCATTGATACGGGTCAGACTGGTGAGACATTTATGTGAAGTGTTCGCAAATCCGTCTTAAGAGTAATTTTTGGAGGCGGATGTTTTGATGGTCACTTTAGTTATTTGAGTTTTAAAAAAATGCAGATCCATGTTCTACGAGCACTAAAATCAAAATTAAAAATCAAAAAAGTCTTTAACACAGAGTAGAGACTCTGTAGCGAACTCGCGACTCGTCCTCCACCCGGCGCTAGTATTACATTTCCACTATTCAAGTGATTCCCTTTGTACCGCCTCCGTCCGCTTTTGTATGGATTGTGTAAACAAATAGTTCCTCCCGCAACATTTTCCTGCTTTCTTAAGTCGACGATTCTAAGGTTTCGTCTTTTTGTTACGAAAATATTCAATTTGTACCGACCAACACTTCAAGTGTACAGCTCGTATTGATTGCTGGATTCTCTTTGTGCTTTGTATTAACCAATAGCTGGTTCTTGCAAGTTTGCTTATCTTTTGTTATGAAATAGTTTGGAGAAAAATGCGGTTTGTTTGTGGTGGTTCAGATAACTTTTCTAGTATAGCATTTCAGCTGTAGAGTTCACTCTAAATTTGCTAGATGTATTAGCTTCTATAAAATATGTGTTTTTATAGTTCATCACATGGTTTGTTTGGCATCACCAGTTACTCCGAAACCGGTATAGCTTGGTAACGCTCTCAATCAAAATATACCGCATGAATGTTGCGTTTACGCCATGTCACCTGCGGTTGCCAGTGGTCAACGGTGTTGCCAACACTAGACAGACTGTTAGTGACAGACATCATTAATAAATAACTTATTGATTGCCCTGGTTCACGAGTTTGGTTACAACAGTAAAGCAAAATGAGCGTGTTAAAACATGTTTGTTAGATAGTAGACAAAAAATTAATAACGTAGAAATTCTTTGTGGTGTGCATTTAATAAAAAAGATCGTAACAAAACTAGAATTGATTGCTGGAGACAGTGTCACAATGTAAATCTCAAATCTTGTTTCATGTCTAGACTTTTCTTTCACGTCTGAATAAGCCTAAGCATCAATTCAGAAAATAGATTAAGGTTTTCGTAAGTCGAAAAAAGTTGTTCTTGCCATCTGTATATTATTCTGAATAGATGTGATTTAAATTTAATTTATTCATGAGCTTTGAGATTGATTTTATATCATTGATTTTCGTAATCGTGTTCGTTAAAAAGTAATTAATAAGTATTTTTCGAACATGCTGAGTACTAGCCCAAATTGAATGTCATTAATATTGATCCATAGATTTTGCAGGCATAAGGTTACAGCACTTCTATATTAAGGGAACAACACCGTATCAACTCGAGGCGTTCAGTATTTTGTGTATGATATTGCATACCTTCTTCAAGAGCTCGTTACATCTATCAACTTCGTAGCGTCACCACCTCGGATCGAGATGAACTACTTTTCTCAACCAGCGGCGCATGCGTTGCAATCGTAAAGCGTTTACGGCGATTCGCCCGTTGGTTTTCAAGTCAACTATCCGTCCACCTTGTCAAACAAACTGTCATTCAAAAGAAGAACTGTCATAAGTTGTGATACGTGGCGAGGCGTTTGCTGTTCGGAGCTTCGGAGTCGAGACCATGCCCAGGCGTTGCTGATCCCTTTACGTAACGTTCTTCCTTATGGTTTACGCCTGCTTGGTGCTGTTGTCGTCAGGGTGGGTAGAGATAGATGCTGTATCTACTACCAAGTGCAGACTGGGCACTGGGTAGCTTCTTTTTCGTTGTGTAAAACAATTGAAAAGCGACAAGGAGTTTTTGCTTTTATCTGTAATCCGAGTACTCCGCACGGGCATGCCCATTCACTAAGTCGTTTTAAAATAATTACAGAAAGCGCTTAAAGCGATATTTTCAATGTAAGCGCCGGCGTAAAGCAGTAAAAGTAACGAATAGTGGCTGACTGAACTGCACTAATGGAACGCGTCTGGGCTCGTTTAAGCGCTGTTTTTCAGCGAAACAGTTTAGGCTTACCGAGAGCTGGAAATAGCAGGTGCCGGTTCGGGTCATTAACTATGAGCGTCTGTCGTGTGTTTGTGTTGTACAGTGCTGTTATTTATTGAAACAGATTGGCGGCTGAATGGCCTATAGGTACTAACGACATTAACGTTTGGCCACTTTATGATTGTCTCCTGGCACGAATAGAGAGAAGCACGAGAAGAATTAAATGCTATATTCATAATCAATAAGCATATTTCTTATTGTAGCGGAGCTTATGGTAACAATTATAATCAACGATAGATTTTATGTTACAAAATTAACATAACTAATAAGCTTCTTATTAAGCCTTTGTAGTTGCCCCTTGAAAATTACGAAAATTGTACAGCTTTGTGAGACGGGTGCCAGTAAGGATGTTATTAGACAGAGATTAAAAAAAGAACACTTCGTAAAAACTGGCCAAGCAATTTCGTTCTATGAAGCTCAAAGTCTGTTCATAAAAGCTTAATGTGGAAGGCTGTAGAATATTAGATTGTTCATTTTCGTTGACCTGTAGAGTGTTTAGTGGAAAAAGACTAAAATAAAAACGGTTGTAGCGCCCGCTTAATGTTTTGTAACTATTATTACGAAGCACTTTCTCGTCTGCCCCTACAATGCTGTTTAAGATAATTAAAATTGCTGGATATTAGATGTCCTAAGGTAAAGACTGAGTAATGCCTGAAATGAAAGTGGGATTATTGTCTCTCTTTAAGAATCGTGTAGTAGTGAAACCGACATGTTGGTACATAATATCCGACTTTCAATGAAAATATCATACCTCATATCTCAGTCGTTAGTCGACCGATTCGAAATTTTTTTTCGCCTACTCAGAGGGTGTACCTTCTAATTGGTCCCATTGTTGCCGATTTGGGATCTGAAGATGGGATCTTGGTGTAATCGAGGGAAACCCTCAAATTTTAAAGGCACATATAGTGTTGTTTTACTAAAATCTTAATGTTGACGTATTGTTACGTCTGATAGTCCACATCTTGTGGGGCTGAGCTGATGGTGGAACTCCTTAACGCTTAGGAGTTCAGTAATTATAATGACAGAACATATGATAGGTAGTTTGTAGCTTCTTAAAGAACAGAGTCATAAGGTGCAACTTCCCCCCCCCCCCCCCCCTCTCTTGTAAACTCTAAAAATAGAGAAATAAAATTAACTTCTTAAATAAACCCTTGAAAATTGAAACGAAAGGAATCCATTTTAGGGAAACAATTTCTTTTTGGAGTCGGTGCCATCACTTTGAAAATTCAGCCTCACCTGTCGCAGCACCGACTCCAAAAAGAAATTGTTTCCCTAAAATGGATTCCTTTCCTTTCAATGTTCAAGGGTTTATTTAAGACTTTTTAGTGCTTTTTGGTTTTGAAGTCGGTTTTTAATTTTTTTATCTTTAAAATATTTGACAAACTCATTTCATCTTAAATTAGTAAAGGCCTTGTATTTCTTATGAGTATTTTATATTTCTCACATTTGTATTTCTTGTCTATCTATACTTAATACAGCCGATAAGTTTGTTTATTTGTTTGAACGCGCTAATCTCAGGAACTACTAGACCGATTTAAAAAGTTTATTTAAGTGGGAAGCGGTGGACCGCTAGTATTCTTTAATTTGAAAATCTTTTTGCGCGTTTTGAAATGCTCCCTCCCCTACTGTCGCAACGTAATTTGTCAACTATTGGACCCGATTTGAAAACAAATTTCTAATTTATTCAGTAGTTCCTGATATGAGCGCGTTCAAAAAAAACAAATGGTTCAGTTTTATAATATGAGTATTGTGAGAACGTAGCGTCGCTGCGATCTTGGAGTATATTAATTATAAATGTGAATTTATGTGCTATGATCTATACTAATATTATAAAGCTGAAGAGTTTGTTTGTTTGTTTGTTTGTTTGAACGCGCTAATCTCAGAAACTACTGGCCCGATTTGAAAAATTATTTTTATGTTAGATAGTCCATTAATCGAGGAAGGCTTTAAGCTATATAACATAAAGATACAACTCACAAGACCACAGCAGCAATGAAAAATGTTGCGAAAACGGAAGAAAGATATTCCTTTTGAGAGCTTCCGCTGCATACGCTGCGGAAACCGCTAAAGTTACACAAAAATCATGTATGACAAGATTGTTCAGCATTAAGAGTTCTATAATAAAGTCTGCGACAGCATAAGTCTATCTTTTATGGTTGACTTACTACAACCTTTTTTATGTTAATAAATTTGTAAAAAAATAATGCATCATTTTTAGAGGTGTATTATACACACAGGTATATATTCTTATCAAAATAAATACATTCATCATCACGAGCATTTCATTTAGAACAAAGTTGCCCTTTATATCACTTGATTCCAATAAATATCTTAGGAGCTATCACAGTTTTAACATAACTCCGCACCAAAATAATGTTCGCAGCTTAAGTACAACGTGCGCTTGCGCTAATTATATTATAAAGCTGAAGAGTTTGTTGGTTTGAACACGCTTATCTCAGGAACTGCTGAACCGATTTGAAAAAATACTTCTGTGTTAGATACCTTATTTATTGAGAAAGGCTTTAGGATATACAACATCACGCTGCGACGGGAGAGGGGAGCAAACTCAAAACGCGCGGACGAAGTCGCGGGGGACCGCTAGTCTGTGATATGTTTCCTATATTAATATGTAAGCAGAGTTCAACAGTTTATAATAAAAACACTTAACTTTGAAAGAGTCAATCTTCTGTTTTATTTGATGAATAAATGAACATCTCGTAAAAAACAATAAATGCACTTTTTATTTAAAACTCACGAAAAAGATTATTGACAAAAAATAATCACAAAAGACTGATGACAAAGAATGTCTGACATCATACATCAAAAACTTGGATGAATTAGTGGTTTATTCGTCCAAGTTCAAAAATTACTCGTAAAGAAAGTTTTTCTACATTTAAAATACGAAGAGTCCAACGAACGAGACAGAGGTTTTACGCGTAGCTCCAAACCTCTACAGTATATATAATAAGTTGTTAAGTCTATACCACAAGAAGCCTGTAACTTTCAAAGCATGGCACGGGCGAAGTCACGTCTGTTTCGTGCGATCAAGCGGACAAATTAAATTAATATCGAGTCTCTAAAATATTCGAAAAATATTACAAGTCTGCTGCAAAGTAACTTTGGTCGGGTGGCTGGGGATTTTCTGCTTAATTTGAATAATTTCTGTGTCGCAATACGTACAGTTTAAACTTGAAGATTGAAAGAAACAAGCCAATACCTAAAAGGGAAACTTGTAGTATGAGATTGCGTCTCTAAAATCAGGCGGTATTCATTATGTATTAAAGTAAAGTGGTAGTACTTAAAAAAGCTTGATGGAGATTTTTAATTAAGTTTCATGATGGTTCACGTATTACATTAAAGTGGCTAGCAAGTTTGAGCATAAAATAACTAAATGAGTTGAGGAGTACCTAAAAAGGGCAAAGTATAATATTCTTGCGGTATGAATATAATTCTGTAGACTCGAGTAGTTTCCAGGGTGATAGTGTCTTTTTCCATGCGGGTACAAACTTCGTTTTCTATTTCGAAAGTATTAAACAGCAAACCTTTATCTTCACTCTAAGCCACTATGTTAATATTATTTCTCAATTAATTACGGTTTTCTGGGCTTCTGACCGTAATGTACTACTTTAGATAATCAGCAAAGAGCAAAATTTACGAATACTGTACAATCTCAGGTAGATCATTTGCCATTAAAATATATTTGAAAGGTCCGAGATTACAACCCTAACTGACACCTGACCTAGTGTATTGAGAATTCTTAAATTTCTGACGTCACACGAGTAAATGGTGACTACAAATAACAGCGGTAATATTACAACGCCCCCAATCTGGCGTGACATGGTGGTGTCGCGGGCACTTTGCATTGGTGTGAATAATTTCTGAGCCGCTTTTGAGTAGCATACTTGTATATTCCTGTGCTGTTCTCGGGTACGTTGTGCATTGTTAAGTTCAAACTAGTTGCGCCCGCGGTTTTGTCCTGGCTTACAGTGGGGTGTTTGATGCGAAAATATGTTGTCTGCTGTAATATTCTTGGGTCTCTAGCAAAGTTATAAACTTTGTTTGAGTACAGTTATGTTTTGTAGGACAAAAATTCACGAATTGCAATCATAAGTAGCACGAGATTCTAAGATCTTTTTTGTAAAGTAATTGATAGTAATAACATGTCATTTATTTCATTGTTTCAGGTAAAGGAATCAGCTAATATGGTGGTAAATTAGTCCGGCTCGACCTCCTGACGCCGAAGTCACTTCACTAATAATATAATTATCTAAATGAAAACAATTTAATTATAATTCACGTTTTTACGCAAAAATTTGAATGAAAATTTAAATTTGACGACTGCAATAAAGTTTTAATTGCAAGCATCATGATGTTATTAACGATTTCATTCATATTTTAATAACAAACTTGTGCGGAATACCAAACGTCGATTTAAATCATACATATGTATAGTCGGTGTTGTTTGTGACGATGTAATGAAGATCTCTATCTTAAATTACATTTGTACATTACCCTTTACTTAAGTACGTGGGTGAAAGTAATTATAGTTTTATTGCCTGCATCCTAGTGTTCATTTTAGCTTGTACTAGCTGTGCGGTATTTTTGTTGAAATTGATGAGCCCCACGTTGGGCGCCAGTTTAATCACATAAAGGTTAATATTGAGTATCCTATGGCAGGCCTACGAGTTTATTTATTTATTAAGTGTGCACTGTCCATTGGGTCCACGATAGTGCACGTTAAACTTTGCACGTCTTTTGAATTTTTCGATTTTCAATCAAAAAATTTGATGTAAATAACGAATGGCCGTCATGCTTTATGGCCCGAGTTCACCATATGACAGCTTTTTTGGATTCCGTGGTGTATTTTTATTTTATTAAGGCTTACAGAACAAGTCACAGTAGTATAATTTACAGAAATATCTCGACGACCTCCGTAAGTGGCTAAAAACGCTGGTTTCAGGCGTCGCCGCTCCGAAGTCCCGGGTTGGATTCCCAGTCGGGTCAATATCAATAAACATTTTCTATACAAGGTGAAACTTTGCAAGGTTGCCAAAATTTTGGAGGTGAATGAGACTATCAATATAAACAACTTTTACTATGGAGTCATGGTCGAAATCTTAAATAAAATTTTATGTGCCCCATACAAAATCAGTCAGCTACATTGACGATAATGTTGTGGTACCACCGTTGTGCCTGATTTCTATAACACAAGTGCATTAGCTACTTACTTTGGGATCAGAGCAATGTATGTGATTGGTGTCCAATATTACTTTTAAAAAAATATGTGGGCCCAATATGTACATCGTAGTAAGAGTATCTGTTGTCCTTATCGTGGCTACATCCCCCGTGTTTTGTTTATTCACGTAGACGGACGCCAGTGCGACGCCGGTGTGTGTTGCCTACCGATCGATAAACATAGCTTCGACTTACATCGCAACGATATTATAGAATTTAACTGAGTGACATGCTAAGTGAACCTATCGTAAACTGGGAGTCAATTTTTGAGTTTCTACTACTGTGAGCTGTGGATATTCCTTACACATCTTAACTCCACATAACTATATCGTTCTATGAAGACGCGTTTGGCATGACTATTATGCCGACCGTCGCGGGTTCGCATCCCGCAAGAAGCAAATCTTTGTCTGATGAGCACTTACATTTGAACTTAAGTCTTAGATGTTTATATGTTTTTTCAACACACTTGCTCAAAACGACGTTTTTATTCCACCGATTTTTGGCACATAATCATAGATATTAAACACGCGTGCTTTTTTATTATATTATTATTGCACTAGTGCTTTTAGTTTATTAACCCGACCAATTTACATTTGTACCCTAGTACCAAGTCGTAAGTAAGAAGAAGAAGCGATATAATTTAGTCGGGTTATACAATCCTTTTATTTTACCAACAAACAGTATTTATGCGAAAAATAACAGTATCTACATTTTTATTTCAATAAATGGTAAATCCAGATTTATTACTCAAAAATAACTCAAATTCATTTAACATTTTCTGTGATTTGTGTTTTAAACACGAATTTACATTTTAAATCTTGGCTTTTGGCCGATCTAGTTCTCGCCTAAGCCTTGCGCGCGCATCGGTATCGCGGCAAGAAAAAAAAAAACAACGCGCCATTTTTCGTAAATAATAATTGTCTGCTGTGACGAAGTTTGGATTAATTATGAAGTTTAATATTAATGAAAATGTCTACTTCAAGTGAAGAAAATGAAGAAAACCTATTATTAACTCCGCCGGACACACGTAACGGCGAAAAACGCGTGCGAAAGTCTTTGCCATCAAAATCGAGTGAAATGTATTTTTACTGTTTTAATAATTAAAAACTTAGTAAATGAAGAGTCTTCTTTTTTCCTCGCAAGTGTGTTGAAAAACGTCGTATGAAACACGTGTGCCTGTGACCATTATATACGCGGCTTTCTTATGGCGCACTCGCTTTCGCTCGTGCGCACACAATATCGCCTTGTATGTAATGGTCAACTTAGCACACTTGTATCATAATGTACTATTTCAACACACTTGCTCATAACGACGTCTTTATTCCACCGATTTTTGGCTCATAATCATAGATATTAAACACGCGTGCTTTTTCATTATATTATTGCACTAGTGCCTTTAGTTTATTAACCCGACCAATTAAGGTTTGTACCCTAGTACCAAGTCGTAAGTAAGAAGAAGAAGCGATATAATTTAGTCGGGTTATACAATACTTTTATTTTAGCAACAAACAGTATTTATGCGAAAAACAACAGTATCTACATATTTATTTCAATAAATGGTAAATCCAGATTTATTACTAAAAAATAGCTCAAACTCATTTAACATTTTCTGTGATTTGTGTTTTAAACACGAATTATTACATTTTTAATCTTGGCTTTTGGCCGATCTAGTTCGCGCCTAAGCCTTGCGCGAGCATCGGTATCGCGGCAAGAAAAAAAAAACAATGCGCCATTTTTCGTAAATAATAATTGTCGGCTGTGACGAAGTTTGCATTATATAAGAAGTTTAATATTAATGAAAATGCCTACTTCAAGTGAAGAAAATGAAGAAAACTTATTATTTACTCCGCCGGACATACGTAAGGACATAAGAGGCAAAAAACGCGTGCGAAAGTCTTTGCCATCAAAATCGAGTGAAATGTATTTTTACTAAATGTTTTAATAATTAAAAACTTAGTTAATGAAGAGTCTTGTTTTTTCCTCGCAAGTGTGTTGAAAAACGTCGTATGATACGCGTGTGCCTGTGACCATTATATACGCGGCTTTCTTATACACAATATCGCCTTGTATATAATGGCCAACTTAGCACACTTGTATCATAATGTACTATTATGGGAGACGTCCCCGTTATGATCGTTGTCTGGTATTTGTAACACAAGGCTGAAAATTCCTTTCTTCAAAACCACGACAGTTGGTTTGTTGTCTATATTTTTTTCTTTTTATATGTCACTTAAAATGTGTACATGTATGAGTTTTACTTTATTTACTAGGAATGCAATGCAACGCACTTCCTAGGGTAGGCAAATAATGTAGTCTCAACCAAATAAAGTGTCGCTTTGTGGTTCCATCTGATAAGTTCAATATCATTACGGCATTGACGTTATACACACACACACACATAAATTGTGATTTAACCCTTCACCGGTCGTGTATAGGGTTTAATCTTTAGCCACCTAGTTCATTGAGAGTATTATATTGATTCTAGTATTTTTTGTGGATTCTTACAGTGGTTTTAAATTTTTAAGGATTGAAACTAACATTTACGTATGTATAGTAGATAATTAGCTTGGTTTTGAAGTAAAAAAAAACTCCATTGTGCTACGAATATCAGACAACAGTTATGACGGAGGCGCCTCCCATAAATACTTAAATACATAAACATCCATGACTTAAGTACTAATGTTCGTTCTCATCACAAATTTGCCCTTTGCGGGATTCGAACCCGCGATTTGATCCCAATCCAATTGCTGTCAGTACATTTTTTAGAAACACGCCTTCCAAAAGGTCGAACTTAATGAACGTGAAGGCGTCAAGCGCATCGAACTGAAAGTGATAGCGGCGATCCCATAAAAACCGACCAAGGATAGACGAAGCCGCTTCCTAGTTCGGAAGCTGGTTTTAAAAACCGTATTAATAGTGGATTATGTTTAATGGTCATACAAAATAACTTTTGTCAAACGTTATGGAGCTATTTTCGCCCATAGAAATAGCAAATTAGATCTCATCACATAGAAGTTATTTTTAATCCATGATATTACAAAAATATGTTGTATTTTGGAAATAAAAAGCTACAATAAAAAAGTTTTATTACGGCAAATAATTGTGTTGCTATAATAGCGGTTAAGTTTTCAATCATATTTTTATTGTTTTTTTCCTATTATAACAATGTAATGAAAAAATAACTGCCTTCACAAAAGCTGAAAATAACGCATTCGTCTTTTATTTATGAGAAAAAAACGTGTACGTTGGACATTAAAAGGGTTAGTTTTTCATAAATAGTATACTAAAGCATTTAAATCAGTTTTGTTAGAGGCGGTTAATTTTAAATAAACATGATTTTTATTTATCATTCATCTCAAAAACTATAGGATCGATTGTGATGGAACTTTGATAGTACACTGCACCTAAAGTTGAACTATATCTAATTTAACTTAAAACGAATCATCTCGCTGTGACTTCTGGTTTTTGAGAAATCCGTGGTCAAAAATACAAATATACGAACATACTCGTGCATAGGTACACTTAAATTGGGCACACGTGCTTGGAAGTCTTGATAGATTAATGCTTAAATATTATCTAATTCCAACAATATCACATACATAAAAATTGAATTTATTAACCTGCTTTTTATTTAAGTTAGTAAAAAGTATGTTTCGATCGATGTTCTATTCTTGTGTGGGAACGTGTTCATGAAACATTCGATTAATTTTACAAGTTAGCTGCTTAATTACAGTTTTCGAAATTAACGATTTATTGACTTACCAACAAGCGCGAAATATTGCGCCTTTATCCGGCCGTGAAAAGAAACTAATTCCATGAAACAATAATATTTTTCTAAGAACGGAAATCCGTTACGCAGTGTCGGGATTTTCGTTCGTTCTATCAATCTCAGCGTGTGATGGGAGAAAGATGGAAAGATCTTGAAGTCCGTAGATATTCGCAATGTACGAACAAAAAGTTAGATTTTTAGCTCACCTTTTGATTATTTATTACCTTTCAAAATAGTTAAGACACGATAGAATTATGGGGTTACGATAATAAATCACGATTTATTTACCAACAGAAGACAAAGTCCTAACTTCGTTTACCTTTTAGATAATCCATGAGTCATTTGTAGTAATGTTTTTTGTAAATCTTTATTTACAATAATTGTTTTAAATGCCTTTACGATTTTAGAAAATTGAAACATTGATTTTTGCGTCAGTAGTTTTTATGTCAAGAAACAAGTGTTCAAAGTGTAAATAAAAGGACTACATAAATGTCTTCATAAGGTCTCTCAATAAGTTAAAATAAATATTGGCGTTTAATTTATCTTATTGTAATATAGACAGCATCCGTATTTGCTCAAATATATTGGGTATTCTTCGTTGTAAATCCAAAAAGGTCAGTCCGCGGATGCCGAGTTATTACTTACTCTTCTGCGAAATATTTACATTTTATGCCGCCCGTTCCGCTTCGCCTAACACCGATACAAAACGTTTTATGGAGTACGCTCTATCTTGAATTATTTATTTCCTAGCTGTTATACCCCGATAACGTTTACTTTAGGTACACGACATTGTGTATTTTGCCGTATAAAATACTTTCCAATGTATCCCAATGTAATGAATGTTTAAAATATTGAGAAGAACCCACGTAACAATAAATGCTCTGTTTTCAATAACAACGCAAATGAAAGTAATCCTATTGAATGTTTTATACCGAGTTATCCGTCTACTGAGCGAGCTCGTCGTCTAAGTGGCGAGACGCGCTGGAGCGAAAACACCCGCAGTTTTTTATTTTTAAAACCCGCCACGACACAGACAAGGCGCAAGAGCAGTTTTAATTGCATTAAAAATCTAATTATTCCACCCCGGCTCCCTTTAGCGGCGCGTATGTTAATTATTTTCGAAGGACCGCGCGCGAATTATCGTCCACCTAATTGTACCACACTGCACTCGACAGAACGGGTTTAAATTCACTAGAAAATGGTAATGTTCACTATTATAACGTTAACGACAAGGCGAAATCTATTTCGGTACTCACAGATGTTATTAATTCCAATTTTATGCCCTTCTACCACGACATCTTAAAGGTAAAAATTATGTTCAGTCACGAGTGCCCCGAGTGCTGCAAAATGGCTAAATTTTTCAGCATTATTCCCAAGAAGATGTCCCTAATGTAAGTAGATGTTGCTAGCAAAGTTATTGCGACATTTTCTCTGAGAGCTCGTGTGATTGCGTGAGAGCAGAGTTTTAGTTTTGAAACTAAGCAGAAAAAATGAGTGGTTAGGGGGGTATCAGGAGCCATTTGTACGGTGGAACTTGACTGAATATGACCATTTAACCTGCGCGTTCCCCCGTACTTGTTAAAAGCGGGGCATTTTTCAGCAAGCGAGCGGCGCAATTTGTGTTACTTGACGTCGACGTCGAGTCGCGCCGCGGCCTGAATACAATCCCGGAGCGTTCTCGCTAAATTACGCGAAAACGCTATTTATTCCCCGGCGACAGATCGATCCAACTTTCAAACCAAGACATTCCTCACCACCATATTTAGTGACAGCAGGAACTCGGTGATCCCCCACTGCGTAATGCGAGATGAAACATTTTTCGGTGCAAATATAACGCTCCCTAATTCCTAAATACTTTCTTTGCAGAAAAACTTTCTCCGTCAGTGGGCTTGTTTACGAACAAAGAGCAAAGTTCGACAAGTAAACTAAAACTGCTGACGCATTAGAACTTTTCTTCGTCTCCCGAGCGTCTCGTGTGTTTGTCTGCTCAATTTGTCCAAAGCGGACAGTTAGCTGAAAAGATTCCGCTAATTAAAAATATTTGGAGAACTGTTTTGGATGCTAAAAATGGAATGACTGTTTTTTACTAATGTTGAACCGTCTAAAGATGTACTTTTAATTTGTATTTATGTACCTCGATGGTCTACCGAATCGATAATTGAGCAAAAGCCATAGTATGGCAATAGTAAATAAATGCAGAAAACCCAGATAGTAACTGTACATCCTGCCACATACAATAATTACTTGGTAACCCAAAAACTTATGACTGTGTATTCAAGTTCATAACAAACTCCGTGGAATATATATGAAGAATATTTAGTTAACCAGTACACTGAAAATGTAAGGTGAATTTTACTGAACTGAGAAAAGGATAAATTATACGGAATAAAACTGTCTGCGGCCTATGGACATTTCCAGGCTACGAACTCTTCATTAATAATAATAAAAAAACCGGCCAAGTGCGAGTCGGACTCGCGCACTGAGGGTTCCGTGCCAACGTTAATTGAATTGAGCAATTCACTTACTTCCACTTAGTAAAATACCACAATATTTTGTTGACAGCAAATATAACTTTCTTTTTCATAGTGTTTGTATGAAGAACAAAGTTATGTTTGCGGTTGTAGAAAAAGTGCTATATCTCAAAAACTTCTCGTTCGATTCCGTTCGAACCAATTTTCGTTGAAAGTTTTTGTTATGATCTTCATTATATATTTTTTTCAAAATTTACACTCGCTTAGTTTAGAAGTAAGATGGGGGGGGACGCCCATTTTTCCACTTTGGAAGCGTCTAGCTAAGAAACGTTAGACTTTAAAAGAAAACGGTTTCAGAAACCTCTATGTCATTTTTGAAGACCTATCCATAGACACTCCACACGCATAGGTTTGACTAAAAAAATTTTTTTCGGTTTTAGTTTCATGTATGGGAGCCCCCCCTTAAATATCATTTTTTTTTATTTTTTGTATGAGAATCGTAAAGCGGTTAAGAGGATACATCTCCCTACCAAATTTCAGTAGTGTGATGCTTATAATTTCAGAATAAATTGGGTGTGACATACGGACGGACAGACAGACAGACAGACAGACAGACAGACAGACAGACAGACAGACAGACAGACAGACAGACAGACAGACAGACAGACAGACAGACAGACAGACTTGACGAAACTATAAGGGTTCCGTTTTTTGCCATTCGGCTACGGAACCCTAAAAATTGAACTATCAATAGTGTCACGTCTCTGACGTTTCTTCATAGACCAGGTGCTATGGCTACCATTCTATTGATATTTTGATTGTGTCAATGAGAGGAGTATGTAAATAAATAAACCAATGCCACTTTATTATACGTGTATGTTATAATTTGGTAACGAGATGTCTTCCAATGAGAAGAATTATAACAGAGTGCGATCCGCATTACGTGGTATTTTGACACGAACCACAAATTACCTAAAATAACACCACAACTACAATACTTTATGTGCCGAAGTATAACCCTTACCGAGCCCAAAAATATCAATAGAATTGTTAGTAAAGTAAGTGCATTCAACATCGACTTATGATACTATCGAAGTAGTTTCGATTGATCTTAACTGAGCTTTTGGTAAATCGAAAGGCGTAGCGATATTATTTGATGATTTTCGAGGTCAACTGTTGATGGTCAAACTATCTATAGGCAACGCTACACATCTTTAAAATGGGTAACTTTATACATGCTTCAATCTTACACCGTCCAAAGAGTCTTGAACAGAATAGCGACCATTTGTCAAGCGAATCATTGTCCAAAGAGGTATTCATACCTTTAAGATCCAGTTAAAAGTTATATTTCTGCGTCGATCATCCATTCTGGACCACTCGTTTTGTGAGAGAAACCCATTTTTCACTGGTCGCGAAGGGAATGTGATTTGTATGTTCTCGACACGGCTCATCTGCTTTCGTTAACTGCTGCGCTTCGGACGTACGAGCTCCGTATCAGCGTCATTACTCACACGCCCGATAATGCTTCAAAGTTTAAAAGAACCATTACATCTACTTCCAACTTTGAATTATTGCAAACTCATTTTCTTAAAAGCAAACTCGAGCCTTTTTACCCACAGAGTCGACAGGAAGATATTGGTTTCGTTTCTAAAATGAAGTCACGAGTCAAAAGCAACTGCGACATCAGACAAATTGTGCTGAATGCAATTTATTGCGGCGACCGAAGTCGGCTTTGACGGTTCCGTCTGCGGGCGGCCTACCGACGACTTTGATGTACTCAATTCCAATGCTAGACTCAAAGACAGGTAAATTGATTAATGTTCTTTGTCAGAGGTGGCTTATCTTTGATCGCGGAGAATCGGTAACGCAACGGCTTGCTAATTGCCTATTGGCATTGTAAACCGGCTTAAACCCGCGGAGGTGGATGGATAGGTTGGTCCGCGTGGGAGATGATTAATTTACATCATGAACCATAACGTCTATTGAACTGTGCGAGGTTGTTAGGTTCGACGGCCGCTTCGCAGCATCACGCCGATTTGCATGTTGCCATCGCGATTTCATGCTCTCCTTGTTTCATTCTTAGAATCGTGGCGAATTGATCTTGTTGCATGACGCTGACGATGATCTTTGTGTTTTCGAATTCGCGCTCGGTCACGGGTGGAATTCGCGTGACTCAGAGAAGGCATTGGCTTAGGTATGGGATGTGATAAAAAAATGCAGGTGCATGTGTAGCGAGCGGGTTAAACTTGAGGGGGGAGGTGTGACCGCTGGAGTGGAACGCCCTGGGATCGCGTTCGCGGTTGTTGGCGTCTGATTAAATCTGTCGGGCGCAAGTGCGGTCACCGCTCGACCTCCGCGCTCGCCTCGCGTACCGAATCGCTCCCTCACTTCAATCAGACACGGTTCATTTGGCGGGAGATGTAGAGCTTAGAAAATATTTTTAAGGCCACGGACCGAGATAATTGAGAATATGAGATAAATTATCCGACGACGACAAAACGTGCTACAATAGTTAGGTGACTCACTATTTCACAACATAAAGGTGTGTGATATAACATGGCCAGTCGCCAACGAAGGTCTTGGGAAAGTTTTACGACCTACGCCTACGGCTTAATCGATTCCCATAATAAGAAAACATTGAAGAAAAACTAACATCGAGTTTGTACCTGTACCTAGTACCTTGCGGAAATGAGCAACCAAAAAAAGATACCTTATCACCGGGGTCATACCTAGTATATACCAGTTAGTATAGACATAATGGTAAATCTCGCATACTGGTGCCAGAAAACGATAAGTGGAATGGAGAGACAAATGATAAATAACCTTATTACGCTAAGGAGTTTGTTTGTGTTTCTCCCCTCAAAAAACAGTCACGACCCTCTAAACCATGACTCATGAAGTGCTCAACCATCACAGACAAAGTTGCGATTGAAAATTATTTTTAATAAAAGTGCTTTAAACAGTTGAACGGAGATAGTTCGCGACGCCCGCTGTGGGGGTCACAGCGGGCGTCGCGAACTATCTCCGTAAACTTGCCAATTACTTTACCTCTTAGTTAGTATCTGCTCGATCTGCGCTTAAATTGTTTAACTGGCCCCAAGGCGAACGAAGAAAATTTATTTCGGTAACATAGCCCTGAGAATCAGTGAGCTCAAGTGGCAATGGGCAGGACACATAGCGCGAAGAACTGATGGCCGTTGGGGCCGAAAGGTTCTAGATTGGAGACCCTTCGACCAAAGACGCGGCGTAGGACGCCCACCGACAATATGGACAGACGACCTTGTATAGATCGCAGGATAAAACTGAATACAGACCGCCTGTGATCAGTCGCTATGGAGGCCTATGTCGAGCAGTGGACGTCCTTTGGCTAATAATGATGATGAATATGACAGCTATTCGATAAAGTTTCCACTATTTGACAGATCGCAGGTATATGCAATATCAATATTATTGTGCTGATCGTAGTTAAATCGTACTCAAGTCGAAAAAAATCTTAAAATCTAGAATTGAATTCACTTTGCTATGAGCGTTTATTTTTCTCCAACTATTACTGTAATTAGCGCTTTATAAAATAGAACTATTAATTTCCACCCTAATGATTATTTTACAAATAACGACGAGCACTTCTCATCTCAAAAAAGATATTCAGATTGTTTGAAAATGCTCAGACACGCACATACCCAACTCTACATAAGTAGGCCGCAGATAAGGTTTCTCTGTTAGTAACAAAGAGTAAATATCAGTGAATCTCTGTCCCTTCTTAAGTGTCAACCGAACACAATACAGTATAAGCTTCGCAAATAACGTCCCAATAAATCTAGGCCACATGGCGGCACTACAAAACGGTGAGCCTAGCAAAAATGGCAAAACAATTTATTCAATTGTCGTATTGAAAAAAAGAATACTCGCTGCTTTTGTATTTGAATAGAAAGGGGGAGCAGAGGTCTACTCTGAATATAAAGTCGCATTTTCAACTTCCGAATCGAATCCATAACAGAAACAGAAATCCCGAATTCGATAACAAATGTCAATTTACCAACAAACATATACGTAACTATAGTAATTAGCTTTTGATTTGAGAAAAATAAGAAATCGGAATTTTAAATGCAGTAAATATGAAAGTTCTTCGTACATTATTTACCTTATTGATTTTTTTGTTGTAAAAAAGATATTCTGCTAAGATTGTTGCGTTAAGGACGGGACAGCTTTGTTTTTCATTTAAGGAAGATGCTCGGCCCCGGGGCAACAATACTGCAGGGCGATTCAGAACGTTCAATAAGCCATTCGGTTTGGGTTTCGGCTAGATTTTCTATTCATTTTGTAATTAATGTCGCAGATTAATCGGATGTCGATATGTTAGTTCGGTAAAAAATATAATAAAATAACAAAATGGAATAGTTGCATCGGATATATCCAAGTTATTATAATTTTAATAATATGTGAAAATTATCGAATCGTAACCGAATAGTTCTGAATCGGGGGGCAGGTCAACGGGAGACATTTTACAAAGTAGAGCCTCAGAGCGGTGCGTTCACGCAAATTTTGCCGAATTTCGTTATTATTATTTGGCACCGGTGAAGATCCGCGATAACGCGAGGGGATGTTGTGAAAAATCTAATAAAGCGGAGTGCGCTCGCGAGATTGGAAATATCGCTTAATGCCAGGTTGGCACACGCGAATGGAAGTTATTTATTCATTTATTATTCCTTGCGAAATACACGACGATGCCTCAAAAAATATATTTTGCGTCAGAAACGTTATTATCAGCATCAGTTCATTGATCACATATTAAAAAGGCACATATACATATTTCCTCGTGCTTTACAAAAAAATAAGTTTTAAAACAAAATAACGAAATTAGTATTGCAACTCATATTTGTAATTCTACCTTAGTCAACTGACAAACTGATACTTAACTCGTTAGCCTAAAGAGTTTTATGTTTTACGTAAGCCCGTTCGTATGCGTAAATATGGAAATGTAACCACATTACAATATTTTAATTTAAATTACTCACATTATCCAGTAACAAGCTGTAGTGGTTTTCCCTTCTGTTTTTTTTTACAAATTCCAAAGTTTACATTCGATGCGTTTAGAATAAAGATTCAGGGGGCTTACAAAAGGCTCTTACCGTTCATCATTTTTGCTGAATATATTAGTCTTATATCAGGGCCCGAAGGGAATATGCGTCTGTGATCTGCAAAGTAGAGGGTTTATGTAGTAGAGGGTCCCAACTAACATTTTGGTAATAAGAATAAGTGCAATATGAGCTATATAAGAGATTTTTAATTGCCAAAGTTGATATAAAGGCACTAACAATTAGTGTTATAGCGTGCTATAACTCTCTTATGAACCTAAATTGGGCCCACGATTTTATAACTTAGGCTGACAAAAAGGTGATAAAACGGGACTACGAGTGATAATACAGAGGTATAATAATGCTATTGGAGCCATCATTTCCACTTTGAGTGTTAAACGGGCCATTGAAAGGTTACAACCGCAAGCTATAGTGGTACAAACGTTGTAAAAATCACTATGATAACTTTTTTATTGGTACAATAGTTCTATTGGAGCCATTATTACCACTTTGAATGTTTAGTGGGCGATTCAAAGGTTACAACCGCAACCTTCAGTAGAATATACGTTGTAAAAATCACTCTGATAACTTTTTTGGTGGTACATAAATGCTAGCTAGATACTATATATATCTTAAGAATATACGATACGTTTATGGTCGCAGTGCATAATCTTAAAGTGCTAACGGTTTGTATTTTTTCATATACTTTGTGATTTTGTAATCACTAATAGCAAATAATATCTTGTGTTCAACTGATGAGATGTTACGGCAACCATAGTGAAAACTTTAAAAAGCTAAGCGAATATTTTATTTTGGATTTCTTGTATACACTTGTTAAATCCTACTGCGCTGTTCAGTTTATTGTAAAAATGGGTAGTAGTTTTTAGCAAAATTTTGATGCGCCAGTGATATTAACTACGAGTACCTTTGATTAATACTCGTATTCTGTAGAAATAGGCACCGTATTGTTTTTTTTATTTATGAAAATCATAAATAACAGTCTCTGGAGTGTCAACAGTTTTGTAAAAGTGGAGTAAGAGTAATTTGATTTCAGAAGTTATTATGTAATATTAATGAGCTTGTATTTTTCCCTTTATTCTTTGTAGAGGTTAACTTTGATTTTAATGGCGTCCATTTCTAATTACTTGAGATTCCCGTTAACTCTGTTATCTCTGGCATAGTTTTAAAAGAGTGAAAGTTAGCACGTGTATGCCATTAGTAGCTCTACAATATGGTTTTAGGACGAAAAAGGCGATAAGTTTATAACTTTCGCTTGCATAGAAGTCTCATGTGAACCAATAATATGAATATATTTTAGGGTTCTACTGTTGTTATGAATAAACATCTTTAATTAGAAATAAGCAGTTATATCTATATGTTATATCTATAAGTGGCATATTGTGTCCTAAATTGAATAAACAATATTTGACTTTGACTTTGACTATACATAACAAAACTGTAGCAGGTCAAATTCTACACATTGATTTTAATAAAAACTCAAATATACACTTCAAGCCTTAGTTTTAGTCAAAGGAGTAACAACATTCTAAAACTAAATTTTTGTTATGCATGTTATTGTTTTCATTATTTTTTATTTATTTAATCCTTTGTTTCAGGCAACAAATTCAGTTTGGCTTTCTAGGTATTTTATGATGTTAAGACTAGCCCATATCAGTTTATTCTTGGAGTGTGCGTAATCATATAAGAATCAACTAGTTCGGCCTAGCCTAAACTGGTTTTTCCTATTGAGGTTAGGATGAACTAGTTTGGCCTAGGCTAAACTAGTACATACTTTACGCGATAGGGTTAACTAGTATAGCCTAGGCCAAACTAGTTTGTCCGGAAATCGGGTTTGGCCGGTAACATATATATAGATACAAAACCATCCTCTTCAATCACTCTATTGATAAACCCATGGGTTAAAAGTTTACCTTGCAAGTATAAACATTAGCCATTTTAAATTCCCGGTTATCGTAAGAATGGACCTGTCAAACATGTCAAGTCCTCCCCTTTTGTGGCAATACAGTTCAATTTTGCACAACTTTCCTTGCGTGATAATGTGACAGCGACAGGTCCATTCTTATGATAACCGAGTTATATTTATTATTCCAGTAACCTACCTATTCTAATTGAAACTTTAATTTGTTAAGTTTTTGTTATACTTTTTAAATACTCAGTTTTTCTATTTATAAATACATATTACGAGTATTATGGATGATAATTTTATATGTTATTTTTGTTGGTATGTTAAGCGGTGGATCGCTACTTAGTTGTAGATAATATTTTTTTTAAACAATTTTGGAAATTATCCTTGAACTTTAATTATTACGACTAATTATGTTATTTTACTATTTAGTAATATATCTTATTTACTAATAGCAGGTATTTTGAATATATGCACATTTTTCAAAATAATAACATGTTTTATTTTTAAACTGTATTTCAAAGAGGTAAAAAGTACAGATAGCCACTTTTAGTAATACAAACAAGTTTGCATTTTACATCTTTAGGGTGAAATATAACAATTTCTGATGACAATTTGCTGTTTTCCCAGGCTTGGTAAATATTTAAAAAAGAGGACTTGATTGGCTTTTCAAAAACTAATTGTTTTTCTGTTATTTGTTTGCCAAGTATACGTATATCCTTATTTTTGCCAGTAATACAATTAAAAGCAACTCTTTGAAAGCAGCTTGGCTAATATTTTTTTGTATGGCTCATGTGCGTAAATTATTTTTTTAGTTTATTTTTTCCATATATTCATTGTCTTGTTCGTCGTGTGAAGTGTTTAAACTGGAACTACTGAGAGGTAACAATATATTAGACTCTTCGTCAATAATATCACTTTTTTGCTGTACGGAACCTTGTTGAATGTTGGCTGCTTTTGCTTGACATACGCTTTCGAAGTTTGAGGGTTTGTGACTGTAACTGCTATTAATATCAACACAAGAGCTTTGAATCTCATTAAATCTCATCTTATTATTAGAAATATCATTATTGCCTTTGACGATCAATTGAAAATGATTTATTGCAAGTGAATTAAATTCTGTAAGACAAAGGTGATAGTAAAAAGTTATTGAGTTTTCAAGTAATATTTCCCTCTATATAAAAGTATTTCTTAAAACCACTTTATCACCAAGTTGCCCGATTAACCCCATTGTTAAACCTCTAATGATTTAAACACAGAATCCAAGTCTTGTAACTCCTAGATTCATTGTAGAGCTCCAATAAATTTGTTAAGTGGTACAAAGTACTTATCTTAATGATCAAAGTGTTAATAAATAACTGACAAAACCTTGAAGTGTTTACCTCTTCTAAAAGCTATATAGATATTTCTTAAGGTGTCACAAAGCATTTAACTAACTTTGTTTAAGAATATCAAGCGTTACTTAACACCTGACAAACCCTTTTTGGTGTTCATGATTACTCAAGCTATAAGATGAACCCCTTAAGTGTTACAAGATATTTTACTAACTCTGTTTAAAAACATTTTTCGTCACTAAGTGTTAACGGATACCCTGCAATTTCTTTTAGTGATAAATATTTCTTTAAACTTTAAGTGTTAGTTACATAACGATTTCCACTAACTCCATACTATAGTCATAAGGCTTGAAATTTTATTTTATAACTCTTACACCTCTATTGTTTTTAATAATTTATACTTAGCACCTTAGTAGAATTTAAAGTCATTACTGATGACTTTTTATAAGATTTATACAATGTTAAGCGGTAAAAAAGGTTGCCCTTATCTCCAAAATGTTTGTTGGGGTATGTCATATCATAAATAAAGTGTAGTAGGTTATGTTTCATAATATTTGTTATTTAAGCCCTTAGGAGTCCTTGAATAGGAGATATTGATTGTTTGTACCTACCTTCTGTTGTGTATAATAGATGTATTGCTAATTTATTAAACTGCTAATTTAATCTATTGCATGATCAAAGCAAAGACAATATCTAGCTTTAATAAAATATGAAAGTCATCCATTAAACATCTATTTAATTACTAAGGCAATTCAAATTCAATTAATTTACTACGTTCCATTAATTTAATGTTAATAATGTCACTGAAATTGAAAGCTCAGTAATAAAATTCGAGAGCAAGTTTTAATAGCTGGCCGTCTTCAAAGCAATCTAAATTATACTTTAGTTAATTAATATTTAAGTAATTGTAGTTACTAGTTTTGTAATAATATTCATAGATAAACCTAAATGAGGTATATAAGGGAGCATTTAAAGTTTGAAGCTCTATTTTCTAAATACTTTGCAATAAAAATACGATCCCTTTAGATTGTCTTTTATAGCGATTTGTAACAAAATTATAGAGTGATTCGGGATTAAACTCTTCTCACAACAGTTTTCTGGAAAACGACAGTTTTTAATTAGTTGTTTAAATATCTGCGTGAAAACAGTTGACAGTGCACTAAAATCAATGTTTACAGTTTGCTAGAATCAGTTAAAATTAATTGACCTAAATTGTTTTGTCCCGGTAGGCATGTTACGACGACATAGGTACATGTATTTCACCATTTAAATTAAACCATTTATGTACCTTCTGTTAGGAAGTACTACTGAACTAGATATGCAAGAACTAAACTATTTACCACTACCAACTGTCAGGAACTTATTTTTATTAGCGATATTAAGTAAATTACAGTAGAAAATTTTTTGAGGCAATAATGTGTCTTAAAGAAGTGTTGAAAAATTTCGATACTTCGATAAATTGATTAAAAACCAGATGAGAAAACACCTGAATAGTTCTTTTATTTGTTGATGTTGAGTTTGCACCAAAAATAATAGGTTTTCTGGTGCGTTTGTTTATTATATTACAATGCTGGCCAATTACTAACGAATTACCATACTTAGCCGTTGATTCATTAACGATTCTATTCATTGGCAGCGAATTAGCTTTCGCTTTAATTTCAGCGGTACTGACTAATTAAACGAAACTAAAATATTTGTGGTTAGTTAGCTTCTGGAAATAGGACACATTTTAGGATTAGGTTGTGTGACCAAACTCTATGTCAAATGTGGTCAACACTAAGCCCTGTTTTATTGGAAAACACTTTCAATTTGGTGGTGGTGTCAGTTGTTTTTCGACATTACAATAACAATAGAATAGAACAGGATATCTTTCGCACTCATCGGATATGTACTCGATTCGAATCCGGATTTACTCCTGAGGGCATGTGTCCAAAATATATTCTTTAAAGGATTTATTTTATTTATTTAAAACTTCATGCACTAAACATAAAATTGTACATATGGCGGACTTAATGCCAAACGCATTCTCTACCAGTCAACCTTAGGTCAGAACAGAGAAAATATAGGCAAGAAAAGACAAGAGAATAGCGATAAAGATAACTATAATAGTATGATAAACATACATACTGCCTATTACTTATATAAGATTATATAAAAATGAATAAATATGTATTAATTATAAAAACATACACATCATTTAAATAAACATAATATGGTACACATAGATAAATTAATGTCAATGAGACGGGTCAGTGAGTTCGTCTCTGTAAAGTATTGTAAGGATTATGTGTATAACCAAGAAAACATGTTGCGGTTAGGTGTGAATACGCCCTTTTGTGCACTCAACATACTTCTAGTAAAATGTTAATATTAGTTAACTAACATAAGCACTTTACCAACTCCAAGGGATGACCAGACCCACTCTTACCTGCAGTCCCAAAGTTCAAAGGGCTCGTTTCAACTAAAAATAACCCTCAAACGGCCGAAAATGATTCGGCAACGAACGTCAGCGGCATATTTATGAGGGTTAGTTCCTCCGAAGAGTGAAGTCTGAATACTCACAGGTCTCGTATGCATACTTTGTGAAAAACTCTCGGCAAGGCGCAAACATAAAACCGTAAATCGGTCCCGCGCGATTCGCTCGCGAACTCGGCGTGGTAGGGTTAACACTTGCAAATTCATTCATTTAGTATTTTTACCATTTATGTACAGTTATATAAAATGTAATTTTCTTTGTTATTGTCTGTCTTAAATGAAATGTAAAACTAATGAGCGACTAAGGTACGGTTGAAAAAGCAGACGAATATTTTTTTCCAAGATTTGTATTTTTTTTCCAACAATCCAATTATTAAAAACATGCAAATATTGAGCTACCTTTTTTCACTACTTAGGAGCTATAGGCTGCTCGTAGCGCAGTGGTTGCAGTGATTTGGTTTCTTCTTCTCCAGTTTAAGAGCCGCCCTCTTGTCGGTAGAGTAATCGCCATTCTTTTCTGCAGTCTGCTTTCCTCTTTACTTCCTTATATGACATGACATTAATTTTCTCCTTCACTTGGTCGAAATAGCTTATCCTAGTGATTTGGTTGTGATACCGAAATTCAGCAATCTTCGGCACGGTTGTGTTTGGATGGGTGACCATTCTGACCATATAAGTGACGTATATCACGAGCATCTCCGTGCTTCAGATGTCACGTAAAGCAGTTGGCCCCGGCTAATATAGATCGTCATGCCTAAAAAATCCTTTAAAAATCTGACAGCAAGGACGTTTGCCTTGCAAACACCCCTCCACTAATCCGCTCTGACCCCTCTAAAGGGCTTATTACACTACGCGATATTCAGACAGTCTTAGTAAGACTGTCTTAAAATCTAACTCGGCAAGCTCGCTATTACACTGGGCTGAATATCGCATGCTAACTCATTTGCACTCATTTGCAAAGCGTACGTAGTCGGTGGCGGTTGTCGCGCGATGGGAAAACTTTCAAAGCACCAGAAAATCGCCATAGCTCTTGCCGCGTCTATTAATTTAAATACAAAAAAGAAAAGAAAAATATGGGTGGAAGAGTATTTACTTTTGCGAGAAAAATTATCAAATATGCAAATACTGAGTGTTTTGGAACCATGTGACTTAAGAAACTACCTTAGAGTAATAGTTGCCGAGTTTGAATGTCTATTGAAATTAGTTACTCCATACATTCATAGATATGGCATGTCTCGGTACAAATCAAGAACATTGAAAAGTACTTCTTTTTCTTTCGAACACGCCATGGTGCACGCGGCCACAGCAAAAAAAACCGGCCAAGTGCGAGTCGGACTCGCGCACTGAGGGTTCCGTGCCAACTTTAACTGAATTAGGGAATCCATTTACTTCTACTTAGTATATTACCACAATATTTTGTTCACTGCAAATATAACTTCGTTTTTCATAGTGTTTGTATGAAGTACAAAGTTATGTTTGCTAATATGCTATATCTCAAAAACTACTCGTTCGATCCCGTCCGAGACAATTTTCGTTGAAAGTATTTATTAAGATCTACATCATCTATTTTTTTCAAAATTTACACTTGATTGTTTAAGAAATTAGATGGGGGGGGGGGGGACGCCCATTTTACCACTTTGGAAGCGTCTAGCTATGAAACGTTAGACTTTAAAAGAAAATGGTTTTAGGAACCTCGATGTCATTTTAAAAGACCTATCCATAGATACCCGGGATACACCACACACACATAGGTTTGAGTAAAAATTTTTTTTTTGGTTTTAGTTTCATGTATGGGAGCCCCCTCTTAAATGACATTATTTTTTATTTTTTGTATGAGAATCGTAAAGCGGTTAACAGGATACATCTTCCTACCAAATTTCAATTGTGTAATGCTTATAGTTACAGAATAAAATGGCTGTGACATACGGACGGACAGACAGACTTGACGAAACTATAAGGGTTCCGTTTTTTGTCATTCGGCTACGGAACCCTAAAAAGTATACGACCGTCTTCGCTCTGCGGCTGCCGCGCGCTGACTGAACGGTCTAGCGTGCTAAGTCTTATTACACTACGCGGTATTCAGCAAGCAAGCGAGTAAGCACGGCCGAACCCATTCGGTCAGTCTAATTAGACAGGCTAACTTGCTAACACTTATTACATTAAGCTAAATCTTAGTAAGACTGTCTGAATATCGCGTAGTGTAATAAGCCTTTAAAGCATGGCTCATACTACCTTATAATTCAGGGGATACCTTTGTACGTTATTTACGGGCTATATAACCGAACTTTTTGTAACCTTTTTTGACGGGCTTTAGTCACCAGCAAAGGAATTTATAAATGAAAAAAAAATGAAATCAATAGAAATGTGTTGTTCGGACAACCCTGCAATACTCGCCCCGCCACGGCTTTATAAAACTTGTAAAAGTGTACTTTGATGTACACAAATAACTTCGCCGCTAGGTTTCGTCATTTTGTATCTTCAATTTATAATTCACATCTGTATGAAATACACAGCTTTTAAACAAAATTTATTGGACATTCAAGTATGTTTTACTTTTACTTAATATTTTCATAGAGTTCAACTATTGTAAGTAACATTTGTTTAAATAATAAAATACGAACTGGCGCTTTAAATATAATTTTGAAATGTTGAGGTACCTAATTTACGCATATTTTATACTCATCTATATAATTAAAGAAATAATGCAGCAGGTACTCATGGCATTAAATATTTTACATTAGAGTGACTTCAATTTTCCATCAGGTTTATTTAGTAACCTATTTCACAAAGTCAGGATCAATTTCAGTACACTTACAGAAAAAGGCTTATTTGTTAATATCTGTATTTTTTTTTTATTCACCTGCCTACTCCATTTCCCTGGCTAGATACACCAGTAGCATTCGGAACTATCCAATCTTTTGCAAAGAAAACTAGCAAAAGTTTGGATGCCATTAGCATCATTAGATACCATCTCGCGACCCTAAAGATAGTAATGAAAGTCTTTGTTCTCCAAGTTCTAAAACTATCGCAAAATGCAGCATTACGCAACGCTTGATTAGAAGTTCGTGAGCGCTTTACTGAATTCAGTCTTTGTTTGTTTTCAAAAGGTTTCTTCGCCACATTAAACTGATTTTTAAATCTTTATTGCCAAGTTTTGTCTTTGATACTTATAGTTGGGTAAATATCTCGCCAAGATCCTTAATTTTATTCCTTAGTTTGTAGATACTGATCAGTAAATTCCACCACTCATTTATATACTTTTGTTAACATTTTTGGACATGCAACACATTTCAAGTCCTAACTGATTTTGTTTAAAATGGTACCAGCACGTCAATTACTGTCTTAAGCTATTTAACATTTTTACGACTCCTAACTATTAGACTCTTATTTTATTTGAAAAATTTGAAGCTTGTGTATCTATTTTGCAAGTATTCTGTTGCTTAACGTTAGTACCTAATTCTTCTTTTACGTATGTCTCTCTATATTGATAATCGTCTTATTAAATGCATGTGCAGGTGTCGCAGTGGCGCAATAAACAATAGAGGCAGGTGGATTATAATTTCATCATCACAGCTGATCCTAACACTTATGTAAAGTTTATTTTAATACTTACGGTTCCCCCCGGCTTCATCCGCGTAAATGTCAGATCTCCAAAAGATATCGTTATAAATGATAGTCTTCTTGCATGTGCTATTCCAATGTATGAGCTATTCTTTTATACATGTGTTATATTGCTGTTTGTTTTCCAACAAGTAAAAAAAAGTAAAGTTTCATTACAATCCATCGCATAGTTTTTGCATGAAGAAGTTAAAAACATACACACTCACAAACTTTCGCCTTTATAATATTACCAAATATACCTCGTGTGATAAAAGGACGAAATGTCAGTGGAAAGTGTCATCTTAAAAAAAAGTTTATATAAATAATAAATAAATATGCGCTAGACAACACATCAGTTGTCTGGTTTCAAAGTAAGGATTTTTTTTCTAGCGTTACGAAGTACTAGACAACTATTATAATGGGGGTGGGGTATGACTAGGGCCAATATTTTCGTGCAAATCACACAAACATTTGCTCCTTGCGGGATTAAAACCTGTGAGCGCTCGGAAACATAATGAACCACATTTGTTACTGTTAGAATACTTACTATTGCCTTCATAACTCTAATGTTAAATATGCAAGAAATAAATCGGGAAAACTTCGTATTATGTAATTTTACACGAATAAATGAAGACTTTCTCAAATCCGATCCAACTGTGAAAACCACAACAAAATTCATTGAGCAGGTACTCTATCTACAGATAGAAGCAAAGAGTCTCCATTATAATTTATACTATCTACTAAAAGCTTCCTAGTAAGTAATTAATTAAATAGTGTGCCAACTCAATCTCTTCATACATCCAATTAGGTTTTAGATCTTGATTTGAAATTAGTGGCAGCAACAAAGTGACGCACGAGGAAGCTGTTTGTCCCATCCATTAATTACCGATGGAGATAGGACCACAAGATTTACGTCCAACAAAATTAGTCCATCCGTGGACATTGGCTCAATGACGTCAATGTCAGTTGGTGGACTAATACTGTCTCTTTTGAAGTACTAAAACGCCCCGTATAGCATAATCTTAGGGCTGCAGGAATTAAGAGGTATATTGATTGATTGAATGGATTGCGGTGACAAGTTTGAGACAGGCTGAAAATTCGGGTTAAAGGCTGATTTACGCTGCACTGTGCCGGCGACTCGGCCGGGGCACGATCAAACATTTTTTTATACATTATGTATGAAGTGATTCATGCCTGAACGTGCTCCGCTTTTTTACTAAAATTAACGCAGTGTGTAAAGGTAAGCAGTTTGCGACTGCATCTATGCTAAAAGTCGCAGTGTGTAAGGGGTCTAGCTACAATTTTTTAAAGTTGACCATTCACCTCGCGTCACCTCTAAGGTGCACCTCTACCTTTTGCATTAAGTTACTTTTTTGCGAGCTCATTATAATTTGATGTTCATAGTCATGTATGTGGCTTAAAATCATATTTTAATATTTTATACCGAAAACGACTAATGTTTTCGAAAGAAGCAGTCATTTTTGCAGGTAAGCTAAAATATTTTAAAAGTATTTTTTGTTCAACTTTTTTTAAATATTTTAAAAGTATTTTTTCGTTAAACTTTTTTGTTTCGTTTTAAGTCTACTTTCACCTCCTATCTGACACACTGTATATCGAAATTCGAGTTACCTTGAATCTCGGTTTTGATCAGAAATTTCATAAAACAGAAGTTGTTAACTGCTGAAAGCAGCTCGGCCAAATACGTGCTACTAGAGATACCTAAAGGTCACAAGGTTTCCCTTTAGTAGAATTGACATATTATAAGCAGGCGTGCCATAACAGACAACCAAGGGATCGGAACTGTGTCGAATAATTTTAGGCTCCTATTTTGAGGGATCTTTGATTTAGCTTAAACATATTAATTTAAAAATATGTATTAATGAAGGAATTAATCTGCATACCTAGTTTTCTATAATTCCGAGACCTTTAAACAGCATTCAACATTCGTGAAGAGAAATTTGTTAACAAGCGAGCAATGAAGCTAACTTAGTAATAAACTTGAAAGCGAGTTTACCATACCATCTTAATTTGAAATAAGAATAGTGACTCTTCAAAAACTAAGTAAAAAAAACACAGTATTATTAGCGACGAGGATGGCTGTAGCCGAAAATAAAGAAGTCTTTCTGGGTAGAGGAGTCTCTAGGGTTATTATGAATCACGGCTGCGAGAGTAAAGTCGGCGCCACTTTGTCGCCCCGAGCTTTGCTCCGGCAATAAATGCACTTGCACACTGCCCTCACCTTTGTGCCATTTCGGAACAGCATTGCTACTGCCACTTTTGTTCACTAAAGTTCAGATATGACTGGGGATAAATCGCAATGACTTAATACAAAAAATCTAGTAGAAGTCATGGATCTAATTGACAATACGACAACACGCGTCAGCATCGACCTACAAAAGTTACAAGCAAGTTTCACAGACTTAGAGCACTGTAATCACTTTTAAAAAGACAATATCATTTGGGGTCATTTAGTATAATTTAGGTTACTTTATAAGCAGTCGAATAATACAAGTTTATCTAGTCAATTTAAATAAGATAGACACCTGTGTCCTTTTCTCAACTTTGAAATAGCTTTTGTATGTTCCGTAGAGTAGCAACATTGAGTACGTACTACCTACTAAGTTAGGAGAACTACTCCTCTTAACCTTTGTCATCACTTTTCTCTCAACGTTTGACTGGAATCTGATTTGTTGAGTTAGTTGCTAAATGGAGTAGTAGGATCTATTCCTATATCCTGTGGTAAGTACGAGAAACAATTTAACTATCCAGTAACTATCTAGCTTAACGGTAAGATATATTTGTTAAAATGATGGGATAATATGGGATAATAATAATAATACTGGCACACGATGATGTAACCCAGGATTACGCTAACCCTGGATTAAATCTTCATTCCGTCTCTGTCAACGTCAAATAAACTGACCAAGACAGAATGATGATTTAATCCAGGACTAGCGTAATCCTGGGTTAAATCATCATGCGTAAGTGGGCCTAAGCAATGAATGCTGTTTCTCCCCCTTTGATTCACTTTTACAAACAGATGTATCAGAAATAACCGTGATACTGGAAACGATGCACCCCCAATGCAGACTTGATGCTTTAACAATAACATCAGTTAACAAAATAAACACAGGCGTTAAAATTCCAAATCAAAAATACCGCCCCAGGGTTTAACTATTAACAATACAATCAAAAATAATTAAAAAAATTAAACCACCTTCAAAAAGCTGACTAAAAAGCTTAAAATGACGCGATAAATATATAATAAATAGAAACAAATTATTTTCGAGTCATTGCATGATGTGCGTAGACTGTTGGTGTACGTAAGCTTGGAAATAAACTTCTTTAGTCAGTATTTTAAGATTTTTGACTGTTTTTTGAAGGCTATTAATGTTTTTTGAATTATGTTTATTTTCATGAGTTTTAGTTATTACCAATATCTCAAAAACTACAGGACCAATTTTGTACCTTACCTGACTTCTGTCCCTTAAGTTGAAATATACCTAATTAAACTGAAAATGGATTATCTCGCGATGACTTCTTCTGAATCCGTAGACAAACATAAAAATATACATACACACACAAAATGTAGCATACGCAGGTATTTGGAAGCCTGACTTGATCAACATACTCAAATATGATAAAATAAAAAACTCAAACTTGATTACCTCCTTTTTTGAAGTCGGTGAAAATCGGACAAGCCTTGTTATTTTTCAAATCATAGTTGTGATGTATAGCCGAATACAGGCAACTTATCCAATAAATCTGAAGCTCGTTTCATTCCATTTTCAGATTTATTTTTGTGTGGTATCAGTCACAGCAGCCCGTTTGAAATGCAGTTTTAGAATAGACAACATTTGACAAAAGAAATGCTTAGTACTTAGAACTAATAAATACAGTGGTTGAATGTTAACTGAAATACTATCAACAGCATCAATCACAGTGTTCCCTATATCATTTAATTGTTGGTATGGGCATGCGAGTAGCTATATAAGGTCAAATCGTTTAAGAGATAATATTTTAGACGACCCGTCTGGTGTAGTGGTCGAGAAATCGCCTACTACGCAGCGGGTGCGGGTTCGATCCCCGCACAATACAAACATTTGTGTGCATGAACATGTCTGTTTGTATTGGTCTGGGTGTTTTCTATGTATATCATGTGTGTATTTACAAACAAAAAGTATTTAAGTATTATATCCGTTGTCTGGCACCCATAACACAAGCTTTGAGTAGCTTACTTTGGGACTAGATGGCGATGTGTGGGAATGTCCAAAGGATATTTATTTATTATTATTTTTATTTCTCTAACAAAGAAAATATCATTATTTCAAAGTTGTCTACGTAATCAGCTTCGCCTTTCTCAATTCAATGCCCCATCCTTCTTTTTCTCTAATCTTAACCTTAAGTAATAAAAATATATATAAAAGACAAAAAATATTACCTAAATCTTAAATTCTCTTCAAAACTAGCGCATTAAAACCGACAGTGTTATGACAAAAAATATTCATTTTTTGTGCTGCGTCGGCTTCAAATATTATTATTGAGTATGAGAAATAAAGTAAAAAAAAACTTATATGTTAAAGCATTCATATATTTTCTGCCAAAGTTAAAAGTATAAAAATAACATAACCATTTGAAACTCGCCAGCGCGCTGTCGAGCTTTTCCTAAAACCTGAAATACAGGGTGATAAAAAAACCACAGCCGATCGCGGCGGAAGACTCAAAACAAACGTGCTGTGATTAATTGGAAACTACCCTCGTTGATTTATGGAATGAATGGCTTTCCCTCCACAGACAACTTATACTGATAGATGCAGCGAGATGGCAATCATTATTGTACATTTGATCTAACTTTCCATCGTTTTATTTCATTGATAAACTGCTACAATTAACAACTACAAATACCATTATGACAACTAATAAGTTTTGCTACATCGCTTCATATTTACTAAAGTAAATAGAGCAGCGTCTAAAGCTTTTCATGTCTGCGTTCTCTTTGACTCTACCGCGTGACGTAAAAACGTAAATCATACACGAAATTCATTTCGCAAAAGTCCAGATTATGATTGAAAAAATAGTGGCATACTAAACATTTTTTTCGACTATGGTACCAGTTGAAACAAATGATTTCAGATGGCATTCGTTTATTTGAAAGCTAGAGTTTTTAAAAAAATGATCGTTAAATAAGTACGATTTTTAAATATAGCGCAAGGAACTAATGGCCGTTGGGCAGAAAAGTTAGATTGGAGACCCTTTGACCAAAGACGCAGCGTAGGACGTCCACCGAAAAGATAGATAGACGACCTTGCAAAGATCGCAAGGTCAAAATGTTGTGATCGGTCGCTATGGAAAACCTTGGGGGAGGCCTATGTTCAGTAGTGTAGTAATTTTATGGCAAATAGTACTCTACTATTGTGGAGGCAGAGAAAAAAAACGGCAGATATTTTTATGGGTTTCCGTATCCACATAACGCAGTAATAGTTTTCTAGCAGTAAATGTTACGGAAATAAGCCACTTTATCGAAATATACACAAATACACAATAATTTTATAACCCACACGATGGGCTTTGTAAGAGAATAAAAACATGCCCACGTTACCATATTAAAATATAATTTATTTTTCCACTTTAAGGAGGGGAATAGAACACAGATCTTTGCGTAATTACAGTTTTCTATCACCTTCTATCTCTGCGCTGAACTGCAGACGAACATTCGGACTACAAAATCCTGAAAACGTGCTATCTTAAGTTCAAACCTTACATGCTCTCACGATGTAAGTTACTTGTAGTATTTGTAATAACATTGGAAATAAAAAAATAACCTAGTTTACTTCTTGTTTCAGGTAAATAGAATTCATTAGCCGATTATGTTGAGTTTATGGTTGTCGACACCATGGTAAGTCAGGTTTGTCAACTCATAAAACTTCAATGCTTGAACAAAAGTGATGAATAAAGTAGATTGTTAACCAAGGGTATAAAGCCATCCTTCCCTCATCGATCTATTGGCATTCTCAGATTTTTCAGCAGATTTAACTTACCTTCTCAACGTTATAGTCAAACAAAATAAGACGACCCCGAACCCAAAGATTCTAAGTTTGGCACTCTTGTCATTCACGTGCGGTGTAGCTGCAACCTTAGAAACAAAATGGCGGAAGTAAATCAGTTCGGTAGATACGCGTGATTGATGCGGGGTCTAATTGGCCACGTCCGTCATATGTGCCGCCGCTTAATCACTGGCCCACTTTGCCCTCTCGTACCCTTAAATCTCTTTGCTTGTAGTTATGTGTTAGGCGTTATTAAACGACCATGTTAGTGAGTCCCGTGACAGTGTTTCTTAATAATAATAATTCATACATGTAATCTATTAGTGTAAGCTCGAGATTCTTCAAGATGAGCTGTCTCCATCGTGGACTCTATAAAGCTTAGTTTTAATTCAAAAGCAAATCATCAATTTAAATATACTCGCCTTTAACTGTGAAACAATTTAGACTCCGTTTTACCCTCGAAATCATCTATAAACGTGACTTGCCTTCGTTCATATATTTTTTAGCTGCAATTATAACCACATTTGTATAATTTGGGCTGTATTAAAATTTGCTTACATACGATTTCTGAAAATAATTGTTACTGTAACCACACAGCAGTTGACTTCCACTTAATCCGATCTTTACTCAAAGTTGACCGGTTCAAAATCGCAAACGTTTCAATTTCATTACGCGTTCGTTAATAACAACACCTCGGAACGCTGTTAAAATTTCGCCAGCTAGATAATTAAATCACCAGTAGGTAACTAAATCGGATTATGAGGGTACTTCGAGCGGCGCCATCGCGTATGCACACGATTTCAATAATTTCATCGCCAAAATGAAGCTATTCTGCATGTTTATTATCGTAACGAGCCATTGTTCCCTATTTGTTTAGGACGGACCTTTCGAAGAGATTAGAACGGTTGGTAATTAACAGGACTCGCTGTTAGTTGATACATTTTCACAAAACTCTTGTGATATGTAGTTTCTGTTTAATACACACAGAAAATGGTTTTCATTACACTGAATATCCTATTATAAACCTTTCCTTGATTGTAATTGAAACTGGTCACAAATCATGTGGCTCACTTATCATGGGAATTGGTTTCGTAAATTGTGTTTTAATAAAATTGAGCGGGTTAAATGTTGTTGGTAAAATATGTCAAAGTATGTCATATTGTGGTTTGAATTACGAGTAGTTGCTAACTTCAGGGGAATCCGTCTCAAATACCTGAAGTTTCAACTTCGCAAAGCAGACACGATCTTATTGTGTCGGTCCAAAACTTTTTAGACAAATTCACAGTAACCGACTTGGGAACCTATGAATACAAAATTATTTCCTTTCATTACTATAAAAGCTGAAAGGCATATTTAATGTATTTTGATAGACATTATTTGATCAATGCCCTTTCAATTCTTCTAACTATTTTGAATGCGTTGTAAGTACAATTTCTTATCTTTAAGAAACCCATCAAATTTCACTCTACTCTATAAAAAATATAGTACTAGTTTCACAAAGTCGCATAGTCGCAGAGCTTTAAGTGTCCAATGCCCAGGGCGTAATTGTAAGGTTCCGGCTTCTTAAGCTAAGCCGTCTCCGAGCTCTCAGAATCAGTGGAGACCACGGATATTACTTGCGGGATTTCGGAGATATCCTGACATACCATAAATATAATGTAATAGATATCTTTAGAATCTTTATACATAAAAAAATGTGCTAGATACACCACTTATAACTTAAGAACGTGTGAACGAATTTTTGAAATTTTTGAAAAATACACACACTGTTAAGGTGATAATAAAATAAAATTAAATTTAATTAATTCATATCTCTCAGCTAGAATGCAAAAAGTATGTATAAACGGAACTGAGTCTTCTGGAGCACCTCTAACAATGGGTGTGCCCCAAGGATCTATATTAGGACCTCTTTTATTTTTAATATATATAAATGACCTTCCGCATTTTGTACGGAATCTTTGTGATATAGTATTGTTTGCAGATGATACTTCACTTATATTTAAAATTCCAAGAGGTGAAGGAAATTTTGACGATGTAAATAGTACTCTTTCACAAGTATTACATTGGTTTACTGTTAACAATCTCCTTCTTAATGGAAGTTAAACTAAATGTGTAAAGTTTACGATGCCTAATGTCCGACAGGCATCAACTCAGGTTAAGATAAAAGACAAACCGCTTGATACTATTGATTCCACAACATTCTTGGGAATCACTTTAGACTCCAAACTACAATGGGGTCCTCATTTAGAGGCCTTGTCAGGGAAACTAAGCTCAGCTGCTTTTGCTGTAAGGAAGATAAGACGTTTGACTGATGTAGAAACAGCTAGGTTAGTTTATTTTAGGTTTTTCCATAGCTTGATGTCCTACGGCATTTTACTGTGGGGCGCGGCTGCTGATGTAGAGACAATATTTGTGTTACAAAAAAGAGCCGTGCGAGCTATTTATAATCTTAAACCTCAAGATTCCTTACGAGAGGTGTTTAAAGAAATTAGAATATTAACTCTAGCCTCTCAGTATATTTACGAAAATTTAATGTATGTACGGAAAAAAATACATTTATTCACGAAAAATAGTGACATACACAAATATAATACTAGAAATAAGGATAAGCTTGCTATTCCACAATTTAGGCTTCGAAAGGTTGGTAATTCTTTCATGGGGAAAGGTATAAAATTTTTCAATTAACTACCAGAACACATTATTAACTTACCGGTTAATAAATTTAAAACTGTTATTAAAGAAACCCTTATGACGAAAGGGTATTATAAAGTAGATGATTATTTAATTGATAATAATGTATGGACTTGCATGATCACTACAAACATTGTAAACCTTTTGAAAAGAGGCATTGACAATAGTGACTGAGTTTCTTGCGCAGCTTCTTCTCAGCACTAGCCCACAATTGTCCCGAAGCTGTGGTAGAGTATATATTGGGACGTGTAAAAGTGCCCCCAGAGGGCCTATTTGCATAAATAAATGACTTTTATGACTTTTTATGATACGAAACCCATTTTGTTTGAGCTTTACTCGTTCGTTGTTTTTAAATTACACCACTCTTATCCAAGATTTAACTTAGATTTCTATAAAAACCTTCGAAGTGAATGTAGAGCAGTCCCAGTGGAAAGCGATGCCGCGTATAAATCTAGGAAGTAAATGAAAGAGTCCGTAATACCGTACCAGATGTTTGAAATGGTGTAGTGAGGTAGTTCATAATTTCCAATTGTAGATGAAAATTTAGTAGGTCTGCGAAAATCATTATTATAAATATCACACTGTCCAACGTCAGGCAACTAAAAATTTAATAATTGGAAATACTATAGCCGCATCATGAACGATTTAAATGATTGCTACAAAGGTACTGAATGTGATTATTATTTTCTATGTAAATTGTTTATGTGCATGACCATGTCTGTTTGTATTGGTCTGGGTGTTTTCTATGTATATCATGTATGTATTTACAAAACATAAAGTATTTAAGTATTATATCCGTTGTCTGGCACCCATAACACAAGCTTTGAGTTGCTTACTTTGGGACTAGATGGCGATGTGTGGGAATATCCTAAGGATATTTATTTATTTATTTATTTTTATTATGTAAAGATAGGTATATCTCGTACGAAATCAAGAGGAAGTTGCAAAGTTGTGAAAGATTAAATCACTCTATCTACACTTTTATGAAGATAAATTAGTAATTACATCAACTAGTCTTGCATTCGGTTTTCGAACAAGCAAAAGTGGAGGTACGATCTACAGTCGACAGCACATCAGGCTTCTCAATTTTAATTGCAAACTAGCCCTTATTACAACTGTATAAGATACCGCAGTGTTTACCTTGACGTGCTGTTGTCCGTACCTATAAGCTCCCAAATTGCATGTAAGTAACCCTTCGAGTTCACAACAATTATTTGAATAATGTATTCGCGACTCCATTTGAATAATTGCTGAGCGTTTGGTGTTGCGAACACATGAGCGCAGGTGATGTTGCCGATAAGACATTATAACATGAAATAATGCGAAATACCCAAGTTTCTAGGGTAGTTAATTCAGTACAAAGTAGTTGGGTGGGGGTGTTTCGCTGGAGTGGAAATTTTTGCTACCTACAGCAAAGTATTAGCTAGAGTCTTAAGTACCGTAAAAAACAGTGCTATATATCTTTTAATATTTTTACATCAACATTTTAAATGTAAGTGATTTTAAGGACATATGTCTATAAATAATTATCCACCTTGAAATTGTACCAACATAACTGCGTACTTAAGATGACCTTAAACTCTGAGTAGGGACTATCTCATTTCCATTGACATACAAATAGAAAATATTTCCTACATTATCTTGTCTGACATGAGTTGTATGAAGATTTTTTGTGGTCCTTGTCGTTGCTTAAGAAAAGTAATGTAGAATTAGTACTAAGTAAGAACTCTTCTTAGCTCAATCACAAGAATCATTAATATTAACATTACCTATCCTCTGCAGTAAGATAAGGATATTTCTTTATACATTTTATTTATTTATACTTTATTGCACAATTATAAAAATTTGTACAAAAGGTGGACTTAACGATATGGCGTTCTCTACCAGCCATGCATTTGTGCTTCTTTTTGAATTTTTATTCGCATTTATTTTCATATATTTAAGTTAACTCTTAGACCCTTTGCACACTGCGACTTTTAACAGCGATGCAGTCGCGATGCAGCATCGATGCACTCCCAAATGTAAACCTTTATACTTTATACAGTCGAAATGCTAACGCGCGTTAGTATCGATGCAGTCGCGATGCCGAAGGTGGGCAATGACAAATTAATTATGTATCGTATATTGGCGACTACTAACGCACGTGAGCATCGATGCAGTCGCGCTCCTGCATCGATACTAACGCGCGACTGCATTGATGCCAAATTAAATCTGTTCTGTGTGATGCTAAAAGTCGCAGTGTGTAAGGGGTCTTAAAGCCACAAAGATGAACGTAAATAAGTTTGAACATAAATTCAAACAGCTATTATGTCTAGGAACTTTGATATTTAGTGTTTACCTTTGTATCTTACTAAATGTTAGCGAAACTCTCAGAATTAACATGTCAAGGTTCCTCTGATACGCGAAATTTCATAAAGCTTATTTATTATAATTAGAAGTAATGTTCAACAGTTATGAAATCATAAAAGTTTAGTAAGTACGTAAATAAATATGTTACAAAGGATGGCTTCTTGTCAAATGTAATGTAATTAACATTTCATTTGGTATTTGAAGAACTCGTTTCGAGTGTTGTAGTTAACAAGGGCAATAAAGATCGAGAAGATAACAGTTTAATCAAGTAAACAGCCTATGATGGGTTTTATTTACATTTAATTTCAATAGGGGCACAGACAAATAGTATTTATTGAGGCACAATACTTGAACCATGGGGGTAATATTTTACTACACCCATTATAGTTAGGGAGGCGAGGTAGCTAAATGGCGTAATTCAACGGCGCCGTCGAGACCTATCAAAATCGAAAGATAAAATAATTTCGAAAAGAAAAGCTCGTATGGTAAAAACCATTTTAGCGGTGGGTTTGGCGTGTACGGTTTTTCAAAAATGTAAAAAAAAACAGTTACTTGGGCATTCTCGAGCGCATCAGATATTCATACTACGTATGCCCCAAGTGCCTCTGATAACAACGGTATACTAATCTGCCGGTTTGCGTGGTGGGGGTAGGCATATAAAGTAGTCAAAAATGCAAAAAAAAAAAAAATACTCGAGCGCGTCAGATTTTTGGAAGGGGTGTTAAGTAGGCCCCAAGGAAGCTCCCTTAAAAAAAACTGACGATTTTGGCGTGATAATAAGTTATGATGAATTTTTGAAAATGCAAAAAAAAATAGTTATTTTGAAATACTCGAGCGCGTCAGATTTTCATAGGGGAGGTTCATCTCGGTATCCTGAAAGCATATTTTCTTAATCTGACAAAAATGTTGGTGGGTTCTCGTAATCTGACCGGAAAGGTTTTTTGGTTTCTTGTTTTTTCCTTTCTTCTTTCTTTTTAATTATTCTTCACTTCGTTTTGCTGACGGTACGTCCAAAAAACAATTTGAGGATCAACAGGCTATTGAATAATATACATACATGAAACTGTACATGTTAATAATACTTTTGTATACAGATATGCGTAACCTTTTCCAAGTCGACGAAAATTGTCGAGAAGCTTTAGAAAAAAATGTTTTTTTGAGATTAAAGTAACATAATTTAATCATCGTTATTTCATATCATTTTTTTAACACCCTCAGTTTTCAAGATATACTCAACAAACCGGGAGTTTGAGTTTTTATGAAGCTTCAAGTCAAAAAGTTTTAACTTTAGACAAAAATGTAAAGAGACCTTTTTTGTGTAAAATAAAATTACCTTTTTGTTTATTTAAACTTTTTTTTTGTAAAATGTATCGTTCGCGACTTATATGCCGCAACCCGTTTTTCGGAAGACGAAATGGCTCCTCCACACTCCTGGTCATGCGGAAACCGGCAGATTTTGTATTTTTAGTACGTTTTAGATTATATTCTTCAAAATAAAAATAAAAAAAATCGCGCTCGAGAATGCCGGATTAACGTTTTTTTTTTACAAGTTCGCGACCCTATAACTCGGCGGCGTCAAGGACTTATCGTCAGATTAGTTAAATTTAGTCTTAAAACACTAAAATCAACCCCCAATATCTTAATCTGACGCGCTCGAGTATTACAGACTATCGATTTTTTTTTACTAATCTGATCGTCTATCCTAGGCGCGCGTCACTACATATAGAGCTAAATACTTTACAAGGTTGTTCTATTAGGTCCAAGGTATCTCTCATATCTTAAACTGCCACGCTCGAGTATTACCGAAAATTCCCCTATTCGCCTCCCTAACTATTAGGTTGCTTTGACAGAACTTCAAGATGAGGTAAGTTATTTAACTGGCAACCAATCGAGCCTTGGCGCTATGTTCAGGAACATAGGCTTAAATTACACATTTATAAGATAATCTAGATTGGTAGATAATTAAATAATCCAGATTAATGCTTGAGTCTGGCTCAGACATCAAGGTGCGAGAGAAATGGTTTCGTTCAGTCTCATTGTACGCTGTATTCTTGCTATAAAATTCATGTTAAATTTAAAACATTGTTTGAAACATGCAGCGTCGGGTGCTCCCCTAGCCATTACTTATCCATGAGATTAAAAACCACGATGAAACGCATGAACACCTGCCTCGGGAGAACGTAAAACACGCGAACGAACTTACGCTGAAACCCTGTATTTCATTTTACAACCGACGGTTTAAAATTTCTCGCCTTAAAATAGTAGTTACCTACCATCATAAACCGGGATGGCATACAAGTTAATGAAGCTCCTATTTCTGGTGAAGTAAGGGCTGATTTCGGGGTGTGTACGAAGTGACACACGACAGTGTTGCTACGCTGCTAGGTGTGCCGATAGACACGGGACGTCCCGATTTTTGATCCGATTTTGCTTGCCTGACTCTAAAGAGCTTTGTCGGACGGTGCAGCTGTTTCACAGTTGAGTGACTTCTGCATTCACCAATCGTGACCAGCGCAGTTAAAAAAGTGGTAGAATTTTTGGATGTCTCAAAACAAAAGCGACTTGATTGTCTTGTAAGCGTGAGCATGTGTTCTTTTGATTGCGTACAATTACGAATAAAGTGCATAATTAAGAACATAAGAAATACCATTTACGAGATAAAATTGCCTCTGTCCTCTACGTTCATTAACAAACAAAAATATTTGTCTCTAGGTACGTACTACTTCAACTAGCGTCACTAAGCTCTAAGTAGTTAGCTTTTGACTCGTGTCGTGTCGTACGGGCGTGCGTGCAAATCTGCAAAGTCAGTTATTTGAATGAAATTTGCATAATTCAGCAAAAGAAAAGGCTTTCACATTAGCCTCGCTCTCGGGATCGTGAGTTTTATATGTTTCGCCGAAGGAAAGAACGTAATACTGATAAGTGGCTATACAATAATGAGAGTTCTGCCAAGTTTTTACATGGAATGAGCCCTTGATGTGATATAAAAACCAATAAACCTGTATTATTTTATTTTATGGAACAGTTTCGCAATGTTGTACTTACGCTCACAATTCTCAAACCTTTTGACTATGTAGAGGTTGTATGTAATGCAGATTCGAAGCAAAATCACTTCAATTCTGCCAGGATTGTAGAAGTAGAGGTATGTCCATAAATAATATTAGTCCAAAATAATAAATATTTGATCTTATGTCACGTTCACTAGAAGTGACCGTAAAACATTCTACAAAGGTTCGCTAAAATATTACAGCTATTACTGATTAGCTAGATCCTCGGCAATTTTCTGCTAAAATAAAAGCGAAACAAATGATCGGTAATCCCGTCTTAGTCCCGAGGGTAGACTAGGAATCAATGAAGCGGCGTTTTCTGTGGCAGGTCGCGTCGCTCGAGTTCCGAGGGCTTGTCAATTTACCCATTATTTGAAATACGAAATACCCACGCGGGTAAACCGTTTGGCTCTGTCTCTAGCTAGTCGCACTCAAGTGGAATAAAAAAGGAAATTGTGTTACGTATTCAGCTCAATGGTTTTGCTTGTTAATGAATTCACCTTGATAAAGGAAACACGTTACGATAAAGGTTAAGATTTGGCAAAACTACTGTACGCAATCCAATCACTTCTAAGAAAAGTATTTAATGACGTTCACACTTAATAGGCTATAAAACAGCATTCATTAACTTAAGTCTAATATATTAGATGAAATTAAAGTACATATAAAACAACCAATAATTCATTAGAATATTAAAACAGCTGGTAAATAAATGGCAACTGGTAAATAAATATTAATTAATCTGTCGCATCGTCGCGGCCTCGTCCGCCAGACAGCCGTAGTCACGCCCGCAAAAGAAAACTAATGTCTATTTACTAAAAATCCTCAAAGAGATGCACGGGGAATTGATTTTCTATTTCTGCGGTAAACATGGTACAAAAAGACGCCAATTTTATGTCAGAACCACGATTATAAACGCCTTTGATAGAACCCTATTCGCGAAACCCAGATTATAATGAAAAATTTAAGAAGGTCAGAAGTTGGGTAAGGAATCCAAAATTACTTTCAATATTTACTTCAGGATGAAGTACGGCTACAATTCTAATATCCCGCCGGCGTTTCGCGAATAATATTTGAGAGTACTATTCTGATACTTTTCTTATCGAATTCCTTGCAGGGATTCCGGGGCGTGTATTTCTTTGGCATCCGGATCCCTTAGGAGCGGGGACTCCAGGGATAATAGAATTCGAACCCTTAATATTCCGACGATCGCGAATCTGCCAAAATAAATAAATGAATGTAACGAGATCGGAAGGGCAACCTCTGACAATCCAGTTTACAGCGGAATCCCATTTCGGCGACAATCACTTACTGGGGAAGCGTCCAAATATTTTACTTGTATTACTAAAAAATACCTATATTTAGTTACAGTTACTATTCACAGCCTCACTTCAAACAATCGCAGTACTTTTACAGTACATTTTATCCGCCAAAAATGTATCGGTTCTACAGTCTACTTTGTGTAAACCCCCACGAATCCCCCAAAATATGATCCCGCCGGCTATCAGTTCGACGCACGGGGTCGTTTAGGCCCTCTGGTTTGCTTAGGACCCTGGGAGGGGGACCCTTGATTGGGCTCGCGGACTTATTTATTGTGTACACACATCTCTAAGAGGGATGCAAACAGGCTTGAGACGTTATACCTCGCACAGAGTTTGTTTGGACCGAACTTCAAAAGGTGGAAGATTTTTCCAAAAATCATTATTGAATACTCGAGAAGATTGTTTTGTTTCATTCCATGAAAATTCGTTTGTATTTTTTTTAGCTTTAAGCATTTAAACAGAAATTGTTATTACTAATTACACTCACTGTTGCTTAGCTAACCCTCATAATAATAGGTAAAGGTCAAATTCCTAAAACTCACTTTAATGGCATCACCGCAAAGTTACGGGCTCTGTTATAAATTAATTACGAATAATTCCGACAGGCACCTACATTCAGTCGATATTAAGGTAAAACACACAAAACCGCGTGGATTCGCCGACTAACTTGTTGTGGAATAGTTCGACCAACAATGCTACCACAGACAAAGCGAAATTAATTTCGAGATAAGTTGTGGTATGTAGTTTGTGTTTTATGAACCAACCTTAGCTACACACATTAATCACCAGGATTTAATAGCCGTCGGGTACATTCGAATATGAGTTGGAAAAAAGAAAAAAAAAAGTACGATAGGAATTTAATTTAGCTTTTATATAACACTTTTAATTTAAGATTACAACAATATAAATTGACTCTATGGAATCGTCTAGACATGGGGCTGAAGAAGAATTTGTATCCAAGATTCAAAGTATTATCATTTTGTCTGTAAAATAAACAGAAAAAGTATCGTCTTTCTACTTTTCTAGATACAAATCTTAATGTACAAGGCATACTTAAGAGTTCTACAGTAATGGATCACTTGGGCATTACAATGTGCCATCTCTGAATGCGTATGATTAAGTAGAGCTTTGCCAATCCCGTTAATTATGTGATAGCGATCAGTTTTGGAAACTGCAGAGTAAATAACGATGTAATTAGTCCTCGAATTATCATTTCACGAAGCAATCGACGACCTAATTAATTTAAGTTGGCCATTGTCCCTGATCCGATTGCTTGATGATGGTTTTATTGAGTGCGTAATCGATATTTCATTGTTTGCAAACATGTATGTATCCGATTGTTTGATGATTGTTTTATTATGTATTAAACTTGACAAAAGAAAAAACAGCGTATTTCCACTTTGAATTGTTCATATGATTTAATTTAATGTTATTTAACAATTTTTCCCTAAAATTTAACGATGTAATTCGCGACATCGTGTATTTTAGACGACGGACGGATCGTAAATCATTCCTCGCGAAAACTTCGTCTGAAAATCTCATCTGAGAGTTATAAAACGCAGCCTCCCCTAACAGAGTCGATTAACTTGAGTAAGAGCCTGTGTTCAGTGTATAAACCTTACGTCACCTTTGCCGAGCTGACATAATTAGCCAGAAAAATGCAGGAGCTTTAGAGGCCACAAAAGTTGTTTATGAAATCAAGTAGAAAATACAAAGCGCAAGTGGTTCATTGAAATACAAATTATATCCCAGATAGATATTTCAATCGCAACCATTTTGGGTTATATAAATTCGAGTAATATATATATACTTTCAAGAAAATAATCTGTCCAAAGAATGACATTTTAGGTCGTTTATTTTTAAAGTCTTGGAAATCTTCTTGGGGTGGAATAGACCCACGTGACTAATTAACGGTTAAATATGTTGCTCCAAATAACAAAAGCGCAACTCACGGTATAATTTTACGAGCCATTACGATCCTCTGCTCAGACTGACGATAAATCATCCTACAGAATGTGCCTATCCCTCCCAGAGGAGGCCATTCAGAAATAACAGGTATTTTTGACAGGTGACTAAAGTATTTTTGCTTAGCTACACCTTTTACTGTTTTAAAAAGTTCTTTATTCTTACCGTTCTTTAAACCGCGAGGAGAAATATTTCTTGCGACTCAATAACATTCTTTAGGATTCATTTAAAACAAGAATTACTATAAATCACAATCACAAGATCGTTAGCATCTAAAACAGCAAAAGAAATATTAATCCAAAATTATGTTCGACATAATTTTCCCAAAGAAATCTCGTATTTACTGCGAGTTGCCGCGATCACAATCAACGTCGACTATTGTCTGAAATAGACGAACGTCAATTACAGAAACTCCGATCAGATTTTTATTTCCGTTTAATTTTAAATGATTTGTCAAACGGGTAATTCTCTCGGAATCTTTCGACCCTGGCTGAATGTTTTATGCGGCAACTTTTGGACATTTGCGGAACACCCGATTGCTATGTTTTTCAAGGTGAAGCATCTGTACTACCTTCTCTCTCATCAAACTTCTTTGGCAGCTTAAAATAAGCCTGTTGGCAGCCTATTTCGCAGTTCATCCAAGTACTCTCCGATAAACTTTGAATTCGCTTTTAACCCAATTAAAACTGTCTTGCCTATATTTTGTTTCTTCGGAAAAATGAAAACTTCCTTTGCCATGTCTATTAAACCTTCCAATTAGAATTTCTGACCAAATTGCACCTTGATAAATTAAAGTTTAACCCCAATCTTACAATTTGTGGCAGTGATTTATTTGTAATAACTGAAATATTCGATATACAGCTACCTTTCTGTACTTATTTAAAAGTTGTATACGTTGCGAAAAAGTATTGACAAATAATTGAAATAATAAGGCGAGTATCTCTTCATTGAAATGAAACCCAATCGACTTTTGAGCTGATGAATGAGGGATTTAGACATTTGTTTGTGTACGGAAATTCGTACTACAAAACCAAGGTGAATTTACCTACAATACTGTACTAACGGACAACAGCATTTCAACCTAAGCACTACGGAATCTCATGCGGTGGTAATAAGTGCTATTATTTAACAAAAAATAATAGTTATGCTGGTGAGTAACATTCATTCCCATTGTTTGCTTCAAAATTTCGCGCGCAAAACGCGAGCTCTGACTGAGTGATGGTGCAGGAACAGTGAACCGCCTAGGTGCCTGGTGTGTCCTATGCTCTTGACAAAAGGTTCATTTTCCATCAAAAATATAGCAGAAACCTGAACGGATCAGCCGTGGGCGACGATTAAGCCGCGAGTGGGAACCCGTGTTAACTTGAGTTTGCTTTTGTCTTGCCCCGTGTCCTGTTATTGAAACCGCGTGGATCTAGACTAGGATTATGTGATATGTCCAAGGCTGAAATAGGTTAAGTACTTTTGGATACGAATATTGGGACTTAGGTGTCGATGGGAAAGGACGACAGGTACGACAGTTATTAAAGTTACAGTTGGAACCACTACATATGAGTTAAATCAGCTTTTAAAGTAATTACTTTTATTTTACTCACCGGATACGACACTAAAATTATTCAACATCTCAACTAAAGACGTCAAGACTTGTAAATGTATACTTGTATTTAATTGTTGTTCTAAAAATCTTCTACATATGTCAAAGCCAAAAAGCTGTATGTATCACATCTCTAAAAAGAGTACTTAGCTTTTTTTTAAATTAGAACTCACGCTCTCGTTCTTATCTCGTGTTCTCTAAAAAATGTACACTAAGCTAGAGCAGTGTTCCTAGTATTAAAAGCAGCTGTACCTATTGTTCTTAATATGCGCTGTCTTGAAGAGCGCGTGTCGTTTACGAGTCGCGTCGTGTGTGCTGGCACTAAACGGGGGTTATGGCTTGGTGAAACTGTCCTCTGTTGGTTAGGGCTGGCAAATAGTTGACAGATCACTGACTTTTAAGCTATTGAGATTCCTCGGTTGGGTAAAATAGTATCCTGTTGGTCGACAGTTGGTGTCAATAATCTCGTAGAGTTCTCATTGGAATAAAAATCAACGATCGAATTTTCTTTAACAAAGTAAATACACTTTTTGCTTTAAGGGAATATACAGTTTTTGCTTTATTATTCTATGCATTTCGATTGCTTTCGTGCGGTAGTTTTTTTAACGTGTGGAAATATTACTTAATTTTTCAGTTAAAACGGAAACTCGTAATCGAATTCGTTAAAATCGGAAAAAGTTCGATTGACACGAGAATCTGCCCCCTGACGTGGGCGAATGCCCTGTATGTAACTTAACATTATTGGTATTGATGACGTCCCATACGGTCTTTATTTTTAACAGCATGAGTTTAAAGTAATTGGTATTGGAGTCTGAGTCATAGATAGTTTCGAGCAAACGCGAACTATGTAAAAAGAAACGATGAATTCTGCAATACATTATTCAGTATATGTATGATCCATTTTCCAAAAACTAAACCTAATCATCTTTCAGCCTTATTTAATAGAGTTTTGTTTATAAATTTAGCCCAAAAAGCTAGGCTACTTGACACCTCGAGTAAGACATAGAAATTTTAGTGTACCTAACGATTTGACTTGAAAGTAAATACGGAAACCTCCCCTAACAATATTTACAAACGAACCTCTAGAATGACGACAACTTCATTACATACAGCCTTTATTAAAGCAGCTGTTCGTTACGCGTTTGTTCAGCGCAATGGAATATTGTGCACTAATTTATAAGTCCTAAGATTGTAATTTGTACCATTCCTAGCTAACAGTTCTAACTGCTGCAGTTATTTATTACTAACCTCAGACGGCGCATATTTTCTGAAATATGAAAATGCCACCTGTTGAAAGTATTTTTAATTTTCTATTATTTTCTTTTGTAAAAAATGGAGCTTGACCTTTGCCTTGCAGTTCAACAGTATAGGCACTATTATTATTGACAATAGTAATATTTATTGATTTAGAATGTACTCGCATCCTCCGGCGAACCGGGCTAACGTTCTTACCAATCGAGCTATTCAGTGCTTTTTCCATAATTGTGTTTGCCAAAGGTTATGGGTTCGAATCCCACCCGTGTACTTTGGGTTACTCGTTCCTACTTATTTCATCTTATAAGTAAAATTTTATAATATTTTACCACCTAAAACAAGAAATAGACCTCTGAAACTGAAGCCAACCCTAATCGCTCCAGTAAAAGATGGTCGTAATCGTAAAAACTGAATACAAGACCGAGATACGGCTAATTAATCCTGTCGAATGAACTAACTTGTTTATGCTAGCGAGAAGTTTTTTGATTAGGCTAAAGTAAACGTAAACACGGTAACATTCTTATTAGGTAAATAATATTTGTAGATATAACATTATGTTAATAATATCAACTGCTAGATCTGGTGTCTAGGCTTGACCAACTGGAGTTAGTTATCGGTTTGATTTGATGAATGAATGAAGATATCCTTATTGCTTTTTGCAATAACTGAAACAGCTTATTTAATTAAATCGAAGAAGTTCCAGCGTCCCTAAAACACATTAATTCCTCTGAAACCTTCGCTTAAAAGCCTCATGAATCACCACGAATCGTTCGAAATTGGCTCAGTAGGCCAAAGTCACGCCATGCTCTTTGGCTGGGATCCAGGACCTAGGTTGCCTTGATTTTGCGTACAAGGACACGGTTCCTGGCGCCCTATCAACATTAACGAAAATGGCCACCCGCCAGCCTTCTTATGTCAAGGCTCTGGCATCAACACTCCAACTTTTAGCCATTTTATAAGCCTTTACGACTAAATCTACTTTGCGACTGCAGTAAACGTGGATAAAAAAAAGATGATTGAAAACTCGTAAAATTGGATATGCAAATTTTATGAAGCGGTTTTCTCTTCGTTATTTGCGGCTAGCTTTTGTCAGACGTTTATTCAGGTGACTTTGAATTGTTAATTGTCAGTTTGGAGCTTCAAGGCACTAAAATTCTAGCTAACACGGTAATGTTTGCATACCAGAACTATCAACGTCGCTTACGATTTTAATGTTCGCTTATTTATGTTATCTTATTTATGTTATTTTACATTGTCATAATTGCATTTTCAAAATAATATCATAAATAGCAAATGGCACTTGTAAAAAGCAACTTAGGCTGTTGTGACAGACGAGGAATCGAACCCCGTGTCTTACGCAATCCGGGCGTATGCCTATACCACTCGGCCACCGTCACATAAGCAAGCCTGTTGAATTTTGCAAGCGCTTTCTTTAACGCGTAGGCTGCGTGGCGTCATCAATGTTGCGAATTGCTCTCACAATATCCGAAGGAAATATTTTTACAAATATTTAACAATTGGTTAAGATGAACGAAGCCAATTTATAATTATTATTTTGTTTTTATAGTGTTTTTGTCACTATACAAACTTTATAATATAAATAGCAAATTGCTCTTGTAAAAAGCAACTTAGGCTGTAGTGACAGACGAGGAATCGAACGCCGTGTCTTACGCAATCCGGGCGTATGCCTATACCACTCGGCCACCGTCACATTAGCAAGCCTGTTGAATTTTGCAAGCGCTTTCTTTTAAGTGACAAAAACACTATAAAAACAAAATAATAATTAAAAATAATATTAATTTATTTTGTATTTTTGCCACGAAAAAAGTCATAGAAATATATGGTGTGCCGTGTCATACACTCAAATAACTAAGTATTTACAAAGTTTTCTTTTATTTCTCTTCGAGACGGGGCGTGGCCTTCTTGGTTTTGAATTATGACCTCTTTGGTGCAACCTCGCGCACACTCTGCCGCGCACATACGAGCTGGTCTTGCTGGTGAGCTGAGATGAGTCTCTTTAAGTGAACATTCATCATCATCATTATCAGCCAATCCACTGCATAGGCTCCTCCCCCTCGGTTTTCCACAGCGACCGATTGTGAGCGGTCTGCATCCAGGGCGATGTTTGGTGGACGTCTCACGCGGCGCTTTTGGTCGAAAGGGATCCAATCTAGAACTTACCTGCCCCAACGGTCATCAGTTCTTCGCGCTATGTGCCCTACCCACTTCCACTTGAGCTTACTGATTCGAAGGGATCCCTTAGTTTGTTTACGTATCTCCTCGTTTCAGATTCGATCTCATAGAGAAACACCGATCATAGCCCCCTCCATCAACGTCAACATTGGGTGACGTTTAATCGGACGTTGCATAATAAGTAAAGCGAAAATGCATTTTGTTAAAAACCTTGGTTGTTTTTGTCTTATACCTGAACCCCAACGGAATGCGTAATGAAGTTAACTAAAGGTTTGTTTTCGGTCCACGGTCACGGTCAGGTAAGTGTCCTAACACAACATGGAAAAGCTGTTAATTTATGCAAATCAGTGTTTTGACAAGTTATGAGATTTCCCTCTGAAGTGGAGTAGAACGTGGGCAGCGGAATGTCATTTCGTAGAGAAAACAACCTCGCTTTGATTGTTGCTCTATTATTAAAATGTATGCGGGTAAAGTGAGAATTAATAACCTTAAAACAACATGTTTAGATTATGATATAATCTTAAAGATCTGTAAGCCTAACATGCACGCCCCGTTACCGTTTATCGCGTCGATAAAATAATTTTATTTCCTAAACAACATGTTTTGACAAATATTTTTTACTTGTATATCAATCCTTTTTGCTTTTAAAAACAAATAAATACAAAAAAATAACTAAAAACCTTTTTTAAAATGATTAAAAAGAGAATTTCAAACGAAATTTATCGATAAATGACAAATAGGCGCGCATCTTAGGCCCGCTAAACTGCTGTTTGGACAGCTGTTTCTCTAAATTAAAACTAAAATTCTTGAATATAAAATGTTTCATACATATCATATTAGGATTACAGAGAAAAGTGTATTTACAATTTATACTAATATTATAAAGCTGAAGAGTTTGTTTATTTGTTTGTTTGTTTGTTTGTTTGAACGCGCTAATCTCAGAAACTACTGGCCCGATTTGAAAAATTATTTTTATGTTGGATAGTCCATTTATCGAGGAAGGCTTTAAGCTATATAACATAAAGATACAACTCACAAGACCACAGCAGCAATGAAAAATGTTGCGAAAACGGGAGAAAGATATTCCTTTTGAGAGCTTCCGCTGCGTACGCTGCGGAAACCGCTAAAGTTACACAAAAATCATGTATGACAGGATTGTTTAGCATTAAGAGTTCTATAATAAAGTCTACGACAGCATAAGTCTATCTATTATGGTTGACTTACTACAACCTTTTTTATGTTAATAAATTTGTAAAAAAATAATGCATCATTTTTAGAGGTGTATTATACACACAGGTATTTATTCTTATCAAAATAAATACATTCATCATCACGAGCATTTCATTTAGAACAAAGTTGCCCTTTATATCATTTGATTCCAATCAATATCTTAGGAGCTATCACAGTTTTAACATAGCTCCGCACCAAAATAATGTTCGCAGCTTAAGTACAACGTGCGCTTGCGCTAATCTATACTAATATTATAAAGGTGAAGAGTTTGTTGGTTTGAACGCGCTTATCTCAGGAACTGCTGAACCGATTTGAAAAAATATTTCTGTGTTAGATAGCTTATTTATTGAGAAAGGCTTTAGGATATAAAACATCACGCTGCGACGGGAGGGGAGGGAGCAAACTCAAAACGCGCGGACGAAGTCGCGGGGGACCGCTAGTGAAATATAAAAACTTAGTAGCTAGATCAATTTGATTTTGGGAACAACACCGTAACTTATCTCGAGAACATATAACCTGCAATCGACTTTGAGATACTACAAGAATTATACTGGGTGACTTTTTTATCAGTACCGAATTTTTTTGTAAAGACTCCACTGATGAATATGAACAACTTTTACTATGGGGGCAATAGTGAAATGGGGAAAAAAAAACAGCTATTCCATACAAAAGTTCAATTGGCGCGCGGTCAAAATGTATGGAACAGCTGTTTTTTTTTCTCGATTTCACTGTTGCCCCCATAGGAAAAGTTGTTCATATTCATCAGTGGAGTCTTTACACCAAATTTCGGTACTGATAAAAAAGTCACCCTTTATAAGCTAAAATGTGTATACATGTTTGTAATAATAATAAATAAAATAAAATTAGACACGTGAAATGCGGCCGGCGGCTTCTACAAGCAATAGTCAAACCATTCGTTTAGTTTCGCATCACAAATAAGGGTTCGTTTACACAGCGCCTTACGCGTCCGTCTGTGCAAACTAAAGCGTCGTTTACACGCACCGGTAATCGTTTAGAACAACTCCGCGGTGTAATTGGCGCAGGTGTTGCGGGCTCTCAGCGCCACCTTAGAGGTGTCACCGCTCCAATTTATCCCCCCCACTCCCCCTCTCCGCACCCACAGAACCCTCCTTCGGTTTTTATTGGATTTTTTCTCAATATTCGCCATCGCTTACGAACGGGCGAATTGCCGAATATAGCCGAATTTGAAAAGTCTATCGTTCCTTACTGTCTAAGCTTGTTTTATTTTGTAGTAGCCACAAAAACATGAATGAAACTATTTGTAAATCTTTACGTTACAGTGATATTGTTACCATTTAATGATCAGTTCTTTCTCATTTAGTGATAATGAAAGCATTGTCTGACCAAACTTACCTTGTTAGAAAGAGCCGCGTGCGTGCGTGCGTATCTTTGGATCACATTTATTAAGCACCAAAAAAAGCATTATTTTTGAAGTGAAAACTTCTTTAGCGGCGTTGAGCACTTTTGTGGGATGGGGGAAAAATGTGAAACTCGCGTCAGGACACGTGGGCTGATCGAAAAACCGTAAGACGGTTGGCGAAATTATGGATGTAAGTTGATTTTTCTGAGAGATAAACTTTTTAATGTAATTTAATATAATATAAATTGTAATGTTTGTGTACGATAGCGCAATAAATAAATATTGTATTCTATAAAAATATTATATTATTATTATTATTATTATTATTATTATTGTAGTATTATTATTATTATTGTATTCTATCACAATAATGATAGTACTTTTATATTGATAATAACTATTCCAAAAAATCAAAAATGCACAACGTTGATATTTAAGTTTTCACTTCTGCCGGCACTCCCGGAGTGCTTTCACAGTTTTTTTTTTAACAATCTATAATATTCTCCTATGAGGAGAATGGCGGTTCTGTACTGGCTATACCTACCTAAGCTCTGGAATTACTCAGAGGCGTGGATGAGACGTAAATCGATGGAACCTTGATTCAAGCTCCCTAAAATGCACGTGATACCTCAGTCACGTTATTTTGCTTGAAATGTAATCAATCCTGAAAACATTAGCTTTGGCAACGTGATGTGCACGTACCTTTATATTATTACTTACGTAAGCAGACTTTATTACTTGTGTAATGAGCTTATATTTGTTATTGACCTACGGGCATACTTTTTCTATTTTAAGTATTAAATATGAATGATGGTGTGATTTAACCAAAAAATAAAAAAAACAGTTGTTTTGCGTGATTCTGTAGAATCAAGAAATGCAATCGAGACACAATATTATACCGGATGATTCACGCTACAACGTGCCGCGGCCGGACCGTGCCGAAGCCGGCAAAAATTCCGACATTCCAACGCCGTGCCCCGGGTTCGTGCGGAGCAGGTCAGACTAGAATCACTTCATACAAAATGTATACAATAATGTGTGACCCAGGGCTTGGAAACCGGTATTTTTTCTGAACCAATTTAACGAAAATACAGGTGGAACTTTTTGAAAAAGGTTATGTTCCTTTGAACCGGTTTTTAAACCGGTTCGGAAAAATATGAGTATTTTTCATTAACCGGTTTAACTTTTCGTTCAGCCAGGACTACCACCTCAACTTCGTTAAGATCTGCGTGCGGTGAGCGCATTGACGTTTGTTTTTATTCAATAAAACTTATTTTGTTTATATATCCTATCAGATACGTACTGTGGTAATTACGAGGGTCAAACTGAAAGTTCTTAGAACTGGCCACTTATAAACAATATAATAAAAAAAATATTCTAAAATTTGAAAATAGAACTCTTTGCCAATATTACTGAGTATATATTTCATTCATTTGTCATTTGTTTTACGATTTGGCGGCAAATTGAAAATTGACTGTGTCACGTCAACATGAATTTAACACGAGAAAATTTTCGTGCAATGATTTTTTATGACTTTCGATGTCATTTAAGTCAACAAGAAAGTTATGATAGACTACGATTGGCCTTTCACGATGAAGCCCCATCTCGTGCGACTGTTTACAACTGGTTTAATGAGTTTAAACGTGGTCGCACTAATCTCACTGATGATGTACGTGAGGGACGGCCTTCTACGGCGACGACTGAAAATAACATCTGTGTTGTGCGGCGTATGATAGAGACTGACAAAAGAGTGACCTATCAGCAGATTCGGACAAGCTTAGGCATCGGTATGAGTCAAGTGCACAAAATCCTCCACGAACATTTAGCGGTCAGGAAGCTTTGCGCCCGGTGGATACCTCATAATTTGACTAAGGCTCAAAAACTCCATCGTGTGGATTGGTGCCGTAAAATGATTGAAAGATTTAACGGAGGTGACTCAAATGCTGTGTTCGACATACTAACAGGTGACGAAAGCTGGATTTACTGTTATGATCCTGAAACCAAAAAACAATCTGCTCAGTGGGTGTTTCCTTTCGAGGAGTTGCCAACTAAAGTGAAGAGAGATCGAAGTGCGGGAAAAAAATGGTGGCCTCGTTCTTTGGAAGGATAGGTCATTTCGCAACAATTGTGTTAGAGGATCAAAAAACAGTTTCTGCAGAATGGTACACTACCAATTGTTTGCCACTTGTCTTGGAAAAAGTTCGAGAGAAACGACCTCGCAGTAGGATCCTCCTTCACCACGACAACACCTCGTCGCACACCGCCAAGCGAACGATCGACTATTTGGCGACATCAAACGTTGAATTACTGGGTCACCCGCCGTATAGCCCCGACCTCGCGCCTTGTGATTTTTATTTATTTCCAAAAATTAAAGAAAAACTTAAAGGAAAGCGGTTTATGAATGCTGAAGAAGCGGTGGCTGCGTATCGCGATGCCATTGAAGAGACCCCTAAGGACGAGTGGGCAAAGTGCTTTTCCCAGTGGTTCCATCGCATGCAGCGGTGTATTGACGTCAATGGACAATATTTTGAAAAGATATAATAAAACTAATAACTGGCTAATGTAATCAGTTTTTGATTTTCTAAGAACTTTCAGTTTGACCCTCGTATTCGACATATTTTCGGAAATTTTAATTATATTATATAAACAATAAAATGGCAAAAGGAATAATTCTGTAGAATCTGATAATTATTCTAACCTCTTTCGATGAATATTCGGTCAAAAAACAAGTCGCGTTGAGATCGTCGCAAGCGGCCAGGAATTAACCGGTATATTAAGGTTTACAGTATCACTCTTATTTGGTTCCGCTCCGGAACGGAATTTTACGATAAAACCGGTTTAACCGTTATAATACCGGTAAATCTTGAACCGGTTTCAAGCCCTGGTTTGACCGTGCCCCGGCCGGCGCACGGCCGGAAATCAGCCCGGCGCCGGCACAGTGTAGCGTAAATCAGCCTTTATCGTAATATTTTTTTCATATTTTTTTTTTGCAAGTCGAAACAAAATTGCTTGCGCCTCTTCGCATTGCGGTAATTCACGGTTAATGAATGGTCTCCAAATTAAATTATGCTCATTAAGCTCGAAATGTGTTTACTTTGCAGATAACCAGCTTTTATTATTTGAATAAATTGTTAGTATGATACTTTTACGATGGACCCTTTTTTCTAAAGAAGATAGCAATTAAGCAGCAAAAGGTCAGATAGATAAAAAATAATAAGATTCTTTGCATATTTTTTATTATGATGGGTTTTTTCAGCTTCGGATTCCTCCTATTATAAAAGATAACTGATTAATCAAAATACAAAAACGTAAATGTATTCTCTTAATAACAGGCACACAACTATGAATATGACTTATTATAACTTGTCTATTATACCAATTTAGCGAGCTTATAGTCAAAACTGAGAGCTTGTAAGTGTTTAAAACTGCTTATATTCTTATTACGGCTTCTAATATGCCTATACTTGTTTCTGAAGTTTACGCGAATATTACTCATTGAAATAAAACAACTTTTTTACGGATTAACTTTTCGCGAGTTTATTAATTTTATCCCGACGTTTCGAACACTTTACAGCGTTCGTGGTCACGGGTAGTACCCGTGACCACGAACGCTGTAAAGTGTTCGAAACGTCGGGATAAAATTAATAAACTCGCGAAAAGTTAATCCGTAAAAAAGTTGTTTTATTTCAATAATATGCCTATATTAAATTAACGTCCTTAATGGAACATAACTCGAGTAATAATGTTTAATTTTCTCGAGCAAATTGAAAGCAAATCGTTTTAACGATTTAGAATCTAGCGTTATAATTTAAGGATTGAAAACATGTTTGTACATATATTTGAATTCAATTATAGGGCGAAAATATGTATAGTATCGCCGAAACAATTGAAGTTGTACCTAGATTAATTTATTATTATTAACTTCTATGAATGCTGTGGTAGGTAAATATGTATTAGATCACCTTAGTAAATAATAATAGTTTTTAAGCCACGAGGACTCTTGCCGAACTGCTGAGCAGTTTAGTAGACTAAGTCATATTTTATTGTAACATTCTCTTCGTTGAAACAATAATTAAAATCAAAATTTGTATTAAGTACATAAGTTTCTAGATCATGTTTAGGGTCGTTTCCACACTAGAAGTATATTTACCCTAAAAAAATAAGTTGTATAATCTTAGATTGAAATGAAACAAGGAAAATCAAACCCTATTATTACTACAATATAACAACTGAAACTCAACCTGAATAGAATCGTTCTGCTAAGAAAAGCTTTCTTGAACGACTTTGTCTTCGCCGTTAGTCTCCTAAACGTCATTATTATCAAATATCTCGTAAAATTTAATGATTAAACAACGTTTTGTCCTTTCACAGAAGAAGACATAGAAGCCTCATTTTCTGTTTTGTCTCTACCGAATAAGTAGCCATATCCTTTTTAGGGTTCTGCAGTCCATCAAGGAACCCTAATAGTTTTGCCATGTTCGTCTGTCCGCAGTTCAGCCCAGAGACGGTGCTAGAAAACTGTAATTTGGCATACATATTAATTCAAATCTCCCTGCCAAAGTCGTAGAATACCTTTTTTTTCGTGTAGTGTGTGGATACGTGAAAAAAAAACAGGTATGATAAGTAAACAAATCTTAGAGTTGTATATATCTATAAACTTAAGGCAAAATATTATTAATGTATATTATTATTATATTTTTATTTAAATTTTATTTACTCCAAAACGAATTAAGACATAAAACTGAAAATGTATTTAAATATTAGTAATAATTGTCTCTTATAGCTGTAAAAAAATCAAAGTTGTGCGATCGTCATCAAAAGATACAACCAGTTTTGTCTCTATAATTTCGTTTTTTTATGTTATTTAAAAGGAATCATCCTTATTGTAAGACAATCTTAATAATGTTTTACATATCATTTTTAGGGCAATAAAGGTGTTCATATACATAATAGATTTAAGAAACCCTTCGTGCGCGAGCCCGACTCGCACTTAGCCGGTTTTATACGTATGTACAATAACTTACGAGTTATTAATTTGAGAGTGTTATGTCGTAACACTACGAGGGTAACGCAGCATACGCGTTGAAGAAAGCATTTGATAAGTTAAAAAAACCGGCCAAGTGCGAGTCGGACTCGCGCACTGAGGGTTCCGTGCCAACTTTAACTGAATTAGGGAATCCTTTTACTTCTACTTAGTAAAATACCACAATATTTTGTTGACTACAAATTTAACTTTGTTTTTCATAGTGTTTGTATGAATTACAAAGTTATGTTTGCGGTTGTTGAAAATGTGCTATATCTCAAAAACTACTTGTTCGATCTCGTCCAAACCAATTTTCGTTGAAAGTATTCATTAAGATCTACATCATATATTTTATTCAAAATTTACACTTGCTTGGTTTAGAAATTAGATGGGGGGGGACGCCCATTTTACCATTTTGAAAGCGTCTAGCTATTAAACGTTTGACTTTAAAAGAAAATGGTTTTAGAAACCTCTATGTTATTTTAAAAGACCTATCCATAGACACCCCACACGCATAGGTTTGCCAAAAAAAATTTTTTTTGGTTTTAGTTTTATGTATGAGAGCCCCCCCTTAACTGCCATTATTTTTTATTTTTTGTGTGAGAATCGGTAAGCGATTAACAAGATACATTTTCCTACCAAATTTCAATTGTGTAATGCTTATAGTTACAGAATAAAATGGGTGTGACATACGGACGGACAGACAGACAGACAGACAGACAGACAGACAGACAGACAGACAGACAGACAGACAGACAGACAGACAGACAGACAGACAGACAGACAGACTTGACGAAACTATAAGGGTTCCGTTTTTTGCCATTCGGCTACGGAACCCTAAAAAAGGCCTGCCAATGTGTCGGTAGTCGATTGGTATAGGCATGCGCCCGGAAAACGATAGACACATTCAATTCCTTGCTAAACTCAGTTGCTTTATACAAGTGCACTATAAAATATGTAAGGAAAAGACTGACAAACAGTTGTCGTGTTATAGTAAATAAAACCGTCTCACCTAAGCTAAAGGTAGCCTGCGCGAATTCTATTCTAGTACGGCCAACTATACCTTTAGGGCAATTTTACACTAATGTGCGAACGTTTTTTAAACAAAATCTGAAAAATTCGTAACCTTATGTCCTTGAAGTAATACTGAGCAAGTCTACTGTAATCTCATCCATTGCATGCGTTTAAAAGGACTCGTAAAGAGTTATAATCATCTATATAACGGGATTAATTTACGTCGCAAACATGTGCTGAAGGAACTTAAGTTTAATGTTCTTAACAGCGGAGTTTACGGGCATTATAAAATAAAATTTTCATTATACGTCATCAGAAACGCAATCATCCAAATCCGGCCACGAGAACGTATGATTCTCTATTTATTGTATCTGGATACATGGTGTTTTGAAGAATTAAGTTTGTTTTTATTGTATATGTTTGGCAATTGCATATTTTAAATTATTCATTCATTAAATACTACAACATTAAGATACCTAGATACCTTTGCACTTTGTATTGAATGAATGATATGAGACGGATGCAGTTCTTCTGATTGTAGACTACGTGTATGATAAGAAAAGAAGTCATCGAAAGATGTAAATCTAGATTAGTTGATTGCATCTTTGCAAGTATCTAAGTATCGAGCACAGTGTAAGTTGTAACTTCAACCCCAGATAACTTCAACTTTCGTCCGCGCATATCAGCTTATGTACGAAAGTATTTTCATTATCAAACGTTGGTATTCAAACATATTTGTCTGTAAGTTATAAACATTTCGATAATTCTCGTGTTTGCACATATCCGTGCGTATTTGAATCCACTGTGTTCAGTGTAGTTGGTAATTTAAAAGCGTCGTCAAACATTTGTCTACGTCAGCGCCGACGCCTCGCGTTTCCAATAAAGCGTTAAACTCAACATCAACGCGTAAGGTCTGCCGCAGAAGACCGATTTTACGGTGAAAACTGTCGCAGATAATATTGATTCAAAGAGTCCTCTTATCGCGTAGACTCAAATCTCTGCACCTGTGTGAAAAAAGAATGCCCAAAATGCAGTTAGCTGTTTTTGTATAATTAATATTCTAAATAATATCACTTTTTCAGTGGTCCTATTGATTACGTCTAACTTTTATAAGAGAGGTGCTTTTACATCTCAATCATCAATTCATGAATTGACAGGAGACTACCGATTGAAATCCATGTGTCATCTTATGTAAATGACACATGGATTTCAATCGGTTGTCTCCTGTCAATTCATTAGCAACATTCTTCATTATTTAGAGTTCAGTTTTTATTGAGGTCATGCTAGTAAAAGATCATTCGATCATCTCGAATAAATAATTTTTCCCTACATTTGACACTTTCGAAGATCAATACATCAATGCCAGAGGTGGAATTGTGTAAAGCAGTCGTATTAACTTGACAGTTCAAATCGTACAGTTTGATCTGTCAAACGGCAAAGAACAAAGCGTTTGACAGATCATACCGTACGTTTTGAACTGTCAAATGAATACGATTGCTGTACACAATTCCACCTCTGCTCTGTCAATTGTATATATGATGTATTTAGCAAATTACTAAGTTAAAAAAAACAGTTCAATTTAATTGGAATTGAACTGAATTTAATTCAGAATCGGTCGTGTTCTTTATGCCTTACCCTGAATAATTGACGAGTAACAGTTTTATGGGAACTGTTGCGCGGTGTCAGCCATGATTGACATGTTTGCCTTTCATTGGGAATAAATAAAAGATGTCATATGACTTGGCTTAGAGTTGACGAAATATATGCTTTCTGAATTAATCATATTGAGGGGTTTAAGAATTTAAGCATGAGGAAGCTTGTCCGGATACCTTTATCAGCGATGACTGTCTTATTTTTACAGCCGCTTTGCAAAAATAATCAAAATACTGAAATAATTTTCAGTCAACCAACGTAACTGTATTTTTTGAGTTCTCTCAAAATTAAGTCAGTGTTCGGACTATGCATATTGCAATTTTTTAAGACACAACATTAAAATAAAGGTGTGCACACATCACGCGGAGTAATAATAATCCATTATATGGGTGCGAGGCTCTGGTTACTCGAGGACAAGGCATTAGTGCAGTAGGATATCTTTATTTTATTTTTGACGTAGAAAATTTGTATACTTTTTCACCTCCGGATTCACCAAAAGTTTAATTTAAAACTTTATTTACAAAATTTTGTCTCAGCATGAAATGTTTTATAAAGGGAAACAGAGATTGCATGCAGATTGAAGCTTTATCCATTCAATTCAGTCCCAACTCCTATGCATTTTCAGTCAAAATAGACAATTTATTTAGATTTACATCATTCGCGATTACAATAACAACGATTAAATGTCTAAAATATACGTTCTCAATCATGACACTGTTTCTTACCAATTCCGTCCCCAAGGGTCTTGAGTGCCCTACGAGTCTTATTACCGCGACCGCCCGGACTTTACCGACGAAATTAAACATCAGCCGGGCTCTCAGCCGGATTGGGAGCATAAATTATTCCGGCCGTGCGGGACATTCATTCATTTGTGATTATTGGTCTACGCTTCTTATTTTGCCCTCAGACCCCGCTCCATAAGCAGTCTCCGTTTTCAACGCTTGCTATCCTGCTCATCTGTATCGTCACAGAAAGAGATCTGTAGATCTGACTCTTTGCCAGCATCTCCAATGCCCACTCATCAGCATCGTTGGAGAGAGCTACAGTTGAAAAATAAAATATTTAGTGTTCACCAAACGGTTAAATATATCTAATATTATATCTTTCCCAATGTCGATCATATACACTCCAGTCACATTTAATATTGGAGAGGAAGTTAGGATATCGAAAGCAGGACCCAGATCTCCGCCCTGTGTTATTTGATTACCTTACAATGGCGCTTTGATTCGATACTAACACGTCTCCGTAGTACCGCCCACTATTTCCATACAGACACAATTACGACACAACACATTAATCATTAGCATTTCATTGACGTGGTAAATGCATTGATAATAGTGCCTATTATTAAGAACTCAAGCCATATATTTACGTACCCTTCCCCAATAATACACGCATATAGGTTTCAACGACAACTTGACGACTTCAGGCTTAGCACGCTGGGTTTCAAGACGTCGCCGCTCTGAGGTCCCGGGTTCGATTCCCAGTCGGGTCAATATAAAAATCAAAATTGTCTATATTGTCCCGGGTCTGGGTGTTGTGGCACCACCGTTGTATCTGATTTCCAAAACAGAAGTACATTAGCTACCGACTTTGGGATTAGAGCAATGTATGTGATTGGTGTCCAATATTATTTTACTGCTACATATTTGCCTTTTTAATTATAAAAGTCTATTTATATGTGTATAGTTGGACCTATAATATAAGCTGGCAGTACCTGTATAAACTCGTGTTTGTATGAGCGAGTACTAATTAAATTCAGAATACCTAAACAAACACGCCTATTCGTTAAAATTATGTTTGAAGTCTAGGATTTACAGGCGTTGTGGAGTTGTATTTTGTAAACTATGTCAGGGGTATTATGTCGGCCAACGTATTTCAAAATTTTGAATGCTATCTCCGTAATGTTTACTATCAAAGTTTTACGCGATTCTGCCGAACATAGCATTAGGGGTGGAAACATTTTCCATTGCACTCCCGTTCTACGATAAATAACTGAAAGTGTGCTTTGTGCATTCGAAATGCTGTATTGCTGTAAGCAACATTTGCAACATTCAGATAATTTGTGCATTTGAAAGGTAAACATGTATCTAAACACTAAAATTGTTATTTGTAAATAAAATAAAACCGTGACCGAAACGACCTCTTATTCAAAACTCCACTTTTGATTGTCAATGGCTGACCGGGCCAAAGGTTGCTGGTTCAAGTCCCGCCCGAGCGCAAATATTTTGGTTTCTTATTTCATCTTTATGAAAATAAAATATGACACTGTGAGTGTTTTAAACATTCTAAACCAATGAATGTTAAATACAATCAAGCTTTTGTAACTCTATTCTATTTTTGTTTCAGGTACTTGGACTAGAAGGGATGTCATGCAGAAAAATTAAAGCGAATGGAAAGTTAGCTCGGTGAACCGAAAACGCCATTGGCCATTGCACTTTCAACTATTTCCAAGTCCACAACCGGATTTTGTGCTGAATCCACTGCATGAATTGAATTGTTTGTAACAAAAAGCGTTAGGCGCCAAAGTTATGGACTACTCATATATACAAATACCACAAGATATTATTTAAAAAAAAATAGCTTTAATCACATCAATTAATGTGTTTTTATGTGCTTACTACAAATATCGACGGAGATTGGTTTTTAAAGCTTCATAGGAACCTTGAGTTGTTTCATAAAGCTAGTGTGTTAGTGTCACTACAAAAGATAAGATAAACCAGCCAAGTGCGAGTCGGACTTGCACACTAAGCGTTCCGTGCCAACTTTAACTAATTAGAGATCCACTTACTTCCACTTAGCCACAATAGCACAATATTTTGTTGACAGCAAATATAACCTTGGTTTTCATAGTATTTGAATGAATAACAAAGTTATGTTCGCTGTATTGAAAATGTGCTCTATGCGATCTCGTTCAAACCAATTTTTGTTGCAAGTCTTTGTCAAGATCTACATCATGTATGTTTTCCAAAATATACACTTGCTTAATCTAAAAGTTATATGAGGGGGACGCCCATTTTACCACTTTGGAAGCGTCTATCTCTCAAAAGTTAGACTTTAAGAGGAAATAGTTTAAGGAAACACGATGTCATTTTAAAATACCTATCCATAGACGTCCTACACGTATAGGTTTACAAAAAAAAGATATTTTAAAGTTTAGTTTCATGTATGGGAGCCCCCTTTAACTATCTTTATTTTTAATTTTTGTATAAGAATCGTAAATGGTGAGAAGGATATATCTACCTATTAAGTTTCAACTGTGTAATACTATTAGGTTCAGAATAAAGTGGCTGTGACATGCGGACGGACAGACAGACAGACTTGATGAAACTGTAAGGGTTCCGCTTTTTGCCATTCGGCTACGAAACCCTAAAAATGATACAAGCTAGCTTAGTGGACTGGAAACGCCAATACACTTTTAAAATTCAGAAGTCCGCAGCGTGCGAGCATTAGGGCTCTTATACACGATTTTTTAAACCAGAAATGTAGTTTTATGGGCTCACTGACTTGTGATATTCGACGTTCTTTGTTCAAACGAATCTTCCAATATTATGTTTAGTGCGTCATTTTGCAATCTAATCGAACTATCAATGCTAGGCGTCCATAAGAAATTATGTCAAATGACTTAACGTTCTATGAAGTTTAATTGATGTCGTAATAGACGTTACATAGGTGTCAAAATTGCCATATTAAAAGGGCCGATTTTACCAATATCAGATAAGACTAATCTAACTGAAAAAGTATAAAACGACCGATTTTAAAATGCCATTTACATTAATGATTGCTGACAAATATGTGGCGTTCTTAAATTAGCCATATTGTATTTGATTTGACGAATAATAACCGACTTCGGTCGTCTTTATAGAATTGGACTTACGTTTTGTGATTCGCGTTTTTGCGCAAGAACGCAAATGTAAAAACCCCCTTAGCCGTCCCATCGCACTTCCTGACGCAGGTGCGCCTGCTCACCAATAAATAACCGAACGCGAACTGCGTTTCATGATCAGTAACATAACCAGACGCGAAACAGGCAAAATATTTCCCGCAAAACATTTTACGATCCGCCCCGCGAAACCAAACTGTGAATAACGGGTTTACGAAATTGACACATGCTGTTTACGATACGAAAACACTTAGCGCTACTTTGTGGGGGGTGCGAAAGTGTCGATATTTACGACTGAATAAAATTCAGGTGCATAACTTAGAAAATAAAATAGTAACCCTCATTAGGGTTCCGTTGCCGAATGGCAAAAAAAACGGAACCCTTATAGTTTCGTCAAGTCTGTCTATCTGTCTGTCTGTCTGTCTGTCCGTCCGTATGTTACAGCCATTTTATTCTGTAACTATAAGCATCACACTGTTGAAATTTGGTAGGTGTATGTATCCTGTTAACCGCTTTACGATTCTCATACAAAATTTAAAAAAATATGACATTTAACTAAAACCATACATGAAACTAAAACCAAAAAAAAATTTTTTGTCAAACCTATACGTGTGGGGTCTATGGATAGGTCTTTTAAAATGACATATTTTGAAAAAAATATATAATGTAGATCCTACCAAATACTTTCAACGAAAATTGGTTTGAACGGAATCGAACGAGAAGTTTTTGAGATACAGCACATTTTCAACAACCGCAAACATAACTTTGTACTTCATACAAACTCTGTGAAAAACAAAGTTATATTTGCTGTCAACAAAATATTGTGGATTTTACTAAGTGTAAGTAAGTGGATTCCCAAATTCAGTTAACGTTGGCACGGAACCCTCAGTGCGCGAGTCCGACTCGCACTTGGCCGTTTTTTTTTAGGGTTCCGTAGTCAATGGCAAAAAACGGAACCTTTATAGTTTCGTCAAGTTTGTCTGTCTGTCACAGCCATTTTATTCTGTAACCATAAGCATCACACTGTTAAAATTTAGTAAGAAGATGTATCCTGTTAACCGCTTTTCGATTCTCATACAAAAAAATAAAAATAATGACATTTAAAGGGGGGGGGGGGGGCTCCCATACATGAAACTAAAACCATTTTTTTTTCTATTGCATTTTGGTTTTGAAGTCGTTTTATTAAGGTTAATTTTATTTCTTCATTTTAAGTGATTACAGGAGAAGGGGGGAGGTACTCCTTATGACTTTGTCCTTTAAGAAGCTACAAATTATCGTAAGTTATGTCAGTATAACTTACGATAATTTGTAGCTTCCACCAAGAGCCTATCATCAGATCCCAAATTGGCAATGGAATCAACTAGAAGGTATACCCTCTAAGTAGGCGTAAAAAAAATTCGAATCGGTCGACAAACGACTGAGATATGAGGTAACATAGATACAAAAAAAACATACAGTCGAATTGATAACCTCCTCCTTTGGTTTAGAATGTTTATAACACTCGCAGTGTCATATTTTACATTAAGCGTCACGCAATGAACCCTCTAAGTATCATAAGAGACCACAAATTTCGCAAGGACGGACTGACAGCACGGTAGCTCAATTGGTAAGAGCGTTTGGCCCGGTCAGCCAAGTGGTTGCTGGTTCAAGTCCCGCCCGTGCTCAAAAATTTTTGGTTAATAAAACCTCCTCCTTTTTTGAAGTCAGTTAAAAATGCATAAAAATTACGTCTTATCGTAAAATATACCCCCCGTGACAAAAACGTAAGAAGTAGCTAGTTCCTACAATCGGTTTAAAAGCTCACAGGAGCATTTACAAGATTCTGACAATATAAACACCGTTAGACTTTATCTAATTGCAAACAGATCAATTCCAATAGAAAACTCTTTTGTTTGCGTACAAGTGTTTCTAATCGTGAGTGGTTGGCGAATATATTATCATAAAATATTTATGCGATGTACATTACTATGATAACGAATGCGCGGCCAGCTGATAGAGATTCGGCATTGGTGGTAACATTAGCAATTTGATACCTCGGGATGAAGGGATAGTGGACTATCGATAGACTGTTTCTAGGTTCTATATTAAGCTCGGATATTTCAACCCTTAAATTCATTAACTTTAATTATAATGACTCATCACCTCATAGTGGGATGTTACAGGCTAACTTTACTTTACTTTAATTACTTATATCAAAGCTATCGCTAGCACCGTCTTTATTAAGCCATAATTATCCTTTAGATATATTTAAAGTATTTCTTAAGTAAAATTTTGCCCACAACAATCTATTGATTGTTTATTACTCGGCTCAGGCATTAAATATTTTAATTATTTTGTCGGCATTATTGGAACTCTTACACCTGAAACATAACCGAAGTTGTTATTTTAATATTATCAAAGGCTTGTGTTGCTAGCAATGACGTCACTATGCGAAAACATGCTGAGATATTCATTTATTCACAAGAAGTATCTTGGGAAAAATGCATGGCGTCTCATACACCGATAATGACGCCTTGTGAGGGCTTAAAAGAACCAGCGAGGCACCGACAAAGAGGGTTCATCTTTCATTTTGTGAAAGACGTGTACCACAAATAGATTGAAGTTTATTTTGCTTTTACATTTTGCTGTTGTTGCAACAACTGCTGTAAGACCGACTTTGCGCGCTGTGCCAAAAGCCACCTTTTGTAATGAAGAATGTTCGTAATCACACTTTAAATGTTTAGTAAACCATTAAAAACTAAACCGCTCTCAAAAAAAATACTAAAAAGTTTAAAATAACACATTAGTCTTCTTTTTTGAAGTAATAAATTCTTTTGGATTCGGTGCATGATATGTGTAGACTGTTGGTGACCTTAACATCATGAAGGCGGATTTTGTTTTTCAAGATATACACTGTATGGTTTAGAATGTTTTTAACACTCACAGTGTCATATTTTATGTTCATAAAGATGAAATAAGAAACCAAAAATTTGCGCGAGGGCGGGACTTGAACCAGCACTTTCTGGCTTTGAGCGCGAGTATGCTACCTTATGTATGTAAGCACTTTTACTGCCCTAATAATGCCCTGATAAACATGATTTAGATTGCCGTATCAAGGTTATGATTTCATTAAATATCAAAATACCCGAAGTTTTTTTTTACCTCAAAACCCGAGCGGTTAAACAAATTTGACTACAGTTTCAGTTTGGTGTTTTGGAGGTCAACACTTTTTAGGCAAAAATTTACATTTACATTATCTTACTTTATTTTTATGGACTACATGTCTGTAATTTGTTTACTTATCATATCGTGATAGTTTTCCTTCTAAATGAATTATACAGGTATATGCTCATGCTGTGATTATTTTTACGTGTACTGCCATTTAGTAGGGAGAGAGTTGGGACATAGGTCTCTTACAAAAAATTGTCCTTTAAAACTTTCATTACGGAGACAGGCCACTACATCGAATAAATATATTAGGAAACAACTCACAATAATTCTACAAGCCACACGATGGGTTTAGTTAGAGAAAAAAGTCATCCCCACGTCAACCTCATTTTTTTTTTGCATAATTATATTTTATCTCTTTGTCGGGGAAATAAGAATACATCCCCATACCAAATTACAGTTTTCTAGAACCACAGGTCTCTACGCTGAACTGCGGACAGAAGTACAGGCGGGCAAAGCGAAACTATAAAGGTTCCTTTTTGGACTACGGAACAACCTAAAAATCTTTGTTGTTACCCATCCACATGCCGTATAAAAACTCAAAAGAAGCTGTACCATTTCTACATAGAACTATTTTGTTAATTTAAAATTACAATAAAGTTTATTAATTATTACATGCAGTTTTTCCCAGAAAAGTCATGCCATAATCTAGTCATAACGCTAAAACATCACTCCCTGTTCTTTTGTAGTAAAATAGCGTTTCGTGCTAAGTTTTACGAGTCGAAATAAAAAGTGTCAGAAACCTCGGAGTTTGGACACGGAAACTTTGTACATTCCTCATTTTGACGTATAGTCTTATAAGCTTAACCGCGTGTCGCCACGCCCCTGTCTTACCGAATGCTTGTAAGGTATCTCTTAGTTGACAGCTAGATATTTTTTTAATGTATTAGGCAGCGCGTGATCATTTCGAATCATTAATGACTTGCTAACGAAACTTACATACCTACTTCAGATAGTGAGTAGAACCTTTTGTTTAAACTCAATATTTATTCCTAGGTATTTCCAGGTATGTAGGTCTGGGTATACCAATTCCTGCATACATTCATGCATTAAACTATATTTTACCGTAATAGCGTTGCAGATGTTACAAATAAAACGGATCGTCATTCCTAGTTAACATAATTCATTTTTCAAAGCAATCCCTTTGCATGACTCTGAATGAAAACAAAGAAGAAATGCATACAAATTAATGTCGTTGTGCTGTAATAAAATAATGAGCACAGAATGTATTACAACTGCAGGTGCGCTACCGAGTCGCTGGAACGAACCCGAACGAGTACAATAAAAATAATTAATGGGACTTGAAATGTGGAATGAGCTCCCTTGTTCCCGGAAAAAGTAAAACTCTTTTATGCCGCCAAAATTAATCTCATTTTATATGTATTACTCCGACGGAATGAGGCTTTGGCAGACGTCGCGACGTATAGCAAGGACTAAACATCCATAGGATATTATTCCATCTTCTCGCATCTCTCTCTCTCTCTTGCCAACAGAAACATGATATAAACGAAAGAGAAAACAAAATAACAGGCAATTGTTTCGTTGCAAATTTTCGTGTTTTGGGGCCTACATACCTACATTGGGCATCGCCCAAGCATTTGTGTTACAAGGTCAAGATATTTGGAGATGATCCAAATGGGGAAAGTATTTCATTGACGCTAAGTTTCGGCTATTGAACGCAATGCGGATAGAACGTTTTCTTGGCTACGACAAAAGAATCGCTGGCGGAATCCAATTGATTGTTTGTGCTGAAATTCAGTACACACGTAAGAGTTACTGTGTGATACATTGTTGGTTTGTGGAAAAATACATGAAAATGTAAAAATATTTACTTGAAGCATTAAAGTTCACTAGTAATGATCTCATAAAAAAGACTTTAAAAGAACATTAAGCACATTAGCTAAATGGCAAAAGTCATAAACAGTAGGCGCATAAACCTTTATGTCCATCACTGGCCATTAAAATTCTGTTGCAAAAAGAACAAAATGTTAACCGCACTTCTGATTCTGTTTACAGAATTGCTTCGCTTATATAACTCGGCCTTATAACCGACTAAACTACACACATAACATCTAGTGCGTGAACAGCCTGAATGCCGACTTTGATCTCATCAGAGCACTCTTATTTGCGGGTATGGTAGACCTTGGTGTTTGAGGAATAAAGGTTGTTTTAGATTGATGTGGGAGAGTAATAAATTTGTGGATAATTGGAATTAACGAACGTAACGAAGGCGCGTTTCATTCACTGTTTGACGTTTGTCGCGGTCGGGCGTCGGAAGCGAGACGTGAATACTAAGCGACTGCGGAATCTTACGAAATACGATTCAGCTGGACTGGCTTAGCTAATCTACGAGTCGGCTCTCAGACAGAACTAAAGCTTTGAGTTAACATTTCCTTTGCAGTGAATTTGAAGGATTAAATCCGGAACTCTACATTAAACTTCCATGTTAATGTACTTCAGTATCTCGCTGCATTTATGTAACTAAGTAGTTGAGTTATGTTGAAAAGTATTGACTTTCTGTCTACAAGCTTTTACTTAACGTACAGAGTTTAAAAGTACGTATTTAACCATTGATATGGGTCAAGAGGTTCTCTTAGATTATTATTTAAGTAAAAAAGTTATTTCAGCAATCATTTTGGAGAAAATGTGACACGTATTAAAATGACACAGCATCCGAATATCATTTAGCGACCCAAACAGTAATAGAATGCAAGTTTGAGGCAATGTTCCCGATTCTCGTAGCCCCATCGGAACTATTTGCATACGCATGCCTACCGACAAATACATATACATACTACGTATATGTCAAGCTTAGAATTCGGCGCGCTTCTGAGATGTCTCAAATGAGTCATCAGTCGGATTGCAGGGTATATGCGAATTAAGTTAGGCAGACTTTGGCTTACACCCATCCGGAACTTGTTTGATTTTGAATGGGTGATTTGCATTGATATGAGGTAAAGTGATTTGGGATTTAGGTTTGAGGCCATGTTGTCCAATTTCGTAAGCGATGCCTTAATTTTCGAACATGAGAAAACTAGTGTATACTAGAGGTTAAAACATATTTTTTTTACCCAATTTAATATATATTTCATTTCTTAAACTAAATGCTTACCGTTTTATCTTTCATTTTTATAACTTCCGCTTACTTTTACAGTTTCACTTTCGTGTCTTCGATGAACTTATTTTTTTTAATTCATTAAGTCCGTCTTTCTTTACTTGGCGAAAATTGTCACCAATCTAGACAATCCCTTAAAAAAATAATTCATTTGAAAATGAGATAAGCGCAAAGCTTATATAAGTAATTCATCGTTAAACTCTGGATTTTTTCATCAAATAGTTAACTAATTTTATTTACTAGAGTAATTTGTTACAACAAACAAGATTGGTAAAAATATTCGCCAAGTAAAGGAAAACGGACTTTACATAGCTAATCTTACTACTAATATAAAGAAACTTAAATGCCGACAAAATAATATGATCTTTTGAAGATTAAATTTCACGAATGTAGTTACCATAAAATTAATATTCCTATCGGAATAGAAGGACAAGTAAAAGCTGTCAAACGAAACCGATTTAAGATGTCAGTAACTAACATAAGTAAGTAATATTTGTAGCTTTATATGAGTTAACCTTTCGATCAGGTGATTTATAACAATTTTCCTAAGTTAAATATAGTAGTTTACTGCATGATAAACAGTCGACACAAAATATTTAACATGCAGCTCTAGTATAAAACTAAATGTTATTTCATTATACAAATTATTCGTTGATAAACATTGCCTGTGTTATTCTGTCTTTATTTTTTACGTAAATTAACGTCTGTAGAATAGAATAACCAAACTGCGTAGGTACTTTAAATTTGAAGCGCATTGGTAAATATAAGTCGTATATTAAGAGGCTTCGATTTGGACTTATCTACCTGTTAAATGAATATTTGTTGGGGTTATCCGCTGTAATGCATAACAATCAAGTCACCATGTTTCAGATGCATTATTTCTCCAAAATATACACAATTTCACTTTTAAATATAAAAAATCAAATGCACGTAATTTTCAGCGAGCTTCTGCAGGGCGGTCAACTGTTTGACATCTGACAAAAATGGTTCTGCTACCCATCTCTTTTTATCACACAGTTTGCTGCTAGTGACATCCCGCTTTTGTCGTTCTATTCCAAATTTCCAAAGGGATAATAATTTTATGGTAGTTACTGCTTTAGAAAAAAATCATAAACTCACACATCACTTTCTGTAATAAGGTACGCTCTCTCGAATTATAATTTTAATGAAACCTTTTAAAGCAGAGAGCAACACAAACCGAGTTACGTTTGTCCAGGACGCCGGCAAACAAGAATCCAGACGACTCAAATAACAAACTGAACTACACGAAAGAGAAACATTTACTTAATAACATACAGCTTCGTTCATTACTCTGAACACTTTAACGGAACGAGCAAATATAAAATTCTCAAAACAATTTCTCCCTTCGTATAACTTGGCGTAAACATTACCAACGCTGACTGCTACTTTCGTGAAAGTGAAGCCCATTAAAATATTTCCTCATAGGAAAATATTCTCTTTGATTGTGCTACTTCGACTTATGTTTGTTCCGAGTTATCTGATATGAATGCTATATCTCAGTCTGAAGAAGAAATAAAAAAGGCGGGTAAAACAAAAAGCAAAAGCAAAACAATTTAAACTGATGGGTTGCTTCAAGTAAACAAGAAACGCCTCGCTTTTTAGGGTTCCGTAGCCGAATGGCAAAAAACGGAACCCTTACAGTTTCGTCAAGTCTGTCTGTCCGTCCGTATGTCACAGCCACTTTATTCTGTAACTATAAGCATCACACTATTGAAATTTGGTAGGAAGATGTATCCTGTTAACCGCTTTACGATTGTCATAAAAAAATAAAAAAAATGTCATTGTCATAATGGGGGGGGGGGGGCTCCCATACATGAAACTAAAACCAAAAACGTATCTTTTAATCAAACCTATGTGTGTGGGGTGTCTATAGATAGGTATTTTAAAATGGCATAGGTGTGTCTAAAACCATTTTCTTTTAAAGTCTGACGTTTCGTAGCTAGACGCTTCCAAAGTGGTAAAAATGGGCGTCGCCACCCCCCCCCCCTTCTAACTTCTAAACTAAGCGAGTGTAAATTTTGGAAAAATATATAATGTAGATCTTACCAAATACTTTCAACGAAAATTGTTAGTAGTTTTTGAGATATAGCACATTTTCAACAACCGCAAACATAACTTTGTTCCTCATACGAACACTATGAAAAACAAAGTTATATTTGCTGCTAACAAAATATTGTGGAATTTCACTAAGTGGATTCCCTAATTCAGGTAAAGTGGTTACGGAACCCTCAGTGCGCGAGTCCGATTCGCACTTGGCCGGTTTTTCTTCACACACTTGTCTGTGTCAATCCTCAGAGTTGGCGGAGCCATCAACTTAAATAACCCACTTACCTCAGAATATAGCTTATAACAGCGAACCTTACCACACGGACATAATTCCAAAAAAAAAACGTTACTTCTAGGCCGACTTTAATTATAACTACTCCATACTCAACTTTTATTAAAAAAGGAAAAAACCGTTTTCAAAAACAAAATGCACTGAAAAGTCCAAATAAAGCCCTTTCAGACTCCATTTTTAGAGTCCAACCAATTTTTATTTTGTATTTTTTTTAAATTAAATAATAAATGAAATTATTAATGAATGAATATATTTATTTGCTTAAAACACGGTACAGTACCGTTACCATGAGTTTACGACGGTTTTGCTCGCTAGCGACGAAATAAAAAAGTCTATGGAAAATTGTACAGCGCCTCTAGCGGTCACTGACAGAACTAAAATTTTCCGTACAAAAAGTGATGTCATCGCTAGCGAGTCAAACCGCCGTCGCATGCGAGTAAACTTATGGTAAGGCCAATAGTTTGACGTCGTCGCCTTAAATTAAAATAAACAATGACATTTTTTAATGTAAAAAAAAATACAAATTGTCATATATTAATACATGAATAATTTGATGTCAGATCACAATTTTAGCGTGATTTATACGAAAACAAATGTCATAGATAATACTTAAATCTAAGCAATACGTGTCCATACTACTATTTAAAAAAACATGTTTACAACATTACAAATCAAGCAGTGGTCTACCTTTCAAATAGGCTTTTAGTGATTTATTATAAGAGAGGGGGACTCCGGAGTGTGCGTTAGTCGCACATTTTAACTCTGTTCCTTATTAAGCTACAATGTAAGTACCTAACAAAAGTCCTGGCGTCATAATCACTGAACTCCAAAGTGTTAAAGAGTTCCACCATCAGCTCAGCTCCACAAAATGGTGACTATCATACGTAATGAAATGTCAATATGAACATACTAGTACAAAAACACTATACATGCCTTTAAAATTTGACGGTTTCTCTCGATTAGGCCAAGATTCCATCATTAGACAACGATTTGGTAACAGAAAGACCAACTAAAAGGTAAACCCTCTTAGTGGGTGGAAATATTATAAATCGGTCTACAAATGACTGAGATATGAGGTGACATAGCCACAAAAAAATATACAGTCGAATCGATAATGATTTTTGAAGTCTGGTAACAAATTAGGTATCTTGCGTTATAAAAATATCCGGAAACTTCATTACAACATGCTTCTACTTTTTAAAAGCAAGTGCCTTTTAAATGTTGTTGTTACATCGTATGAAAGTCTGCACACAAACTCAGTAAAAGGCAAAGGAAAGGGAAATCGTAGTGATATCTATCTGCCAATGAATAAACAGCAGAATGTTTTTACGTCGCTTTCCCGAAGGTCCCCGCCCGGAGGGGTGTTCGGGTCGCATTTATAAATAAATAAGCCTGCTGCACCCTTACCCTGGTCCTTCGTTGAAGCCCAATTTCTTCACCGATAGTAATGGTAAAGTTTTGTTAAAAGCGGTCTAATAAATATTTACTTTTGTGTGTGTTTTGAAGAAAAACTACATTCACCAAATGTCGGAATGGCTATTTTAATGACCACAGGCGCGGATACACCGTTGTGGGCACTGTGGGCATGCCCACAACCCTAATCAGAATTTAGAAAGGGCATTTTTTGGAGGATTTTTTTTTCATTTTACTACATTATGAAGCATCCTAGGCAAATATCTTTTTCTCATTAACTCTTACCATTTTCTTGCTTTTATGAGTGTCGCGTCGTGTGTCGCTTTAATTTCGGTTGGTTCTTGGTTTGATGAAATCCGAAAACTAACCCATATTAATTTCGTATAAACTTTTGACATTTAACTACATTATGTAGCGCCCTAACCAAATATCTTGTTCTCTTCTTTCATTTTTATCAAACGTTTTGCCATTATTGTTTATTTGTTATATTCTAAACACACAATCGTAAATATTCAGCCGCTGGCAAAGACATTACCAATAATAAAAATTACACTTAGGCCCAATTTCATCGTTAATAATGTAACGATGAAGAAATTGGGCCTAAGTGACGTACGCGTGGTTCTTTGACAGTGATTTGAGAGACATTTAAAAGACAAGTTTTGTAGTTAGCCTTAAAATAATCAAAATGCTATTTTTCAGGTTGTATATATTTTTTAACGGTTCATTGAAACAACTATTATAACAATGGAGTTATTAAACAAGTGAGTTTTAATCTGTTTAATTATTGTAAAATTATATGTGATCTAGCAAAGTAGGTTTATTTTTTGTAGGACTGTACTTCTTCGAACTGTCAATAACTACTAAAATTCAAATGTGCTTGTTTCTAATTAGATATTACTTCCACAGTTCCATGTATGTTATAAGTGTTTCAGTGTATCGCTTCATATTTAAATTACTCCTTTTAGTTTTCGAGAAATCTTTACTTTAAAGTATATTTTTGATACATGTTAGCAGAATACAGACTTCCAGTGCCATACTTAAAAGTGTTCCACGTCGTGTGATAAGTGCAGTTAGAACGTTTCTATCGATAATAACGACAGCAGACGGTGCGATATTTCGATGGTATTTGTGCGGAACCCGAATGCCTGACAGCGGCAGGAGCTTTTAAGAATCTGACGCAGGGCTGTAAACTAGCACATTAACTCCTTTTTAGAAATATTAAAGAAACACAAAATTTTTCTACCACACCATCGCTCCTACAACTAGGCCATTACTAAAACTTAAACCTCTTAATTTAAATCTGTCTGAATCTAAAAAGGTGACTTGTGTTTTGCTCAACACATCGTCATGTCATAAAAAATCAGGATTTGATGAAATAACGTTTATTAAAATCAAGTTGATTTTAATTAATGATATTCGATTAGATATTAGATAGATGTATCAGATATAGATATATTAGATAACTAGCGGTCCCCCGCGACTTCGTCCGCGCGTTTTGAGTTTGCTCCCTCCCCTCCCGTCGCACCGTCATGTTTTATATCCTAAAGCCTTTCTCGATAAATAAGCTATCCAACACAGAAATATTTTTTCAAATCGGTCCAGCAGTTCCTGAGATAAGCGCATTCAAACAAACAAACTCTTCAGCTTTATAATATATTAGCGCAAGCGCACGTTGTACTTAAGCTGCGAACATTATTTTGGTGCGGAGTTATGTTAAAACTGTGATAGCTCCTAAGATATTTATTGGAATCAAATGATATAAAGGGCAAATTGGTTCTAAATGAAATGCTCGTGATGATGAATGTATTTATTTTGATAAGAATAAATACCTGTGTGTATAATACACCTCTTAAAATAATGCATTATTTTTTTACAAATTTATGAACATAAAAAAGGTTGTAGTAAGTCAACCATAAAAGATAGACATATGCTGTCGCGGACTTTATTATAGAACTCTTAATGTTGAACAATCCTGTCATACATGATTTTTGTGTAACGTAAGCGGTTTCCGCAGCGTATGCAGCGGAAGCTCTCAAAAGGAATATCTTTCTCCCGTTTTCGCAACATTTTTCATTTCTGCTGTGGTCTTATGAGTCGTATCTTTGTGTTATAATTATAGCCTAAAGCCTTCCTCGATAAATAGACTATCCAACGCAAAAAAAAAAATTAAAATCGGGCCAGTAGTTTTTGAGATTAGCGCGTTCAAACAAACAAACAAACAAACAAACAAACAAACTCTTCAGCTTTATAATATTAGTATAGATTAAATATTAGGGTCGAATAAAAGTAATTTATTTCTTTATTTTCTACCAAAGGAAAAATATGCAGTCATGGCTCCATATTTATAATATAAAAGTTAATTAAAATAAATAAAATATTCAAATTTATCTACACTTAATTTGCATGGAACTGTCTCCGGTGCTTTTGTAACGATAGCTATCGTTAGACGTTAGTCGTGCAATTTTGCAATATTATACGCTCTGAAGTATGTAGCTATCTTCTTATTCGAATATTATTGTTGGGACATCCCTGATCAGTTGTTGCTCCTCTGAAATGGGGACGCAGCTACTAAACCGGTGATTGAGAATTTCAGCGTTCCGATATTGCCGCGAGTTTTCATGTTTACACTTTATCCGCTTTCCCGTATTTAAGATACATTTTCTGCTTCGGAAAACAAGTAATTGGAAAATAAAATTTTGTTGCAACAAACATTTCTGGATCTGGATTGAGAGAAAACAATGACTTGATAACAAAAGGGAGTCGAATTTAAGTATGGATTTCTGAATTTCATTATGATACTCTATAAATATGACTCATTACTTATAATAATACAACCAATTTAACTTTACTGAAAAAACAATAGAAAACTATTTTCTATTACGAAAGCCAAAAGATTTTAAAACTACTGTCTGCACAACAATTGGGCAAGCAAAAACTCTCACACGTTACGACGAACAGTGCGATCCTTGCACTCCTTGCAGGGCTGTCGCTACACCTAGACACAGTTTAAGGAGTGGAAATATCAACAATCATTTCCCAAAATATCAATAAACATATTCTTATCTTTGGCATCTCAAATAAGTTAAAAAAGTCGAAAAGAAAGATTGAGCTACAAACCCTAGATTTGTCTAGGAAGACGAACAGTCAACATGGTATCTCATTTTGCCATAATGATCTTAAATCACGAGAATTAAGTCTTGTTACTATAGTACTATTACGAGTATTCTTTTTGTGCCCTTACATACATTGCTTTTGAAACTAACACTCTAATTCTCGTTAAAACACACTATAAGTATGTTTTCTGATTACAGTTACTTTAAAAAAATAAATCAGCTTATGCTCGTAATCACATTTTTTCAATGTGTGTAGTTTATCTTTCGATAAAAACCTATCCGTACTTACCTAATAGAGTTCGAATTTAAGCAATAGATCTATATTAATAATTACCTCAAGGGGTACGGTAGACTCGATCGAAACCTTATATGAATAACAAAACATAAAAATATATTGATTTCGAGTCGACAACTTATAACCGCAAAATTCGGATTATGGATAATTTCGTTAAATTCTAATAGCACTGACAAACAAACCGCAGTCGCCATTGACAAGGCGTATAGTGCAGATATGACAGGTATAGATTGGAAAGCTCTTGGAGCGTTTAGGACCCTAAAGTTTGGGGAAGCAACCTGTGGTGTCGCTAGCGTCGTTTTCTTTTTCTTTTACGCGGATGATATACAGGCAAAGGTATAAAACCATCACACATTAATTAAGTTATAATATTTTAATTCTTATTAACAACCGGCTTAGATTTTAAATGACACCATATTTTTTATATTGATAATTTCGTCCAGGTGTACGGTAGACTCGATCGAAACCTTATATGAATATATTTTAATTCTCATTAACAACCGGCTTAGATTAATTTGTATTTAGCTATTTATAACTGGTAAAGAATGCCATTCGGCATTAATTCCACCTTATGTTATGCAATAAAGTTGAATAAATACTTTTTTTTATTTTTCATCATGTAGTTACAAAGAATAATTAAAAAACCAGAAGTGTTTATTTTTGTAAAAAGCCGATAGCGCGCTAATGGCCTAATGGTTCGTGAACATATTCGAATCTAGCGCTTAATGCACCGCTGTCAGCGCTAATTAGATGATTATTTATTTTTAAAATAAGTATGTACTCATCTACCCGCCAAAGTAGAGAAAGAGACTGAGTGCTTAAAACAAAGCGTTTTACAGAGAATAAACTTTAAAAGTTATATTTTATGTTAATTTATGTTAGTTTAGTTAGAATGTTGATTGAAAATAAAAAATATTTGTGTAAAAACTATTGCAGTTTTTATTTAATATATTTATTAAACACAGTGAACGAAACTACAAGAATCTACGGCTTGCCTTTATTATTCCTTGAGAACCGATGCCAACAGAAATATTTACGTACATTGTGTACCTAGATGTGTATTATGAGTCACATTTCACCCGAGCGGAGCCGGGTTTTCGTCTAGTATTGGATAATCCCAATCACATATTCGCACATTAACTGCTGGTAAATAAGATCTCATTATAACTCGTTATCAAGTGAGATTGCGTCCTTCAACATTAGCAATTTTCTAAGTTGACCACCCGACATTGGAGGCTTAGCTGTGAAAATGTGTCATATGTGTGAAGAAACAGTTTTGTCTTGTGTCATTATAATCTCATTTGCCGACGACCAGAGGCCTACTTGATTACGTAACAAGATCGTGACAGGTCCGCAGAATCTCTCGAATGTGCCTCACCGCAAATGAACTATGCGAGTTCGATAGAACTATTCAAGACTATTCTTAAACTTACCGCAGTAAAGCAATTGGTCTTAAGGTGTCGAGGATTCGAGATTCTTAATAGAGATACATTTGTCGCAATCGTTTTAGTAAAGTTTTTGACATCTTAAACACTGCGACTTTTAACATCGATGTAGTTGCGCGTTTTGAAAAGCATCGCGACTCATGCTATGAACAGATTTAATTAAGCGATGCTGATAGTCAGTATCGCTGCAGTCGCCAAAATTTACCTAATTTGTCAATTTTCAGCTTTTGCATCGCGACTGTATCGATGCTAAAAGTAGTGCAGTGTGTAAAGGTTGACATTTTGCGACTGCATCGATGTTAACGCGCTTTAGCATCGCGACTGAATCGCTGCTAAAAGTCGCAGTTTTGAAATCTCGTTATAAAAGCATCTCATTATAAAAGTTTGATAGAAAATTACATGAATAAAAAATGTAATTTTAAAAACACAGACTCACACCTAAGGTTTCATTAAGCAAAGCCATATTTGATGTAACTAAAAGGGACAAGCAAATTTAACCAGACAAGTCTAATACCTAGAACGACAAAATAAATCTTGTGATTTCAACAGTCAAAGCCCTAGCTACCCCCCTGGTGTGAGCGCGTCACACTTTTTATTAACTCCGTCCGAAGCTTTGTTCGCACAATTCAATTAAACTCGCCAGGTTCAAAATAATTGCACTAGTATTTCGTGTTTATGAGATTAGCTGTTTTGTGTCGATGGAGTTTTCTTTTTTGTCTGCCTTTATCTCGTGTGCCCGCTCCCAATTTAATTGTAAGAGCAAACAATTTCGATGGCGGATGTAATCGCGTATCTATCTATAAATCTTTTGTGAACATGGCGCCGGCTTATTACTTTTTCATGGCACCAATTCTGTTTACATTTCTTATTCTTTTGTTTTTAATGATTCGCAAATATAATCGGTTTTAAGGGCAGCTTGCGCTCTATTTTACTATAATAGGTTTTACTTCGGATGCTTCCTTTAAGTTTTCAGCGGTACATGGTTTTTTGTTTTCATGTAAGCTGGAAAAAAAGATTAACTAAAAAATATAAACACAATTGAAGTGGACTTTTCATGGTGTTTCCTATAATGACAAGACAATTTTAAACATAAATAATATAGTTAATAAAAAACTTTATAGTAAAAAAGCAGAATACAGTTCGAATAAAATATGGAGAATCTATTTATTTCAACATAAACGTAACCATAAAGCGGTTAAAGAAATGGTCTTCGGTATGTTGGCAACAAGAAATCATGTTCACTTTGTACGAAAACAACATCCCAAATTGAATTTACGTAATCAGATAAAAAAGTTGTAATAAGTATTTATTTACTTCGCTGAAACTGTAATAGGGCTACGTAATAAAGAATAATCTGATAAGGGGAAGAGTAACAATAAGGAAAATGGTTCTTGTGGGCAGCAGTATGGAAACTGTCCACCTAATGGGGTTTGGAAGGCATCATGGGTATTATGTGCCTTGCACGGGTGTATGAAAGAAATTGGAATCTACAGCAATAATGTTTAGTAAAAAGTATGAAAAGTCTTAGGTAAATATAGACTTCCAAGTGCACAAACAGCACAAAAACTTTTCTTTGTTTTCAATTCACTAAGTCTTTTAACATTACTTTTAGTATCGAATATTTAGTATACATATAACTATTACTTCAATGAACCTTAAGTCCTTATAATCACGCCGAAATAACCGGGTGTAATAAAAAAAATGTTTTCTTACACCCGGTGTTTTCTCTTAAGATTACGGCCGATCAATCGCGAAGTTTTATGATCCAGTAGATTTTGTTAAGCCTCTCCTTCATCACAGTAATCCAAGTTTAAAGTTGTCAAACAATCCATCACTTAAGAGTTTTATGTATATTGAAGGATCTGGTTAATTTATTCAAACTCATTGAAATCATTTTAATATAATACCGAAAATACCGAGACCGCGTATAATCCCAATGAAATTGCCTAAATATTTTAAGGTAGAGAACAAAAGTTGGTTGTCAAGAAGAGTGTTTGTGTACAAAACTTCACGATGTATTCAAATCCAGGCGGTAATATACTGGTGGCTGCAGCATCTAATATAAAATCCATTTATGTCGAAGCCGAGCTACTCGTTTAGATCAACCAGCATAATGAGATCTCCCCTGCCGCCCGATATTTGCGAAACAACAAAGTTACAGGAGATATGCGCCGGGAGCCAATGGGGAGCGAAGCTCTTCTGATTCTGGACACTGCGCACCAACTCTACCAGTCTCGAGTTTTCCCCTCAACTCGTGTTTTCGTAGGGTTTTTTGTTTGATATTGATACTACTCCTATTCATGCATGGCATGACTCACGTAATTTTCAGAATATCATAAATAAATTATTTTTTCATATGCTGATGTCACAATTTTACAGTAGGATCTTTATACTAACACCTACTGGTATTCATAGTTATTGCTCCGCCCGAAGTTGTTTTAAGAAACTACTTGTTTACTTTATTAATGGAGTCAAAGTTACATATGTTAACTACGACGTTCATTACTCTAAGTTTACTCATTAAATTAAGTACTTAATGTATGCACCTTACTAAAAAAAACTTGCAGAAAATCTCTTTATGAATCCTTAGGTCGGATGTTCCAGACAACGCTAGCGAAAGAAATAAAATACTTTTGTCATTTTAATTACCACATTTCAAAGAACAAGTCGGCCGTAATGCCGATCCGTTGGAATCAAAGGGAGACACGGCGTAGACGCATTAATCAGCGTATTAATCCCGGCGTATGCTGACGAGGCAGATCCTCTTTCTATTGAACCTCTTTCTCGGAGTCAGCAGCGGCTAATAAGGATTCAAGCGGCCTTCATTAAGTCACGCCAGACGGGTGGAGCTATTGATTTTATTCAGCTCGTGTAATAAAGGTAAATTTGCTCCAAACGCCGTTCGCTGAGGTTTCAAAAGAAGTCCCACTATCCTTGTCTCTTTGTCCCGGTAGGAACGACAGCAATTAATATGGCTTTTCTACAATATTATATTCCCCCGTCAAAGCTCATTCACCTTTCATTTACCTTTGAACCGCAGATTATGAATCGTATCTCCGCAACATTCATCGCGGGCCACTCAGCTTGATCTGAGCTCGTCTGAGCCACTTGGGCTATACTTAGTTTATTTATTCCACAATAAATAGGTAAGAGCTCCTAGACGCTGACTCGCAAGAGTAACAGCAATTCTATGTATTTCATTTCACTATTGGTTCCCGTGGCTTCTAAAGGCTTCCGAGATTCCTCGGGCGCTTTGGAAAATGAGTTTTTTTTCTTCTCTTTGTTAGTCGCCTGTGTGATTCGTTTCGTATTGGAAACAGAGTTGTTTCATTACGAGATCAAGGACCGCTGTCCTTGATTGAGCGGTTCGTAATTAGACTTCGACGTAACGATGTCTTAACAGTGCAGAATAGTGTTTTAAGGTGCCGTTTGCCTATGTAGTCCAAGCACGTTGTTGAAGATGGTGTTTTTTTACGAGGTAGTGTGTTTTATTATCATTACAAAACATCATAATAAAAGTTATCAAGGAGATCCATCTTGATAAGGGATTGTCCGTGGCTTTGATAACGCCGAGATTAATCTACATTACAATTATTTTAGGTCGAAGTCATTTCGTAATCGTGAAACTTGAGAAAGTGCTTACTGTTCATCTGTCTTCAACCATCTCCAGAGCTAAGGCGATTCTATTATATTGAGTTACGCCCCTGACTCAATCACGTTCTCGAAGGTATTTTCGATTTTATGTAATTATCTCGGTTTCTAACACTATTAGAACGGTTGAAGCAATCAATATGTGCTTAGAAAATCTATCTTTAAGACAAAAACTGGTAAAATGGATGTCGTTAATGATTACCATGGATGTTGTTGTCGAGGAAAAGTTAATGACGGTGCATTCTTTATTGTTCTTGTAAGTAAATAGAAATAGACGTATGGGAGAAACTGTTGCGACTATATAATACTTATAACTTAATATATATACTAATAATTATTATATATACTTTATGTTATCTGAATACTTGCACTGTCAATTTTGTCTTCCATGCTATAAGGCTTGAGGCTATGCTTTGAGCTATTTCGAGCTCTATGGCTATAAAGCTTGATAATATAAGAAATCAGGAAACAGGACATGGGTCATGGGAAATAGGTCATGTTAGACATAGTAAATTCTATATACTTTAGATATGTATAAAAAATTTGCTATATAAGTACTTGATTGATTCTTTGTTTGTTTGAACGCGCTAATCTCAGATTTTTTTATGTTGGTTAACTTATTTATCAAGGAAAGCTTTAGGGTATCAAAACACATCACACTGCGACTGTTTCATTAACAGACGGCTAGATGGCGCTAAACGTCACGCAATTGACGTTTTCATAAGAAACCACAAATTTCGCAGGGTCGGACTGACAGCACGATAGCTCAATTGGTAAGAGCGTTTGGCCCGGTCAGCCAAAAGGTTGCTGGGACAAGTCCCACCCGTGCGCAAATTTTTGGGTTCTTATTTCATCTTTATGAATACAAAATATGACACTGTGAGTGCAAAAAACATTCTAAACCATTGATACATACATATTTTTAAAAGGAAATATTTGATTGTTTGTTTGTTTTTTAAATAATGTAAGAATTCATTAAAGGTTCTAAAAGTTATGCCTATGTTAAAATTATATACTTCTACTTATTCATATTCATTTATTCACTTCATAATATAACATTACAGCAGACAATATTGTATAACGTATAGGCAAAAGATGGTTATTTAGTAACATTATGACCTCAACGAGGTATTTGTGAATTAAAGTTATTAAATTCAATAAATTACAATTAAATTAATTCTTCATTTAAATAGTATATGTCAGTAAGTATTTTGTCAAATTGTAAGTAAGTCAAATATACACATTCCTTGGAAGCCAGTCAAAAACAGTACATTACAGGTTAGATTCGTTGCTTCGATTCCCAGTTAGGTCAGCGTAAAGAAGTTCCTTCCTACAATACCACTTGTGGGCAGTGGGCACGTCCGCAACCGCTGACGCGCAGACAAATGGTGCGAAAAATTATGAACTCTCTCCCCCCCCCTCCCTTCCTCTTCCCCCACTCCACACACGAGCGCATCGTAACTTATTTGCCAGTAAATCCCAGTTTTCTACCTCATAGCGCAGTTTCATACAATATGGCCTTTTTAACTTTTGACTCGGGAAAACGAATCACTTTAAATTATGTTTTAGTTTTATGTGGCTTGTTTAAAGCAATGATCAAAGTTTCTGTTTTAATATTACACTGCTGCTTATATTTCAATATATTTTTTTTATTTCTAGAAATCTCGAACTCACTTGTGTTTGTCAAACATGAACATGAACATGAATAAAATGGTTAAATATATCGAAAAAAATCTTTAAAATCATTAACTCAAATGAGATAAAATGATCATATGTTGCATCTTTTGGTATTTTTTTTTAAATCTATAAATATTTTTTTAAAATCTCTCATAAAAACTAGTTTTTCAAAAGTTTGTAAAGGTTTTGTACGATTAATTCGGCATATCATTCATAAATAGACAGACACAAACGCAAATGGACGGAGACATATCGCCATAAACCTCTGCATAAGAGCCAATAGGCGTAACTAACCCCGCTTACACAGTGAAGACTGTAACAACTTAGCAAATTTAACTAGTAACAAATACGTTTGACGTTTAGTTGCGAGTTCGCCACAGCCACCCAGGGACTCCCGGACACAGACACCCACACGTGATATATAGCCCCTGATTTCCAATTAGAACCAAGTTGGGCTCATATTTCCGACTCAGAGGCTAAATTGGGAGTTTAGACATCCGATATCTAAAGACCACGGATGTCTGATTCGCTGATTAATAAATTTGATATTGTAGAATATATTCCTTGGAGATAAAATTTATTATAATATTCTGTAACTAAATTTGTGTAATGATGACTAATAAATAATGCAATTCAATGAGTAATAATAAATAGTAAAGTATCTGCAAAAACTTAAAAATAGATTAAGAAGTGTGCTACAACATTCTTGCGGTTTGAATAGTAAACGTCACTATAATAAAAAACAAGAAATTTAACATCAACTTGTACTAGAACTTCAATTTTTGTACGGGAATAGAAATAGGCAGCATTATGAACGTTTTCCTCTTTCATTAAAGTTTCTCGCCACCAGGAGTTTTCCGCATCACAATTAAAATTAAAATTAAATAAATTACTTATTTACTGTTATAACATAACTGCAGACAAGTTTACTATAAATATTGTAATTCTAAGATTCTATTATTTTAAGACAATGACTGGACGATGAGTTTGTGTTTCTGTACAGAAAAATAAAGGTTGAAGCAAATCTACCCACCCGGCACGGGAACTGCACCAACCAGGCGTCAACCATATGAAAGGACGTTACGTAAAGGGAACAGCAACGCCTCGGCATGGGATCGGCACTGGATAGCGAACGCCTCGCCTTCGATCGTGTTTGCTACAACATATGACAGTTCTTCTTGTCAATGACAGCTCGTTTGACAGGGTGGGCGGATAGTTGGCAAAGTTGGTCCCGAGTTGTTCTCGAGCCGAGGTGGTGACGTTACGAAGTTGATATTAATAGATGTGCGTTGAAGTATTGAGTATCATACATAAAATACTGAACGCGTCGAGTAGATACTGTGTCATCCCCGTGCCGAGTGGATAGAAGTGCTTAAACCTTAAGAGCTCTACTTTTTGCAGACTTTCTCCTAAAAACTAACAATACCTGCTCAGACGTTATACTATCCGGATATATTTCAATTGGTAGTTATAGTAATTTAAGAGATTTAAATTGTGGTGTACATAAAATTAACGGGATTTTTCCTTCAGTCGTATTAAATAACCATCAATCAAGCGTTTCCGCGGAGTTAGCATTTCGGCGGTTTAATTTAAAAGTCTATAGGAGACTGCGCTTTAACGATATTTTTATGCAAATTCGTTCACCTGCCACGGCGGCAATGAATCCATTATAATATTTTATTTATACATCCGATACGCGAACATTTTTATAAAGCTTACTGGGTTTCAGAGAAAGCGGAAAAATTACATTAATTTATACTTTGTGACCGGTGGTTAACTTCAGCATTAAAATAACGAATTGCTTTTTATAGTTAAATATTAAACTTTATAGTTAATGTCTACCAGATAGTTCTCAGTGGTGCAATTCTTCTGTGTCTATAGGTAAATTACATTACCTACTAGTCAAGGTATTTATTTCTGCTACTTAAAAGTGAAAGTCAAAAGTCAAATTTAAATATAATTTATTCAATCCAGGACACAAAATGCCACTTATGAACGTCAGTAATTAGTTTATATCAATCAATTATGGCCCGGCCCATATGGGGCTAGAAAATGTCTCCTTATCTTTTGGCCTTTTATTAATATGAATATTAAGATATTAACAAAAAATCAAATAAAGTGAAAAAGCGTGGGGTGCTTAATCATATTATAATAATAATTATTATTCTGATATTGCAAACAGTAACAAATAAAATCAACCTCACATTCGATATTAAGCACCCCACGCTTTTTCACTTTATTTGATTTATTGTTAATATCTTAATATTCATATTAATCTTATTCTGAATTAATTATGATAATTGATTGTTGAATTTGATATTGCAGTAACACAAACTGTCTTAAACAAAAAATATTTTCTACCTACTTTTTAGTTCGCTTGCTATTAAAGCGCGTTTTTTTTATTTTTTTTAAACTATAATTTATTTTCTTTCATAAAAAGATGTCATTTTTTGCGTACGTACATGATATTATCAAATTTGAATTGAGAAGCGACAGTGAGGATGTTACTTTCTTTAAAGAATTCTCTCAGGGATTCGCGGGGACTAATTTTGTAAACGGCACGAATGGCTCTTTTTTGTAAAATAAAAGTCATAAAGTCTTAAAAGTCATTTATTTATGCAAATAGGCCCACTAGAGGCACTTTTAGACGTCCCAATATAAACCCTACCACAGCTTTGGGACAATTGTGGGCTAGTGCTGAGAAGAAGCTGCGCAACAAACTCAGTTACTATTGTCAATGCCTCTTTTTAAAAGTTTTACAATGTTTGTATTGATCATGCACGTCCATACATTATTATCTTTTAAATAATCATTTACTTTATAATACCCTTTCGTCATAAGGGTTTCTTTAATAACAGTTTTAAATTTAATAACCGGTAAGTTTACAATGTGTTCTGGTGGTTTATTGACAAAATTTATCCCTTTCCCCGTAAAAGAATTACCAACCTTTCGAAGCCTAAATTGTGAAATTGCAAGCTTATCCTTATTCCTAGTATTATATTTTTGTATGTCACTCTTTTTTGTGAATGAATGTAATATTTGCGTACATACTAATGTATGTACGCAAAAATTACTTTCATTCACATTTCATTTATTTACATTTAATTTCTAATTTTCGTAATTATACTGAGAGGCTATAGTTAATATTCTCATTTCTTTAAACACGTCTCGTTAGGAATCTTGAGGTTTATCATTATAAATAGCTCGCACGGATCTTTTTTGTAATACAAAAATTGATTCTTTAACAGCAGCCGCGCCCCACTGCAAAATGCCGTAGGACATCAAACTTACCTAGCTGCTTCTACATCAGTCAAACGTCTTATCTTTCTTACAGCAAAAGTAGCTGAGCTTAGTTTCCGTGACAAGGCCTCTATAGATGGTATCGATGTCCGCAGTAGAACCCTACAAGAGAAGACCATAAGACATTATACTATGAAAGTAACTAAAATACACCAGTTTTCCATTATTTCTTTAAGTTGTAGGAGCTGTTCAACAATTTGTGGGTATTTAATGAATAAATTATTTACGTGATGTTTGTTCAGCAGTGGGCGTCCTTTGACGACCTCCGGGTGTAGTGACTAAACACGGGTTTGAAGCCGTCGCTACTCCGAGGTCCCGGGTTCGATTCCCGGCCCGTTCTATATTGTCTCTGGTCTGGGTGTTGTGGTATCACCGTTGTGTCTGGTTTCCATAACACAATTTTATTAGCTACTTACTTTGAGATCAGAACAATGTATGTGATTGGTGTCCAATATTTATGTAACTATTTTATTAATAAATAATGCCGTTATTTCTAGTAGCTGCTATAAACTATTGAAACTGTTCTTTAATGACTGTTATATTTAAATTAATTTACTGGCATCACCGATACATTTTTTTACGTTCATCCCTTTTCATCCATTATACAAGATAACTATCACATGATCACAAACTAACACGACAGTTGAACATGTGAAGTTAGCAGCTAACATATATAGAACTCGCATGAAAATAGAAGATATTTCCTAGTACGGTTGTTCGACGGACGTTCGTTCAAAGTTAGACTTTTAACCGCTGTCTGGGGAGTGGACTGGAATCGAGTTGTATGCAAATATTTGATCACACTCGCATCGTAAACTTAATTACGCGAACGAACTTTATTTATACATTTATAAAGACTTTCCATATACATATATTTAACAAATCTACATTCTACAACTTTGCCGCTCTCGCCAACTTACCTAGCCACAAAAGGCGATGTACGTACGTATTGCACTAAAACCGTCTAGAAATTAAATTTCATGAAATAACAAGAACACTACAATTGCTTTTTTGAGGACAGCTTATAACATTACATTTGTCTTTTATGGTTGTACGTTTAACAAATGATTTGTTTCAAGTAACTAAAAACATAAGAAATATTCGCTCTTTTAACTCAGAACCTCTTGTTAAAGCTGTTATTCCCGCGGAAGCAAATGAAGTCTTCCTATTGTGCCCAGCGGCTTACAAAGTTACAATAAACGGAGTTCAAAGCGTCGATGTTATTCAATGTGACTCCATACGAATGTGTTTCGCAAAACTTTATTCGAGTTCACACGCTGAAAGTTGGCGATGTAATTAAATTCTTAATTTATAGCCGTTCGTGTGCAGAACACGGGGACGCCAAATGAAACCAATTTATTTCATAACCTTTAAAAGGTTTTCTAGGTATGAATACAATGTAGACAGAATCAGTGGGTTTGGATCAAAAGAATCTAAAGAGCAAGATAGTTTCATCATAACTTGATAGTAGTTTTCTAAAATTGAATTAGTTTATTATGTTTTCGTACAATAATTCACATCGTTAACTAATGTCGCAGACAAGATCTAGTCAGAGAAAGCAGGCTTTACCTGGAAACTAGCTTCCTTCATTCGACTCTGTCACTGTAAAGTAAATAGTAGAGTCCTAGATTAAAGAACATTCCAATCTTCAAGTCCCCTAAATAAAATAAAAGTCTTTTAAAATAGCTGCTTATAACATTAATGGGTATCATCACATCACTTTTGTGTCAGAAGTACATAACGAACTTAGCAGTTAAAATTCACATTTATGTTTTGGTGGGATAAAATAATTTTACTACATAAATAATTGATTTCACATTATTATCTCCTCGTAACTTGTAACTTCGTAAGCCTACCGAGAAGCCGGCCATTTTGTTTGTCTGAGTCACACACTTCGGTATTCGTATGCTAACTATGTGTAGGCCTTTACAATTCCGTCTTTTAATGTATTCAACGTTTTTGTTAAATTTCATATAACCGTATTACGATGGCATGAAGGCCATTCCATTCTTATTATTATGTTTAATTATACATATTATACAACAAATTAATTATTTGTTGCGAACAAATACTGACAACATTTACATAATTTGTGTAACGTAAAGATGAAGATAAACACACTGATTCTAGCCAATCCTTATAGAAATGTATAAGGTTATAGCGGTCCACCGCGAGTTCATCCGCGTGTTTTAAGTTTCCTCCCTCCCCTTGAAGCGCGATGTATTATGAAAAGCCTAAACCTTAAAGCCTTCCTCGATAAATAAGCTATCCAACAATACAAAAAAAATTCAAATCGGTCCAGTTGTTCCTGAGATTAGCGCGTTCAAACAAACAAACTCTTCAGCTTTATAATACTAAACTAGCGGTCCCCCGCGACTTCGTCCGCGGGTTATAGCTTTCCTCGATAAATAAGCTATCCAACACAAAAAGAGCTTTTCAAATTGCTTCAGTAGTTCCTGACATTAGCGCGTTCAAACAACAACAAACAAACACTTCAGCCTTATAATATTAGTATCGATAAATTGAACCTAATTTCAGTTCGATTTAGGCCTACTAAGGAAAACGATTGACAGATCTCGTTTTTCTTATCGTTTTTCTTAGTAAGTCTCCTGCCTCAGTCTAATGATATATCGGACAATTAGAATACTCTTCATAAAAAATATAACGTTGATCTCAAGTAAGGGTATACTACTTAAAACCGTTCACCTGTTCGTTATACGTAATGAAATCGGGACAGCCATAGGAACCATTAACTGGTCCCGTCACGGCTCCACTTGGAAGTGTTATATTAATTCTACCGCATTTTCAGCTAAATATAATTGCCTGTCCGTGCCATTTCATTTTGCGTCCGTCGAATATAAATTCGGTTTCAGTTATTATACCTTAATTAATTTTAAATGTAATGCCTGATGCGGGTAAGCTCGGGCTAGGTTTTAAAATGGATTCAAAAATCAATTATAGTTGTAATTATGAATTTATCAAATGGCATTACTAATTTAGCTGCTTATCTACAAATTAAGAGTTGATTGTTTTTTTAGGTAAAACTGTCGCCGAATAGTAACGGTTAGGTAAAACTGTCGCAAAAATCAAGTAAAATATCTACACCTAAAAAAAATACGCACTAACAAAATCTTAATACATAGGAATTATGACCCTGAGAAATCAAAAACTTTTTTTCTTCGACAAAGAAATTTCGATCGCTGAACTTTTTTCGTATATGAATTGCACGAGTTTTCCCCAGTACTCAAAATGTTACAGTCCTCCCTGAAACAGTCTCTACTAATTAATTTAAAGGATTTTTCTATTAATATCCGTATTACTAACTACTTTTCTTAATAATTTAGTTATGTTATATATTATATAATCCACGATTATGAAAGTACACACATGTCGTATTGATTTATCCTCAGACGACTTACTTGTTCATACGCTATGTTCCTTTTTCAAATTCCCCACCGGTATACCGTGATCACTACTCTGATCACGTCAGCAAATACCTAATACATTATGACGAGTATGTACCCAATGTCCAACGGTGCGGGTAGCTGCCTAGATTGATAGTAAGTATCGCGGAGGCTGTAATTTACAAGTGATGAGGGTCCCAGCTCACAGCCCTGAGTGACAAGGTAATTTTGAAACCTTTCATCATAGGTAACTTAGTTACATGGCAATTTACATATTGCAAAATCAGTGATTTATAACTTTTTATAATAATTTTGGAGTAAGTGGCTCGTGGTTAATTCGGGTCCTTTATTTTGTGAGTTACACAAAAGTTTAATTTGCGGCTGTTAAATTTGATGTCAGTTTTGAATCCCAGTGTATTTTAATTACGATTTAAATCTAACATATGAACTGTGCTTGACGACGACTGTGACGACTGCAGATAGCGTCACTCCTCCTACCTTCCGACATGAGTACGTCAAGTAGTCGTCAAGTTGCCTGTGGCTAAGGACCAACCACTTCTGAACCCTATGTTCAACATATCGATGTCTTGCCACTGCAGCAATTTTCGTCGTCCGCAAACTGCCCTTCCATGCCGTGTATTATGTACGGTTGCCATCGACAAACTACTGTGTGGTATGGGCCACAGACACTTTAAGCTTCCTAAAAGTATTTTGTTTTGTTCCAGGGCTGTCACTAACACCGTTCGTGCGCCACTGGCAGCCAGCGGCGTACGAGCCCGCGCACACGCGTCGGCGGCGCGATGCGCACACGCACCCCCCGCCCCCGGAGCCGCCCCCCGCCCCGCACCCGCTGCGCATCACCTTCAGCGCCCACAACAGGTAACCCCACAACTCTTTTTATCATCATTATCAGCAAAAGGGCGTCCACAGCTATAGGCCTCCCTTACGGCTTTGGCAGGGACCGTTTTCAAACGGTCTGCTTCCAATGAGATACCGTGATCTTTACAAGGTCGTCTGTCCATCTTATCTGTGGACGTCCTACTTATTAAGAACAGTTAGGCAACGGTTACACTATCATAAGTTTGACTGGCATCAGTCCAGTCTTATCAGAATGATGGAAAAATTATCGTGTGAATAAAAGACTGATGAAAATGAAACCGGAAGAATTGTCTATCGTGTCTGTATCGAGACTGATGTGCAACCGTTGCCTAATGTGGCAGTCATTCATCACATTATATCCCTTTACTTTTTCAAAAACATAGAGATTCTGAGCTTAGATCTCACTTGAGGCAGTTCTCACTTATACCTACACAGGTCAATAAATGAAAAGAGTCACAGGAAGAGACAAAAGGCTAAGAATTCATGAAATGATGCTACGAGTACAAAGTAATCAAGGAAGGTACTATTTTATTGATCTCAAATAGAAAGTATGAAAAAAATATATATTAAAAATTGCACTCCGGGAGTGCCGGCAGAAGTGAAAACTTGAATATCAACGTTGTGCATTTTTGATTTTTTGGAATAGTTATTATCAATTTAAAAGTACTATCATTTTTGTGATAGAATACAATAATAATAATAATAATAATAATATATTTTTATAGAATACAATATTTATTTATTGCGCTATCGTACACAAACATTACAATTTATATTATATTAAATTACATTAAAAAGTTTATCTCTCAGAAAAATCAACTTACATCCATAATTTCGCCAACCGTCTTACGGTTTTTCGATCAGCTCACGTGTCCTGACGCGAGTTTCACATTTTTCCCCCATCCCACAAAAGTGCTCAACGCCGCTAAAGAAGTTTTCACTTCAAAAATGCAACTACCAGCTTAGTGCTCAACTTATTTCATGTTTCCGATGAGTAGGTTACGGATGGTATGTAAAAACAACCACAGATATAAAACGTTCATAATGTTATTAAGGCCCTTTCATGACCGACGCGGGCAATTAAAACACCTTTCCGACGAAATTATGATGCGTAATTACTAACCCCGGTATATGTGCTAAAACCACCGACACGCTATTAACAGACTTTAATTACTATCGATACTAATGTATATACCGTTATGTAAAAAGCTATGTGAAAATATAGCGTACACAATGTACAAGTAGTTTGTCTGATATTGATAATTAATTGATCCTTGTACGTGACCGGCTCGTACAAGAGGCAATTAAACATGAATAATGGGAGTTTCAAGTCCAATTAAATGACAATTAATGTGTCTGACTCTACGTATGTGCCCTGTGGTTGTGTAGATACGATACCGTTGCTCATCTGTTAGGATCAGCTGATATGTGAAATAATTTAGTGTTGTTATAGTACCCAATCGATCGACAATGAATTTGCAGAGACTCTGGTTTTAACAGTATCGATAAAAAATATAGTAACTACCTACTCATTCACTATATTTTATAATATTATATGTATCAGTAAATATAAGAACCTAAAGATTTTGTTGTTTTTAAAACTTGTGTGAATTTTGTCCATTTTAACCAATCAAGCCTTATTTTTTTTAAAAAAAGTAATAATTAAGGATATATGAAAACGAATGAGACCAAATTTGTCTCATTCCATAAAGAATTACGAACGTTTTCGCTCGTAAGTATATTTCGATCGCAAATGTACGCAAAAAATACTTTATTTTGGACAACAAACAATGATATCAATGTTTTCGATATTAATCGGATTGGTAAAATCTAATATAATAGCCGCGAAAAAGTAGCAGAACTCTGTATACCTACTTACAACGCGCTTGCTTACTCGTATTCCATCAACATCCGTGAATATAAATATCGATGAAAACTATCGATAGTCTTTCCCATCACTAACATGCACATGCTCATCTGTTTGGATCAGCTGAAATAGGAAATAATGACTGTAATACCCCGTCTGCGAAGATGGATGGTGTTCAACACAGCACTGATTTACGCTCTTTCACTATTTGTTTGAAGCTGACATGAGCGGAGTGGCTGATACAGTGTTATATTAATACAACTTAGGCCCGATTTTACCACCGTCAGATATGGAATATTCGGCGAATATAATACAAAATGCCTAATTTATAAGCGTCCCTTATTTGTCAGCAATCATGTAAATGTCATTTGAAAATCGGTCACTTTATATATATTTGGTCGGATAAGTCTTATCAGACGTTTGGTGAAATCGGCCCTAAGTAACGTAACCTGATGACTGAGCGTTACACGATTTATATGAGAAACTACACATACTGATTAGATGTAGGAGAAGTTTCTTTCTGGTAAATAGCAAACATTTTCCCATGGGGTTGACCGGTAGAGAATACCTACCTTAAAGCATTAAGTCCGCCATTGTACACTTTTCAATGTAATAAAGTCAAAATAAATAAACATTCGATCAAAAATATTCATAGGAAGATATGCAGGTATATGGGAATCAAGCGGGATTATATGCCAAAAAATGTGCTTTACGGCAAACAAGAGCTAAAAAGGTAGAGTTCCAATAGAACACGGCTGCTATACCTAAGCTACTTGGGACTTTGGACTATAAAAAATACTGTGTAGAGCTGCAGCTCTCATTAATGGAGAAAACAAAGAAAACAGCACCAAAGAACAGCGTTCGAAAGAGTACGGACTCTAGCGCATTTCTCAGTAGTCTGTATAAAAACAATACAAAAAAACGTTTTCTAAAGAATTTATAAACAAGGCAAGTAAGTGCAGTACGAGTAACTCGTATAAGTTAATCGAACATGTCCTAGACTAATCCATTTGCGGGTAAACCGGGAGGGCTTTTACCTAACACACGCGCTTTTGTTTTCCAATCGGTTAATGACCCCATAGCCCCATGCCCATGAAAATTAAGAAAGCGCTTACACGGCACTAGCGGTTAAAAAGCACTACCGTTTCCCCGCAATTTTCTCCGCTTCTCTAGGTCTTAGTGTGATATCATTTAGCCTATCTATGTTTTCCTCAATAAATGAGCTATCAAACACATTTTTTTTCTTCAATAAGTATACATACATGTTAAAAAGATAGAGATTTAGCAGCGCTGACGAATATGCTTGCGTTCTCGCAAGCGGAGACCGATTCTCGCGGCAAACGAACTTTTTTCGTGTGTAATTCGATTGCGAGTTTAATCGTTTTCCCTAAAAATCAATTAAAATATCTACATCTAAAAAACTATCACACAAACAAAATCGCAAAACATAGAAATCGTGACCCTGAGAAATCAAAAACTATTTTCTGTTCGACAAAGAAAATTCGATCGGTGAACTTTTTTCGTATACGAATTGCACGAGAGAGCCCCCCTGATCTATGCCATAGCTTTTAGCGTTCGCATTGCTTCGCATGCAAGTTACGTAATACCGCTGTGGACTCCAGGCTTTCCCTTAATTAAAACATGCCGTGAGCACGCGCTTCTTTACATTGTGTTGATTACTCACCAATCTTAATTACAGTCATCGGGAGTGGCGATTTACTGGTATCAACCGGTTTTCCATTTCAAGGTGGAGTCAGCGTGGTTTTTAACGGACTTCAAAAAAGGAGGAGGTTATCAATTCGACTGTATTTTTTTGTGGCTATGTAACCTCATATCACAGTCATTTGTAGACCGATTCGAAAATTTTTGCTGACCTAGAGGTCACCTTCTATTTGGTCCCATTGTTTCCAAGTCGGGATCTGGTGATGGTATCTTTGTGCAATCGAAATAAACCTTCAAATTTTAAAGTCACGTATAGTTATATATAATATAGTGTTTTTACTAGAATCTGATTGATGTGTTGTTACGTCTAGTAGTCAACATTATGTGGAGCTGAGCTGATGGTGGAACTTCTTAACGGTTAGGAGTTCAGTGATTTTAATGACAGAACTTATGATAGGTAATTTGTAGCTTCTTAAAGAACGGAGTCATAAGGCAACTGCATGCAACCCCCCACCCCACACCCCTATAATCACTAAAAATGGAGAAATAAAATTAACTTTAAAAAAGTAAAAACCGACTTCAAAACCAAAATCCACTAAAAAGTCTTAAATAAACACTTGACCCTATAAGGGAACTGATCGATTTTAGCCGAAAAAAATATTTTTGAAGACAGTGCCTTCACATTGACATTCTCAAGCATCAACTATCATAGCACCGACTCCAAAAAGAAATTGTTCGCCTAAAATCGATCTGCATAGAATTGATGATGATTTCCCTTATAGAGTCAAAAGTTTATTTGAGACTTTTTAATGCATTTTGGTTTTGAAGTCGGTTTTTACTTTTTTCATTGCATATTTCAAACGTCAGTTTAAAGTGGCTCCCCGAATTTTTAACGAGCACACTAGCGCCACTTTAGTAGAATAATCATAACGCGTTAAATAAAAGACCAATTGAAAATCTGATTGATGCGATTGTAGCTCTGGTTATGTGGTTTAGATACAATGTTTAAGTTCAACAAAACAGAGTTATCTGCAGTTACAGTAAGAAAAATTGCCAAAATGACCATATTTAGCAGTTTTTCTAACTCTAACTACAGTAAACTACACTCGGCGTCAAAAAAATCGCACCTTTTGAAAATCTTATTTAAAAATTCCTAAACCTTATGTAGAGGAAAGTGTTAGGTATCATTAGATAGGTAACAAAAAGGAGTATCAAAAAACAATTAAGTGTAATCTTGTTTTTTTAAATAAAATTATACAAAAAACATTAAAATTTGAAAAATAATAACAAATCTTAATTAAGGCCTAATTAACAATCGATAATTTACAAAAAAAATACAAAATGTGTCTTAAAATTAACTTAAAATCTAGTGTTACCCCGCCTTGCCCTGATGACGGCTTCCATACGGTCCCTCATAGACCTCACCAACTTCAGGAGCTCTTCTTGAGGGATAAGATTCTTCAATCATTCTTCAATCACCTCGGTTTGGAGTTCCTGTAGAGTCGAAGGAGCCGGATCCCGAGATCGAACCTTACCTTTAAGATGGTCCCAGAGGTGCTCTATCGGATTCAGATCAGGACCTCTCGCTGGCAACTGCATCACAGAAATTTGGGACCTCCGCAGGAAGTCGCTCACGATGGATGCAGTGTGAGCGCGAGCGTTGTCGTGCATTAATGTAAACCCCTCGCCAAAAGATTCGGCAAAAGGGACCACATGCACATCCAGGATCTCTGTGATATAGCGGCGAGCAGTCAGCGACCCTTGTCCGCAAGCACCTCCGGTCCGGGAGACGCACACAAGGTCGGTTTTGCCGGCAGCCGACATACCGCCCCAGAACAAGCAGGATCCGCCTCCATATTCTACCGTCGCCTGGATGCAGGCTTGGGCGAAACGTTCACCCTGCCTCCGGTATACTCTTCTTCGTCGGTCGTTGCAGAAAAGACACACTCGTGTCTCGTCTGAGAAGAGAACAACTCCCCACTGCTCAATGGTCCAATCAACGTGGTCGCGAGTAAACTGCAAGCGGGCTCGCCGGTGCGCTGCAGACAATTTTGGACCTGTAGCAGTTCTGCGGGCTGCAATGTTCTTCTCCTTCAGTCCTCTTCTAACCGTGGAGACACTCACGGTGTGTCTGCAAACTGCCTGGAGCTTCTGTTGCAACTGAACAGCGTTTGAGAAGCGATTTCTCAAAGAGTACGACGCAACGAACCGGTCGTCTCTTTCCGAAGTGCAGCGACGTCTACCGGACCCATGTCGCCGGATATAGCCACCGGTCTCTAAAAAGCGCTGGTAGACTCTTCGAACTGAAAAACGGCTCAGATTCAGTTGCCGGGTGACATCACACTGCTGCACCCCTGCTTGCAATAGTGCAACCACTTGAGCGGGCTCATCAGCTGTAGTATCCATTTTCCAGATGTTCTTTCTTCAGTTAAATCAATGCGTGTGTCCTCTTCAACGGTTTGATAGCGAATAACCCACATTGACCCCGTGTTGACCCCTTTACAAAGGTAGCGCAACTCGCGACTCTCCCGAGCAGCAAAATTTCCTTAAAATTTTTGTGACACTTTATTTGTTGCATTAAGTTTTATTTGATAATAAAAATTAATGTTTTTTATTAAGTTAATTTAAGTAACCTTTTAAATAAAATTATAATTAATACGGCTGCATGTGCATATTAAGAGTTAATGACATTTGAGGTGCGATTTTTTTGACGCCGAGTGTACTTTTCAAACAATTAAAAAGTACTAAATAAACTATAAAACCTGTACTACAATCGTGTCTACCAGATTTTGATTGATTTTGTATTTAAGGTGTAATAATTATTTTAAATAGAGTGGCGCTAGTGTGCGCGTCAAAAATTCGGGGAGCCCCCTAACGCGTTAACAAGAAATGTGATGTTCTGCGCCCAAAGTAATGTAATGTTCACAGCTTAAGACATCACATTACATTGCTAGTGTTCTACGACGGAGACTTTACTAACCAAAATCCTACGGTAGTCAGATAGTAGCAACTGGCCTGCAATACTACACCATGGTGCCCCCAGGCAGTGCTTTTATACTTGACTACTTATAAATAACTAATTTCCCTGGTGTCTCCTACAGCCAATATATTATTTGCTGCAATCCCGAGCAAAGTAGGTCGGCGAGTCAAGCTTGGAAGACGCTTATTGGCGACTCTCGTTGACAAGACGAAACACTAACTACTTATGTTATTGGTTAATCGGTTTACACCCATCCCATCTCCTGAAACATTGTGGATTAAGGGTAATGTTTAATTCTAAGAAGGTCATATCGGTGCCTAAGCAGTAATTTTTGATAGTATCCAAATCTTAAGAAACGTATAAAATATCTAATCTGTTTCTTTTTTCAAATTTGGAAGTCTCTCCTCTACTTTCTCTTACTCTATCTGTCATGTTAGTTTCTTGTTAGATTTTATGTACCTAAATACAGATAGGTATTTTTTTTGTTAAAACTATGGTATTCATTGTTTTATATCATTGACTTGTCGAATAATACGCTTTAATTGAGGCCATTTCTACGTAGTTAGTGAACCAACTCCACCGGTATTGTGTGCGAATGTCACCAGCAAATATAATTTACTAAGTTCGACATCACAATTGTGCTGGTTATTGTCGAGAGAAGTGGGTCGGTCGGCCGGTCGACGCGCGTCAGATTCGGGAGACAGCCATTCATGTAGACACGCGTTAACGATCTGACACTAACTCTGCGGTGACACACAGCATTCTATAGCTTAATTTGATAGTAGGTTCTATACAAATCAATAACGTGTGTATTTATTATCCTTGAGGAAATCAACAGCACATTCATTTTTATCACTTAAACTCTCTAAGATCAGCTAACATTAGGCATGCAGACTGAAGTCTCTGCTCCGGTAGGAATATTATCCGCCATATAACAAAGTTCACGAATTAAGGCAGAACTTAAAGAAAGTAACTGACTTAGCTCGGGCAAAATAAAAATAAAAATTCAAAGGTACTGCTACAACTATTTTTTTATTTAGGTATAGGGTTTTAAACGTAATGAAAAACGTCAATATACAGATAAGAGCTTCAAAATGGTAGCAAATATTATATTACAAATGACAAAACCAAAATAACGTAAAACCATAGGTAAACAAAATACGATAGATAGCGGTTTCGTTAAGCTTTATCTCTCCGAACATCCAAATTGATCCCTCTATCACCCAAAATCAGGGGTGATTGATAACTTTGTTTATAAATATCTGAGTGGGCAATAAACTGAATTGCTCTTTGCTGTATGGCTTACGTATTATGCGGTTTTAATTGAAAATAATACGCATCATGGAGAGATATTATACGTAAAATGAAGAAGGGCTAGATAAAGAGCTTGAATGCGAAATTGAAAAGCGACCTTCAGGGCTTGTTTCAAAGAATAATTTTAATATCGAACATCATTTCGTATGAAGTATAGTAGCTAGGATATAGGATAGCTAACGGTAATGATAACTTAATAGAACATTGTGAACCGGGCCTTCAGTAATATATCCTTATTTCCAGTGACCTTAAAGATCTCTCGATCGGCATTTAAACTAAAACTACCGAACCATGGGGGCGTTAACCGCCGCTTAACAATGGTCGTTGGAAAATAATATCGCTCTTTCTAAGCTTGGCAGACCGCAGATAGTTCGGGTTCAAAATGGCGCCCGAACAGTCTCTGGCCATCTAATTTTACGACAACTGACCGAGCAATACGGTAAGCGGTCACATAGGGCACGTAGATCACCCTATGTAATAATAATAATACTTGGTATAGAAGATTTAGCCTTATACTATCAAGATAAAACCACAAGTTGCTACCAAATGATGAGGCTCCGTTGTACCATCACGTTTCCGATATTATTTACGTCAACGAAGTATGAAAAAAGTGGTATTTTCTACAAAGTTGAACCGAATTCTGGGACACACAACGACTTTTAGCATCGATCAGCAGCATCGCGACTCACGCAATAAACAGATTTAATTTGACTTCGATGCAGTATTGTATTGTATTGCATTGGACACTAATCACATACATTGCTCTGATTCCAAAGTAAGTAGCTAATTGCACTATGTTTATGAAAATCAGACACAACGCCCAGACCCGAGACTATATAGAAAACTTTGATTTCTATATTGACCCGACCGGGAATCGAACCCTCAGCATTCGCTCACTAGAATCGATGCAGTCGCCAATATACAGTACATAACGTCTCAATGTCCAGCCATCGCATTGCGACTGCGATGCTAAAAGTAGCGCAAGTGTGTAAAGATTGATACTGCATTGCTGCTAAAAGTCGCAGTGTGCAAAGAAGGGTCTTACTTGCTGTAGCAAGAGGTTGCTACGTCGTAGCAGCTACGGAGACTGTCCGTAAGCTGTATAATTCCCAATACTAACATAATATTTCATGAGGCCAAAATGATTTAAAAATGATCAGCTTATGCCAATGAGATACACTTGCTAATTTAATAAAATAATAATATAATAATGAGCTTATGTCAATGAGATACACTTGTTATTTTAATATAATAATTATAATTGTTAAAGAGTGACCTGAATGCCAACTAAATGTTTCTACACTTTCACATCTGTTTAAAGTTTCACGCTTATATCACTGAAACAATTTAAATTTTGTTTCAAATTCTAGCATTAGTACCTCTATCTGAACGAACATTCAGCCTGAAATTGACGATCATTTATAGTCAAACTGCGTCGGAATGTCGCCGTCAAGTTGACGGTAAGTGACCACTCGACGCTAAGCAGCGGTAGTGGAATGTAACTACCTACTGTCAAGTGGTCACTGCGACACGACCTTCGTGGCAAAGGTCAAAAGTTATTCGAATACATTAAAAAAACTAAAAAATCTAAAGCGCCATTTTGGTTCTGAATTTGAAAAAGTAGAGTCACAATAGCCCTATAAAACCTTATATTAAACCATATCAGACTGTTATTCATGAAAGTTCAAGTGTATTATGTAATCTAAGGGGTTGGGGCTTTGTCATATCTCTACACAGACTTACAAAACTGTGCGCAGACATTATCTGTGCTTTAGACTATGATTTAGAACTAACACTAGAATTATGTTTGTAGAGTCATACTAAGTAATACTCTATTTCATTTAGTACTTGTTTCCAACACCGAGTAGCCTTTACAGCAAAGTTATGAACACAGTGTCATCTAATCAAGGGTTTAGTGGCAAACGTTAAAAACTCGTGAAACATCCTCCAAACGCAAATTAAGGCTTCAGAGTCACGGCCGTCTAATTTCACAGCACCTGACCGCACACTAATGATAACATAATGTTACGGTTCATGCTCAAATTTAGCGAGCATTTCAGATTGCAGGTTAGCGACCGAACACAAGTCATCTCTAACTGGAAATAGAGGGCGCTGGTTGTTGCTACAGCTAGACAGGTCGGGAAACGGCGATATTCGCATACGAAATGCAACAGCGCATGATCTGAAAACATATGACATTGCTTGGTAACAGGTTAAGCGGAACTAGCCTTTTATTTAGACAGTTACTTTCTTACTGCCCCCAGAAATATAGTAAGTACTAGTTTTAAACCAGGAGTAAAAGTACATGACTTATAACAAAAGTTTACTTTCTTAGCTTTCGACGAGGACGACCTCCGTGGTGTAGTGGCTAAGCACACTGGTTTCAAGGCGTCGCGGCTCCGAGGTCCCGGGTACGATTCCCGGTCGGGTCAAAAAAGAAATCAAAATTTATATTGTCTCGGGTCTGGGTGTTGTGGTACCACCGTTGTGTCTGATTTCCATAATTTGACTATTGTAAGTTGTTCATTGTTTTTTTTTTTGATGATTTCATGACCCAAATTTATCCACTGATACACTATATATTTGCGGCTAATGAAGGCCGGTGTAGCATTAAGAAGGCGACAAGTAGAGCTGCATGTTTAAGTACTTTGAGTAAAATCTTTGTTTATCTCTAACCGGGGCTTTTATTGAAGCGTTTATTGTATCGTTGTCTTTAGACATAATTAAATAGGATTAGTTACACCACGTACAACTGAAAAGGATGGACCAATTTTAAAGATTTTTACTTTGTTAGATTTTTCTTGCAATAGAATAATAATTTGACCATAATACCGGCCCGAGGCGAAACGTAGTTCACTGGGACCGTTTGTCAAGAAAATTCTCTGCTTCAAAATAAATGCATCATTTTCCGACCATGGCAGACGAAAGAAATGCACCATGCACTTATGAGTGCACTATTCAGTATACTTACAAAATGTTCATGTTCGCTCCAATTATTTCTCCTCGGACCTAACAGCTCGCATCCTGAGAGCTCTCACGGCTGCCGATTTCAGCGCGAAGCTCAAGAATGGTTCGTACAATTAGCTCGAGAACAGAAGCTGGGCTAATCGGTCTGAATGCTGAGAGGGTAATGACTCCTTTCTGCATTTGCCATAAAATAATACAATCAAGAAGAACCACATATACATATGTTGATTGTACGAGTAATAGGAGGATTTTAAATATAGGCCCTTAAATAACGAGTTATTAATTCTACATGGTTATAATTTATTATAATGAAATAAACATACATTGTCATTTTCTTACAAAAATAGTTAAACCAGGAATGTATTGCAAATAAATGTGTCCAGTCCTAGAATTTGATATTGTCATTTACTACAATGAGTTAGCGAAAGCGTCTTAAACCCTTTACATACTGCGACTTTTAGCAGCATGATTCTACAGACTATTACCTTGACCCCTTACACACTGCTACTTTTAGCATCAATGCAACCGCGCGTTAGCATCGATGCAGTCGCAAAATGTCAACCTTTACACACTGCGCTACTTTAGCATCGATACAGTGGCGATGCTAACGCGCGTTAGCTTCGCTACAGTCTCGATGCAGAAGCTGGAAATTTTCAATTTATATACTCAATTTTGACGACTGCATCGATACTAACGCGCGGCTGCATTGATGCTAAAATTAGCATTGTGTAAAGGGTCAAGGTAATAGTCTGTAGAATTATGTTTTTTTTCCTACTAAAGGCCACACGCTGTGTTTACTCTATGATAACAAAAGTAAACAGAGATATATAAATGCCTACGACTGATTGGTTAGAGCCGACCGTAATGTTCATTCATTCATTTATTTATTTGCAATAAAAACATTGTAGTGTATCACATAATGATTTATGTACCACATATGCACACCCGGTAGGGTACAGCAAACATGTTGCACTTAAGTAAGTATATTACTCTTAATCTAAATTAAATTATAACACATTAATTGCAACAATTGAACACAGAAATAATGAATCTGTTGTAATTATATAAAAAAAACATGTGTGATCGTTAGAGACATGGAATATATGTACATACTTTTTTAACAGAGCAAAACAATACGCTTCCACGTCTCTGGGTCTACCTGAGGCCGTAGTGCGAGTCGGAGCGAGACTTACTCGGTCAAGCGCATCGAGCGCGTAAACATCAATTTACATGAAATTGTTTTAGTGTAAACGTTAGCCACTAGACGGTGCTGCTTCAATCCCATACATATAAACGTTCTTTGTTTCAGTTGTTCATCCGATGGTTTGTGCATTAAACATGTCCATAATGTTATTTATTGTTTTGGTGATAAAAATTATATGTCTTTTTACAAAAGATTCGTTCATTCATTCGTTGCACACATATCGATAAAATATATCGAAACTTTCATGCACTAAATGTCAAAAATTGACACGACAAGCTCCCCCCGCCCCGCAGAAATTGGCTAATGATGTTTTCATACATTCGCTCTTGCGTTTTATATCCAGTGGTTAATTCATCCAAGAGCGAGACATACTCGGTCAAGCGCATCGTGCGCGTAAACGTTATTTCATATGGGATTGTTATAGTGTTAACGTTAGCCACTAGACGGTACTGCTTCAATCCCATATAAAATCACGTTAACGCGCTAGATGCGTTTGATCGATTAAGTCTCGCTCCGACTCGCACTACGGCTACTGAAGTCTGCAGGATCTGAATAATTAACTGTATGATAAGGAAACACATGTTACACAATAAAACAAGCTGCAGAGTATCAGAACTGAATATAACATGAGATGCAGAAGTTGTGGACGGCTCTTTATATTAAAACCTTTACAAATTCAATATAATAAGTGTAAACTATTTACTCAATATTTTCAACTTCATTGATCAATGACTTTATGTTTACATAAATAAAATATGGTTTACATTACCGTAGGTAACCACTGTACAATTCTATATTATGTCTCACACCGCAATCCAGATGTGCGGCATACGAATTGTGAGGGCTCTCTTGACTATTCAATTGAGGAAGTTTGTGACTAACTTACTTCATGCTACAGGATTAATGACAGTCCCCAAACTTGACACTCGCTCGCTCTGTGTAAACTGTAAAATACTCGTATTTACGCGTTTGTGATTTTAATAGACTACTAATGCCCGGTACTGGGGTGCTTGAAGCTTATGATCGTCTGTGCTTTAATGTAGGTTTGGAAAATCGAAAATTATGATAAAAAACTCACTTTTATAATTTTAATAGCGGTCTAGGTGTACTTTGTTTCTCTTCTCCCCCTGCCCCCTCTTTTTCAATAATTATTATTCTACTCAGGGCGGTGACGAATCCTACAAAGTAAAAATCATGAAAATCGGTACACCTGTTCTCAAATTATGTAGATAAGAAGTGGAAATAAAATAAAAGATAAAGTGCTTATTTAAAGCAATAATTGTTATACTGGTTTCTCCCTCAGCCTATGATACTTTGATGAGTCAGTACCCATAATATACAAAGAGAAAGAAAGCAACGAAAATAAATACTTCCACTCAATATTCCAAAGAAATAAACACCGGAATATTCAATTCATAAATGTCGTACTTGCTGCAGAAAACAAGACAGTTTGCATGTCATCCATGTTAACAAAGGTGCTCTGAAGAGTCTCTGGACTGCATTCCGAATGGGAAGCTGTTTTCAGCACAATTTAAAACATACATGGTCTGCTTGTTTCTACGATTTGAAGATGTAAGCCATGCAAAAAACAATCTCGACTCGTACAAGATATAAATATTGCTATATCTTGCTAAAGCTTTAAAATAAACGATATGTGTTACTAGTGACACGTTTTTATTGCATAAATCCATGTTGAATACAGGCTGATATATAATATCCAATTCAAAGTATGTAGTTTTAAAAAAACATAATAGCTCAATGCTGCTAACCTCATATGAATTTTTACCCCATTTGTTTTGAGTACAAAAGTTTACGAGTTCTATTGAAAACTTAATCCGTAGGGCGGTGGGTGGAGGTAGTAAAAAAATATCCAATGTTGTCTATGGAAACAAATATGTTCTTTATGATGTTAACATTATGGATTGTAATCAAACCTTTTATATACTTCCGTATCACATTTATTACACTCTGTTATAACAAAACATATCGCTTGACGTTTTCTAGCGGGAAATGTGTTTCGCTTTTCCAATTTTCCGCCAAAATATACGTTAAACAGTACGGTAAACTAATATTTTACGTTTGAAATTAAATTTCCCCGTAAAGATAGACCGTGGAACAATAGTGCAATATCTCACTACGGTGCTACGAACCTAGTCTCGTAGCACTTGTCTACGACGTAGCTGTTTATTTACAGCCGTTTTAGTATTGGTTGTTGCTGAAATTAATTTAATACAGCTGCTCGGGAGTGTAGTTTAGTAAAGCGTCGTGGATTACGAAGCATAATTTAGTTAAGTCTTCAATACACTTTATTCAGATGCCGTAGCACAAAGCTACTTTTTCCGTAAATGAACATCAAAAGTGCGGTATTTTTTTGTTTGTAGAGCTTGACAAATTATTACTTTTATAGCTATAGTGGGTTGATACAATCAAACTAAAGTTGGTTTAGAATGTTTTTTAACACTCACAGTGTCATATTTTATATTCATAAAGATGAAATAAGAAATCAAAAATTTGCGCACGGGTGGGACTTGAACCAGCAACTACGGAAACGTCACGCGTAATGACGTATCCGTAAGAAATCACAAATTTCGCAAGGTCGGACAGACAGCACGGTAGCTCAATTGGTAGAGCGTTTGGCCCGGTTAGCCAAGAAGTTACTGGTTCAAGTCCCGCCCGTGCGCAAATTTTTGGTTTCTTATTTCATCTTTATGAATATAAAATAAATAAATATTTGACAACATCACATACATCAAACTCCGCCGTCGAAGTGATGACACCTCTCATCGAAAAAATCTGGATTGAAGAGGAACTGCCAGACGACTGGAATAAGGGGCTTCTCATTACTGTGCCAAAGAAAGGGGACCTTAGCCTGTGTAGCAATTGGAGAGGTATCACTTTGCTCTCGATACCGTCGAAGATTTTCTGCAAGATTATCCTGGATCGGTTGTCGGGGGCCGTTGAGCCTCTTCTTCGCAGGGAACAGGCTGGCTTTCGCCCGAACCGCTCGTGCACCGATCAGGTCAACACTTTGCGCATCATCTTGGAACAGGCATCAGAATGGCAGAGGGAAGTTTATCTTACCTTTGTTGATTTCGAAAAAGCCTTCGATACGCTAAAGTGGGAAAGCATATGGTCGCGACTCTCTGACATTGGTGTCCCGCCGAAAATCATTGACCTGCTAAAGGCCGTCTACAAGAAATATTCTTGTAGAGTTACTCACGAAGGCCTCATCTCCGAAGATATCGAGGTGCATGCGGGCGTACGGCAAGGTTGCCTGCTCTCGCCTCTCCTTTTTCTGGTTGTCCTTGATGGAATTATGCATCGCGTATATCAAGACCAACGGCGTGGAATAGAGTGGGGGATAACCGAAGTCTTGGAAGACTTAGATTATGCCGATGACCTCTGCTTGCTGAGCCATACACATCGCGATATGCAGTCAAAAATTGACGACCTACATCGAGAGGCGGGAATCACGGGGCTCCGAATCAACTGCCGGAAGACTCAAGAAATGCGATCTGGAGTGAAGAATTGCACACCGCTACGGATTGGTGCAGAGGATGTGGAACGAGTCCACAACTTTACTTACCTCGGGAGCGTCGTGTCAGAAACTGGAGGTACCGAAGAGGACATCACTTCACGCATTTCCAAGGCCAGAGCTACCTTCGCACAACTTCGGCCCGTGTGGCAGTCCCGGAAATTGACTCGAAGGGTTAAAACCAAGATCTTCGCGTCAAATGTCAAATCCGTACTGCTTTATGGATGCGAAACGTGGAAGGTCACCAAAGTCATCTCGCAGCAGCTCCAGGTCTTTGTCAACCGTTGTCTTCGCCGAATCCTCGGTATATACTGGCCCGAAAAAATTTCCAACGTCGAACTGTTGGAACGCTGCCACGAAATCCCGATCGACCAGCAGATCAAGCGCCGCAAGTGGAATTGGATTGGCCACACTCTCCGAAGGGACCCGGATCACATCCCCAGGCAGGCTCTGGACTGGAACCCCCAAGGGAGGCGCAAACGTGGTCGCCCCAAACAAACTTGGCGGCGCACTGTAGCAGACGAGGCGAAAAGAATAGGCAAGACGTGGAGTGAAATGAAGCGCGAAGCTCAAAATCGAACGCGATGGAGGACTGTTGTGGACGCCCTCTGCCCCATCTAGGGGACATAGGACCATAAGTCAAAGTCAAGTCACATACAGTGCTCCGATCCCAAGCTAAGTAGCTAAAGAACTTGTGTTATGGAAATCGGAAACAACAATGGTACCACAACACCCAGACCCGAGACAATATAGAAAAGATCGTTTTCTACATTGACCCGACCGGGAATCGAACCCGGAACCTCACGAGATGGCGACGCTTGAAACCAGCGTGCTAGCCACTGGACCACGGAGGTCGTCAATATAACACTGTGAGTGTTAAAAAGCATTCTAAACCATTAGATAGCGAAGCGTCATCAATTTCCAAGTTGAATTTATTCTGTAATGAAAAACTAATTGCCCCACTGTTGCATAAACAGACGGGTAGATGGCGCTAAACGTCACGCGTAATGACGTATCCGTAAGAAACCACAAATTTCGCAGGGTCCGACAGACAGCACGGTAGCTCAATTGGTAGAGCGTTTGGCCCGATCAGACAAAAAGTTGCTGGTTCAAGTCCCGCCCGTGCGCAAATTTTTGGTTTCTTATTTCATCTTTACAAACTAAAGTTGATGTTTATAAGGCCCATCATAAAGAAAGACGATATAGTAAGTTATGTCCAATTTATGGAGTTGCTTATACTATACATAGTGCTTGAATAAAATTTACGCTGCTTTTTACACTCTAGCTATTTATAGCCAAAAAATTATAAAAGGCAATTTAAGTAACCAGTGTCGGAAGTCTCGACATAGTTCCTTGTAAAACCACCAGGTGGCGCTCGAAAAATGCTGAGACAAAATTGGTGTTTTCGTGTATTTATTGACTCAGAAGAATATTTCAATGATGCTTAAAAAGCTACAAATATTTCTTAAGATTTATTAAAGATGTAACTACGTCAGTTAAAATGATATTTGATGAATTAAAAAATCATAAAATTGAAATTGTCGACGCGAAATGTCAAAAATGATGCTTCAGACTTCGCCCGCTGTAATAAATTCTAAATTGTTTTAATTTATTATACTGTAAAATAAAATCAATGTTATTTTTTCACTGCAAAATAGAACCTGTAGTGTATTGCAAACAAAGGTGTTCAGTTCAGTCATAAAACTTGACAATGTCATTTACTACAACGAGTTAGCGATTTTGATATATTAATTAGGCATTATTAATTTAAATAACGACAAATATCTATGAGTTCAATAGTACTATGACTAGGTCAAGGTTACGACGTTTACTTTGTAAAATCATTGATAAAATTTTTGCTCATATAACAGGATACATGTTGTATTGTAATTAACAAGCGCTGTTTATACACCGATATCGCAGATACACATCTCTGATTCGCATAACGTATTAAACCTCAGCCAAGCTTAAAATTGGAACGGGTTCGGAGCAAAATCCGGAGCGGCAGATTTTGATGATGCCTCGCAGGTCACATCAAAGGCTTAACATGCCACGTGGCTTACGGAAATACGAACTCTGACTGTGTAATTTTGTTAATTATAACCCCATAACACTTGTTATTAATGTATGAAGGTCGGTGCTGTGATTGGTATTTAATTTGGTTTTGAAATTCATGCTAAACCGAAATTCGATTGTTTTATCAACCTTTTTTTTATGGTGTGGTTATGCTTATGTGTCAAAAGCCAGTATTTTTTTACTCCATGCGTTCTAAGGCCAGTTAGGCCGCCCAAAGAATGCTCATTTGAACTTTTTATCTAACTTATCTAAAAGTTGTGATACATATGTTACTGGCAAGTGTTAGTTCAGCAATTTGCATTATATTATATTCATATACAGGTGGCCTGGCATTAACATTGACGAACAAAGTTATCTCCACTTTTTATGGTGGTCTATTTTTTTATTTTATTGCAGTATGATTCTTACTAATTGAATTAACTTAAATACAAATTTGAGCTAGTTAAAACTAAGACTAAGAAAAGATTTTAAAAAATGAAAAAAAAACTCGAAAACTAGAAAATTGGCTATCAAAAATGAATATGATATATTTGTAAAGCCCTGGATGTAAAGAATCAAAAAAGTTTTTGGGCGACTCTGTTTGGGCCACCTTGTATACTATTGATATTCACACGCGCCAGTTTTGGAGCCTCCCCGCGTCCCCTTTCTTACACTGCATGCCAGTAAGCGTTTCCCTACACATAGAAGAAGATGGCACGTTCGAGTAGCTGGCATGAAAGTGTGCCAGCTACAGGCATTTGTATCGTAGCCTTCAAATAGTGTAAGTAGGGATCTATATGGAGGTCACAAAATAAGTCAGCTTTATCATAATATGTACCAAGGGTGACTCATCATAAACAGATGTATTATTCACGTCATCGAGTACAATTTCAATAATGCCAGCCTCGGCATTGCTGGAAAGCATATTATTTGATTTCCCATTAATGTCAGCACTAGCGGTAATGTAATAACCTGAAACCCATATTTTCCTATGATATTTTTACACTGTCAATTCGTCATCATACTTCCCACATTTTTATTCATTTAGTATATTTCCATTACATCTATAATTATCAAGATAAAAAGTGGTTTTGTTTGTTTGTTCAGTTTAAACAGCTACATAAGTGGTATACACTTTCTTCAAATCTTGTGTCTGTATTTTTCTATTTTGAAATACGTATTTATGAATCGATCAAGATTAGACTTCAGTATGGTTCAGTCTTGATAAATGAGCTAAAATGCCAAAAATCTAAGAGGATCCTATCGTTGAAAGATAAGTTCATTTTCGAGCAATTTTTTTCGTAGCCCACTTTAATGTGAGCTGGGGATCAGACAGTCTAATCTAAGTCTATCAAGTTGTAAAGGCGTCGGATTGTATATTTTTTTTATTCATGAGCTCTAGGTACATAAAATAGTAGATACCTGCCTAAAAAAAATTTTGTTACGCAACATCCCTATTCTATAATAAATGCAACAGTTCTTGGGTTTCTTAATTTTTATAATTCTCATTCATGTATACAAAGGTTACGTCACTGCCCTTTTTTGCTTGAGTGAATTTCCAATAAAACTGTTGTTAATTATGTTATACCCTAAATATATTTTACACCGTACCTAATCTGCAAATTTCGGTTACGTAGTAAGATTAAAATTTAATGTAGAAATGAGAATCCCGGTGGATGCTTGCCTACCTGAACTTTTGTGCCGAAGGGTGACGACCCATTTTATTGTGGATTATTTAAATAAGACTTGCGGCCGTTTTCGATTTAGTCGAATTTAGCTACCTTTTCCCAACGGGGCTAAGTTTTTTTGGAAAGGGCTCTTGAATATTAGTATTTGTTATTTTTAAAGCGATCTAATAACTGTCTGGGAACTACTTATTTCGCATTTACTTTGCACAATTTCTACTGTTTTGTTTCGTTACCTTAGTAGATATACTCGGACAAGTTATAATAAACTAGGACGAATGTCCTAGTATTGTTTTACTTTGAAGTCGCCGCACACTTAGACCCTTTACACACTGCGACTTTTAGCAGCGATGCTTACGCGCGTTAGCATCGATGCAGTCGCAAAATGTCAACCTTTACACACGGCGCTACTTTTAGCATCGATACAGTCGCAATGAAGAAGCTGGAAATTGACAAATAATGTACTGAATTTTGGCGACTGCATCAATGCTTACGCGCGACTGCATTGATGCTAAATTAAATCTGTTCATTGCGTGAGTCGCGATGCTGAAGCGCGATTTCAAAACGCGCGAATGCATCGATTTTAAAAGTCGCAGTCTATAAGGGGTCAAGTGCCTTTTGCTGCAAATCTTCCATTACTTGGTAAATACGATCAAACGTGAACCAATCCAATATCATTTCACATTCCTTGCACTATCCAACATGGAGGAAGTGATTGCGGGCAGATAGCGTGACGCCTCGTTGGCTGTCTTCAGGGACCCAGCGGTCAGCCTGACTTCCAAACTGGCCCAACTTTAATTGTATTTCAGACTAAAAGACGACCCAAACTCTTAACAATGTCGCCTGAACTTTCGTCAAACGTCGGATTAACGCAATCGTCTGTATCAACAACTTTTGTTTGGGTCCGAAAGACATTTCTGAATGATTGCCTAAAACTTTCGATTCTCGACTAAAAATAGTTTTGTTTTTGTATGTTGAACATCTTATCCGTACTTACTTTATAAGGTCAAATCATTTCAAGTGAAAACGTTTTTACTGTCTCTTTGTATACCTATAATAAGTGTGTGTGTCTGTTTTATTGTATAGGTGTTTACGTGTAAGTGTTTTTGTATTTGTCTGTGAGTCGAATAAATGTATTTTCTTTCTTTCTTTCTTTCTGTATACATCATAGAAACAGGACACTACTATAATTTTGTGGAAAATCGAGTTTTAATTTCCTCTAACAAAGAGAATAATCAATTTTTAAAACAGCACCCTGTCAATATTTACGTTATCTACGTCATCGGCTTCGCTTCTCTAATTTCAATACCCCACCCTCCTTTTCTCTGATCTTAATCTTAATTAATAGAAAAATAAAATCTGAAAAAAACTTTATTCTCTAATTTTCTCAAAAACTGCGTATAAAAACCCAAAGTGTTTTTGTGTTTCAGTGTGTTGTGTTCAATCTACCCTTGAAATATTATCACTTAAAATGAGCTAACTTTATACATATACCTACATACTATGGGTTTGTATGTTAAATGTCACACAATCTAATTACGTTGTCAAGTTTACCACTTAATCTCTCCTAACCAAACGCAACTATTTGCTGATGGAGTACTTAATAGAGATTTTGCACATTCCACATTCCTGTACAAGCATCATCGATATTGAACCTCCTTGTATTTGCTCAGTAAATTCCGCTGTATCTGGTATAAATTCATAATAAGCGGTAAAGGCGTAGCTGTACATAATTATAGCCTCGAATCGAATCTTGTTCGACGCTGTCGGCCCATTATCGATATACGAAGCGACAGGAGCCGTGACACCGTCACTTAAGTCTCTTAATATTCAAGCGCTCCAACTACGGCCGTGTTTGCCATCAGAAATGAGTAATGGCTTTTGGAAATTGCGTTCGCTAATAACTTCTTTCAGAGTTTTCAGCTCTGATTCACCCCAAATAAGGATGGACGATCGCGGATATGGGCCAACTTCGCCATAAAACTTTAACGTATTTTAGCAGATACTCTGTTTTGATTTAAACGCCAGTTATTAATCACTGTCGCACTGTTGAGTTTCGTCAACGTTGCGAACAAATCGCAAATATTTACTTTTTTCGGGACGATTTGTTGACAAAAGACTTACGGAATTACACTTTTCGTAACTTTTGGGAGTATAATAATAAATAATGGGAATAAAAAGTCCTACAAACGGATCCTTTAACATAGTCTCCTAAATGAGATACGATAGAGTATACGAATAATGAAAGTATACAGAAGGTATAGGAAACAAAGGTTACTGCAAAGATTTGAAGCTTATTTTATAATAGATATTTGTCTACGTTATAAATGCGTTATTGTCAATACACGATAACTCACTCACTGCCTAATCAATTATTAACGGATCATTAGTATGAAAACGTATAATTTACAATAGGTCTAAATCGGCACGTCAGTTAGTTAGTCTATAATTTAGTTTGACGTGTATCAATATTTGCTCGAGTTACATTACTTCGTGTGTATTCCTATTTAATTTAAGCGGGAACGAAATGGTATTACTCAGGTAATTAGTTCAGTAATCAAGTTGGAAATCCGGCAAACAACGAATGGTGAAACAATTCAGAACCAGGGAAGCTAAAAAAACTCAAGTACATTATTGTAATTAATTACAAAGAGTTTTCACCTTCATTATCCATGTAACGAGTTTGTAATGAAGCATATAATTAAAACATATCTAATTGTTTCATAACACTTTATTAACCGTCCCAATCGGGCTCCATTTCGAAATAATTGTTATTATAAATCTCCATCAAAAGTAAGTCTTAAACAAAGAATCATAAAGGTTATGTTTGTACTTTTGTGGTGAACTGCCATGTCCTCTTTTTTGGAGCTAGCTGATTATAATTATTAAATAGGCATTTACGAGTAAGTATGTATTTACAAGATATTGTAATGAAAATTATTATGTAATACCTGTAGTTGTGTTATAACGCATAGATCTATCCATTATTGATCGAAATTAAGGTACGAGTAATTGAGTTTCAAACGAGACCATAACCTTCTTCTATCAAAATTAAAGTTGTAAAACCTTTAAATATCTGCTGAATCGGCTTTAGTTCCTTGTTATCGTTTGGTTCGCGGTACAGGACAGCGCGACAGTACAGTAAGATTTATTGTAAAATCGCCTCTATTACAACTATATAACGAATGTTTATTGGCTTTAAGTTTGTGTATTTGCTGCACGCTGTTAGTGCGTTATTCGCCTGGCTGTCCGGCTAACGGATTATCGGCTTTTTGGAGGATTTGCGGACAACCAATACTTAACTACACGATCGAATCTAACATTTTGTAAAATGCAATACTTTAATATGCAGAGTAACTTTGAAAACATTGGCAATACTTTAAACTAAGAACCTACTCATGATTTATAGTCCCTTCCTCATATAAAAATTAAAATCTATTGATTTGATGAAACCTAGAAAAACCTTTCACTTCGATTTCCGAGATCTGCCCCCCGATTCAGAACCATTCGGTTACGGATTGGGTTACGATTCGATAACTTTCACACATCAATAAAATTATAATAACGTGGATTTATCCGATGCAATAAGTATATTACATTTGTTTCCGAAATGACATATCGACATCCGATCAAACTGCGACATTTATTTAAAAATAATAGAAAATCTAGCCTAAACCCAAGCCGAATGGCTGACGTTCTGAATCGCCACGGCGAATTACAACGGTGATCGTAATTTGTCAATTTTGGAAAATCTAACTATAATTTATTAAATCAATTTGAAGCAAAGATCAATCCTAAAGTGTTTAATATGATTTTTCTTGTTTTTCTCAAATTATATTTTATTATAATTGATTTTAATTTTAAAATGTGGAAAGGATTATGATTCATGAGTACGTTCTTAGTTTAAAAGATTGCCAATGTTTTTCAAAGTCAACCTGTAGTGTCTTAGTAAACGGTGTCAGATTTTAACGTTGTAGGTTTATCCAAAGCATTTTCGTGTTACTAGGAATACTATTCCCTATCTCATCATGACCAACCATTAAAAGGTAACATGATAGTCAATTGCTTCCAATCAGCTCTTCAGCATGAAACTCAAATGGTCTTCATATCAAGTAATTGAACTTCCCAATTCACAAGCCAAAATTCTTCCTGATTGTAATCACAGAGCTCTAAAAATAACAGCAACGCGCCACAGAGGCGGGTGGCTTAATTATGATTTACAGCGTTCAGGAGCTCTAAACTCTAGGTATTAAAATATGGAGCTCCAAGTAATGGCCGATAAATCACACGTGAGCCCTGATATACTGGTGCCACGTGACCTTAAATGTTTTTTTACGCTGCGTAAGATTGAGACCCTCGAAGATTTCCTTTTTAACACTCAGTCCGTCTCGGTTTTTTTTTTTGGTGAATCGTTGCGAAAGCTGATTATTTATTATACTGGTCTTGTTTTGGATACCGTGATTTTTAGGATAGTGTAAAAAATATCGTTGAAAGATAATTGAATTGCTTCAATATATGAATAATACTCGCAAAAATATAAGTTGTTAAACCCCGCTAAAATCTATATACTTTTTAATATAATCGCATCTATCATATCCATACAGGCTGTTGTTTTGGTCAGCGATGAGAGAGTCAGGGTTAGTTCTGAATGCCAAAAAAAATATTTTATGTGGAACAAACTTACTAAATAAATTTATTACATGTATAATACGTGTATTATTGGACACATTCATTCACATTCATTGCTCTGATCCCAGAGTAAGTAGCTAAAGCACTGTGTTATGGAAATCAAAAACAACGGTGGTATCACAACACCCAGACCCGAGAAAATGTAGAAAGTTCAGATTGCTACATTGACCCGACCGGGAATCGAACCCGGGACCTCGGAGCGGCAACGCCTTGAAACCCAGCGTGCTTAGCCACTACACCACGGAAGTCGTCGTATTATTGCGATATTAGCGAACGAGTCAAAACTACCAACACTAGGTCGCCTCTTTGTAGCTTACTCTTAGCTACGGCGTAGTATTTCGTAGATACGCGCGACCTTCGCGCAAGGGTGCGAGTTTTCCCATTCGTTTTGAATTTTTTAGAATGTTGTGAAGTGGTTTTCTTCCATAAAATTTGCAAACAATTTGAAGATTGTGCTTATTTTTAGAATAAGCATAACTCATTTTATTATCCCTGATTTGGATGTCACTGACCAAAACAACATTACCTATGTATTAACGGGCTTAGAACTTGGATGAATTAACCACTGGATATGAAACGCAAGAGCGAATGTATGAAAACATCATTAGCCAATTTCTGCGGGGCGGAGGGAGCTTGTCGTGTCAATTTTTGACATTTAGTGCATGAAAGTGTCGATATTTTTTTATCGATATGTGTGGAACGAATGAATGAACGAATCTTTTGTAAAAAGACATATAATTTTCATCACCAAAACAATAATTTACATTATGGACATGTTTAATGCACAAACCATCGAATGAACAACTGAAACATAGAACGTTTATATGAATGGTCTGGCAAGAACCACTAACTAGAACTTCCTAAGACATTGTAAAACCGCCCGTAAGTACAGTCGAGAGCACATCAGGTTACCCACTTTTGTTGCAAACTATCCCTTTCTACAACTGCATAAGATCCCTCGGTGTTTACCTTGACGTGCTGTTGTCCGTACATACAGCCCAGCACCATTTAAATCCTCCCATGGGATAATTAAGCAGTAAATTTTTGCGCTGGCATTAAATCACACTGGTGTTAAATGGATACTACATATTCGGTGATGTTTTGTGTGGATCCATTTCGTCTCCCTATCACCCACTTTATTAGGGTTCCGTAGCCGAATGGCAAAAAACGGAACCCTTATAGTTTCGTCAAGTCTGTCTGTCTGTCCGTCCGTATGTCACAGCCATTTTATTCCGTGCCTATTATTTATTTATTTAAAGACTTTATTGCACAAATTTAGTGTACAAAGGTGGACTTAATGCTAAAAGCATTCTCTATCAGTCAAACCTTTAGGTCATGCAGAAAGGTGTCAACGGGTGCAGTGAAAAGCTTCTAAAGAAAAAAGGAACATAGTAACAATAATCCTGTTATCCTATAATAAGCATCACACTGTTGAAATTTGGAAGGTGTATCATGTTAACCGCTTTACGATTCTCATACAAAAAATAAAAAATAATGATATTTTAGGGGGGGCTCCCATACATGAAACTAAAACTGAATTTTTTTTTGTCAAACCAATGCTTGTGGGGTCTCTTTGGATAGGTCTTTTGAAATGATATTCAGGTTTTTACAACCATTTTCTTTTAAAGTCTAACGTTTGAGAGATAGACGCTTCCAAAGTGGTAAAATGGGCGTCCCCCCCCCCCCCCCCCATCTAACTTCTAAACTAAGCGAGTGTAAATTTTGAAAAAAATACATAATGTAGATCTCAACAATTACTTTTAAAAAAAATTGGTTGGAACGAGATCGAACCAGTAGTTTTTGAGATATAGCATATTTTCAACAACCGCAAACATAACTTTGTTCTTAATACAAACACTATGAAAAACAAAGTTACATTTGCTGTCAACAAAATATTGTGGTATTTTAGCTAAGTGAATTAGTTAAAGTTGGCACGGAACCCTCAGTGCGCGATTCCGACTCGCACTTGGCCGGTTTTATTCCTTAATGGATCCACAGGAAATCTGAAATTATATTTTAAGGATTTATTGTCATAAATTTGAAGTTAAAATTTTTAAAGCAAACTGTTGTATTTTTAAGATTATCTTAATCTACTCTCTAGAGAAACAATTTTAAGATTTATATTTTTATTTTAAAAGTATTCATATTAAAAATTTAATAATAGTACGTTTATCGATATGATTAATCGACAATTGTCAAGCACAATTATAACTAAACTGACAAGGGAACGAATGATAAACGTACGACAATCCTACCGTATTAAATATACGTTATCTTGTTGATTTTGAAGTAACTGACCACTACTTTTTCAATGGCAATGTAACTTTTCTCTTGGAACACACATTTTACTATTTTCAACAAAAAATAACAGCTTTATTAGGATAAAAAGTTACTCACGGATGAAAAGAAATATTTTTTGTGTTGCTGCTATAATTTTTACACAAAAATATGGCACATTTACCCATTTTTTCCGACAATGTTTCTCACGGAGCTCTATCACCATACTGACAAGACGTCACCTGTAAGTGAGGCCAAAAAGCCCGCTTCGTGGCTAAGGGGGCACAAGCGAAATGGTCCGTCATTGCGCGTCCAGTGGTTTATTCATCTAAGGCTTAGAAAGACTAACACCTCTGTGGTTACCCTAGGAATAACATGGCAAATAAATGTTCACTCTACCATTGAATTACTAGTACCGCGATAAACAATACTTTCCATATCTAAAAGCCACGTTGTTTGTTTCAGGGAATTCAAGTTGGTGCTCAAACCAGACCCCAGTTCAGTGTTCGCGGATGGCGTCCAGTTCCATTCCTCGGCTGGTCCGATGGAGTATAACACCGCGCAAGTCTACTCTGGGAAGCTGGAAGGTATGCTATTTTATATAGCAGTAGTCTATTTGTCGAAAAGACGTCCACTACTGAACATAGGCCACCCCTAAAGGTTTTCCTCAGCGACCGTTTGCAAGCGGTCTGCAACCATTGTGATTAAGCGGTCTTTACAAGGTCATCTGTTTATCTTGTCGGTGGACGACCTACGCTGCGCTTTTGGTCAAAGGTTCTCCAATGTAGAACTTCTGTACTCCAATGGCCATCAGTTCGCGCTCAATGACGTTCAAAAGGATAGACATGTTATACACCAACATTAAAGCATTTTAAATTGGAGGATCAAGGATTGCTCTATAAACGAACGTATAGTTGTGTATTACGATACAAAGCGCTAATAGAGACAAATGATGGAGCATGCCTGTTGATAGAAAGAGATAAATATATAACATTCGTTACGTACTGATTGCTTCTGAGCGCTCATTGGCGCGAGCGCGTAACATCTCGCTCTTGAGCCTAATGTCAGCCATTGCCAAATTATGGTAAATACTAAATATGTGTTTTAAGTTTTAATACTTTTAAATGAAAAGACTATACTTATGAATGTAATGAAACGTTTTTCTTGTCTCTTAACAGTTGCAGTGTAATTGGTACTACTCCTAAACACACAGGAAGACATTTTTACCTGAAAACGAGGAATCATTTAAGGTGCAATCGGAACGTATAGCCATAAAAAGAAAGCGTGCCCAACTGAATGCACTCCGGGCAATGACCTGTCTTTCGTGTAGCCATTTTCGAGCGCATACGACGTATCTATAATTTAATAACATCTTAGTTCGCGCTATGTTCCCTGCCCATGTCTGTGTATGGCTGATTTATTTATACGACTGACAATAGAAGGCAGTGTGCAGGCCTAACATCAGTGGCCTTTGAAAGTATGTCAGTTATGCTATGACGCGATGTTTTTAGTCCATTTAAGATAAGATTACCGTCAAAAGACCGTCAATATAAAATATACATACAAATATGAATACGTTCAGCTTTTTTATTCATTTCTTAAACGGGTCACAAGATATAATATAAATTCGAAAATCTCACGTTGAAAATGAAGCGGGTATAAGTTTTTAGGATTGTTCAATACCCTTATGGGATGAGGTGCATCGTGTTCAAACTTCAAATAAGGCAGCTGTAACATTAATACTCTTTTTATCTCTCCGGTTCGGAAAATTGAACTTTCATGTTTCGTGATAGCCGGATAAAAATAGCTTTTCCATTCCAAGGGTGGAAAGTCATTTAATTTTAACTGTCATGGTATTGACAAGGCACGGGGTCAAAGCTTGGGTCAAAGATAATTGAGTCACATCAAATTATTAAAATAAAAGCTTTCCATACATTTTACTAAGCTATAACGATTGTTTTTATGATTGTTAATATAAAAAAATGTACATTTATTTTGTTGAAATGATTTGGTACAGCGTGGCGCACCGGTGATACATACGACTTATTAGTCAACATAATTTTATGCGTCAAATAAAGGTGTATTTGTCTTGGGTGAACTTAAATCCCTCGCTACACTCAGGATTTTCAATTAGGTACCTCCCACACTGACGCTCGGGCCTCAAATTTACGAACCTCACACTTCGCTCGTGATTCAAGGTGCGCCCGCGCTGAAAGTTTGATGCTACTATGCCGGACACAACTTTACGCCCTGGGTGAATAATCTACTATTATTGCTTTTTAGTGTATTAACACACGGTGCGGTCAGTTTTGTAGCGCAGCGATTTCAGCCTTCATATTTCATGAATGTGACCTTATACACTTGCCTTGCGTATAATTCAGAATTCTAAAAACTTTTGTAGGTCAGGGTCAACTCGTGGTTAAATTTTAAATCCCAAAATCCCTCTACATGTAAGAAACGCGATTCAGAACAGCAGATACTATTAACGATTTTAGCACAGCTATAAAATAAATTGTACTCAGGTTATTTTATAGTGGAATTAATAAAATATATTTTTATTCTGATGGATGTATAAATAAATTACTGTAAAGACTAACAATATTTGGAAGGCTCACGCAGAGTACTAATTGCTAACCATTAACATACAACATAATTTACCACTATTTACTTTTAGTTGCTAGTTGGGAAATCGGAATGATTTACTATTTTGTACCTGTTTTAAACCCAAGTTCAACTAGAGATTTCATGGAATAACGCTCTTAAACGATATTATGGAAATAATAGCTTTACATAGCATAGGTAGACAATACTTGTTTGTAGAATGATGTCATGTGGCTCTATAGGCTGTCTATACGTTAATGTAACTCTTTACGCGGGATCTTCTATCGGTCAAGTAGTCCAACTAAGTTTAGGCTTTACATTTTCCAATATAATATACTAGTAACTGTTCCAGTAGTTGTGAAAACCTACCCACACGTAGCACAACCACATCACGACCAACGCCAAACCACGTGGTCGGGCGTATATTTTGTAATAAAAATGAATAGGACCATTCACACGTACCACTTTTTGCAGTCTTTACCGACTTCTTGTATGATACCGACGACATTGCAACCACAACGCAACCAGCGACACGGAGAACTAACGGTCGAAAAATAACCGAGAACCCCGTCGACATTGGACGGACGGAAACAACGCAACTGCAAAAAGCTGCAGGGACACTATTCACACGTACTACTGCTTGTTGCGCAGTGGTAGCAGCGCTTTGGTGGTGATACCAAAGTGAAGCAACCTACGGCGCGGTCGTGTTTGGATGGGTGACCATTCCGACCATATAAGTGACATACATCACGAGCATCTCCATGCTTCGGAAGGCACGTTAAGCCGTTGGTCCCGGCTAATATCTATTGAAATATCAATAGATATCGCTTGACTATCTGACTAGGCTTAACGACTAATAAGTCGTTAAGCCTAGTCAGAGGCCTTGTGGGCGGCTTGATAACATCTGACAGCAGGGTTAGTCGCTTGCCTAGCAAACACCCCTCCACCAACCCGCACTGAGCCCGCGTGGTGGAGTATAGCTCAAACTACCTCATAATTGAGGTAAGGCCTTTGCTCAGCAGTGGGATGTTACAGGCTAACTTAACTTTTTTTTTACTGCTTGACCACATTTTGACGCTCCGTTGTGGTTTGGTTGTGAACTTGTGGTACATGTTGGTTGGACCTTAGGCCTCGTTTAAAGACACGGGGTTGTCATTGTCATGTTCTCGCTTAATACCCGTGTCTACGTCGGTTATGCCCGTCACCCGCTCAGCGTTGAGACTGAATGAAAAATGAAACGTCCTCTACACTTTATCTTACAAGGTGCTACATAAATGACGGGTTATACCTTTTTTGCTGAATTCAATTTGTTTCCAGGTGAGGATAAATGATTTTGAAGGTGATTGTTTTAAACGAGTTAAATGAAATTCGACAATATTTTGTTTGAGCGTCACAAAAATATAAAAAAAGAGATGTCTACCTAGATAGGTAGAGATAAAAAACAGTTATAAATTACACATTTGCATGCAAATTTAATTTAATACAAATCAAATGTAAAAATAGGCGCACTAAAAACAAAATTATTCAGTATCTGCTGGACTTCACACTAGGATACCCTGTGTAGTACCAGTCTTCCCTGTGTGTGTGTGTGTGTTTGTTTGTGTGTGTGTGTGTGTGTGTGTGTGTGTGCGTGCGTGCGTGTGTGCGTGCGTGCGTGCGTGCGTGCGTGCGTGCGTGCGTGCGTGCGTGCGTGCGTGCGTGCGTGCGTGAGTGCGTGCGTGCGTGCGTGCGTGCGTGCATGTGTGCGTGCGTGCGTGCGTGCGTGCGTGCGTGCGTGCGTGTGTGTGTGTGCGTGCGTGCGTGCGTGCGTGTGTGTGTGTGTGTGCGTGCGTGCGAGCGTGCGTGTGTGTGTGTGTGTGTGTGTGCGCGCGCGCGCTTGAGTCTTTAGCGATGTTTCTGTTTACCCCGTACTACAGTAGCAACCTGATTAAGAATACCTACTTTAGGTGCTGTACTAATATCAGTTCAAATACTTTTACTGAGGATTCATAGGTTTCAATTAGGATTACCGTAATTTTATAAACGTTACCATTACGTTTCTTGTAACAAGCCGAAGGTAACTTTAAAAATAAAACCTTATTGAAGTTTCCCTTCGGGTCCCGTCTAATTCGAATGGTCGCAAAAATTACAAGGAAACAAACGGAGCGATTTGTAAATCTCCATTATTACAGTTCTTGAAATCCGTTTTTATGTCGGTCATTCCGGTAATTGTTCGGGCTGCGGATAAAAATTGTTTTCTTTAAAGGGTTGCTCTACCTTTGTACGGAGGGTATAAAGTTGAGTCAGAGTTTTTGTTTAACTTCCAAAACAAAAGGCCGAAAGCGATACCGGTTGACCCACTAAAGTTAGGGTTACGCAGCTTGTTTTCAGATCTCGGATCGACAATTAAATTTTATCAAATATAAATAACTCACCAATTCTCTCAGTTGAATTAAAATTGAGTTTTTTTTTTTCAAAACTGCTCAACAAAGAGAAGTTATTTACTAACTGAAAAAATAAACAGTCAATACTCAATGTTAGTGTCGAGCAGGGACAAACAAAATTCTACTACTACTAGAAAGTTACTTTTTGTCGAAAATTACCTGAAAATATTCATAACAAAATATCAACAAAGGTATTATATTTTTATATAAACGATCATCATTTATCATTACTTTGAAATTAACACGTTGTTCAGCCTCTGTCATGTATTTACATGTTACAGATTTTAAGGATTGAATTATACATTATACTTTATTTGGTTATTTTTCATTATCAACATTCATTTGTATTGATAGAATAACGTTTTTTTTTTGTGTAACCCATCTATAACTAGCTTATAATTCATTAACTTTGAATAAGTGGCTAATTCATTTAAGTCAACACTTTAACCGACAACTCTTGTAGACACTAAAAGAATCTGCTATTGTAGTATCCACCTAACATTTACTAGTGTTTGTGTCGCTATGTCACCTCATTCCCGCGCCTTTGTTTTATAATTACAGCCTTAACTCTGTCTACGTGCGTTTGTACATAATCTACGTATCAAGATACTAAACACGTTTTTGTTTGTTATCTAGAGAAAAGACGAAGGCATTGTTTAAAGCTATTAAGGTTTCATAATCGAGAATAATGTTTGAATAACCTTCCTACCAAAGTTTTTTTTTTTTAGAGCTTACAATTAATATAAGATTTAAAGGTGGATTAAACACCATGTTTAGACAGGAAACTGTTATTTAAAAAGCATGATAATCTAATACGCTGGCTTAATACTATGTAATTAATCCTTTGTCTTGACAATTAGCTTCGTGTTGTGAAGTTCGAGCGTCCGTTGTTTATGTATTTCCACGATGTACGTAGTTAAAGCTCACGCCTCCATCACCAGTTCGTATTATCGCTGGCTGAACGGGTATTTTCCACGTCGTTACAACAAGCAATTAAACATGAGCCCAAGAAAGTTCCACATTCTGTGACAAAGTTCATAAAACGGATTTACGTGCCGCGACCCATCTGGAATCGGCGGTGACAAAGTGAAATTTGATGAAATTACTTCACACAAGTTTAATGGAGTAACGTCTCGAGTTTTGTTTGACTCGTATTGTATGTATGAGACCCATCTCCCCGCTTATACTATTCAAAGGAATTAGTTAGCGACACTTCGCATACTTTATGTAAAGCGTAAAGCCACACACACGAATAGAATTGAAATGCAGTCTTTTATTGGCTTTGTCTTTGTATCCTCCTTCAAAAACATCAAATGCTTTTACATTTGCGAGTGAACGAGTTTCATAATTGAAATCACGTGCCCGTAAATTTCTTTTTCTTTTAATGAAATTCGCATAAAGATCCCATCAAACAAGGAGATGACAAGGAGGGTTCCTTCAAATTACACATGGAGCCATTATCAGAAATCATTTGTTTAATCTCAATTCAGCCGAGCGTCGAGCGTCGGGCGCCTTTGATGTTACCTGCCATTTCAGGGGAAATCTATAGAAACGTCAAACCTCATTAAAATCGCTCGCTGGTATTCCGTCTCGGTACGCGGCACCATGGATCTTATTTTCCGCGGCTGATTTTTCTTTTATCAGAGGATTAATGAAAGAAAGGTGGAAGGCGAGGTGGGTAATCACTGTTATTTATGAGCGGTTTTCATCCCCCGCCCGAGCGACTGCAAGTTGTGATTTTAATTCATTCGCAGTCCCCGGGCTCTTTGCACCTCGAATTAGTTTACATAAAATATTGCCAGCCATTTATTAGACCGTCCTGGGTTGTTTGTATTTCAAAGGCTTATTTTAGTATAGTCAGCGTCTACAGTAAAGTATTTAGTAACAAATTCATAACTTAATTAATTAGGTTTTCATCAGCCAGAGTTGCGCAGACTTGGCAACTTTAGATGAAGCTATTATACTACATAGATTTTGCTAATTTTGGCAGATAAAACTTGTAATTTACTGGGTGTGAATATTTTTGTAATCTCTGTTTGCTTGGTTCATTCGCATAAATAAACAATCTACTCACTTGTTATATTAACTTGTTTCAGATGATGACTCGTCCCACGTTTACGGAGTCATCACTGCGGAAGGTCTGTTCGATGGGACCATTTGGACGCCGACCGAAGAGTATTATGTGGAGCCATTATCCCGCTACAACGTCGACCATCCTTCTATGCACAGCGTCATATACCGAAAGTCTGACGTGGAACACCCACATGATTCCAGTGAAGGTACCCCTTGCGCTTCCCATCTACTCCACGTCAAAAGAACCCTGGGAAGTCAAGGAGAACTCTTCAATTTCACAAGCCTTCCAAATAACGAATACTCAATCCACAACCGCTCCGAAGATTTAACTAGCGAAATACACAGGCGGAAAAAGAGATGGCTCCCTGAAGACGAAATGCAAGATGACGAGCCAAAGAAGAACCCCGAATTACCTTTAGATTTAGACGTCCCATACACAAGCAACAGTGATCCCTTCGATAAGTTCAGCACGAGAAAACCAAAAACCAAAATCGACAAAAGTAACCTCATTACTAAGGTGCGGCTCGATTCCGAGGAGTCGAGACCTAGTAAGCCAAAGACGCACATTGAAGTGATTAAAACCAAGGCGGGAGTCGTGACAGTCAGTAAAGATATAGTCAAGAAGGAGCCAGTAGGGTATACGGTGCTGTCGGCCAACGGGTCCGACGATGGTCGTCATGTTAATAAGAGAGCCACGGTAGACCCTAGGAAAACCACATGTTTGGTATATTTACAAGCTGACCATATGTTTTTTCAACGATACGGATCGGAAGAAGCGTGCATTGAAGTCATGACTAGACACGTTCAGAAAGTCAATGCCATATACAAAGTCACGGGTAAGGCCTTGTTATTACGCTAACCTTTTGAAGCGATTAATATGGCGTGTAGGTAGCATCATCCAATATAACGGCGTAATTTGTCTTTCAGACTTCAATCAAGATGGCAAGCCCGACAACATAACCTTTATGATCAAACGAATAAAGGTTCATACGTTAGATGCGTTGAAAGAACCTTCGTATCGGTTCCCGAACAACTACGGCGTCGAGAAATACTTAGAGCTTTTTTCAGGTAAGTAATTTCTTTATGGGGAGGTACCATTCAATCAGCGAAGCCGACGACCCGCTGGGGGCCTATTCACTGAGCTACTACCTTAATAAATACACGTAATTGAACTTTTCCACGGTATCTAATTAAAATGTAGATTGTGGAAATTCTTCGGGTCTTATTAAATAAAGTTGAGAATTTAATAGCTTTTACCGTCGCAGAGATGATGCCTCGTCCCTGAGGGTATACTGTAATTTTCGTAATTTAATTGTATTTTTATTTTTTTGCTACTCGTTGCTGTCCTACTACAATTTTAATTCATTACGTATTTTATTTCAGAGGAGGACTACGATGCGTTTTGTCTGGCGTACATGTTCACGTATCGAGACTTCGAGATGGGAACTCTGGGTCTGGCGTGGACGGGTGACCTCAAGAATGCTGGTGGCGTTTGTGAAAAAAATGGGGTATGTATTTTTAAATACTCATCTTTTTATATTCACATCAATAAACCAGAAAACTATATACACACCAAGAAGTACTTAAGTTGGCAATATTTTACAAAAAATATTTAGTATATGATTTTTAGGTAAATTATACCATGGCAAATCTAGAATAATACGGTACTCGGTTTCTATGATACTATAAAAGCAATTGATCTTTGTACTGTTAAACCGATAAGGGTTTCCAGAAGCTTGAATATTGTCATCTGTGCGATCGTGGCCATCAAGTACATTGAAAAAGGGATAACGAAATTTTACCCAGTACGTTTCTATTTCCAGCATTACCGAGGCAGCATGAAGTCGCTAAACACTGGCATCGTCACTCTGTTGAACTACGGGAAGCACGTCCCGCCTGCCGTGTCGCACGTCACTCTTGCGCATGAAATAGGACATAACTTCGGCTCGCCGGTGAGACTAACATTAAAACTTATTCGAATACATAGCAAGCAAATAGACATACTACGAGTACCTATGAGACTGGCTAATTAATAGATATATAGTAATGTGGTGAATCAAAGAGACGCGGATGCCAAAACGACTGAAAAAAGTAGTATCCCGGATGCAACAAGTTTTAAGCCCGCTGTGGACTTAAACACATACAGTTTATTAAAACTTAACTAGATTCTGGTAATAATAATAGAGCTACTGAGGGCGTATTGCGATCCTGCTTTAATCCGTTCAAGATTCAGGCAGTTCAATATCCACTCAACTAGTTAAGTCGCCAGATTGGCATTGCGATGATACGAGTATAAGAATTTGCTTACCTTTCAAAAAGCTGAGCTGCTTCTTAACTGTCACAGACACATCGCAATGCGCACCCTGGAAATACTGGTTGGGCTCATAGCAAAAATATGATTATCTACAATAACCGATAACTTAACTTATCATTCATGAAAAGACCATTCCTCTCAGACATGATCACCATTGGTACCATAGATATGTAGCTAATTTGTCTCAGAAGTCGCCAATAATAGGTTAGCTCTCCCGACAAACTGTTACACAGTTTGGCAGAATAACGTAAATAAATATGAAGTATTTATTTTAAAAATTAAACTACTATATAGTTATATTATATAAGGTCACCTCGTTTTAAGTGATAATATTTAAAGAGCCGATACAGCACGATAAATGAATCATTTTTTGTAGACAAACAACACTTTGGGTTTTTATACGTTAGTTTTTGAGAAAATTTAAGATTAAGATAATTATTTTTTTCAGATTTTTATTTTTTATCAATTAAGGTTTAGATTAAAGAAAAATAACGATAAGGCATTGAATTGAGACAGGTGATGTCGATGACGTAGATAACTGTTAAAATCTCAAGAGGGCTGTTTTAAAAAAAAAAAAATATTTGTTAGAGATAATTAAAAAAAAAATTTTTTTCCAAAAAATAACGATAGAATCGTGTTTTTATGATGTTTACAAACATACAGTTACAATATTATCACTTAAAATGATTTGACCGATCTTGAATGATCAGTCGGATCATACGGATACTCCGCCTCAAGCAAAACACCGGTGAAAGGTGAATTGAGCGTATTTTATTTCCACTTTCCATTGGAAAATGCAAGGATTTGTGATCTGAAAAATATCTCGCACTATATTTATTCAGGTGTTTCGTGCTCACGCCGCTTCCGTGGTAGGTATTCTTTTGTTTATGGTTGAACGTGCAGTACATTGTTTGTTGGTGGATAGCAGATATTCTGGGCTCCGACCGGGCTCCGGCCGGGACGCGGTCCACAATATTGTATACATTTTGTATGAAGTGCTTCATGCCTGAACGTGCCCCGTACGGGCCCAGACGGGCACGGCGTTGGAATGTCTATGGGAATTTTTCGCGGCTCCTGCACAGTGCGGCCCCGGCACGTTGTAGCGTGAATCATTATTTCCAAAAGCTTTGCCCAAACGATCCACATAAAGGAATAATTTCATAAAAATGTATACAATAATGATTGACCACGCCCCGGCCGGCGCACGGTCGAAGCCCGGCCCGGCGCCGGCACGGTGTAGCACGAATCAGCCTTAGAACCGTACTAAAATATTAACCGACTAATTTAAAATGTATGTGTCTTAATGCTTCAACACCCGAGCGGTTGCAGGCAACCGCATAACAATAGAATTTGCATTGTGTCTCGTTCACATACGCTTGAGGGATTAATGACAGTATTTAATAGCGGAGGTTTACTTATCTTCTTGGTCGAGTGATAAGTCTGGGTTTAAACCTAAATAAACTATCTTGTACTATTTTTTTTTGTTTTTTTTGTTAGGTGTGAAACACCTGGCGCTAAGAACGAACAGACCTATTTTGCAGGGATTTACTCATTACGACTACAATTTTTTTGTCAGGTATATAGTTACGTAACTTTGGAGTTCTTCAAATTATTTGGGTGTGTTGGTGTTCACGGAGTGACTACGTTACGTCGCATATTTTCTATTGACAATCAAAATTCGACCAGCTATATTCCGAGCATAGAAGTACTATTTCCAAAGGGATAGTAATTTTATGATTCCGAGCTAATATAGTTTGCTGAACTAAGCTTTAGGTAACCTTCGATACTCGTAACGTTGACTAGGCTATAGACTCAATCTGTTTGGATAAAATCACCAACATACTTAAGGTTCTCTTTTATTATCCAGCACGACCCAGAAGTATGCACTCCGTTCGGTGAAGACGGCAACTACATAATGTTCGCACGCGCCACTAGCGGCGACCGCAAGAACAACAATAAATTCTCGCCGTGCTCGTTGCGCGCCATCGACCCCGTGCTCAACAACAAGGCGCGCTCGCCCAAGGGATGCTTCACAGGTAAGAACAACATCAACAACACTAGAGGGGGCGGCAACAACAACAATTTCTCATCGACCTGTGCTCAACAACAAAGCGCGCTCGCCCAAGAAATGCTGCTTCACAGGTAAGAACATCATCAACAACACTAGGGGCGGTCGCAACAACAACAATTTCTCATCGACCCCGTGCTCAACAACAAAGCGCGCTCGCCCAAGGGATGCTTCACAGGTAAGACCAACATCAACAACACTAAGGGCGGCCGCAACAACAACAATTTCTCATCGACCCCGTGCTTAACAAGGCGCATTCGCCCAAGGGCTGCTTTGCAGCAAATACAAACATCAACAACAACAGCGATGGCCGCAAAAAACAAACGATTTCTTGTTAAGCACGTACTTAACAACAAGGCGCGCTCGCCTAAGGGATGCTTTACAGGTAGCACCAAAATCAACACCACCGACAACCACGTGGACTACACAAGCGCCCAAAACAACAACAAGTTCTCGCCTTGTTCGTATTGTGCTATGTACCTCGTGAACAACAAGGCATGCGTGCTCAAGGGCTGCTTCAGGTAACAATAACGTCAAAAACCACATAGACAACACAAGCCGCAACAAAAACAAGTTCTTGCCGTGCTCTTTGCGTGCTATGAACTTCATGCTCAACAACAAGGCGCGCTCGCCCAAGTGATTCTGGACAGGTAACTATAACATTAACACATCAGATGTAAGTCATCAACCAGTGTGTGTTACCATTGATGACATACGGATCCGAAACATGGTCTCATACTATGGGCCTTATAAGGAAGCTAAATGAACCCACCTAAAATTGACGTTATTTGTAATGGCGAGAAAGTAGAATTATCTTCGAATGCCATATTTCTAGGATTAACGCTTGATTCGAATTGCTCCTGGAAATTGCATATTGAGAAGTTGCGTAATAAATTAAACCGTTTTGTTTTCGTTCTGTATAGAATACAAAAAACGAACAATTTAAAACTTTCCCTCCTTGCATATCACGGTTATGTTGCATCTATTCTAAGATATGGAATAGTAATCTGGGGGAATTCAAGTGATGTTGAAATATTATTTGAACTCCAAAAAAAATGTATCCGAGCCATATGCAACGCACACCCTTTAGACTCATGCAAGCCTCTGTTTGTGAATTTGGAGCTGTTGACATTGCCAAGCCTGTACATTTACGAAACTGGAGTGTTCGTTAAAAAATATCCAGATTTCTTTACAAAATTTAAAGAAAATCAGTTATATAGTGGGAGACACCCCGATAGAATTTAATTTCCAGATATGAAGACAAAATTGTTTAGCAATAACTGTTACGTTATGGCCATTCGAATTTACAATAAAATACCAAAATCCATAACTGATTTTCCCCTAAATACATTTAAGAAAAAACTGTACCAATGGTTATTAGATAAATGTTTTTATTCTGTTACGGAATTTTTAAATTTGTAATTTGTGAATTAGTAATTGTATAAGTAGCTGATATTGTATATTTCATTGACTTTATTATTGTTATTAATTTGAATATTAACCCATCTAAACATTATATCATAGATTTTAATTCTAATACATTTAATATTTGCATGTCAGACCAGACAAAACATGCGGAGCTTTTAAAATTTGTACCACCTCTATCTTGACCATGTTTTAAGCAAATAAATATTTCATTTCATAAAAATCACACACCGAACGATGGAGAGGGCTATGCGCGGTGTTTCTATACGAGATCGAATCAGTAATGAGGGATACGTAGAAGAACTAAGGCAACGGACTCAGAATCAGTAAGCTCAAGTGGCTATGAGCAGGGTACATAAAGAACTGATGGCCGTTGGGGTAGAGAAGTTTTAGATTGCAGACGCCTTGACCAAAGACGCGGTATAGGACGTCCACCGACAAGATGGACCTTGTAATGATCGCAGGATGAAACTAGATGCAGACCGCTTGTGATCGGTTGCTGTGGAAAATTGCGGGGAAGGCCTATGTTTAGCAGTGGACTTCCTTTGGCTGATTATGATGATGATAACATCAACAACACCAGCAACCACAATGATAACACAAGCAGCCGCAACAACAAGTTCTCGCCGTGCTCGTTGCGCCCACCAGCAATTTAATTACTATCTACACCTGAACCCTTACAAAAAATCCATAAATAGCTCAGTTTTCTGTTACATAACCCTAAAATGTGCTACGTCTTAATAGGTTACTTAGTGAATCTTCAACCAATTTTTAACGTTACAGAACCGCAACCAGCGATCTGTGGCAACGGTGTGGTAGAAGAAGGTGAAGAGTGCGATTGCGGCTGGGCATCTGAATGCACCGACGTGTGTTGTCGCCCGCAGGCGCCGCGGCCGCACTACAAACCCTGCACGCTCACCGAGCACAGCGTCTGCAGTCCTAGCCAGGTACGATTTACTTCTCCAGATAAATAACCCTTAAGTTAGTTTTTTTTTATATCAGATATTAGCTGTCCCCTGCGACTGCTTTCGCGCATATGAAGTTTGCCTCCCTACTATCCTGTCGCAGCGTGATGTTTTATCGCCTAAAGCCTTCCTCGATAAATAAGGTATCCAACGGGAAAAAAATATTTTCAAATCGGTCCAGCAGTTCCTGAGATTAGCGCGTTCAAACAAACAAACGAACTCTTCAGCTTTATTATATTAGTATAGCTTTGCGACAACGAGCTTAATTGGACTGAACACAGGCGCATCTGGTGTAATAGAGCTAGAAAACAAGGTCTGCAGTTCTAGTGATGCTACGGCGTGCTACGGTTCACTAGCGATATGTGGTTTAGAGGACTGAAAATGAAATTCAAAGCCCTTTTGCCATTTGCATTATTAACAGCACATATATCTATATGCGTATGTAAGTCAATCCTTTCAAGAGCCTAAAACCTACGACAGGTTCCAATTAAATATATTTCCTATTTATTACACAAATACTAACGATTTCATAAGCTTACCTATCTAAAATATATAAATCACAAGATATACTACTAGTTATCGGTGACAGACACTAACTGTGCTTTTCTTCCCTCAGGGTCCATGTTGCACCGCATCCTGCACGCTCAAGTTTGGCGACAAGTGTCGTTCTGACAACGGCTGCCGTGACGCCGCGCACTGTGACGGCAAGCGCGCCGCCTGCCCCGCCAGCCGGCACAAGCCGAACCGCACACGATGTGATAAGGAGCTCGTATGCTATATGGGAGTGAGTAATCATAACTACAACAAACCATTAGACCCCTTACACACTGCGAATTTTAGCATCGATGTATCGCTACTCACGCAATGAACAGATATAATTTAGCATCGATGCAGTCGCGCGTTAGCATCGATACAGTCGCGATGCAGAAGCTGGAGATTGTCTGTAAAAAAGAAGCTATTACTGGCCTACTGGCCTACTCGTGAGCATTCAAGCTCCATACTCCATAGTAAGTTACCAATTCATACGTCCGAGAAATGTTGCAAATTTGGCCCAGACCCAAAAACTGTTCAATCATCATCGAATAAATAAGTCAAAAAGAGCCTCGAAAGTTTACGAGTAGGTAGTGAAAATGGCAATACCTACCTACATACAAATAGTGTAGTTTTCCATGGTTTTTCAATGATGTGCCTCATTTATTATACATTCATATCTGTGATTTTATTTCATGCATCTATTTACAGCATAATTTTTTTATGAGAAATAGGAATGCAGTGCATGCGTTGACCGAACCTGCGTCGTCGTCTCACTTAAGGCAGGGAAACCGCAGAGGTTTTAGTGGATAAATCTGGACGAACGGAGGGAGTCCCATATAGCTCACTGACCTCCTCGGGCAGCGGCTATGCATCAAGCATTTCCTCCGCGAAAAAAGTCGCTACGCTACTTGTGCTCACTGTTTTCACCACAAGCACCATAAAATATTGTCGATTTCTGAAGCCTACAATTATTACCTACCCACAGGAGTGCACCGGTTCCATCTGCCTGGCCTACGGTCTGGAATCCTGCCAGTGCGCGCCTCGAGCCGACGATGCCAAGGCAGCGTGCGAGTTGTGCTGTCGGAAGCCCGGCGGGCCCTGCCTCTCGAGCTTCCAGTGGAACGCGCCTCCGTATGATGTGCCAGACATGTACGCAAAGCCTGGCACGCCGTGCAATGATTACAATGGGTAAGTACCACTGCCACATATCTAAAAAACTATAGTTGGTGTGTTATCAGCTGAGTTGTGCCAGTGTTATGCCTACCTACTTCGTTTTACTCACTAAAGCGGCAAGCTTCATATTCCTTTCTCTTTTGATATTATGGCCTTACGAATCAGTTGTTAACGCGCTAAATACAGGTTGCTGAATTGTTGTGTACTAGGAAGTACATGATGTTATTTTACTTGTTTATGAAATTCTTACCCGCGTGGCCTCATATTACTTTCTTTGCATTTTCCACCTTTTCTGTATACTAGTTATAAACGCTCTATATGGAATCGGACATACCACGTCCCGGGTCGTAGATACAACCTACTTACTTCAATTAACTTCAAATCCGACGTCTATCTAATATAGGACAACATAAATTCAGCCCCCGCATATTAAAACGCATAGAAGTTTGGATCCTTTTCCAAAAGTGTTTTTCAACGTCTATTGTATAGGATGATTGACGTCCAATAACGAAGTAGAAAGAGAAATACATTCTGCATTTTTTTACTGAGCTCGCACTTAACACCTATTTACTTTGGGATCAAAATTAAATGATGACGTTCTATTCTTTCCAGGTACTGCGACGTGTTCCAACGCTGCCGCGAAGTGGATCCGTCAGGGCCACTTGCTACGCTGCGTAAGCTGCTCCTATCAGACGAGAGCATCGCCGGCTTTAAGCGCTGGATGCTGAACCACTGGTACGCCGTGCTGCTGATCCTGCTAGCTGTCATTGCGTTGCTGGTGAGTGATTATGTACTTCTTTATTCATACTTTTCTTCTAACTGTTATTAGGTTTACATAAGGTTCAAGCAACTGCTAAGAACATAAAAAGTCACAAAAGTCATTTATTTATGCGAATAGGCCCATTGAGGACACTTTTACACGTCCCCATATAAACCCTACCACAGCTTCGGGACAATTTTGGGCTAGTGCTGAGAAGAAGCTGCGCAACAAACTCAGACACTATTGTCCATGCCTCTTTTCAAAAGGTTTACAATGTTTGTAGTGATCATGCAAGTCCATACATTATTATCTTTTAAAAAATCATCTACTTTATAATACTCCTTTGTTATTAGGGTTTCTTTAATGACAGTTTTAAATTTATTGACCGGTAAGTTTACAGTGAGTTCTGGTAGTTTATTGAAAATTTTTATACATTTCCCTTTAAAAGAATTACCAACCTTTCGAAACAGAGCACGTAATTTCGTATCTCAGACTTACTCGTGCCCTTCCGTGTGCAAAGGGTCTAAGGCACACAGGTTAATACCCGGTAACCTGTGTGCCTTAGACCCTTTGCACTCTGCGACTTTTAGCAGTGATGCAATTGCGATGCAGAATCGATGAAGTCGCAAATTGACAACTTGCGCTACTTTTAGCATAATTACGGTCGCGATGATGTCGCGCGTTAGCATCGATGCAAAAGACAAATTATGTACTGTATATTGGCGACTGCATCGATGTCAAATTAAATCTGTTCATTGCGTGAGTCGCGATGCTGTCGCGCATTTGAAACCGCGCGTTTCCATTGATGCTAAAAGTAGCAGTGTGTAAGAGATCTTAATGGTAAAGATGGGCGGTGCGAGAACAGCTAAAAGTGCTGCTGAGTGCTTGCACAAGCACGTCCTACTCATATCTCAATGAAACTCTTCCTTATATTTTGGATTTGTAGCATCATTAAAATGACAAATAAAGACATTGGATTGGTAAACAGATTTTTTTTTTTTTTGTTATAATTTTAATGTTTTTTTTTCTTACTAGCGTTGCTGCCGCATCTTAGATGCTGATTTTGAGATTGACACAAAATCCTAGTGTCGTAAGTTTATCATAAAAATCAAGTGATTCTATTTACTCGCTTGAATGTGTGTATTCATAAAGCCAAAATCAACAGTAACCCAGTGTATTCAATTGATGTATTAAAATCGATTTCGCTCTTTTTTTTAAAAGGAATTTTTTTATAAGTCTTGTAGCTCATGATCCTGGTCCATTGTAATGCTAGTTCTACCAGTTACCGTGTGTATGTACAATCATAGAGTCTCGTACATAATACGCACACAAAAAATAGTTTGCGATAACTTTAAAAAATCAAAATATTTTTTGGTACAGTTAATACCCTTTACCTATGCGGTATGCGACTTTTAGCAGCGACGCAGTCGCGAGGCTAACGCACGTTAACAACGATGCAGTTGCAAAATGTCAACCTTTTCACACTGCGCTACTTTTAGCATCGATGCAGTCGCGATTCAAAAGCTGGAAATTGACAAATTATGTACTGAATTTTGGCGACTGCATTGATACTAACGCGCGTAAGCATCGATGCAGTCGCGCTCCAGCATCGATGCTAAAAGTCGCAGTGTGTTAGGGGTTTAAGATATCATTAGGTTCGCCAGCACATCAGGTTACCCACTTTTGTTGCAAACTAGCCCTTGTTACAACTGCATAAGACACCGCAGTGTTTACCTTGACGTGCTGTTGTCCGTACATGCAGTTGTTATTATAATATTATAATAGCATTTTTGAAATTTTAAGAAAACGATAAATATGGTTTCTAGATACAGTTACATTTAAAAATCACAGCTTATGCTAGTGATCACTAATCACATTTATTTTGATGTGTGTTATTTCATTCAACCTGCTCATCAAAACGACTATATAGGTCAATGATTTTAAAAAGAATAAATCTGATTGATACCCGGGCGCGCAAATTGAAGACGCCTTGATCCTTATTAGGTCATTTTACCCTTATTAGGTCATTTTACCCTTAGTTTGCAAATAGCTATAAAGCAAGTGTGACGTCTCTGCTAGTGATTGTAAATCTTATAAAATGCCATCGTGTGTGTTTCAAAAGTGTACAAACTATGATAAGAAAGTAAAATAAGCTCAGGAGATCTCGTATGACATGTAGGTATACAAGAATTACGCATAAATCAATAAAAAATATTTTTACTTACAATCCATTTCGCGATACGGTTACAAAGGTGAAAGAGAAAGTAAATTGTTATTTTTACAAGTGTAAGAAGGACGCAATGTCCTCGACACCAAGTCGATCACAGATTGGTTATAAATACTTCAAGTGTGCAGTGGATAGCAAAGATTGGTCAATAAGTGACATTTTGTTTACATCCAGTGCAAACAGAGAATCACTTACCATCTCTTTTTTCCTTACTATAAAAAATATTCTATCTCTTTCACACATCGTCTAGTAATTTGGGTAATAAGAATTGCGCATGTGTGCTGTTGCTCTCGACCAAGCACAGATTTTCGTTTGTTTTGTGAGCGTATAACGTATTTTTATTTTTAAAATATTTTATTTACTTCATTATTATGGACGTATTTTTATGAATTTATTCTTATTTCCAGTTCGTCAGCACGCGCTTCTTCGGGCGTCACGGCAAGAAGCTCAAATCCGTCACCATTATACATTCGTCCACCACAGAAACCGTCCGACTGCCCGACGCGGCTGACCAGGGCCTAATTGTACATACTGCTGTAAGGTGAGGATAACACCATTTTTTTAAAAACTGCCAACCTCCTTTTTACAAACAACAAACTAATACTGATAGAATTATAACCTCCTTTTTTGAAGTCCTACTGATACTGCATCTCAAGTAGGTATATACCTACTTAACTACACATGTTTCCGTTCACTATTGAGGTCTTAAATATCGCACTTTAACTTTCCAGGTCGAAGGTTCCTCTCAAAAAGAAAGTAGCTCTCCGCACGCGCGCGTACCGTAATAAGAAGGACCACAAGAAATTAGGAGACAAAGCGTCTCCGTCTCATAGTGCCAACAAAAAGAGAGTAAGTTTTTGAGCAGGCTGCATTAGAAAGCATCTACTTACCAAATAATTCATGTTCTTGATGAATGTTTTTTTATCTATTGCAGAAGCCAAGCCCACAAGCTAAGCCAGAAGAAAGCCAAAAAGTCACAAAAGAAAGTACCGCAATCGTCACGAACGCCGAGGGCAAATCTCCGAAACACGTCATCTTGTCAAAACACAAAGGCAAGGTGAAAAAACGGAAATCGAAAATGAAAAAGGAGACAATCGACTATAGCTCCATGCAGAAACATCCATCGTCTCCAACGAAAGATACCGAGGCTCTGACCAAGGTACAAAAATGGTTGCTGAGCTCGCCGCAACCGACGGTCATTCCGAAGTCGAAGTCAATACCGGTCGGCCTCACCGATCGTGCGCACAGGCAAGCCCAAAAGGGAACTCGCAAAACGAGACCCTCCAAGAGCGCCACCAACCTACTGACAGGTGAAAAAGCCAGACTCCAGGTCGTGTTCAAACCGCCCTTCCGATTCAGTGTGAAAATCTGCAAAAGCGATAAAACGAAAGTGGTCCTCGACAAATCTTCCAAGCCCGACGTGGACAGAAAGCGCCCCGACGCCGCGCCGGCGCAGGCCGCCGTGGACCACGCCAAATCGAGTCCATCCAGTAACAAGCAGCCCAAACACGCCAACTCCACTAGAGTAGAGAATCCGACACCCGGCGCGCCCGCGCCCGAGCCCCAGCCGACCCCGCAGCGCGCCGAGCACGGGTACGCCAACCTCCTGCCGAGGAGCGCCAGCGACTGCAAACTCGCGAAAAAACTGCCCGAGGTAAAAATTCGCAGCGGACACAGAAAGAGCAACTCGGTCGGCCAGCGGCGCGAGACCACCGAGAGCCGGCAGAACCTGATAGCGCAGGAGGACAACGACAACGCGCACGTGTACGAGAACCTCCTCGTGTCGCAGGACGCGTTCGTGCCGAGGAGCTGCAGCATGCCGCGGCGGCCCGCGCCCGGCGTCGCGCGGCAGCCCAGCTCCGGGCGCCTGCCCCGCGCCCACGCGCGCCCGCACCGCCACAGCACCTCCAACGTGAGCCGCTCGCGCCACAGCAGCACCGGCGAGCTCGACCACTTCTACAGCGTCATCGAGTCGCTGCGGAGGCCCGCCGCCGACGCCGCCGGCGACACGAACACCTCCAGCTCGTCGGGCAGCAGCCGCGCCGACGCCCCGGGCGGGGCCGGCTCTCGGCCCGCCGGCCGCGCGCAGCGCCAGCACAGCCTGTACGACCGGCCGACGCGAGCGAGCCCGGTCGAGTGCGACGGCCGGCTGCGGCGGCAGTTCAGCGAGGCCGAGCTCGCGCGGCGGCCGGCGAGCGACGTGCGCGGCTTCCAGCTGGTGGTCGGCAAGAGCAAACTGAAGCGGCAGCTGAGCGACAACGAGCTGTGTCGGTCGCGGGTGCGGCTGGCGATGCCGATGTCTGCGGGCGCGGAGCCGCGGCAGGCGTTCTGCTGGGCGGCCCCGCCGAGGCGCAGCGTGTACACGTTCGGCGAGCTCAAGAACGCCGTCCCGAACGCAACCGAGCCGGCGACCGACGACGTTCAGATCTCGCCCGAGGAGTTCCGGAAGATCATCGACGGCTGATCCGGCGCCGGCGCTTGTGTGTGGAGTGACTGACCGAACTTAATGTGTATATTGTAATCGCAAGTCGTGGACGCGACGACTACTGTAAATATTGTAATTTGCTTTTTTATATTAAGTAAGACTAATGTAACCTGCCACTGAAACAGACCATTTCTTAGTCCTTTCGAGGTGAGCACGGCGAAAAACACAATATTTTTTTACTTTCAATAGCGCAATGTTATATGTCTGTAAGGGAAGGGTAATCACGGCGACAAAAATATACCGGGAAAGACGAGCCAATATAATTCATTAGTAATCCGTTTAATTATGATCGCAGCCCCGACTAGCAATGGTCTCGTTTCACTGAACGATCTCTATAAATGAATCTCTATTTTTTCTACATGCTATGTATTGTACAAATTTAATCATACCTGTGTAAAGTGTTCATGTACTATTACTTTAGTAATTTACGTTAGCATTTCTTTTTTTTTAATATCGTAACATTTTTTTTTCATTTTAAGTCGTTGAACAAAAAACGTAATAGTTATAAACGTTGTAACATTTCTTATTATTAATTTAGATAGTGGTCAATTAACGTGTCAATATTTAAATAACATAATTAATCAGATTACATACCAACCTAAACTCAACAAACAAATTATGTAAGTGACAGTAATAAAAATAAGGGTAAGTGGGTTTTCATAGGATTCCTTATGAAATAGAGAGGTATGATACGAAACTTAATGTATTTAATAATCAATACTGGTACCACTTATATGAACACATAAAAAAATCTTAAATGATACTTATACACACTTGAGTACAACATACAACATTCAACGTACAGTGGCTAGCACATCAAGTCACCCTCTTTTGTTGCAAACTAGCCCTTATTACAATGGCGTAAGACATTGTAGTGTTTACCTTGACGTGCTGTATACACTTGCGGCAATAGTGTCAGCAGTTTGAATCCTATGCAACCTTACTGGCCAGATTTTCAAATAATTTCATAAGTAAAATACCATAACACTCTCTCCGATGAATATTTTTCTACTAATATTGGAATAAATCAAAAACTAACTTCATTACGTAATAAGTAAAACTGTTTAATTTGTAAGGACATGGCTGTCAGATTAAAAATTATAATAGTTCTGTAATATCTGGGATGGAATTATTTACTAATCCAATCTAATAGAGGGACAATATCAGTAGTGCGTATGAAAGTAATACTTATATATAAATAAATGTGGCTAATTCTGTGTAGTTGTAAAGTAAAATACGAAAACGTGTTTATATGTTCCCGCCTTGGACGAACATATTCTGCCAAGATTCCCGCCTATTTTGAGTTTGGTCTATGATTGATTGCTTTTTTTTACAATAAAGTACATTACATGACATAAAGTACATACAGCCACAGTGGTACATATTATGAAAAAGTAGTATTTAAGTACCTACATAGCATTTCTATCTCAGATATTTTCAGAATGTGTTCCAGTATTTTTGTGAATCGTGCGAGAGTGTCGAAGGCTTCGCAGCCGTGACACGGCGTATATGAGCTTTGTCGTAGGGAGGTAAGGGTAAACGTAAAAGCTATTGTATAGAAACTGACTTCTAAGACGGTACTAAAAGTATTGGAAATGTTACAAATTTGTATTTTCAAGTTAATTGTATTTCATTCTCCTAAAATTAATAATTTAATGTGTTGGAAGCTAAATGTATTTATCTATTGATAACTCTTCCTTGAACAATAAATTGATTCGTATAACTTAATTAAATGTTAAAATATGAATTTAATAACTAAGTGTGGTTAGATTCTATGGAACTATTTAATGGTTTTGTAGTTATTGTAATTTATATAACTTAGTAAAAAAATCGGGATATGCATAATGTGTATTTATTTGTTCTCTATCTTTAACTTCTAATGATTTAAATCGAAAGACTTCAATCTTATGTCTGATTATACAAAATGTCTAACCATGACCTCATTGTATTTGTTCCAAGTGCCTTATAATTCATCGCATTCCTACACACATTCCAACTGGATTTATATTATACTTAAACTATCTTACTTATTTTCTAAAACGTGCCAGTGCATCAAAATAATTATTAAAATAAAGTTGTACAATAAGAAAAAAACTATACAATTGCAATATTGTTTAATGTTTATCGACTCAATACTCTGCCTACTCGTATTTCTGTACTTAAATTGGTTAAGTAGTCTGTGATAGAATATGTTTTTACAGTCTATGTCTGTTGTCTCTTTTATGCTTTAGTGTCCAATCTAATTATGTCTTACTGTTAATACGTAGATAACTACAATAAATACAAATTTGTAATGAATTCATTTTCTAACATTTTCCTTTTTTGCATTTTTAAAGAATTAAAACAATCCAATACAAATTACTTGTATTTCACTCCTTATTGTAATGTACCTCTATTATGTAAAAACATCAAAATAATGCTCTAAATTTTAATTGATATTTTATTCAAAAACAAGGCTTTATTTTTAAATGCATTTGAAAAAGCAAATGTGTCAGACGAGGAATCGAACCCCGTGTCTTACGCTATCCGGGCGTATGCGTAATGTCAATCAGCTACGACACATTGGCAAGCTTGTCGAACTTTGCATGTGCTTTCTTTTAACGCGTAGGTCACGACCTTATCAAATTAAACCTAGCTTTCTTCATCTTAACCGATTGTTATCTATATATTTCTAAAAATATTTTCTTCGGTTATTGTAAGTTAAAGTAAAAAATATTAGTTAAACACTAATTAAATGAAATTTGAATGATTCCCGCATAGGGTTCAAAAAATTAATAAATTAAGACCACGATTGACCAACGCGCGCGGCGGCGCCTACGTGATTAATGATCACTTAGAAAATTCTCTTTCCTTCCAAACTCTTTCTATTACCATAGAGTCACTTGTATACTTTTTACATAGTACTGGGTGAGGATTTATTTTTCTAAATGACGTCCAATCAATTTCGTTTTTCTTTTGTTTTAAACTTCGCAAAGTGTCTTCGCGCCTGTCATATTTTCCTCGTCGAACAGAATTTATGTAAATAATTTAAAACTTGTGTTTGAGGATTGCTTCGGCATGGCTCCAATACGTTATAGCCTTCATTATGAGGATTACTCGGAGCATCTAATGTCCAGGTTTGGTAAATTACTTCAAATGCAATCTTTAGTGGACATGACACTCATGTGCAGTTCACATACTTTGCGAGTGCACAAAGCGGTGCTTGCTGCAAGCAGTGCGTATTTTCAAGTAAGTGGATTACCTATTTAAAACAAAAAACATATCTGATACGCGTCGAATAGGGAAGACCTCATATCGTACATGAGCTAAAAGTACTTAAATAATTTTCTGCTACCTTTTCTCTCTCTAGGAAGTACTGCAAAAACAAACTGGCGAACCGCTTATCATATTAAAAATGAGGTTTAGTGTCCTAAAATGCCTAGTCGAGTTTATGTATTGTGGGAAAACCCAATGCCTGGAAGAAAATTTGGATGAGCTTGTCTCCGCAGCCCAATTTCTTAAAATTAAAGGACTTTCCAAAGTTACCAAAGAGGGCCTTGGAATAACTAACCACAGTAAGAAAATTTCGTTTACAAAGAATGGTTGCATTTATTTATGTGTAAAATATGATTGCGATGAATAACCTACCATTTTTAGGTGAACTGCCGGTTTTTACTCCTCCCGTGGTGATCAACAGACCACCCCAATCTCTGATTGATTTACATGCACAGGTAATAGTGTTCTTTCTTTCCTAACACTTTCACTGTCCGGCATTGTACTGCATTGATGAGTGAGCTCGGTCGATACGTCCGTGCATGATATACATTGCATACACTAATAACACCAAGTATAGTGAAGTTCATACATCCGTGCATTGCATTGCAATTGCCTTGGGATAGTGCAAATGTTAAACTGTAGTAGGTCCATAGAATCGCGAAACGTTAATATTTAAAATATTTTTTTAATAAATAACAAAGAATTATACAGGGTGCAATAAAAAATACGAGCCAAATTCAAAGCAGTCGGTGATTATCAGAGTTTAGAATACAGAAATAATAATAAAATAATAGTTATTCACCCTTTGCTCATATTTACGTAGCCTTGGTAATTTCATGTTTTAAGTGAATTTTTTAACACTAATACAATAAATATTCGATTATTCTGCTAAACTGAATTTAAACATGCATTGGGTTACTATTAAAAAGTAAACTTAAAAAAATACTAAGGTCACTTTACGTAAATATGAGTAAAGGAGTATTTTTAATCGTTAAAAGCTCTTGAAATTATAGTCCTAAAGCTGTGATTGCTACATCAATTTGTTAACTCAAATACTTTTAAGTAGTTAGGTATATCGATAGTCTCATTTAAGTACTATTTTAGAATGAATTGCCTGAATGCGCAAAAAAAATAGTTTCTCCTTTCAGCAATTTATAAGTGGAGTCATTAGATAGTATTTTTTATGAATTAGTGACTCCTCCCTTTTTTCTTTAAAATTACACCAAAAAAGCCTCTACATAACGTGAGACTCAAACCGCCGTAAATTTTACAAGTTAGATATATTTTTGAAAATGGAAACTAAAATAACTGCCGTATGGTGGGGGTTTTGGAATTGACCCGCTATACGGGGTATTTTTCATGATGAAATTCATTGTAGATATTGCCTTTCAAGTTTTATTACTACATGCCTGGACACACTGTATAACATATTGTCGACATCGAGTATATCCCGGTATATTAATGTATATTTCAAAGTGAATAGGCACCTTCAAGACGGTTATATATTAATAATATTATTATTTGGTAAACAGACCTGCGTATGCGCCAGTCACGTCCGTCACCACTATCACCTCCCACTACCACCAACAAAAACTATCCGTCCTTGTCTTTCTTACTTGAATATAATTACCTGTCTCGATACCACATGCCGACTACCTGGCCGTTGTTTTGATGACGTAGTTTGTGTGTCCCTTTCTCTCTTATGGATTTCGATAATGCTATCACTTTTCCCGGTGATGTCGTCATACATATTAATGTCAACGTACATAATTATCTGACTTCTCTCTAATATATTGCGATAGTTCGATTCGATTCGAGCCACTTGGATTTTGGCCACGATCGAGTTCGAACGATCGTGGCCAAAAGCTATGCTAAAAGTCAACCTCCTCGGTCGTTATGTTCGTCTTGAGCGCCTACGTGCCTTTAGAACTTTGTCGTTGTGCCTGAAATTCTAAGCAATAAGATTTCGTCGAAGAAGTCGAATTTTTCATTTAAAACTAGTGTTTTTATGTCATGTAGATGATTGTTTTAGAACTAATTATATTTTTGAATTTGATTGTCATTAATTATTTAATAAGTCTTACAGTTATTTTCTAATTTCAATTAACCTATTTGGGAAATTATTAAGACAATTACATTGAGGCTTACCCTAGCTCCGACGTACTGCTTAACCAATACTTAACACTTTTATCTTAGGAGGAGCCAAAGCCTCCGCCACCTCAGCTGCCGCCGCAGACCAGCACTTGCACTCCACCCGCCGACTCTTTGACACGAACAAACAAGGTTACCTATTTTACTACATCATTTCGCTAGATTTTCCCTTCCACTTAATTTAGCACCATTTATTGTATCTATAGTCTACTCAGCGCGTCAGCAACTGAGTCTTGAAACCATAAACCGACGACCCGTCGACCCCCAGACGACCCGTCTGGTGTAGTGATCGAGAAATCGCCTAATACGCAGCGGGTTGCGGGTTTGATCTTCGCACAATACAAACATTTGTGTGCATGAAGATGTCTGTGTATTGGTCTTAGTGTTTTCTATGTATATCATGTATTATTTACAAACAAAAAGTATTTAAGTATTATATCCGTTGTCTGGCACCCATAACACAAGCTTTGAGTAGCTTACTTTGGGACTAGATGGCGAATGGGAATGTCCAAAGGAAAGGAAAGGATATTTATAAAGCCAATAGAGAAAGGAATATGCATCGCGCCGCTTTATCGGTAAGCGCAAGCGAGATAGACATGACACTGACACGACTCAGGCTGCGTTCCGTTTTGCGCCAATATCACTGTTAGCACTGTGAGCGTCAAAAGCCGTTCCGATTTGATTAGCGTGCTGACAGCGCTGTTGACGCGATTTCATTTCGGAACGGCTTTAGATTACATTTGCTGTTCTTTGAAGCAAAAAGACGTCAAATGCGTCAATGTGACAGTCCGCTCACAGACGCTCACGGTGCTAACGCAGCAAAACGATTGCACTGTGAACGCAAGATGGCGGTGATAGTGACGTCAGCCGTGACGTCACTACAGCTATCGTTGACTCGCTAACGCCAAATCGGAACGGTTTGTAAGCGCGATATCAGTGATATTTTCGCTGTCAGCGCAATACGGAACGCAGCCTCAGTTGATAACACGCCTGCTTAAGTACTACTCCTTACTACTGAAACTTAATAAGCCTATCTATGTATTGCTATTCAAAAACGTATACAAAAATTAGCTTGAATACTTCTACACAGCAGGATACGGTGGTGCGCATTCCTTTCGACATCGAACACGGAGGCAGCAGCGCTTCAGTGGACTACGCCGACGGCCCGCGAGCGATCAAGCCACGGCGCGGCCGCCCTAGTGTAAGGGTAGGTTTTGATGTACCTCAACTTACCATTACTATACCTTTTATACCTTTTATTTAGCTGTGGCCTTCATTATAGTCCATTATTCTTTACTTGGCGAGTACTGTAAACAATTTGGATAGTCCTTTGTAACTCTTTTGCGGACAGTGAACGCCTTTAGGCGTGATAACAATAGAATTTATATTGTGTCTGGAGTACTGTCCGTTGACATAATGATCCATTTGAAAATAAAATAAACACAAAATTCAGAACCTATACATTTTTAAACACAGGTATTTTTAAATCAAATATGAAACAACTGTTATTTAACAAAACGTATATTCACTATATTCGCAAAGTAGAGAAACATATTATTTTTAATATGCTGTTATTGGATCCAGAGCCTGAAGCATGTAGCACTCTAAATTGAACGCCTCCTTGCAACGAGGTCGTAATGACCTCATGAGGTCTTATATATGCATGTTATTTTCATGTTATTCATTCTATAGGTCCATGTTTTTTTTTACTTATAATCGGAACAATTGGTTGTGTAAGGGTAGAATTTAAAAATAATTGGTTACAGCGTGCCGGAGGCTGGGACACAACTGGCGTGCTGGGGCGAGCCGCGGAACGCGCGTTGCTCCGTCGCGAGCAAGACTCGCGAAAGGCGATCCACCAGCTGAAGCATTTGCAGACGCGACACATGCAGGTAAAGAAACCTAAAAGATATTTCTAGAAAAATAACCAATCAGCTCTTATATGGTGTAGTAAGAGATCTATCTAATCCTTTTCAGGACTACATGGATAGAGTGACATTATCGCAGGCGGTGAACAGCATCTGTGGGCCGGATAATTCTGACAGCCACAACTATATGAACATCGACAACGACCTCATGTACATGGACCAGACTGTCTCCTCGAATGTGCTTGACCCCACTATCGCCTACAGCAAAGAGCACTCTATGGGCAACGAAACCATTACGTCGAGCTACTCCAACACTCCCATATGCAGTTCCGCAAGCGATGCCTCCACTGGCGGTATGGGCACTGCCATGTCCCAATACGTCAACGCCCTAAAGAGCGCTGGACTACCCACCGACCTGCCTATACTCTTCGAATCTGGAGATGGTTCGTACATAAACGTCAACGAGCAGGTACTTCTGGATATGGTGCAAAGCAGCGAGATACAATACGAAGTTATTGAGCAGCCAAACATCATCGAGAAAGTTGCCGATCCAAGCGAAATCAAGAGCATCGATGATCTGTCTAAATCGATAGAAAGGGGCGAAATTATGCTCGGATCCAAAAGTTACCCAACAGCTTCTAATTATGGAAAGGATGACAATCAGTTCACTCAACAAGAAGAAGCGATCAATAGTTTGAATGCGATCCTTCCGGATACATTGGAATCATTTGCAGAGCAGCAGAATTACGTAGTTCTTGACCCACGTCTACAAGAAGGCAATGAGCACTCGAATGCGCATGACTTTTCAGGCATAGACAGCGATATGCAGTTCTTTACAAAGTCGATGAGTGACGATGTGAAGAAATACTACGAAGAACAGCAGCTCTGCCCTGTCAGCACATCATTAGATACCAACTTTAGTATGTCTTTACTACATTCCAAAAATAATGAAAACCTCCATCATCAGTACAATCCTCTTAACCCTGAAGACGATTTTGGACTACAATTGCCCCAAACCACAGATTTTAAAGAAGATGCTCTAGATTGCTTGATGTCTACTCCTAAACAAAATGATGATGTAAACGGGTACGAAGACAAGATAAACCGAGAAAGAGATGAGATCATCAAAGATCTAATGAATATAGAGAATCGAATGAATGTAACACACTCGACTGACCCCAATGATGCTGATGATAATATTAATTGTAATGCTGAAGTTCAAGACTTAAATGTTAATTCTTTGGAGGGTATAGAACTCAACAAAGAACCAGAACCTAAGGAAGCGAAGGATCAAGAACCTGGAGATTTATCTCCTAATATAACGTCTAGCGGGTTGGAATGGAACAACATGGATATCAATAATAAGGAGACTTGTGATCAAGAAAATGTTAGAAACGACGAACTCTGCAATCTGAACAATCATGTAGATACAATCACATCTGAAAATCGGTTTGATGAATCGGTAATTGACCTGACTGATTCAAATGCGAAGTCTGCGCAGTGGGACCAAATTATGAATGATGATGATGATAATAAAGAGAATGAACAATCTAATGGGGATAACATTAATTCTACTCTCGACGAGGATATACCGTACGCTGTTGGGTTACTGCCGCTGAAGAAAGATCATGTGGCAGAAGACGCAAGCTTGCTGAAGCGGAAAAATTCTATCGATATGGACCTATTAGAGAATGTTGATGCGAAGTGTTTAAAACGTAAGGTTAAATATAAGAAGTCGTGACGTGTTATGTTATAAATTAATATTATGTACAACTATATACGCGTTTCATTTAAGTAGGTAGTTATAATGGCTAAAAGAGTACAACGTGGTGTTGAAACTGCTGTACTAGGATTTGGTACACTTAGTGCGGTCAGCGGTCCGGTCCATACTAAATTGCCCGCATGCGTTCAACATTATATGGACCGGACTGCAGACCGCAGCAAATTTAGGGCCAGATAAAATTATTAACACTTACCTACTGTCCCCAGACAATAGTCAATACAGTTTACATACGTCCAATAGTGCATTATATGCACGACGTCGTACGATGTGCATATATAATGATCATTCTTCTTGGTGGTTATGTATTGTATGTAATGCACAGACGTACCAAGCCAAGTAAGTGCATTTCAAGTAATGCATGGACAGTAAAAGTGTTTTGGATTGTGGATGACGTTGCTCGAAGGTGGTTGCTCCTGCTGTGTCCAGCATCTTCTTGTTACTTTGATGAAGAAAGTCATGACATGAAGCTCAGTTTTACTGAATGTCGATATCTTAACGTGTGATTATTCCTAGTCACGCCATTTTCGCAATTCTAATGAGATTTGGCAGAATAATTGGCATTAAATAGACCTAAATAGTCCTGTTTAGTATGTACTATGTTGTGTTGTAGGTTCTTAAAACTATTATTTCTGAAAGTGTAACATTTAGAAGATAGACGCTTCTAAAGTGGTAAAATGCCCCCCCATCCACCTCTAACTTTTATACTAAGCTAGTGTAAATTTTGATATTTGATCTTTATATCTTAAGAAATACTTTCAACAGAAATTGGTTTGGACGGGATCGAACTTGTAGTTTTTGAGATATGGCACTTTTTCAACAACCACAAATATAACTTTGTTCTTCATACAAACACTATAAAAAACAGTGGAAGTAAGTGGATTCCCTAATTCAGATAAAAAGGACACGGAATCCTCGCGTTCGACTTGCACTTGGTCGGTTTTTATAACGATTTACAAGGCTAGGAAGTATGCTTTCGTTTAATAGAGCTGAAACTTGGATATGACTTTTTTTTATAAACTAAATAGTACATAGTATGTATGTAGGACTATTTGAGGACAATCATTGTTTAATTTTATTCAAATTTGCTTTTATAGTGTGACCAGGAAGTATCACACAGAACAAGTAGCAACTATGAGTTAACCTACAGTTACCTACGTTGGTACAGAAGCAATCAATAACTTCAGTTCCAACTGTTGTCTTGAGTTTAGTAATAGAAAAATTGAAAAGTAAGGGCCAAAGTAATGTAATCATTACATGATAATATAAAGAAACAATGACTAAACTTTGTGGGTCATTTTATTGATAACATTTATTATTTACGTAGAAAGATATTGTTAACATTTATAAGGCATTTTTCATATTACATTTTGCTTCTTGGACAATGGAATGTAAATATTTTTGTTAACTGTGTAAATACACCAAAGTCCGTCTTTCTTTGCTAGTCCAATATTGTAAACAGTTTTTTCATAACTTTTAAAGAAATATCAGCGAATAAAAATAGTTTACTTTTTAATTTAAATAATATCTCAGTCTTGAACGACGAATTCCCTACGCGTAGGTTAAAATTTTTGTCTTATTTTTATTAAATCATTAATTTCGTTAAAAAGGAATGTCAAGATTGTTTACAATATTCGACTAGCAAAGAAAACGGATTTTAAAGGAACTGGCAGACCGCTTGCGGTCAGCAGTCCGGTAGGTACGTACGTATATTATTGACCCCATGCGGGGAACAGATACTAAAGATGAAAATAAAATTGAAAAAAAATATATGAATCCGACCACAGACCGCAACCAGTGTGCCAAATCTTTATATATATTTTGGAATGAATGCAAGTAATCAAATAGGCGAACAACAAATATATGTTTTTACTTGATGATCAAGCCATTCTTTTTTTATTCCAATGAAAAGAATTCTCGTCTTGAAGAAATCACTTGATCAAAGTATAGCCAATCAACAGCACTAGCTTTGTACATCAAAAATTTTCCCACTAACATTTATATAAAAAATGACGACTTATCCTAAATAGATCATGAAAATGGCTCGGATTGTTGGTACATGTGTATCCTAAATACACAAGCAAGATGAAAATATACTCTTATCACTACGAGATTCTGATGCGTGGACGTGAAGAAATCATTTCGTAAAATATAATAATGTAAACTGATAAATCTCAATTTACCTAAGTAGTTATTGTCAACATAATTTGACATTGGTACATAACATATTACAATATGATATAAAAATATATAATACATAGATCTAATGGCCAAATATGAAGCCCTGTAGTTTTTATGAAGAATATTATCTGGTGCTGATAAATCAAAAAGGGTATGTGGATGCAATCGAGATTCATAACCTATCATTCGATTTAAGGAGAACGGTCATTGCAATATTACATATATATTTTCGTAACTTACATGGCTTCATATTGACCCTCCTTACGAAGATAATAAAGTTGAATGTTAACAGCTAATTTAACTTACACTTATCCTAGAATAATAAAAAGCTTTTGTAAAAGTTCAGTACTCCAGTAGCTTAAAAAAGTAAAAATGCAAGAAATAAATGGCCGGACAGTATCACAACCTAACTATAGACAGAGAATAAATAAACGAAAACGTTTGTATAAAAAGCGAATGCAAAATAATCGTAAAAATAAAATATACTTAAAGATATGTTGTCATATTATATGTCGTTATAAATATCACTATAAATGCCAAAAAAGTGTTACTAAAAATAGTAACATTGGTATGCGGTGTGTGTTCGCCGAGTTACCTTTGACATAGTATCCGTAGGAGTCGCTGTGGTAGTCTCCCATCTGGAAGGTGATGGCTGGGGAGGACATTCGGCCGTCGCCGCCGTTGGAGTAGGCCAGCACTCGCAGGTTGTACGTCTTTCCGGGAGTTAGATTCGTCACGTACGCCTCCAGGTTATGTTCCACTGGTACTATCGTGTCGTTTGCCGTGCTCATGTCTTGATCTATTTCCCACACTCTCACCTGTTAAGATATAATTGGCAAACTGTAGTTTTATAAAGGTTCAGAGAAAGATCGAATGCTTACTTTCAAATAGAAGGCTGTACGCAGCTAGTTTTATAGGGCATAATTTAAAACAATTTACTTTTTTAACTATTGAAATGTGATGTATTTCTTTGTAAGTGACGTAAGTGTACTTGCATATTGCAGATTGCAATGCACATTTGGGTCAAAATCACCAAGGTGGAGAATTTGCTTTGCCAGCAAATAAATGCCAGAATTTAGTTTAGTTATGCAAACCTCTAGTGTAAATATTATTAACTCTGCTTATATCAACTGTACATCATATTTTATAAAGCAAAAATAAAGCACATTCATTATTATTTGATGAAATAACAACAAAATATCATTCCGGGAACGTGTCCTACAAACCAATGTTTAGAAAACAAACTTCGAAAATATTCATAAAATAAAATGAAACGTTCTTCTTACTAAATGGCCTATGATTTTATCTAATATCAATTTGCTGGCGTTATTATTAAAAAATAATAATAAATTAAAGCACACGAATCTAAAATATTGTGTCCGACAATATATGTGTCATTTCAGTGAACGCAACTTTGATTCTCGATAAAAAAAAACAGTTTTTGAACGCAACTTTTCGTTGGTATGATACAGTAATGTGAACTATGTAAACAAACTGAGCGTCGTGAAAGTTTTCGCCAAAACAATTGAAAATAAGTGGTAAGTAACTTTCAATTCATTATTTATGTAGCGTACATCAATTCTTCATCATATCGGGAACGCGTTTTTCAACTTGGAATATGAAAAAATACGTTTTGTAGTGTTTTGTAGCCAATAGTAACCTTAAATATTTTAAAATGACAGATTCAAACAGGATGTCGAAAATGGCTGCCGCCTTAAAACCGCGCAATTATATGAAAAAGTCATTCCGAGAGCGGTCATTTCGGGATCGTTCCCGGACTTGACGGAGTGTTCTCGGAATGACGTTTTTAATGAAATACACCCTGTTATTATAACTGTTTAATAATTTATTTAATGTTTGTTTGCCAAACGTATTTTCTAATATAATTTTTAATATTGTTTAGCAATATGGAGGCTCTTGTCGTTAAAAAAAATAAAAAAACGTCCGATAAAGCAAGTTAAAAAAAAGTTCAGTTTATTTGCAACAACGAGAAAAAGCAAATGTGAGGACAAAAAGGAAATTTTTAGATACGATGACGGAGGAAGAGAGAGAAATTTAAAGAATTAAGGTTAGAGAGTATTATCAGAAAAGAAGCTGAAAATAAAAGCTGCTGAAAAGAAAGTTAAAAATTTTAGTGAGATGACTGAGAGAGAAAAGCGAAAGCAAAGAAAAATTTGCAAAGTAACATCAAAAAAATACAGAGAAAAGAAGAATGCAATATCTAGTATAATAAAAAATACTCCGCCTAATTCTGATTATGAATCAGCTGCAGCACGGCATTCTGTAAGAAAAACAGTGGGAACAAAAATTGATCGGAAGGATAGAGTCAAAGCACATCGTAAAATAAAACAACAAGGGAAAACAATTGCTAACATAAAACGCAAATATGAAACTTTGAAGAAAATACTAAGAAGGAAAGAAAAGAGAGAACAGGGAAATGTTCACTCCTAACAGTAAAGTAGACGCATTGATTAAAAATATCGACGTGCTTTCTGAAGTGCGCAAGAATCTATTATTTAACGAAGTAAGGACTACACAATTATAAGAAAAGGCCTGTACTTTAAGAAAAAAAACAAAGAAAGAGAATAGATATAGAGTATTATTACTTTGAGATATTGATGTTTATGAAATATTATAATATTCGTTGCTTTTTATTTTTTATCTTATATTAAACTATTGTGTTTAATTAATATGATAAGAAGGTTATTTTTGATTTAAATTTTGTTTAATATTGGTTACAAAACAAAAAGTTTAATGTTTATATGGTTTGATTAATACAACCATAAAAAAAAATATGATTACTAAGAATTTCTAATCAGCTGTACCCAGTAATTAAAAGACTGTTAAGTTTCGTTGTTGTTAATTGAGGACGCTAATGTTACAATTAATAAATAAGTAGGACGTACACATTGCTAATTATTTTAATAACGTTAAATTGGATCTATCTAATACCTATATCGTCATTTAGGGAACACAAGCATCATTTCGTGAACATCTCATCATGTCCGGGAACATCACTAAAATCACAGATAATATGTTTATTTATTAAAAAATCTTAAACAGGCTGTGATAATATTAAAATAAAACAAACTTTTTATACCTATAATATGTTTCTCAGTCTCAGTATGTCAGCTATATTTCTTATATTTAAAAAAAATAGCCAAAAAACAGTAACAATAGCTCCATTCATACTATGATTAGCTTTCAAACGTCTTTATTGGCATTTCCCTTACATTTCTTTAATTTTTATTTATGAATAGCATACATCCGCTATTGAACAAGGTAAAAAATAAATACTTCAGTAATATTTTAATATCATTTTCAACCTCACAAAAACGTTCCCGTAATGATCTTTTTAAGCGATAGCTCACATTAAAAATTAAATTACAAAAGTAGTAATCAGTTCTATGCTCTGCCAATCTAAATATGATTAAAACATAAGTTAAGGGATCATTTAGGCTGGTCATCAAAGTAATATCTGCTTGGTGAATTTATCACAAAACCGAATTTGGAATTCGCCACCTTGGTGATTTTGACCCTTTATTCTCAACTAACCTGGATACTTATCGTGTTGATCACACTTCATTGTTAACAGCTCTATTCAAGATCCTATCGGAAGTTGTAGTGATGCATAAAGTTCTGTTGAAAACTACTGTAGAACTTTTACGAAGCCGTAAAACTGATGTTTTATTTATAATTGATGATTTTTCCAACGTCAGATAAGACTTATCAGACTCAATAAGTATAAAACGACCGATTTTTAAATAATGACATTTACATAAATGATTGCTGACAAAAGGTGACGTTTTAAATTTAGGCGTACCTATTGTATTTTATTCATAAAATTATTATCCCTTTGGAATAGAACGACAAAAGCGAGATGTCACTAGCAGCAAACTGCGTGATAAAAAGAGATGGGTAGCAGAACCATTTTTGTCAGATGTCAAACAGTTGACCGCCCTGCAGAAGCTCGCTGAAAATTACGTGCATTTGATTTTTTATATTTTAAAGTGAAATTGTGTATATTTTGGAGAAATAATGCGTCTGAAACATGGTGCCTTGATCGGTGATTGATTATTATGCAATACAGCGGCATAACAAATAATCATTTAACAGGTAGATTCGTCCAAATCAAAGCCTCTTAATATACGACTTATATTTACCAATGCGCTTCAAATTTAAAGTACGCAGTTTGATTATTCTATTCTACAAACGTTAATTTACGTAAAAAATAAAGACAGAAAAACACAGGGAATGTATATCGACGAATATTTTGTATAATGAAATAACATTTAGTTTTACACTAGAGCTGCATGTTCAATATTTCGTGTCGACTGTTTATCATGCAGTAAACTACTATATTTAACTTAGGAACATTGTTATAAATCACCTGATCGAAAGGTTATCTCATTTAAAGCTACAAATGTTACTTACTTATGTTAGTTACTGACATCTTAAACCGGTTTCGTTTGACAGCTTTTACTTGTCCTTCTATTCCGATAGGAATATTAATTTTATGATTTTATTTGACGCGTAATCCTTATCTGACATTGGAGAAATCAGGCCTTAGACAAATAGTGGATAATTATAATGAACTGAACTCTTATCCAATAAGTTTAATAGAAACAACCCCAGTCAACTGATCTTGTAGCCAATAAGGTCCTCAGTGGGCTGCACGTAGCGCCACACAACGCGGACGGTGCTTGGGTTGACGGCTCACACGTTGACGGACGGTGTCCGTTTCTGCGACGCCTAGTTGACTAGTAGCTGAACCACAGTCAACTTACCTTGTAGCCAATAAGCGGCTCCTCCTCATCAGTGGGCTGCACGTAGCGCCACACAACGCGGACGGTGCTTGGATTGACGGCCCATACGTTGACGGACGCGGGAGGCTTCTGCGGCGCCTTGCGGAATGTTCGCTCGAGGAATCGCTCGCTCTCAGGACCTTCACCCGCTGAGTTGAACGCCATCACCTGCAATTGCACAAGGTTATTATGCTCGAAGTGCAGTGACGTGCATTACGTATGCGCCTGCCAGAATGATGCCTTGGAAAGGAACAAATAACTCCAGTGAATGCAATAAATCTATAGTTTGTTATTCCACTAAGAGTCGATTATACCAAAACGTCTGATAGCACTTATACGACCGAATAAGTTTACAACAACCGGTTTAAAAATGACATTTACATAAATAATTGCTGACAATGTGGTGACGTTTTCGAATTAAGCGTTTTGTATTGTATTCGACGAATATTCCTAATTTGACGTTGGTAAAATCGACTCTAAGGGTAAAATGTCATTAAGATAAACAAACATGTCATTTACCTAAGCTAACAAATGTCAGCAATCAAAAACGAAAAAAACGTCACCTATTTAGGTGACATTTTCTAAAAAGACGTATTGTATGAAAAATCAGGCCTAATAGATGACAAATAGACGTTGTGAATAACTATAGGTATGAGACGTATAAGCGAGGTCTCGCCTTACCACTTTTAAACAAAAAGTCTTGCACACACGACACAGAAAAGAGCGTCACTTCAACAATATACGACGCGACATGCAAGCGATGTTGGCTAAGAGCCAACCAGTGGTACACCGATAGTGACCACGATAGTATATGGATCAACAAACTAAATAACATAAACCCGGAAGACGTAAGAATTAGGTATCATTACGATACTCAAATTCAGCTAGGGAATAAAACTAAAACAACTAAAGAATTTGAGGGTATCAAATAACACTTACCTTTACAAAGTAGTAAGTGTCCGGCTGCAATCCCACGATAAGCGCCCAGTTGCGCGTCGTCCTTGACAAGAAGTAAATGCATTCCTCTTCCTTGTTGTGCTGCTTCCAGTACTTAAGCCTGTGGCCTATCAGCTTGCCGCGGAGTCGTTCGCGCGACTGGTCTATCGGGTTCCACGTCACGTTCAAAGATGTCGAGTTGAACGACCTCGCGGACACCTGCTGAGGCGCCACCTGGGGCATATCCTCCGCAGAGTATACCATTACCACCGCACTCTCTGGCCCCGCTCCCAAATCGTTAAATGCCTGAACCTTCACCTCGTAAGGCGTAAAGAAGTACGTCAGTGATACGTGCACGACATGCATCCCGACGTTCCCGTATTCCTTCAGAAGTAGCGACTGGAACTCAACCTCAGTTCCATTCCTACGCCAAAATATCTTGTAGTGAACTCCTGGCCCGTTTTGAAGAGATGGTGGCAAGGGATTCCAAGTGATTGTGAGGTCTCCGATTTTTCCACCTCCTCCGCCCACGTTTGCAGGAGCTTGGAACGGCTTATCGGGCAACGTTGAGAATTGAGGACTAGGCGCCGATGGTTGCCCCGTTCCTAAATAATTCACTGCTTGGACTCTGAACTCATAGACGGACCACGGCAAGAGATTAGCAGCCACTGTAGCGCGTTTGCGTCCATTGTACCGATCGACTTCTATAACATTTTGCACGTTTTCGCTGATCATTATCCACGTAGAGTTCCAGTTCGTCCGGCCCGTAACAATGTATCCAGTGATTGGGCGTCCGTTGGAATTACTGTCGGTCCACTCGAGCGTTACGGATGAGCGCTGAATATTGAGGACCTGTAAGCCTCCAGGAGGACCCGGTGGTCCTTCGATACGCAGCTGCGTGTGAGATGAAATACGACCAATTGCCGACTTCACAACGCACTCATAATCACCGACATCAGACAGGCTCACATTAAATATTGTGAGCTCACCCCCATCCATTTTGATTCTTTTATCTGCATAATAATCAGAAGCGTCTTTGATTCGAATTCCATTGTGATTCCAAAAATATGCTGTATCTAAAATAGGATCTATTTCAGCATTACAATGCAAGAACACAACGTCATTTACTTGGGTCGTGATGCGCGGCGGAAGTCTCGCCAGGAAACGTGGCGTGCGCAGGACTATGAGGCGGCCGCGGCTTTCATCTGATCCATACTGATTTTTAGCGACACACGTGTAAACCCCTTCGTCATCTCTAGAAAGCTGCCTTATTATGAGATTTCCGTTTTCGGAAATAAACCTTTTTCCTCCTGCGCCTATGATGATATTATCCTTCTTCCATGTAAAAGTAGGCTTTGGAGCAGCTTCAGGATTACATTTAAGTGTGACATTGCCACCCTCAGACCCGTATGTTTCAGATTCTAGTGGATGTTTCTTAAATGATGGTTTTAACGATAAAACGCGTAACTGTCCTGTTGAGTACCTGGCTCTAAGCTGATTTTTCGCTTCACACTGATACATGCCTGGATCTCTCTCGGGATCCAAAAACTTAATTTTAAATACATTATCTTGAATAACATAACGGTCTCTGTCTGCATCTTCTAGTGTGTTCATTGACAACTTCTGACCATTCTTCCACCAGGTATAATTGACATCAGGAATACCATATGCTTCACAGTTCCAGTGCAATTCTCCTCTATTGTCAACATGCTTGTCAGACAGAGGAATTGTGAAATTGGGTTCAGCTTGAACTTTCAAATATACTTTATTTGATATCCGAGCTCGGTCATTTTTAACATCGCAAAGATATTCACCCTCATCTTCTACCCCCACATATGGGATTGTGAGTACACGGCCAAAGTTACTTAAATATGATTTTCTTGGTATGTTTCCACTTCTCCTAGTCCAGTTATATGATGGTACTGGATAACCAAATGAGAAACATTCTAATCTTACTTCTTGACCTACAATAGGTGCTTCAGGAAATACTTTAGGGAAATTATTGGGGAATTTCAACTGTTGGTAATCAGAATGAGGGTAAACAGAAAGTGAGAAGAATGGACCATTTCGCCCAACATCTGAAACCCTACTTTGTACATTGCAACTATAATTTCCTCTGTCAATATTTTCTAAAGCTGAGAAATAAAGGCCACCATCATAAGACACAAACACTCTCTTATCTTCTTCAACAAGATTAGGGAAATAATTACGAGCCCATAAGAAATTTACCGCTGGGTAATAAGAAGGTGGATCACAATACATAACTTTGCCCCAATATTGGTTTCCAGTTTCAACAGGTCTTTTCTGGTTGAATTCTCTAATAAAACCAAATGACAATCTAACAGATTCAGAACGAACTAAGCCAAATTTGTTTGAGGCTGTGCAATGATATTTTGCATTGTCTTTGTCTGCATCAGGGTTGTATATCATTAATGTGCCACCACTCAAGACAAACCTTGTGTCATTTAAGGGGTTGATTTCAATATAGACTGGATTGTCAACTTGGTAATCTTCTCTGTACCATTTGTAAACTGGGGCCGGAAAACCTCCAGCAATACAAGTTAGCTGGACATGATGATTTCTGAGTGGATCATAGATAGTGTCTACTGGCTCTTTTATAAAGTAAGGTCCTCGAGGAATTCTCTCAGGGTCATATGTATTCAAACCGTAAGTAAATGATCTCTCTTCCTCTCTGAGATATTGCAGCCTTTGAATCTGGCCTTCACAAATAAAATGAATATATTGCGTACCTTCAACAGCAGTCAAACCCCAGCGACCTTCTTCATTTGAAAATCTGTATATCAAGTAATCTCGGGGCAAGATGTTGTAACTGTTCTGAATCGACAGACGATCATCATCAAAGAAGGCATTCTCTAATCCTGTGAGTTGTGAACCATCCACATCATTTGTCCAATATCCAGGAGACTGTTGGTGTCCTGCTACATACCAGGATCCTTTTTGTGGGTCCAGCTTCATCAAACTGGTTATGATAAACCCATGCTCTTCAGGGCTACTAATCGCTGCTAAATCAGCTTCATAGGCTTGACAGATTTTACGAGCCTCATTTCGCGGGCGTGTAGGAGACTTTGTGAAACGATAACACGACTCCCTGTAGCGAACCCAATTTGGAGGGCATTTAAATCGTTCATCATAATCAAATCTGTCGTCATACCCGTCACTGTTTGAGTCTACTTCATTTTCATTATTGTAATTGTTCGAGTCGAAGCCGTCTGAGGAGTAGAACGAGCTTTGCTGCGCTTGATTATAGTCATTTCCGTTGACTGCGAAACTGCCGTAAGGGATTTGTGGGTTGGGCCGGTTTTGCGACCCATTCTGACTATTATCCTGCGGGTACTGCTGCTGAGGATAGTTCGGGTCGTATTGGTTTTGTTCCTGAGTTTCAGCGAAACTCGTTACCGCTAAAAGTAACAAGTAGTATTTCATTTTCTGCAACAAAAGGAAATAAATTAATCGTTTTACGTAATTTGATTTTATACAGATATAAAAGAGTTTCAATAATTACGATACAAACCGAACAAATAAATCATTAATTTCATCTAATTTAAAAATAATTCCATTTTTAATTATTCACAAATAAAATCAAAAAAGGCCTCGCCCAACCCCACAAATAACGTTTGTAACAGTCATGAAGTGAGTCGCAAGCAAGCAGCAATTTGACATTTGCTGACAGAACCAGTGAAACAATACTTATAATACACCGCCCGCCAGCATGAGCACTGGCGCCGTGTCGGCGGCACCCGTCGCAGGTTCCGCAGCGGGCATTTGCAACATAGCCGGCGGCATTGCAATAATAATATCATCATTTTTTAATAAAATGGAATACATTGGGTCGAATAAAATGGAATACATGTAGTAGGCGAATTCTCGACCACTACACCAGACGGGTCGTCTATGTATCTCCACAACGTCTTAACCGATTAATATGCAGTTTTCTGCAATGGATTTGTAATTTATTGGCGATGGTTCTTAGATAAGTATTATAGTATTAATATACCATGATCGCTTTGATCGATTTATATTTTCTGCGGTGGATTTGTAATCTGCCAGGGGACGCTGCAGTTATACAATATATTTTCCTATTTATCTCTGGGATGGTTGGGCCGCTTTTGATGCTGATTTAAGTAATGAGGTACTTGGCCCGACGAACCCGATATCAAGTTAGATGGGCAAGCCAGTTTTAAAATTTAATTGTGGCTGTATAAGTTCCAAGTCCTTAAGTGTGTTGACTTTTAATAGTAAAGGACAGATGATTAACGCGTAGCGCGTTTGGATTTGTCGCTACACGCTGGACGCAAGCGCAGGTGGGACGTATTATTTTTGGCAGATCTATTCATGGAGGTGGTGTCAACCTGAAAAGTCGTTTCTAACATTTTTACAAATTGAACATTCTACAATTCTCTTAATCTATCACTTTATTTATTTTCACTGATTCGAATAAAAAAGCTTTATAATCATCTCTTGTAGTTTATCTTACGTAAGTTTTATTATTTGTCACCAATTCCTTAATTATTTATTGGGATATTCAAAATACAGGTTGAAACACAATCTACAGTGTGTCCCTGGATAAAGTGCAATCCCGAAAGGGGATGAAACTAGACCATGAATCATTGACTAGAAAAATATTTAAAAAAAATATAAAAAAATATTGTAGGATTTATTGGTATTTTAAGATTTTCATGTTCATTAAGGACTCTATGTACAAAAGTATTGATTTCTTCCAAAATAATGGGTCTATTTCTTTGAAAAAAAAAACAGTATGCCTAATACCTGGCGATGACCATTAAATAATAAATAGTCCGCAAAAAAGTAACTATCTTGGGTAAAAAAATGTATTTTTTTTTTTTAGACGTTTATTTTAAAAAACTTCAAATTACTAAAAAAATGTGCCCTATAACTATGTAATTTTATAGCTTACTTTTGTTCTTTACCATTTTAGCTTCCGAATAAAAAAAAAACAATGTTTTAACTCAAAAATTGGCTAGGTAGGAGTTATTTACATTTTAGTAGGTAATAAAAGTCAGACTTTAATCACAATAACTTTATTAATAAAATTATCCGTAATGTGCTTGCAAAATCGAGGAGGCCATTTTGAACATTTAATGCATTAAATAAAAATGCAAAATTGTAAATTACGGATAATTTTATTAATAAAGTTATTGTGATTAAAGTCTGACTTTTATTACCTCCTAAAATGTAAATAACTCCTACCTAGCCAATTTTTGAGTTAGAACATTGTTTTTTTTTTATTTGGAAGCTAAAATGGTAAAGAATAAAAGTAAGCTATAAAATTACATAGTTATAGGGCACATTTTTTTAGTAATTTGAAGTTTTTTAAAATAAACGTCTAAAAAAATCATTTTTTTCATAAAAAATCATTTTTTTACCCAAGATAGTTACTTTTTTGCGGACTATTTATTATTTCATGGTCATCGCCAGGTATTAGGCATCCTGTTTTTTTTTTTTAAAGAAATAGACCCATTATTTTGGAAGAAATCAATACTTTTGTACACATGAAAATCTTAAAATACCAATAAATCCAACAATTTTTTTTTTTTTTTAATATTTTTCTAGTCAATGATTCATGGTCTAGTTTCATCCCCTTTCGGGATTGCACTTTATCCAGGGACACACTGTATAATCGCTGACCGGAAGGGTATGATGGTTTGGTGCCTACCAAAACCTACCATCATACCCTTCCGGTAAGTAACCTATCGATTTGGTAGACGACCGTCGCGGCGTCGTTTTACAACACTAACGTTGACAGCCGTGAATATCGTTAAAGAGCCGCGCTTGTCACACATGCCGGTAACTTCTCCTTTGCCTTCTTTATGGACATGCCGCCGGTAATGCGGTGGGCGGTGTGGATACACCGTGATCAGGCGGGCAGTAAACAACAGAGCCACATCTTTTTCACAAACTTCACGTCGGTCAGACACACGTTATAATAATAAGAAAACGTACATGTATTGTAGGTAGGTACTTAAGCTTGTTGTTGTTATTTTGTTGTTGATAAACCTAGTCCGTTTTGCCTGTGTGTAAACAATCTGTTCATGACTTTTAAAATAATTTCAGTGAATAAAATTCATTAACTACTTGATTTCAAAAGATCACAGTGCTTAGCGATAAATTAACCATGTATGCAGTTCATGACTTCTGTGTTTATCTTATTTTAAAATATTTTGTTTAACAAAAGGAATGTTAAGATCGATTACAAAATTCCACAAGCAAAAAGAAACTGACTTTACGTTAAGACGTGCTGAAATAGTGGCAATAGTAGACTATTCACCCAAGGCGGAAACTGGTGTCCACCGCCACCTTAAATCACGAGCGAAGTGTGAGGATGGTAGACTTGAGGCCCGAGCGAAGCGAGGGCACCAATTGTTAATGAGGGAGGTATTAAAAATCCTGAGTAACGCATTGAACTATACTAATACGCACTGAGCAAGTAATCACTAAGTTACGACTAATACGTATGGAAATGACATTCCGAAGGAACCTCGTGCGCAATGAATTGATGGTCCCGGACATCAACGGATGCCCGGTATGCGGTATCACAGTCACTCTCTCCCTCATATGGCGCATTTCATTAGTCGATAACTCGTTCGGTTCTACGCCTGCGGGGATTCCCCGCATGCATTATCCTGACCGTGATATCGACCAATGAAATTTATCAGTCGATATACAGCTTGCTTGTGAGTGAAACTTGTCCTAATTATATATATATATTTAATGATTAAACGAACTTACCTGTACGTGAAGTTCTATCATAATTATACGAAGTATTCGTCCGAAGATATTAGTATTATACACATGTAGTATCGCTTGCACTTATTACCACATAGCAGAATTTTAGAGCTAGAAAAAAAAACAATTACAACAAAATACAACCAATTTCCGTGTCCGGTAAAAATAATTAAATAAATTATGAACATTTCCGTTACGTCACATCCTCCACGCCATAGTTTTCGCAGTCTTCATTTAGTTTAGAGATAATAATATGATGATATTTCCTAGAGGGGTTTTTGTTGTCAACACAAAAAATATGCATCGGGTGGGTGGGACTTTCTACTAATATCTTCGGACGAATACTTCGTATAATTATGATAGAACTTCACGTACAGGTAAGTTCGTTTAATCATTAATTATACTTCAGTATTCGTCCTCAATATTAGTATTATACACATGTAGATGTTTAGAGCATGAAAGAAGGAAATATCATCTATGAGTAAGTGCCAGATCTATTCTTATAAAGAATCATATGAAAAAAAAATAGGTACTTATGAGAATATGTATATAGGAAAAGTGCCCCTAGTGGCAAAATCAGAAAAATATGTACCATGTACAATGACTACTTTTAAAATAGTTTTACTACTACGAGTTTTTACCCGTGCGAGGGTATTTTGGAGTTGTCCAACCAAGTTACTGTATTAGGTTGACATGAACAATTAGACTATCGGCTGCGGACGTCGATGCATGCCTAGGGCTGTGTAGAAAAATATGGATAATATGTCAACTCCACTAGTCCGCAAAGTCACATTGATATACGGTTTAAAAGGTTTTCTAATCAGAAGGTACTTATACCTTCTAGATTACTAGATTTTCTTAAGGGTTCATTTTGGAATTGTAAACGCATGAGATGCGCCTGAAAGGAATGGTTTAAGGCCGTTTTTAGGTTATCAGAAAAGAACATATTTATAGATTATTGAAATATTATACACTCATAAATTGTCGTAGTCAATACGAGTTGTAACAAAAAAAAAAAAAAACATTTGTTCTAATTGCATCACGATTGAAAAGTTTATCCAGATAGTTTACTGATCAAAAAGTCCAAGTAATATTATGTTTATATAATATCCTAAATACACTTTATTTTTCAAAATCTTTAAAACCAAATTTCAAGCAACATAAATGCCTTTTTTTTCTAAAAAAAAAAAAATTGCAATACTGTTTTATTTTTTATTTTATGGTTCTGGTTGTGGGGTAATCTGAAATCCATTTAGTATTCATTTGATAGAAATCAATATAAATTGTAAGTTATGCAATAACAATACCATCTTTTGATAAAAATATCATTCTGAAATGCTACAACGTGTTGTTGTACAATAAAAGTATTGTATTATATTGGACACCAATCACATACATTGCTCCGATCCCAAAGCAAGCAGCCAACGCACTTGTGTTATGCAAATCAGACATCGGTGGTACTACAACACCCAGACCCGAGACAATATAGAAAATTTTGATTTCTACATTGACCCGACCGGGAATCGAACCCGAATTGAACCATTTAAAAAAAAATAAGTCTGTTATTACAATCTCTCACAGACACAACGAAAAAAGGGTATCATTGTTGCTACTGGCCAATTCGGCACAATTTACTGAAGAAAAAAGGTTATTTTGTACAAATCACAAATTTCAGTCTTTAAATCTAAACAAAAAGGATAATGGTGTTATAGTAATTACTGGCATCAAAAGATCTACGCTTGGTATCTGCCAGTATCGACAGTAAAAAACAAAACGATAATATTTGTGTCACAATAACGTGATTATTGCTTTGCTGTTATCATTAATATTTTATTCTTACACGTTTGATAAAATATGAAACTGTAAAGTTAAAAAATATATATAGGTGTATTAAAGACAATAGCATCCGCTTCCAATCACGACTCATATTTGGCACATATTTTATTTGTAAATGCGGTTAGCCAATTAGCAGTCATAGGTGTACCAAATTAACAAATCACACACTGTAATGTAACCCAGTGTAAAATAATGGCTTTGTCATATTCGGGTGACAGACAGCGCGTCACTAATTCCTATAAAACAGTATTATCAACCAACGGATTTTATATTTAGCAGAATTGCAAATATTTATAGAAATGTAAATGTGGGTAGGTATTATTGTTTACCCTCATAAGTTTTATGCGGCTACGTTACCTAATGAAGGTATTTCGAAATTATGCAGTAAATATTCGAGCTTCACAAAATTCGATGTGATAAAAAATAGTATGTCTAGTTGTAATCACTGAGCGCTTGCTGACCCGTTCTCACAGGCCGCGCCCTACCCCGTAGTTGAGGCGTCAGAATAATCTCGCAACCAAAGTAATATCGCTAAGTTTCTGGATAGAATTTATAAATAATATTTAACCAGCAATAATATCGGATAAAATGTATGACCGATATTCATATAGCGATCATTAGCGTCATAGCCTTTTAAATTTACATGTATGCTTTGATTCATAGTCGAAACCAGCTGAGAACAAAAACAAAACATGCAGATTTTGCATGTTTTTAGGAAACAAATAAGAAAAAGGTGAGCAAAGATAATAATTAACTTGATTTTTCACCGTTTTCCTGTAGTAAACTAATGTGTCAATGTTTAGAATTAAAAAGTAAAGTTTAAATATTTAGGCTTGTATAACTAAATATTATGTGTAGCTTTTTATTCCTGTATTTAGAATAAAGTAAAGATATCCTTATACTTAAGCATTGTGTCTACTGTGTCAACTGTCTAGTTATTTTTGAGGTCTTTTTTGTACTCCAAAAAATACTTGTAGTCTAATTAGTAAAAGTATACAAAACCACGGTTGTAATTTAAGTCTACCTTGGTTAATATATCAAAATGTAATGGTTAATTGGCGTGCACCAACCAACTAACAGTAATATTTGACATCTAAAACTCTTGTAAAATTAGTTATCTCTTCTATTTAACCAAAATCTCCATATAAAAAGAGAAAAAAGCAACAGAATTGCTGTGAAAAAAGTTCAAAAATATCTTAAGGAAAATTGAAATAAACCTACAATATTCATTTCCTTTATAAAACAAGCAATATTATAATAAAGTACAAAATCTGCCACGACAGGGGTATTCAAGGTGATGATGGTTATAAAACAATGTTTTGAAATTAATTTGCACTGTACAGATATCATCTGTTAAATTGTGTTTTTATTTTTTCTTATAATGCATATTAAATTTAAAAAAGAAATAACTGGACTTGTATGACATCACGCTCTGTACATCATACATGCAGCAGCAATGGAAAAAAATACTTGTTTAATTTGTAAAACTATGTTCGCTCGATATTCGAATTTTTAATAAGGTGCGACTCGCATCTTGTTAAAAATGTTTCATTAACCCTTTCACTAAGATAGTGTCTGATCATATTATGCTACTGCTATTTTTCAAATGACTCATGTCGACTCACGTAGCGTAGGTACCTCGTGTTCTGCAGTCTGCGTGTGTGTTGCGGTCCGATGCGATCCCACGCTCGAGGACGTCACTTGCGACGGCGATGGATAGGTAGCTGATGTTAAAACCATTAGCAGCTGCTTGATACCTGTGCGGTGCACTCATTGTATTCCAACTTTTATTAATTGGTAATAATACCTGTTTGTTCATGACGAGAAAGTTATAAGCAAAATAAAATAAGAAATTTGCATAAAAAAACATTCTTAATTTAAGCAGGGCTATTTAATAACCTGCAACCTTTGGCGACTAATCGAGCTGCGCTCTCACTAATCGAAATAAAACTGTTTCAAAATTGTTAAAACCATTATAAATTATATAAAAGACACTTGTAAAAAACAACGTTGTGAGACAAGGAATCTACCCGTGTTCTATACAAAGTTTGTGTAGTGATAAAACACTATACATATAGTTTCAAAAAAGTACCTAGTAGGCGTTTTTTGTCGTTTCTTAGGCGGTAAAAGTGAAATAAAATAAAATGATGATGAATGGTGAATCTGCGCGTCGCACAGAAGGCGAGGGCAGTGGCGTGAAATAAATATTTCAGCTTTCGTAGCCAGGTTTGGCCGTGTTCAGATGAACACACACAAACAAAAAAAGGTATGTGTGGCAATTTTCATGCTTAGGCAAGTAGTAGGATCGGTCCAGAGAAAATATCTAATAGGTTTGGAATGGAAACCGTCCATTTATTACAGGATTTGTAACGACTCACCGGTTGTATCCCGATCTCTGGTGGTGTCATCGACCGCCCTTTGTCCCAGCTGCATCACACATATATACATGCGAGACGTGGGTGGCTCGGCGGTGTTGATGGTGGCAGGACTACATCATCTCTAGATGTTAGGGGCAGATGCGACGCCGCCCATGCGGGTTGCACATGTGTAGCTTTTTCTCCGTTGCCCGTCAACTGCAGCGGCCGTGTTCAGTCAAGCTAAGTCTTGAGACGAAGCTAAATGGTTTTAGCGTGGAAGAGTCCGAAATACAAATCCGAGTGCTAGAAACCTTGTAGTACGCACAAAACAGTCCAAAATACTGTACGATGCGTATTGACTGAACAGTAGAGGCCGAAATGGTTTAAGCGTGGAAAAGTCCGAAATACAGTTCCGAGGTGCTATAAACCTTGTATTTACGCACAGACATGCGTATTTGTTCAACGATCCGGAAGGATCTTGAGTTCAAGGAATCGATTCTTGATAGTTCACTAAAATCACTGAAATCACAAAAAATATAAATAAATGTTTTATGCACGGAACGAAAATAGACGTGCTTTAGTGGCGAAGCACAATAAGCGAATGAAGACTGCGAAAACTATGGCGTGGAGGATGTGACGTAACGGAAATGTTCATAATTTATTTAATTACTAGCGGTCCCCCGCGACTTCGTCCGCGCGTTTTGAGTTTGCTCCCTCCCCTCCCGTCGCAGCGTCATGTTTTATATCCTAAAGCCTTTCTCGATAAATAAGCTATCCAACACAGAAATATTTTTTCAAATTGGTCCAGCAGTTCCTGAGATCGCGCTTATCTTCAGCTTTATAATATTAGTATAGATTTTTACCGGACACGGAAATTGGTTGTATTTTGTTGTAATTGTTTTTTTTTCTAGCTCTAAAATTGTGCTATGTGGTAATAAGTGCAAGCGATACTACATGTGTATAATACTAATATCGAGGACGAATACTGAAGTATAAATATATATTTATAAGGTTATTAGTAAATCTATCGCACTCCGCATGCGGACCCTATCGACGAATGAAAACGGTTTCCCGAATGCCGGTCCTGTAGCATGCGTTCCAGAAATCTCCCGCACGCCGCATGCGGAGGGTCCGCATCGACTAGTGAAATTGCGCCAGTATCGATATGCAATATGACTTTTGGTTAATAATTTCGTAAAAAATGCCGTCTTTCGTTTTAAAGACATGCAACAATAAAACCCACATGAAATAAAAATATATCGGCGTTACTTTTCAGCGTGAAGTAAATAAAATGTTAACTGTAACCTTCTACTTTTTTATAAAATTTTAAATGTGTTTTATGAAATTGCCGCCATTTTATACGAAAATCAAAGATTATAAAAAGTGGCTCGCAAAGAATGGAAAAGAAGGTAATAAATGAGGTAAGCAAATGCGATGTTGTATGTGCTACTTCTAATAAAATGTTTTTACATCGGTAGTTTTTCCCGAGTAATTTTGTGGGAAAAATTTAAATAAAGAAAATGATAAATTGAAAAATAATAAAACTAACTAAACCCTTCGTTTTATTTATAATAATTTAACAATCCCCCGCGACTTAAACCACCCTTGAAGGCTGTAGCGCAGCGTTTATAAATTCATATTAATCCATGTTACTAACTATTATACATTGAAATAATATAATATTCATTCAATACAGTCAGGTATAATGGGCACAAAAGCCTGTGTCACTTCCGCAGTTTCTTAAAAAACATTAAAATTTCAAGGAATACATCAGTCTGTTGACACTTCACGTCAAAATCTTGTCATCAAATTGCGCACACATTTTGCTTTGCTTGGCATAGCGTCTCTAAACGTAGTTAGTTTAGTAGTAATACCTCGATGGAGTAACGAAGGATTTAAGTTCACTTATGACAAAGACACCTTTATGCCGAAGGTGCTTTTTAGGCATTCTGTGAGCCGAGTGAATTGAATGTGTGAGGAAAAAAAAATATGTTCACTAATAAGTCGGATTGTAGTGTGTGCGCTGCCTCACCCCATGTTAGGTTAAGTAAGTTAGTATAGTATAGTACACTTGTGCGCCGCCCTGTATCAAATAATTTCAATAAAATAAATGTACCAACTTATTTTTTTGTTAAATTAGCTGCCTACCCTTGCTTTTAACAAATCATGCCAAATATTATTTTACTAATAATCACTGATCATGTAACCTTTTAATGCAATATTTTTAGGGTTCCGTAGCCGAATGGAAAAAAACGGAACCCTTATAGTTTCGTCAAGTCTGTCTGTCTGTCTGTACGTCCGTATGTCACAACCATTTTATTCTGTAACTTCAAGCATCACACTGTTGAAATTTATAAGGAAGATGCATCCTGTTAACCGCTTTACGATTCTTATACAAAAAATAATAACATTAAAGGGGACCCCATACATGAAACAAAATCCAATTTTTTTTTTCTCAAACCTATGCGTGTGTAGTGTCTTTGGATAGGTCTTTTAAAATGACATAGAGGTTTCTAAAACCATTTTCTTTTAAAGTCTAACGTTTCATAGCGAGACGCTTCCAAAGTGGTAATGGGCGTCCCCCCCCCCCCCCCCCAACTTCTAGACTGATCCGAGTGTAAATTTTGAAAAAAATATATAATGTAGATCATAACAATTAATACTTTCAACGAAAATTGGTTCGGACAGGATCGAATGAGAAGTTTTTGAGATATAGCACATTTTCAACAACCGCAAACCAAACTTTGTACTTCATACAAACACTATGAAAAACAAAGTTATATTTGCTGTCAACTAAATATTGTGGTATTTTACTAAGTGGATGTAAATGGATTCCCTTATTTAGTTAAAGTTGGCACGGAACCCTCAGTGCGCGAGTCCGACTCGCACTTGGCCGGTTTTTTCTTATACCAGCGCGTGGTGGCCAACTCGATTTGAATTATATCCACTTTGCAGGATGGTGCTGCGACATCATTCTATAGCGTAATGGATTTTCAAACAATATTTCGTCCCGTGAGCCGTGATGAGTCACTTTTAATTTGACATTACATGACATGCAGTTGAACGATGCCGATCGAGCGTGAAAATAAGTTTGATGTGTGCTATGGTAAAGCGAGAATTCTTTTTTGTCCGTTTCGCGCTTTTTGAAATAGAAATCAAAAAAGACGATCTTAAATCGATAGGATTATTTTGATTATTTATTAATTGAAAAAACTCAGTAATTGTTCACATTTTTTTTATTTTCATTGTTATCAACAAGAAATGTGTCAATAATTATAATAATACTTAATCGTAGGTACTGCTTATTATTAACAGATAGGTTGTACAAGAATTTCTCATTCAGAAAAGTATACACGTTGTTTTTTGTCAGTTCCATTTACACCTTAATTTCACACTAGATATACTCCGCGAGCAAGATTATTCATCTAATTATGTCATCACAGATTATTCATGTACTTCTTCGTTACTTGTTTACACAAGAAAAATAGGGCGGAACATGATTAAATTACAGAAGATGTAAAAAAAACTGTTACCAATCATACAATCTCCAAAAATACTCGCAGGTATTTCCTACATTCCAAATAAATTACAAATGTTCTTCATAAGATGGGCTTTCTGACAAGATAGATCTTGAAAATAATTTAAAAATAATTTGATAAAATACATAGGTATTTTTGTATATACAAGATTAATAACATTTTGCGATATGCTTCATATGATTTTATAAATTTTCCTAATTTGATACAGTTTTGTATAAATAAAAACATAACTTGTTTAATTATAAGGCAAAATAATTATTGTATAATAAACTTAATATTTCAGGCAGATATTAGCAAACATAACAATGAACAAAGTTTCATAGGCAGGAACATTTGAAGGAATAAAAACAATGTAAGGAAGGATAATCTCAAAAAATTGGCTTCATTTAGAAATACAGATAACACAAAAAAGGTTGTGTCCAAGTACACGAGGAGCCATAAATTTTAATTCAATATGCCTACGATATTTTGCACTTATTCATGCTAGATGAGTTAAGTACAGGAATCGTGTGCTTAAGGCATCGTCCAACCCTGTGTCGACACCTTCACCCGCTTTCTTTTTCTACTACACGCACACACATATATAACAAACACATTCACATCTATTGCACACACGATGAAATTAACTAACTTCTTAAATTACTATGTGGTAACTATTCTCGTTATTAAATTGCCTATCAATAACATTAATATCTATCGAACGTTTATCTGCCTCAGCACTTTGTCTAACTATTCGTCTATCTAACCCAATTTACCATACACCAACGTTAAATAGCACCCATGAGAATATTATACACTTAAAGCGAAATATACGCAAAATACGCTCACTTATTACTCTATTTACATTATTTACACAAGTTGTTCGTATAAGGAATACATAAGGACTCGATACAAAACGTCCCTGACGCGTGGGCGTTGTGATTATTGATTATGTAATGGCTGCCTTATTAACATAAACAGTCTCATAAAACGAATATATATTTATTACATTGTTCTTAATTGAGATACATCTTTGTTTAGATTACAATAATCAGTCGAACTAAGTAATAAGATCTCGTTGTTGAGCCGTCTTCGGTCTGCCGTATACGTCTTTTCTCACCATTCGTCATGACCACTAGAAAATGTTTTATAACTTCTAGTCAATGAGCATCTGATACGACGCCTTCAAAGTCGACTTAGGCCTCGCATTCTACTAAAAACAGCACCTCTCATCGATTTCACATTTTTACACAAAACTCGAAAACGTTTCTGGCCGGATGGGTGCAAAAACACCTTGCCTCTAAAAAGCGGTGGTGTCTCGACGGTCTCCTACCGTCACCACCGCTGACTAAAGGAGATATCGCATAGCTAGCTTTCTTTTTGTCTTCACCAATTCAAGTGAATGAATCGCAGGCCGCGCTGCGCACAGACTGAAGGCTGCGTTCAATTTGACTCGTTAACAGAACAGTGTGCGTCTGTCAACTCCTTGTATGTGATGGATATCTTGCGGGCTCCCGCCGCGCGTCTAGTGTCAGCTGACGAGTACGGTCTCGATCTTGAGCAGCTGCCGCAGCTTATCCGTAACTCGCACTAGCGCCACTTTAGATGCGCGCACGTTGACTTTCTCTCCCGCGCATAGCAACTGATGGCATTGCGCCCGTTCTAAGAATTCCTGAGTGCGGATTTCGCGTAAAAGTTCTTTTGGCGAACCTGAGCCGCAGTGGATCTGCTTCAAAAGGCTATCCTTAGATTTTATCTGTAAGAAAAATAACATAGGTTTACCATACAATTTCAATACATTACAATGAGTGACTACATGTTAATGAAGTGAATCATAAAAACAAAAACTTGAAATTAATAAGTACAGTGCGACATAGATCTTAAGGCCAACGGTAAAAATTAGAACTACCACTATCAAATTAAAAAATACGGTTACCAGATCGACTGTAGCGATCTTACAAGAGATTTTTCGATTTTCCTTTTTGTTTAATTTTCGTACGCGTTCTGTGTAAACTATTAAGGGCCGATTTTTCAATGGTCAGATAAAACTTATCAGACTGATAAATTATAAAGCGACAGATTTAAAAAAATTATAGTTACGTATGATTGCTGACATAAGGTGACGTTTTCAAATTAGCCATTTTGTATTTTGTTCAACGAATATCTCTTATCTGAACATTGAAAAATTAGCCCTAAAATGATTGTTTTTAAATACCGTAGAGTGTACTCCTTAAATAAAGTTATGATTTTCAATGGTTTTTATTGTTAATACAATTGTTTTACAATGATATAAATATATTACTAATCTAATCATTACCGGTCCCCATTGGTCCCAATTGCCTTAGCCGGGAAAACAATATTTATAAGGTAATAAATAAAAATACCTAAGAAATACATAGACTCCTTAAATCAAGGGAGATTATCTTGCACTGGCAACCCTCATTGAATGCTAGCTTCCCCCTGTCAATGTCTTCTATTGGCCAGAAGATCTTTCTCGCACTGTAATTGACATTATTACACAGATGAACTCCGCCAACGTCGTTGATTTACTAACTACATTCGGTTTTATATATCGCATATAACTTTGCAACTGATTTCTACCTTGTACTCCCCTGAGCCGCTCGATGCTGTACTTACCTGTAACAAGTTGGTAATATCTTGGAGCAGGCACCAGAGCCCGTCAGCGGGCTGGCCGGACGCGGCGCGCAGCGTGTAGAACGGCGGCAGCGGCGCGTCCGTCGTCTGCATCTCGATGGTGGCGTCGGGCGGCGGGGGCGGCGAGCCGGGAGGCGGTGACGCGAGCGGGTCGCATCCGACCTCTTCGCGGTCTGAAAACAAATGAAGTTGGTTTAACAACATTTGCAATATATCGAACGACGCCATGTCTTAGGACATAGGGTAGGGTCAACATTAATTAGTTCGCATAATACGTTTCATTTCTTCATAATGAACAATATGAAGTACATAATATCGTTATAATGAATAACCCTAAATTTGTTTTCCGATGATATAGTCGTGTGGCCGCTGGACGACCTTGACACTATGCTCGAGTACACTGACCGAGTCTCCCAACAAGTGGGTCTTAAAATGAGCTCGAATGAATAGTCTCATATCGAGCTCCCTTCTTGTACCCACGCCAGTATCTGTTGAGAACTCACTCAGATCTCGGAGTTTTTGACGAGTAATCGAATGAGGTTGGTTCAACTAATCCAAAACCTGGGCAAAGTAATCCAATTAGGTAGGACCACTTTGAGAGGTCAATCGACGAGTTCAACACGGCTGGGCAGCGTTCGGGAAATTTAAGTGTGTCTCCTCGTCTCAATTACCTCAAGAGGCCGAAAACGAAAGTTTTTAACCATTGTATGTTACCAAAGGATCCGAAACATGGTCTCTTATTATGGACCTTATAATGAAGCTCAAAATCACACAGCGAGCGATGGAGAGGGCTATGCTCGGTGTTTCTCTACAAGATTGAATCAGAAATGAAGAGTTACGTAGAAGAACTAAGGTAACGGACATAGTCCTCATCAAGAATCAGTAAGCTCAAGTGGCAATGGACAGGGCAGATAGTGCAAAGAACTGATGGCCGTTGGAGCAGAAAAGTTCTAGATTGGAGAACCTTCGACCAAAGACGTGGCGTAGGACGCCACCAAGAATATAGAAAGTAAAGATAAACGATAGGGTTTTGTATAGTGACCCTTTTTAACGTGTCATTCATGGCTTTTGTTGAAGGGATTAAGATCGAAACTTGCTAAGCTTAACTTTTACGAGATTGAAAGACGTGTGTCTGCTAAAGAATTGTATTTGCGACTGAAAATCTGTTTACATTTTTTAACTCAACATACCGCCCACCAAAGGACTATATGAGTCCTTTTATGACAAATAAATTATAAACACAACATGCACAAATTAAGTATGTATAAACTATAATATATAGCCAAACACAATCATAGGAATGTTATCTATTGAATTCATAAAAACAATATTATGATCAAGCGCAATTGCCAGTTCAAAAGGCGGAATTTGAAAACATCATTTTGAAAGTATAATATAGAATATAAGGTATAATATAGAACAGTCTGATACATACTATTCTTATATTTCATGTGAAACAATTAATTTTAAGACAGAATTCTTAAGGTTAATTTATATGTTTATAATCAGATAGGTATTAATCAGTAGCGGAGTCAATAGGTAAGTAACACAGTTTCGTAATAGGTCTTTTTGTTATAGTATCACCACTTTTAACACTGTATACTCTGCAGATATTATCAGCCCCTGGGTGTTTATCGACGATTCTGCCTAAGGCCCATTTTCCCGGCGGCATACATTCATTTTTGATGAGCACTATCTGGCCTACATCAAATTCTTGTTGTTTCTTTAGCCATTTAGGTCTTTGTTGTAGTCTAGACAAGTACTCCTCTTGCCACCTGTGCCAAAAATCATTGACAAGCTTTTGAGTGTGCTGCCATCGTGACAAATTTGAGATTTTTATATTTTGTAAGCCAGGGCTTGGTACAACGACAGGCGCTTCGGTGATCAAAAAATGACCCGGTGTAAGGGGCTCTAAGTTGTCTACGCTTGTATCATCAATGGGACTCAACGGACGTGAATTTAAGCATGCCTCAATTTGACAGAGGATAGTTGTAGTTTCTTCAAACGTCAGATTAGTGTTAAGAATGCGTTTCAAGTGGTACTTTATGGATTTAACACCAGATTCCCATAGACCGCCATGATGTGGACTGTATGCAGGTATAAAGTGCCATGTGGTTCCGTCTTTGGCTAGGGAATCTGCGATTTGACTACTGAAGTCCAAACAAGCTTCTTTCCAGTTTGCAATTAAATCTTTATTAGCTCCAACGAAATTGCGGCCCTGATCACTCCACAAGTGCTGACATCTTCCACGCCTTGCCACAAATCTTCGGAAGGCCCCAATAAACGCATCTGATGTCATATCTCCGACCAATTCTAAATGGATGGCTTTCGTGGCCATGCATACGAAAATGGCAATATAGGCCTTCTTTGTGCGTGATCCTCGGCCTGTTGAAATGAGCACCTGCAGTGGGCCAGCGAAGTCCACTCCACTATGAGAGAACGGCCTTGATGGAGTGACTCGTTGCTTCGGCAGGTCACCCATTAATTGCGTGCGAGCTGCAGCATTTTGTCTAGCACAGATTAAACATTTATGAACCTGTTTTTTGACCAGTCCTTTAGCCCTGATTATCCAGTACTTTGATCTCAAATAACATAACATTAGCTGAACTCCGCCATGCATGGTTTTTAAGTGAGCGTCTGCTATAATCAAAGATGTTAATTGATTTTTGTTGCCTAATATTATAGGATGTTTGCTATTTTCGTCTAGATTAGCATGTCGCAATCTGCCGCCCACCCTGAGAATGCCATGATTGTCTAAATAAGCGTTAAATGATTTCAAAGGGCTTTTTGATCTAACTTCTTTGTTCTGTCTAATTGAGTTGATTTCTTCAAAAAAGTCATGTTCTTGGATCGATTTTATGCAAGTTATTAGGGACTTTTCCATTTCTTCCGGAGTTATTGGATTATACATTGTGTCGTTGTATTCTTTGTATTTTAAAAATCTTCTACAATAAGCTAAGCATCTCATTAGTTCGTAAAGATCGTTGAAATTTTCAATTTGGCTTATAAGTTTATTCTCTTCATCTTGACAGATTTTTAGATTAACATGAACTGCCTTCTTGGCTTCTATCTCTGTAGGAATGCAATTTGGTCGTGTGTATTCTATGTTCTCCCTCGAAAGCCATGCAGGCCCTTCCCACCAGAGTGGACAATCTATTAAATCTCTTAAAGGCATACCTCTCGAAACTATGTCGGCTGGATTATCTTTGGATTCGACGTGAAACCATTGGTTACTATTAGAGAATACAATCCCGGGATCCCGAATCTCGGGATCCCGGGATCCCGACCGTTTTCTGGCCCCGAAAATCCCGGGACTGCACTTGGCTAATCTCGGGATTTTCGGGATTGCCACATACAAGTTTAGTTTATATGCCGTAGTCCGTTGCGCCTTGACGATAACCTTGCCTAGGTTATTTAATAGCATTTAATACATAACGACAAAAAACACTTTTAGATACGCCGTCATACGATACGTACTATTCACTACACACACAGGTACAGTCTTAATATGTTTGTTGTAAACTTAGAAGGGAATATCATATATCGTATATATCGGAATCATCTCCATAACATCTATCTGCAACGATCGTCATAATTATAGTATATATATATATATATATGTATATATATATAGTATATGTTGGTATATGTATGTATTATTAATGTATTTATTTTATTGCTTATGTTATGTATGTGTAATATTATGTAAGTATTAATTGTATTTATTTGGGACTTTTTTTTTTTTGTATATAATTAATTTCGTTTCTTTGTCGCACCGCCCACAATCATTTCTGCTTAGCCCAAAGGCATGACTGGTAGAGAACGCCATATGGCGTTAAGTCCACCTTTTGTACAAAATTTTATTATTGTGCAATAAAGTATAAATAAATAAAAAATAAGGGACTTCCCCACTCTGAGTACTTCAATACAATACTCTTAAGGTAATTCCCCAATGAATGAACTAACAGGGGAATCACCCGATCATCTCATAATATCATAATATTTTTGCGGGTATTTCCCGTCGGGGTTTCCCTGTACGAAAGTATTAAATATGCTACTTTTAAGGTGATTCCCCAAGTCCCCAACGAACCAACAGGGAAATCACCCGATCATCTCATATCATAGTATTGTTGCGGGTATTTTCCCGTCGGGGATTCCCTGTATGAAAGTATAAATATGCTAATCAGATTTTATTTTTTTCATTTATTATTCTGTCAGTGACGGGTTACGAGGAAGTCAAACATTGGATGCTTTGATATTTCTGCGATTATATTTTCGAAATACTAAATAGTATATTTATGTTGTCTTTTTAATTTCTTGCAAAAGTATAATTTTTTTGTTTTGTCTTTTTTATTTTCTTATTATTATTGTGATTTGTGTTGACTGTTGTGCAAAGACATTATAAAGTTTTTTAATTACTCAAGTTTTTTTTTAATTTGAGCCCAATTAGAAACCACATAGTCTAATCCCGGGATAGGCCCGGGATCCCGGGATTACGGTTCAAAAATCCCGTAATCCCGGGATTGAAAAACATGCTCGGGATTGTATTCTCTAGTTACTATTAACGTTTTCTAGGATCTCAACGACCCTGTTAGCCACGAACATTTTCCACCTGCTGACGTCACCGAACAACCATGATAACACGATAGAGGAATCTGTCCATGCCACAACCTGTGATCTGTGTATTCTCATGGCTTGAGAGACTTGCTTAAGTAACTCTGACAGCAGGACTGCTCCGCAAAGTTCTAAGCGGGGTAAAGATACCGTTTTCAATGGAGCTACTTTGGTTCGTGCGGCAATTAGTTTTGTCTTTATAGATCCTTCTGGATTTTTGACTCGGCAGTAAACAACCGCACCATAGGCGTTCATCGATGCGTCGCTGAAACCATGGATCTGAATAGCATCTTTCTCAGCAGTTAAACTATCAAACCATCTTGCTATTTTGATGCTATTTGCATTTTCTAAATCTGAGCGGATAGAAATCCATTGATCTTTCAACACGTCTCTTAAATTGTCATCCCAACCGACATTTTCCTGCCATAATTTCTGAATTAACATCTTTGCAGCTAGGACAGCTGGTGCGATCCATCCCAGTGGATCATACAGCTTTTGAATATCTGAGAGGATTGTTCTCTTGGTGATTGCATCACACATCTTTGGAAAGTTCCAACTGTATTGGAATTCATCGCTGCCCATGTTCCACACCACACCTAATGCTTTTGTAGTACCGTCAATGTTCATATCAAGATGGACAGAAGATGATCTTTCTTTTGGTTCAATTGTTCGCATAAAATCGGCGCTGTTGGATGCCCATTTTTTGAGCTTAAAACCTCCACAGTTGAGCATTTGTTGCAGTTGTTTACTAGCGCTGACGGCAGAAGTGAGGTCATCAAATCCCGACAATACATCATCGACATAGAAATCTTCTCGGACGATCCGCGCTGCCTGGGGGTAATTCTGACCCTCATCAATTGCAAGTTGAAGGAGTGTTTTAATTGCTAGGTACGGAGCACATGCAGTCCCAAACGTCACTGTGAGTAATCTGTAATCTTTGATTGGATCAGATGGGTAATCTCGCCACAGTATTCTTTGAAAATCGGCGTCATCTTTAGATATCAAAATCATCCTGTACATTTTTTCAACATCTGATACAAAACATATTTTATGCATTCTCCACCTTATGATTAAACTTCTGAGATCATCCTGCAAAATTGGACCTGTTAACAATTCATCGTTCAGCGATACTCCGTTTATTCCCTTCGCAGAGAAGTCATACACGACTCTTACGTTAGTTGATTCTTTATCTTTACGGATAACAGCGAAGTGTGGCGCATAGACTGATTTCCTTGTTTCTTTCTCATTATCAGGCACTTCTTCTAAATGTTTCATATCTTTGTATTCGTTTATCACTTTCATGTATTCTTTGTGTCTTTCTGGCATTCGCTGGAACATTTTTTCTTGATGTAGTAATCTGGTCATAGCTACTTCCCTTGTATTGCCTTCTGTAGATTTAAGCTTTTCTGTTTTAAAGGGTAACTTCACTACGTATCTGCCTTCATTGTTTCTTGTGTATGTATTATTATATATATCTTCACATAGTTGTTCTTCTCGTGTGTATTTTCTTCTACGATCGGTATCTATCTCCCAAATTGTCTTTAACATTTCTTCTACGTCTACTTGATGGTGCATGACAACAATCGTTTCGTCCTGCGAATTGGTGTGTATATCTCCGAATAAAATCCAACCTAGACTGGTTCTCTGTGCACAAGGTGAGCCTGGTGGACCTTTGATTACATCTTGTTGAACGATTTGTGCGTATTCTTTTACACCTAAAAGCAGATCTATAGCCCCTGGTGTATAATAAGACGGATCAGCCAGGTTGAGTCCTTTTAGGTGTGACCAATTTGATACAGGTATTCTCTTGGCGGGGATTTGTGATGTAAGCTGCTTGTTCATGACGTAAGCTTGTATATTCAAACTAAAATTGGGCTCACATCTTGATAGAACTTGAAACTGAACAACTTGATTTACGCTCGTTTTTGTAGATCCTACACCAGTGATATTTCCTCTCGCAGTTTGTCTTTTCAGCTTGATAATTTGAGCCGCTTTCTCACTAATGAATGATGCTTGGGAGCCGTGGTCTATCAGCGCACGCAAAACAATAGTGTGTCCTTGTTCGCTTCTTACTGTCACCATTGCGGTGGCTAATAGTGCTATTCCCTGTCTGGTATTGCAATAAGGATATGACGTCATCATTGTGTTTACTTGAATATCTTGCTCTTCTACATTGGATACTGCAGATACCGTCGGTTGCATATTTTCTGAATCACCTCTTGTACTTGCGTTACTGGTTTGATGTAGAAGTGAATGATGCCGCTTGCTACATACTCGACAGGACATTGGAGTTCGACATTTCATCACAGGATGCCCTGGTACCAGACAGTTAAAACATAACCGGTTGCTCTTCACGTACTCACTTCGCTCTGAAGGAGACAGCTTGATAAATTCTTTGCAGTGACATAGCGTGTGATTATCTTTACACATAACACAGCTTTTTTCTCTGGTTGCAACATGGAATGAACGCTCTTTAATCACTTTTTCTTTGGCAGCAGATGTGGATGGAGTAACAATTTCTAATGTACGAAATTTGCTTTCTAAAAACTTCTTCAAGTCGTTCCACTTGGGCAATTCTTGTGAATTATCCTTGTAGGCGTACTCTTCCCATGATTGATGCGACTCCGGGTCCAGTTTCTGCACCACCAGAAATACAATTAATGGATCCCAGGAATCGGTTGATATTTTCATATTATGTAAATTGTTTAAACATTCGGAAGTAGTGTCCAAAAGTAATTTAACCTGATTAGCTGAAGGTGTAATTTTCTTTTGATTAAATAGCCTTTTCAAAATGGAATTCACAATGATGCGTTTGTTGCCAAATCTGTCTTTTAATGTATTCCATGCTTGTAAATAATTGTTTTCTGTCACTTGTATATTTCTCAGTAAAAGCTCTGCTTCGCCACCGACACTGCACTTTAAATAATGTAATTTTTCGACATTACTAAGCGAGGAATTGTTGTGCACTAAGGACTCAAACATGTCTTGGAAAGCTGGAAACTCTTCATAGTTGGAATAAAACTTCTTCACTTCTATCTTGGGTAATTTCGCGATACTGAAGTCAGAATGCGATGCAGCAGTGCTTTGAAGATCACTTCGAGGTGGAAGGCTTGCTAGAAGATCCTTAAGATCGGCTACCATGGTAATGTATAATTCTTCATGAAAGTAAAACTCTTCATTCACAAAATACTGCAATACTCCACGATCTTCCATAGTTGTGCACTTCACTAGGTCGTCGTGAGCTAGTTTGAATGTTTTCCAGTAGTCTTCGATACATTTTAATCTCGCTTCTAAGTAACCGCGGCTGCTTAATCGTTGTTTTGGCGATTTCTTCAGGTTAACTTGCGCTTTTTTAAGTAAATTTGCGGTATCTTCTAAGAGGTTTATTATTTGTTGCTTTGTTGCACTCATCTTCTATGTAAATATGTCCAAAACTGCATTTAAAGTTGTTAAATAACTCATTAATCGACGTAAATATCACTTTGCTTAATAACTTCGAAGACAGAATTGTTTTTATTCACTCGACGCTCGCTTATCAGTAATGGAATGCGGCTTCTATTGTTCGCGGCGGCCGGCGGCGACGAACGGTGGGTCTATCTACGATGGCACGGTCCGACTCGTTATGGCCATTATGTTGAAGGGATTAAGATCGAAACTTGCTAAGCTTAACTTTTACGAGATTGAAAGACGTGTGTCTGCTAAAGAATTGTATTTGCGACTGAAAATCTGTTTACATTTTTTAACTCAACAGCTTTCTTTGATGCAAACAGACTGTATCCAAGCATTATTATTAACATTTTTAGAAGAATAGTAGGTACACATTACTTACATGTTGTAATGTGAATACATTTTTGGCTAGACTAGCACTGATACTCATTGGACTCACTGATACCACAAATCAATGCCACGCAAGATGCAAGCCAAACACGTGTTACGTCTAGTCAAAATTATGTTATTGAATAACAACGTACATACACAACATACGTTTAATGATAAATAGATGCTCATACTATACACGACAGGGATACATTTTTTAGGTACATATAACAATACGAACGAGTATATTAGTCACGCCATTATTTGTAATAAGTGATTTCGACGACCTAGATAGGTACTTGCGATAAAAACTTGAATCGATATAAATTCTCGGCTGTCTCACGCGACAGACGGTTTTTCCTTGCTAGTCGAATATTGTAAACAATCGTGACAATCCTTTTTTATACTTAATTTTAAAATAAGGTAAACACAACTTACAACCTACACAGGTTAATAGCTAAATACTGAGATCTTTTTACTTACTGAATGCTTCTATTGCTCCCTTTTCCTTAGTACCTTAGACACATCTTTTCTAAGGTATTCAGAAAAATAGAAGTTGTTTAGAATCTTGTTTTAGGATAGTATGATGCTTACCAATGATCTCAGCAGGATTAGGGAACCTCCAGGGTTCGATGGCGTGTCCCTGGACATCGGATATGTGGAGACGGATCAGTAAAGCTGCCGGGCCCTCTGCCAACTCCTCAGGCGTCTGCCCAGCGTATGTGCCCAGCAGTGGGTCTGCCCCGTAAGAGAGCAGTAGACGGATAACTTCCACGTGGGCGTTCTCGCAGGCTTCGTGTAAAGGTCTGAAAAGAAAATACATAACTTATAGTTCACATAAAAAACATTATTGTACTAAAAATTTTACAACTTACAGTGCAACAAAGTTAAAATAAATAAATAATAAATTTAGTACCTGAGCACTGCAAAATACATTAGATTAAGTGTCAAATGAGAGATTAAATAAAAATAAAATCTACTCGTCTGAGGCGGTCTTCGCTAACCCAGCGAATGCCTGCTGTACTACTTAACCTCAACCACCCAGACCTTAAACCTTAGTTACTTTATTTTGTTTAATTTGACACAAAGTTGTTTTTTTTTCGTCGACATTGTAGAAGTGCTATTTTATTACCTGATTCCACCCTGGGCTGCAGCAGACACATTGGCCCCGTACTGCAGCAGAAGCCGGGCGATGCGCACGTGTCCTTTCGCAGCTGCAACGTGGAGTGGGGTGAAGCCTGCGTTGTCCTTCGCCGATGGGTCAGCCTCCATCTTCTCCAAGCAGTATGCAACGCAATCCTGAAAAAGTAAATCAAGATTTGAGTTTGCGTTTAGGCGGGTAAGTAACAAACAATAGTAGAATCTAGCTATTTTGCAAAACTAACCGTGTAACCAAGTCTGGCAGCGCGGTGAAGATGAGTCTCGCCAATGCTCTTATTTATAAACCAGCTCTTGATTTCTTTATGTATATCATGAATAGACTCGGGACTAGGTTTGGCAGCAGGTCGACGGATCTTGTTGTTGGTATTACTAGCATCCTCTCTTCGAATGATCTTTTTCTTCTTTCGTATATAATCAAAACCGGAACTAAACTTTCTTCTTCCAAAGAGACGTTTTAAACGCCTTTTTGTGCCGTCAACGGTCGGTATTGACGTACTTTCATCCTTCGGTTTATCTTTGTCTTCTATATTGGGACTGTTCTCTTTTTTGTGCTTACTGCCCGACCCGTCCTTTATCCTTTTTGTTGCTAATGATTTCATCAAACTATTTCTTTTCTTCAAACGAAGTAATCGACCTTTAGCGTCGTTTCGTTTCAATGATTTTGTGCTTCGAAGGCCATCACGTATTGAACTTGATCGCCTTATCAATTTGTCTTTAACAATTTTCTTAGGTTTAAACTTAGGTTTAGCATCAGGTTCCTTTTTAATCACAATTTCTTTCTCTTTCTCTTCTTCTTCTTCCTCGGCTTGCGGCTCTTCATCGCGACACGAAGTAGGCGGCGCCGATGCCGGTCTTTCGTCTCCAAACACTTCTTTGATCGTTGCTCTCTGCTTTAATACTCTGCTCTCGGTACGAGTTCTAGATTTTAAGACTACGGGTGAAAACTCCTCCGTAGCGCCAATAAGACCATCAGTATTATTAATGAAAGCGTTTCTAAAAGCACTGACGGTCTCTTTTCTGAAAGCACCCAAGTAAAATATGTCTTCCATAAGTTTATCTTTCTTTGCACTCAAATTTCCTTTATTTCCATTCTTTACAAGACCCAAGCTAGGTGTCGGTAATAGCTCTGTAGGATTAGTGCTTTTAGGTATTATCTTAGGAGTAGATCTGTCGTCTTTAAGGTCTTTAGACTTCTTTTTAGAGTCATCTTTTCTGCCACATTTTTGGATTAGGACATCCACAATAGAGCTTTTCTTTTTAAAAGTAGATGTCGAGATAACGGTAGATGTTGAAGCTTCTGAGTCGTAGTGCAACCTATGAGCTGCAGAGGAGCTCGAGTTCGATTCGAGATCACTATCAAGCGTCAATTTATCGGGACGCCTTGAATACAAATCGTCTGTGGCCGCTGACGATGGCGCAGGTGACAGTGGTGCGGGGTCAAGATCAGGCAACGACGTTGATCCTCGTGTAAAGAAAGCTCCAGACCCTCGAGGGAATGGCCCGCCTGAACGGCCTCTGGGTATAGCAATAAGTCTAGTGGGCATTCGCAAAGATCGTTTATACCGATACAATTCTTCTTCCCACCCAGGATGAAAATCAGAACCGTCTCCGAAACCTGTTTTACGAACTGGCGTTGAACTACTACTTGCATTGTTATTATTGTTTTCTTGTTTCTTGAAAGATGAGGATTTTACTGGAGTCTTTACTTGTGATTTTGGTGAACCGTCCTCTGTTTTGATAACTTTGCGCACACGCAGTCTACTTGCAACACTCAGGTCATCGTCGTCACTATCAGAACTCGACCTGTCATTTTCTTTCTCGATTTTGTTGTTGTTATCTGTAGACAGCGACTTTCCTTTAGATTTTACTATTTGTTTGGTAAACCTTTTATTTTGTCTTTCCTCCTTTTGAAGGATTGAAGAATCAAGTGATTTTCTAGTGTTTTTATTCATATCGACATTGCAACATTCTAATTTCACATAGGCTGACTTCTCCGATAAATCTTTTAACATTTGATATTTTATTTGATCACTTTTTTCTTTCTCTTTAAGGATTTTGCTTTTTATAAGCGGTTCATCGTCATCAGTAGATTCAGGTTCTTCCTTGATTAATGTTTTTATTGGTTCATTTTCTTTGATCTCACTCTTGATGAGTGTTGACGCTAGTGCGGCCGTCTCGATTTTGTCAGATTTTGATTTTAGCTTACCTTTGATTTTTTGAGTTTTTTCACTGTCTTTGTTATTCTTCTTTTCGTATTTAGATTTTTCCGTTTTGACTTCTTCTTTATCGTTTTTGCTAGACTCTTGCGTTTTGCTTTTATTACTATCATCATGTAACTTTTCTTTGGGTGTGGACTGTCTTTTATTTTTTACGGAGGTATCTTGCTTTTTATCTTTGACAGGTGTTCGTGTTTTGCTATCTTTAATCGATTCTTTTTTCTTCTCTTTTGTTGAAGAGTCTTGTTTTTTATCTTTTGTTGAAGAATTGTCAGCTTTTTTATGTTTATTCGTAGAATCTTGTTTCTTATCTTTCGACGGAGACTCTTCCTTCTTGCTTTTTGTCATCAGATCTTGTTTCTTTTGTTGTATTGTTTGCGCTGTACTGGATTCTCGCTTATCATTTTTGGAAACTGACTCCTCGGTCTGTATTTTAGTTATGATTTCCTGTTGTTGCTCTATTTGGACGATTTTTTCCGTCAATTCACGTGATCCACTGCTGTGTACTAAAGAAGCTAGGGGCTCACTATCATCCAAGTCCATTGGTTCTTGTTTAATGATAATGTTAGGTGTTATTTCTTCTGAAGGTTTATTAGATGATGGACATAAACTTGTTTTTATCGTCTCTTCATCAGCATTTTGCTCATGTTCTTGTTCCATAGTTTCTCTACATCTCTTACTTTTCTTTTTGTGGCAACCAACCTTTAATTGCTCCATAAAACTATCACAGGCATTAGCCCAATCTAAATCTTCCGGCGGCATTTCAATTAATCCACTTTCCGGTTCTAGTCCTTCAAGAATGTTTTCAGTTTTTATAGATAGAGTTGCATCTTTTTCAATTTCATCAATGTTCATAGGTTCCGATTTTACTTCTGGGATAATGCTTTCTGTAGGCTTTTCGCTCTTAATCACCGATTCTAGCCTGAGGTCTTCACGAATCTGATTGAATAAGTGCTGTTTTTGTGATTTAGGCTGAAGTTTAACCCGCTCATTACTAGATGGTGTACTTTGTTTCATATCAGCTTTACCGTTATTATCTTGTGAAGGCGGCATCACTTTTAACTCGGCTTTTGTTCTTATCCTGGAAGCAACGTCATTTTCAGGTGATTTGCTCTTCGAGTCTTTACTTTCAGGTTTTTGATGTTCAGGATCTCGTATGATTGAATCTACAGCTTTAGGCATTTGAATATGATTAATCATATTTGGAGCTATCTGATTTTGTGTTGATTTTGAAGCAACCTTATGATCAGCATCCGTTTCTTTTGTGAGATCAGTTATTTCTATCACGTCATCTACATCGTCTATTACAATAAGATCGGTTATTTGTCTAGGCGGTCTGGCTGGTTCTGCATAGCCAGTTTGTTTCGTTTCCAAACTGTTTCTGAGTATACTTAAAACCCTTTTATCCGCAGGCACACCACTATGAGAGTCAACGTGATGTGCATGTATATCTCTATGATTTGGCAGTTTTTGTATAACATGATGACGATTACTGCTGAGATTTCTTTCTTGATAATGATGAGCATGATAATCACTCGGCTCACGATGTAAAACTTCAGGAGGATTAGGATACCTGTGGTTAGCATGTGAATGATGATCATGGTAAGCACTCGGAGCACTAGGTCTTCTATGTTCTTTTTGGTACGCTTCAAATTGTTTATAACTACTATAGCTATATACGGGACGGCTAATCAAATCATTTTGTTCTCGAGTCAACTGATTCATATTATGCTCTATCCGGCCGTCAGATGACCATGTCTCATAACGAACAATTTTTTCCGGAATGTTACTAACAATTGGTCCAGCAGGCCGTTTCCTCTCATCAATATAAGGTCGATCATCACGAATTCTAACGTCGTGACGTTGTTCACTTACAGGTCTCGTGAGGTCTATTCTGTCTACTCTATGAACGTAATCAGCCCTTGCAGTAGGCACACTGTATTTGCTACGTTCTGGGTAAGTATGTTGTTGAGATTCAATAGGATATGCTTCAGCAACTGGCCGGCGAGGCGTCTCATAGGCACCATTATACCTTACCGGATGACTACTTTGTGCAGGCATGTTAATACTTGCTTGGCTAGAACTTCGTTCTCTATACTGTGCAAAATTAGGAGCAAAATCTACTTTATGTGATGCAATATAACCAGAAACAGGTGGTACAATCTGTCTACTGCTCGAAGACGGTCGGGGTTGAAGAGGTAACGTTTTAGGATCCATAGATGCAGAATCAATAGCATCATCTTGAGTAGTTGAAGAATCGGCGGAGTTCTTTACGGTTTTGACAGACAAGTCAAGGGGAGATTCTCGTTTCTGTTTTGGTAGAGAGCCTTGACTTGCACTTGGAGTGGTAGGAACAGGTGTGTCATGTTTCTGTTTGGTTTGATTCATTTGATTCACAATCGATGTCACTGATACAGTCATGCGCGCTTGTTGATTCGCATATCCTGGCTTCACAGCCGTGCGCGCAGGAGACGTTTGGACGGAGCTCGACGATGAGTACTCATAATTTGTCTTCGGAGCTGCAGCTGCTCTGTACGCAGATCTAGATTGATGAGTAGGATTCTGAACTACAGGCACCTGAGCATTTGTTGAATACCGAGATGTAGATGTTGAAGGCGTCGGATAGTGATATCCACCTCTTGCATCGACTGTTCTGCTCATAGTTGGGTATTCAGCCCTCGGCGGCAGACGTGCAGCATCATGAGACTGCATCTGAGGTTGTGCAGACACACGGTCAGATGGTCTTGCCGGGTATTGAGCATTCACCACATCTAATGATGGATGTTTGTATGCAACCGATTGATGGGTCTCAATACGGTTCTGTACTGTTTGTGCCGTTGCAGGTGCTGGTCTGTACCCAGGATACGCTTGTTGGGGGTCGTATTTGCGCGTCGGAACCGCCGGATGTCTGTCATAATGCGACGCAATCCGCCCGTATGGGGAAGATTCTCGCCGATGTTGCAACGGAGAATAAGCTTGCGTGGAACGCACGTCCAATCGCTGCGGAGGAGGTGCAGCCTGCGGATGATGTATGGGTGGCACACGATCGTTATGCGGTGGCGTTGGTTGCGCAGCCGGCATCACGTATCGCTGTGCAGGTGGACTCTGAGCGGCGGTATCCCGTAGTCTTGAAGCCGAATGTTGGGGTAATGAGCTCGATATTCGTGCGTAAGTCTGAGGACTGTGACGTGCAGGTATCGCCGGTTGAGGGGAAGCAATCGGAGCTCCGTGGGCACTCCTTCCGCCATCCTGAAGATTAGTTTCGTAGTGGTAGCGCATATAGGATTCAGGAGGCCGCGACGCAGAGTACGGATCTGGTGGTCTACCGGGAGCATAATGATCCGGCGGCCTGGCCGTGGGTGTGGGCACCCGGTGTAAAGGTGTGCGATACTGCGATGGAGGCTCCAACTGGGATTCCGGAGCCGGTGCCGATGGCAGGGGAGCCGCTGACGGCAGGGGAGCCGCCGACGGAGGCCGCGCCGGGGAAGGACAAGGGACGGACGGCGCTGGCGCAGGCGACGGCAAAGTTCGCGGTGGCTTGCGAATAATATGCGACGGGGGTGAAAGCGTCCCAATCGGCTCCTCCTCGTCTTCCACCTCGGGCATTTCTCGCCTTTTCTCTGCGGCCTCTCTCATCACTGTAGCTTTGTGTATGATGTGAGGTTCAGGTTCGAGAGGTTCCGACGGTGGTCTGGGTGGAACGGAGGCGGCCATCACAGTAGGCGGCGCCGCTGGAGGCGCGGCGGCCGCGGAAGGAGGGCGCGAGGACGGCGCGGGGGCGCCCGACTGCGCCGGAGTGCCCTCCTCGGGGGGCAGGGTGCCGGCTGGCCAGACCGGCTGTCCAGCTCCCTCGGCCTGCGCCGGTTTCGGCACACCCAAAAAGTACTGTCGCGTCCCTTCCAGTACATTGTTGAAAACATCCATACTCTGATTACCGTCTTCTCTGAGCGCCTGAAACAAATAAATGTTTGCTTGAGAAATAAAGTATGTATTGACTATGTACATAAAATGTAAGGATAAACGAGTCGTATAAGGCAAACAAGCGCAAGAGGCCGTCAATCTTGTACACGAGGCGCGATACCGTATCGACGCGAGTTGCCGAAGGTGCGTGGTGTGGGGTCGTTACCCGGCGGATGCCCTTGAGCGTACTTCGCCCCCAGCACTCACACAGGCACACGCACACAACAAAGGAACTTCCGCGTGACGTTCCGTAACGATACCAAAAAGTTAGCTGACCTTCACTTGATTGAATGTTAATCCTTTTTGATATTAATTTGGTCGTGTTTATTGTATCCTGCTGAAATCGAGATCTATTCGAATGACGAAAATATACAGACATATTGTAGGCTTTGTTGTGACTATACATTTGAGACTCTTCAAATGGCAAAGTTGAATTTATTTTCGTACCTAAGTCTAAAATCCATAATACAGGGTGATACACAATACACCCACGTGGCGTATGCAACTCGTGGGCGGGCCCGGGCTGCTGTCGCCGGAGCAACCGTTATCGATCCCGTGCACCGCCCGCCCATCACCATTCCGTTTGGTGCTATTCCGAGCCAAGCCGCCAGTATTTCGCTAAACAAGTGTGGCTTCGCCCGATAACTTGATTTATGCGATCGCAATATTTTTCGTTCAACTTTGCGATTGTTAGATCGAGTAATGTCGAAAACTTTGATCGAGGTTCGGTGACTGTATTCGGTGGTCGTAACTTCGTCAATGCTCTTTGTTTGATTTATCTGACTGTTGAAATTCAATGAACTCGCTCAAACGCCTACACAAGTAGATACGTGCTTTTATAATTCATTATGAAACATTAAGGTGCTAAAGCGTTAATTGTCACATTGTGTAAGATAACGAATAATTTGCAATTCCAATAAACTTGTATATTAATTAAGCTGCATACGATAACAGATACTATGAACCCTGCACTTATCTTCTTATAAAGAAGCTACAATAAAAGGTGTTTACATGCCAGGGGTAATAGATCGCAGACGTAAGCGAAACAATACAACATTGGTCCCAGCTGGGCACTTTGCCAACATTAATACGTATTCCAACGAAATCCGCCACGCTACTGTTTATTTATAGCTTCACTAATGTCAGCCACATTCGATAGTGATTGAGATACATGAACTCCTCGCTTGGTTTATTTATGTAGGTCGTATTACTTAACAGTTATTCACATACCTCTATGTTCAAAATAATTGGCCCATAAACCTTATATTGCAGAATGATATTACTAAGTAATAAAATAATCATACAAAGTTAAATAGTTGACACCACAACAAAATCACGCCCGAAATACTAAACGAACGAACCGAAGTATGAAAGTAGTACTTCGCGAATTAGTATTATGTCTTAAAGCGATCAAATTGTTCAATTGTAGCACCAAGAAAACAATCGGAGCAAAATAATTTATCACAACAAACAGGCCGATTCGCGTTTCTTAGAAACTAAAGACCAAACCAGAATTTCCTGACGACTATAAGTATGACCTTGAATCATTAATAGATTATACATTCAAATAACAGCTCAGAATATTTCGCGTGATTATATTTATTGCTGAGCAGACCTAGGTTTCTACCGTACAGAATACTGATATTACTGTCGGTTAACTTATCCTGACGAATATTCAAAGCTGTCTCCCTTCTAACCTTGGCTTTCTTTTACCTGTGCTTTAAAATATTAAAAAGATGAAGATGAAAAGAAACCTTCGAATAAATAAAGTTACCCCTGACAATAATTCTAGTTGGTCGGGCATTTGCTACCTGACCTTTTTTATTGTTATCCCATCCCATTCCCCTTCTATGATAGTGTAAGCGTGTATAATCAATAAATAAACCTGATAATGACATTTTGTGCCGTATTGTTTAGCTGCTTATTTCGTCAACACTGCACTGACCTTATTGACAATTGGTGCGTGACGTGAACTATAAACACATTGAAATGACTTTTTCGGGCAGTTTATCCGCAATTTTTAACATTTTTGGGATAGGAATTCGTTTGTTTTATTTTTGACGACGTCCGTGGTGTAGTGGCCAAGCACGCCGGTTTCAAGGCGTCGCCGCTCCGAGGTCCCGGGTTCAATTCCCGGTCGGGTCAATGTAGAAATCAAAATTTTCAATATTGTTTCGGGTCTGGGTGTTGTGGTACTACCGTTGTGTCTGATTTCCATAACACAAGTGCATTAGCTACTTTGGGATCAGAGCAATGTAAGTGATTGGTGTTCTATACTTATATTTATTTGTTTTATTCGTTAATTGATAAGCTGCACGTTAAAACTGAAACGTCCGCGATAACAATGTCAATTGAATCGAGCGTGAGGTCAGAGGTGACCCTAACAAAACAAGTAAGGTGAGGTATCTAAAAAGCCAGATCAGCGGCATTTCTAAACAGGATTCCTTTTCCCACAAGCGTGAAATAGTTTTTGCGTGGACAATAGGACATAAATTCACACCATTTACGGCGTGTATGAATAGAGCACTATAAGCTACCGCCATCCAAGCAGCGAGAATAGTTTTCTGCGAGTTTTTATAAAATATGTAGCTGGCGGCCGCGGTGCATCCATGCGTTGCAATATGCAATAACGCGTGCGGCACTTGCGGGGCTACCGTTACGAGACCAGCTCGCAACATCTACTTACCGATGGTAATGTCTATGTTCCGTAGTGTACCAAGCTTCAAGAGCTGCGTTTTTTATAGCTCGAATTTACTAGAATTTAGCCCAGATATGGCACTTTTACGTGATGCATTGATTTGATGCATCACGTAAAAGTCACTTATGTGATGCATGATTACAAAAAAGTTTGCTGCTAATGGGAAAACATCTTCTTGACTCTCTTAACTACGTTACTATTTAGAGGGTCTACAAAGATCCTTCTGTCTTCTAAGAGCAAAACCACTAATAAATTCATGCGCCCAAGGAGAGCCACAACCTAAAATCGTCGTTTTAATAACTTCAAAGTACTAAGACGCACAATAAAAGTTATAAGGCCAAAGGTGTGGGGTCTAACTAAATTAATTATCTTTCTAAACACACAGGTAAAATTGCTTACTTTGGACATCGGCTACCCAGCTTGATGCGAGTGAGTCTGTGTTCGCGTTCATGACTCCGGTTTTACTGCATTCACTACCTGTCAACAAAAAAAAACTTGTATTATATCGACTGTGTTAAACATGTACGGAGCATGCAAACAGCCTCCAGAATGCAATACTGTAAACTTGTAAACTTGTAACACAAAAATTAAACGAAACGGAATTACCCAGGCAATAGATTACAATAAGTTAGCAGCGAATCGTCTGCCGAGAAGTAATCCCGACATTAAGTCTATATCATTCTAAAAAAAAGCAAAAAAGCATGCAGCAGTTGCTAACAAAAATAACACAACTTAAGTTTGATACATAGATTATAAATACCATAACACGATTTCAACTAGTATTCCCGGCTCAAGAAACTTGTTTACTTTTAATTAGCGCTAATAAGCGCTATCATCATAACCTTTATCAAAATCGACCATCACGAAACCATGATTGTCGAGTGTAAATGGGTGCATCACAAGGCTTGGACATTGACCCAAATACGGCATCCGTTGACAAGCCATTCAAATCATCATGCGAATTGAATTTTAAATCGTGCCCGATGAATAAAAATATACACAAAATAGGCGTTTTCAGTGCTGTTGACGCACGCTGTTTTGTTTGGATTACGTAAAAGACTGCAGTCAACGATATCTACGTAAATAATGCGTTTATAATAATCGTTTCTTATATAAAATATTTGACGATTGTAAATTAATAATTATCTATTAGGCTATTTGCCTAATGATGTAGATTGACGGCTTTATGTTTATATTGCTACGAATTAGCTAACTTGTTCAGTACAATTAGGTATTACTATTGATTAAATCTTACATGATGATCACTAACATTAGAATTGATTGTTACGGAATTGCTATGCTACCATGTATCTCATTATTTTCGAGTTCCGGATATTAATTTTGGCATACTTATAATTTAATTTTTTATTTTTTTAAATAATTTATTTTTTTAAATAATTTGGCAATTTTTTATTAATGTTCTCATGCCGTGACCATTCACGGCATGAGAACATTAATAAAAAATTTAGTATTTTAGGAATCATTTTTATTATATTAATTAAAAAAAGTCAAAATCGCATAAGTACTCTTGTTAAGTTTCTTAAGAATCATATCCAAAACATTACCTACCTGCCTCTAATGTATTTATAACCAAGGGGTGGAATCGTGATTTGCGTAAGGTAAAGTACCTACCTACAACAAACCCAAACCCGCTACAATCTATCCTTATTGTTTATTTAAGTAGTTAGCTAGTATGACTTATCTGAATCGCGATCTCAAAGAATAGACAAATAAGTCGCGATGGATTTTTATGTCATATTAAATTATTATTGTACGTAGGTAAAAACCGGTTCACAAGTGTTCTATGTACATATTATTACGCAATAACTAGAATAATAGAATAGGTATTACTATTACATTATGAATAAAACTAATGTGGAATTTATTACGATACCTAGCTTTAACTTACTATGCTTAACTTTTTTTCAATAATTACCATTGAAACAAAACAATTCTAACTTAATAATATGGTATATCAACTGAATCCGGTCTACAGAATTTGCCAAAGATGGTGTTCGACATCCGAGCGAATTTGACACGAATAACGATAGAAATAAAGCAGGTGTCTTGAAAGTCGTAGCACAATGTTTTCAGTCACATAACTAGTCATTGAATGCAAGTAACAAAGGCTTTTGCGGAAAATCGCTCACGCTATCGAAAAGCAAGGAAAATAGGAGCTTGGTTTTTCGTTGGCGCACGCCCACAAAGTAGAGGGACGTGTGTGCAAACTATTTACACACACACGCGCGCGCACACAGCTGGGCGGGTCATTGCCCGCAACTCGCGTGAAACAAGGTGAATCGTAATGTCCGCCCGACTTTTTGTCTCCGTCATCAACTACGAAGTAAGTAATGTGACTCCTTCGTGTTTTACTTTGCCAGTTCTATAATATATTTAATAATATATTTACAATTCTAATAATAATTACGTACTTAAACTACCTGCTCTAGTATGACATCAACTTTTATTTGCATAATAGAATCCTAACATAGATGCTGATTGCTGTCAATCAAGCAAGATCTTATTGCGAGTCATCTTTGAGTGATTTGAGTTGAGCAGATTAACATCCATAGCTAGCTACATACACCTAGATAGATTAGTTACACAAACAAAGTAGGTAAGTAGATAATGAATGATTTTGCAAATTATTTACAGAATACAGTCACAACATGTTGTTAACAAAGGTGAATGACCGAGCTGTTGGTAGGTTACGGAAGGTTATGGAAGGATAACACTTGTGCAATTTTAATTAATACATAGTCTAGCAAAGCTTAACACTGACAAATTATAACAGCCACCGGCTCCTAACCCAACATATCACACGTAAGAGCTATGATTTGCAGCTATCTCCATAAATAAAGCAAAAATATACGTAAACAGGAAGATGTTTTTTATTTAAAATTGTACCAACGCAATAAATGATCTGAACAACGATCTTTAGAACATCTGAACAAAGATTGTTTATCATCGAGGAATGTCATATCTATTGTAGAAAACATGATTAAATATTAAAAAACTTTTGTGATAGTCAGGTGTTTTGTGGGTGATATTTTATAATACAAACAATGTTTTTAAAACGTTTCAGAAATAAATGAGTAGTTCAACCCTCGAGATAGCGCCACCACCTGACGAGGAGACATGCAAAAGTTCCACATTTCTTACTTCATTCAAAAGTGACATCTGATAAATTGATGATAACTAAAATTCAATAAGTAACGTCTCCGAATGCAAATCTGATGCATGATTTTCAATATTCAAAAGTTGCTTAACAATCGATGAATAAAAGACAAAAGTTTATAAACTTTTTTCCGATGACCCTCCACTCTTCAGGATTCTGTGAACTGCGATACAGTTCCACGAATATGCGAAATATCCGCGTACCAATTTCGAAGTCGATTAATCTTTCCAACAACTCAGGCGTCGCAAACCCGCATTCAAGGTTGTCAACAGAAAAAGAAAAAGAAACAACCAACAGTTTTAAACACAAAAGCGACACGCGAGTCGTCTATGAACGTCCAGTGGCCTACCATCTTACCTACTCGGATAATTTTACGACATAGGAAGTAAAATAGAGGTTTCTGAAGAAAAACATGTAAGTAGGTTGCTTTCAAATCTTAGGGATGGAAAGTTTCTTGTTGATCACTCTTCACTTATACCTTTCAACACTGCTAACTGCGACAACAACACTGCGACATACGATTATGTGAGTCAGGAATTCAGGCCACAAGCTGCCTCACCACTAAAAGCTTAAATAAATATAGTTAAACAACTACAACCAATATAACAGCCCTAACAGACACCCTGGGCGCAATAAAGGGTCCCTTCACGCGGCGTGCGTGCAAAAGCAGCAACAAAATCGTGTCGCATCGCCCTCACCCCAGCTAACGCAAATTACACCTGAGGGCAGGCATGCTAATTGATTTATTAAACAAATATCCCCCCGCGGCTAAAACAAAACTAATCACAATCGAGCTGGATGGAATTTAACCGGAATTTCGTACGATTCGATTTCACGTTTGCATTTTTTCAACAACTTGAAACACTAAATCAGTATGGTGTGCATTATTTTGAGTCTGTTTTGAACTTCTGATTCACACATTATAACTAAGATTATGATTAAACCGACCTAATCAAGTTTAAAGATACAAAAGTTCTCGTAGTTCTGAGTGACAAGTCGATCAAAAGAGTAAACAGTCGTATTTAGATGATGCTTTTACTAGTTACTAGTAGACCAAAGATCAGGGAGGCCTGTTTTATTCGCAAAAGAAAAATAGTCTCTCATAATGATTTTAGACGAAATTAGGTCAGTATTTTGGGTGGTGTTTATGTCAATGGTCGACGGCGTGTTATCCCGAATAAATCGTCCCATCATGTCTGGTGGTTCATTCCAGTGCGCGGTGTTGCGCGGCTGTGGCCCACTTTTCGCGTTCTATTTTCAAACGGCCTGTGCTAGCGCCCTCTATAATTAGATCCGCATTGTTTATAGCCGACGACCGACTAACATGATACGGGTTACTTCCTGTATTTGTTCTTCAAACGTTTTCGTTGCTTAGGAAATTGCTTTCATCAAGAAATCGTGCTGTAAGAAGTTGTAAGAAGCTTTCTTTTGTGAAACTGAGTTATGCAGGCGGGGTCTCAAAATCACAATAAACAGACCTTCCTGTCCTTCCAAATGCCAAATAATCACAATATCTAATGTTGCCGTACACTCTTCAAAAGTATTATACATACTGAAGTTACTTAAAACCACTCAAATAAATAGTGTTGGTACTGGGTAATCAGTATACTGCTACCACTCTACGTATGAGTAATTAGTCAACATAAATTTTATTCCATTGTAAAGGAGTCAACAGCTGTGCACACGTAAAATAGATCGCGATAATATTCTTCGTGGATCTATTTTGGGATGTGTAACAACTAGAACTCGTTTATTGGAATGTCTCCAACGTTAATTTGGAGATTACCGCTGAGAATTATTTTGTTATCTAGACCTGATAATTTTAGAGGTAATGATTCAGGTGTTAAGGCAGCAGCAAATACGAGAAGAAAGAGGGCAAAGTAATCTGTCAGAACATGCATATCAACAGATATAAAGATGAAAATCCAGCACTAAAACTAAAAACAAACAAAGCATATTATATAGAGAAAATATTCCAGCGTTCTCTTTGCAGAATTCGATGGGTCATAAAATTTATTTGATCTGTATTTGCATTATTCGACGGCACGGTAAATTGGAAATAATGGCTTCGTTAGTAAAGGTTTGTAGATTGGTGTTAAATTAAATTGATTGAGTTAAAATGAATTGAGTAGGTAATTCCAAAAACAATAAATAATACATGCAACGCAACTAACCTCAGTGTTTATCCACCCAGCAATGTAATGATATTATTATTTCTAATAATTCGTCGTAAAATAGTAAATGTTTTATTGGCGTTAAGCCCCTAGAGACGAAAGTTAATCTCAATCCGTATAGGCGAGCTCGAGTTTGTTACACGCAATCCTATGTTGTTTTCCTTCAGCCGAATGTATGTCAGTGGGTCAATAGCTGACTCGGGCTGACAATTTGCAAACAACTTGTGGACCGGTTGCGATAATAGAACCTTAAAATATCGTAACATTGATTTTAGCTGCATTAAACTCTAAATAATTTCAAAAGATACGAAGTCATGAATAAATTCTGATATACATCGTTCGTCGGTCTTATGCATTCAATGTTATCAAGAGGATAATTGTTGCAAGATTAGATAACACACTGAATCATACAGTACATAGCTGTTGCTAAGTCGGTGCTTGATGCACCGATTGCATGAATATTGTCGTGATTTCCTGCATATGCTATGGTTAGCATATAATTGTAACTTACGACAAACCATGAAGGTTATAATCTATAGCACGTCGCGTCGTTTACTCGTACATGGATAGAATGTGCAGATGTGATATGGTGAGTGACTAAAAATAGCTACGCTAATGGAGACGTTAACAACAGAGAAATACACATCATCGCTAGAGTAGACACAAATGTAACGAAAAGTTATTTGAAAATAGTTCTGCAGCTGAGAGCAGTAGGTTGTACAAACGGAAGCCGAACGAGACAGACAAGCTAGAACAATATTATCGGGTCAGTAGGGCAATGTCACAACGCGCAGCTCACTACAGACCCCCGCCTCTCTTTCGAACTTCACGCAGAACTCGATACGAGATATTTGTAACACTCAAGTTCAACGTATTAACGATTGTTTGTTTAACGATCCACATTCATGATTGTGCGACAAAGAAAATTAATAACACCATTGTTCAATCGTGTAGGTATCAACGTGACAAAATCTAGTTATTAAACGGTACACGATTCAATCATTGAAAAGATGTTGAAATTGTTAAAAATACGAAGCCCCCAGGACCCGAGTCAACAACAATTTCTCGTAAGCGTTAGCAGCAAAAAACGGATGATTCATTGGCATGCTTACAAACTTGTCGGAATTGAACCCAACTTTGGTTCTACGAAAATCGTGGCTTTCGTGCCGCTTCAATAATCATGTGTGTCATGTGTACTGCAATGCCTTATAATAAGCAAGAGGATACAATCACAAATAAGTGAATACTTCAAAAATACGATTTTGCAGTAAAAGTCAATAAGTGACCAAATGTTACCTAGGGTTACGTAATTCAGACAAGATTAGTTGGTCTTTAAAGTCATCGAGTTAATTTTCATTACTTAAATCATGATGTGTCGCGTCGCTCATCGGAAAGCGATGTCGCTAATGTTATCGCTAAAAGATAACTTTTATGACACATTACCCTGGCTGGTGTCACAAAAACACACGTAGGACAATGATAATACGTCCGCAAAAAAAAAGGGTTCCTAGCGTCGAAAGAACGATAAGGCATTTTGAGTTTGTTATAGTTTGTATTTGAAAAGCATCAATGATAATATAAAAGTCTGGACTTGGAGGCAATGGCGTAATTGGTGCCAGCAGCGGAGCCCAGACACAAGGTACTTACGGAATTGACCTGATAAACTCAACCTTAGCGGGGTTTTCTTCAGACCACGACCACAGAACAAATAACAAGAGCACGCACAGTGTTTGAAGCTCGCAGAAAGCAATAGTCATAGTCTGGTAACTGAACGATCTTACAATACAAAATAAACTTTAAAAAAAAGAAAAAACCGACTTCAAAACCAAAATGCACTAAAAAGTCTTAAATAAACTCTTCACCATTGAAAGGAAAGGAATCCGTTTTAGGCAAACAATTTCTTTTTGGAGTCGGTGCTGTGATAGTTGATGCTTGATGGTCAAAGTGATGGCACCGACTCCAAAAAGAAATTGTTTGCCTAAAACGGATTCCTTTCCTTTCAATGGTGAAGAGTTTATTTAAGACTTTTTAGTGCATTTTGGTTTTGAAGTCGGTTTTTTCTTTTTTTTAAAGTTTATTTTATTTCTTTATTTTTAGTGATTACATAAGAGGGGGGGGAGTTGCACCTTATGATTCTATTTTTTACGAAGCTACAAATTACCTATCATAAGTTTCGTCATTATAATTACTGAACTCCTAGGCGTTAAGGAGTTCCACCATCAGCTCAGCCCCACAAAATGTTGACTGTCAGACGTAACAACACGTCTACATTAAGATTCTAGTAAAGAAACACTATACGTGCCTTTAAAATTTGAGGGTTTCCCTCGAATACACCAAGATCCCATCATCAGATCCCAAAATGGAAAAAATGGGACCAACTAGAAAGTATACCCTCTAAGTAGGTGAAAAATTTTTTCGGTTCGGTTGACAAACGACTGAGATATGAGGTAACATACATACAAAAAAAAAATAATGATAAAAAAAAAAAAACATACAGTCGAATTGATAACCTCCTCCTTTTTTGAAGTCGGTTAAAAATTCAAAAACTCGCTGCCTACTATTGAAATGTTGCGACATGCTGTGATTTTTTGCAAATGAGTACGAGTTAGAAACAACGCGGAAATGGAGGTGAAAGTGGGGTGAAAGCGGCGCGCGCAACGTTTACCTAATAGCTGCGCCGGCGCAGGCAGAGCAGCGGGCGGGTTACATCAGCGACCCGCAAATGTGAAAGTCAATGTTATATTCGATGATTGTGACGCTCGCTCACCTCACACGTATTACTTCCATGGAATTTGCAGACGTGAAACTATAGTAACCGGGTTAAATGATAAACTATTTAATATTTTTAATTACCAAGCAGCATTTAATGATGATGGAAGACTTTGGATTTGTATTTTGTATTAATGATGATTCTAAAGGGAAATCGGAAGAAAAATACCCGAAAACTTATGAGGACAATGACCATGACGAATAAGGACAACACCATCTCTTTAATAATAAAGTCCAACGTCATAATAAGAGGCAAACAAAATGAAATCCTAAGAGCCTTCTGAGCGTTCTAAGGTACGCAGTTAGTAAAGGTACATTTGGAGATGAAATGAAATATAAAAAATGGTTACAAGATTCTCAATGAGTCATATGATTCATCTTTCTTTAGACGCTGTCAGTTTGGAATTAATTATACGACTGTGTTCGCTAAAGGAAATTACCGGTGGCGGTATTGTTTATAATTATATTAAAGTACATTTAGTAATTTTAATATACAAGAACATCTTCATAAAATAGGACGTGCTAGAGAAAGTGGTTAGTCGTTATCGTAACTGAGTTTGTGATAGTCGTATCTAAGTGGGTCAGTACTCGGCTCAGGCACATCATAACTAGAGCAAACTGGTCTTATCTATGTGCGTATTTAGCTTTGTCTTGTTTGTTTACATTCCGCACTAAATGGCCGAAATGTATGAATTAAAGAAGATATAATAACACGACCGTCTTTCAACACTATACGTTTTACTAAGAGTTTGCATTAAGCTCTGCATATAGCAGAAAAGGCAGATATGATCGCTGTGATTCCTGTTGAAATTAAATTTCGCAATCAACATAATGTTCTTGAAGAACATGGATCTTACAAGTATAGCACGTTCATATCTTCAATCCTTGACCTAATATACGAATGGATAGATAATATAAAGTGGCCTAGTTACAATGGATTCATATCGGTGGGTCGAAGACGAAGAGCTAATCGATCAAATATCATTTAACGTAGCTAGTGACTACCAGTTCTTGTTTTAAAATAACAGAATTCATTACAATTTGGATGTGAATATAAAATGAGTAGATTTCGGAGGTAAGGGTAAACGAGGATACCAAATAAAAGAGGAAGAAACAGACCAGAATGTAAGAAATTGCTATCGTTATCGAATGTTGAGAGAGGGACAGTCAGACAATCAAAGTAAATTGCAAAGAACACCGACAACAACAAACAGTGAGGTGTCTCATCGTAAAAATTCCACAATGCGGTTATCTACCACAAACGGCACCAACAACACAATCCTTCGCAACATACGCGTCTTGAATCAAAACAAGTTTAAAAATAGGATGTCCAAAGCCGGAGATTGTGCTTATCTCTTTCAAAAGCACTTTGTTTTAATCGAGTTTGATCTGAACAGTAAGCGTGAGTAACGAGTGTCTTCCTTATATCGTCGGTCGCTCGGAGGCGAGTAGGAAACGCGGTCCGCCCGCGAGCGTGCCTTGACCCACTTCGCCACTACTTCGAGGCCCGCTCTCGCAACCGCAACGCAAGTTCGCGATGCAATCGGTTCGACTGTCTCGAATCGAAAATTTAATATTTCATTCAACGATTACTAGCTCAATCAACTTTGATGCTAAGTTAACGTTGATTAAATTAATAAATAATAATGATGCTAATCTACGAGTATCGTACGATAATCGTCAAGGAAATAATCAGTAAAAACAGAACAGTAATTAATAGCGATAACGATGTAGCAACAGAGGAAGTCCAGAAAAGCTAGACGCACTTAAAAGCAGTCTAAATAGCAGTCAAATTTAAACTGATCGGCATGCAAATGGAAGAGATCGCAACGGGACACGAGAATCGCAAGCGCACGGATCAAATATTTAAATAAACAGAGCTCAAAATGTCAACCGTGTTCTAAATTTAGTGAACTTGCATACGAGGTCGTGATGCGCGTCAGTCAATTCGTGAAGATGGCGCCCGTATGATCGCGATCTCGTCTCATTAGCTCCACAACCTTGTTCAGCAATTCACAATAAGCAATTTACATCACTATGCGTAGCAAATAACAGAAGGCCAACAAAGCAAATGTGCTGTAACTGTACACATTTCGAGTGGAAATTAGAATTCTTAGAATTTTCAAACGCACCTGCTTTAAAGTTCGTTTCTTTAACTCTTGTATCCTAAACTCATTGGAAGACACTCAGAGACATCGTTTCACCAAAATCTTTGGATTTCAAAATTCTCTAAATATTTGGGTATGTAACGCTTCTAATTGCAAAAAAATAAATTTTAAAAGTTATTATAGCATTTCTTTGATAAAATATTATGTATTTAGTTCAGACGATCGAAATTTCGAAGAGTTGAAATATAAAAATACTTACAGATGCCATTTAGCAGTTGTTGATAATCCAATTTTAAACAATCCAGTTAGAACACTGATCACACAATTTTAGATCATAGCAGTTAATACTGAGAGGTTCCACTTCACTTTAATTTTTAAATAAGTAACAAATTCACTTCAACTGTTGCTCACGAACACAATAATAGTAACTACACTGAAAGTTTCTTCAATAATATTCCGATTACATAAAACTCCACACACCGTATCTGGGTTCACACCCAGTTCCAACTAGGTACCTGTAACAAGACAAAGCGGTAGTAAGTTTTACGACTTGAACGAGAGTACAAGACACAAATCATAGTTATTGAAAGCAAAAGATAAAACACAAAGTAACCTACTTGACTCGCAAACTCATTTGAGTTCAGAAATGAGCACAAAATGAAGTATGACGTAAAGAAGTGGCAGGTGAGTAGCAGAAGCGCGAAACGTATGATCGTGGCGCCGACGAAACGCGGACTGGCTGGCGCAATGATGGGGGAGCCGCGGGAGGGGGACGCAGACGGAGGACAGAGGGAGGGAGAGCGTCTGGTCGACTGGTTGGTCGACCTATTAGCTTGACTTGACACACACTACCACACTGTCAGAAGATTGTGGACATTTTTTGTGCGACACGAATGTACAAAGTCTGGCCTATGTAAAAGAACTTGAAGTTTTTTGGGCTGCCGAAGTTGATTTTCGCCTAAAAATACTTTGGAGGTTAATAGAAGAAGGCAAGTTTAATGTGAGATGTTAAAGGCGGATCAATAGTGCGAGCATCCTAGAAGTAGACACAACCTTCAAGAGTTCTCATGGCCACGCGCCCGAGCGTAAAGGTCATCTCACAGTTGCTACAGCAGCACAGCAGTGTACAATGCTTGTCGAATTGTGTATGACTTTTTCGTCTCGGCACATAATAACCATTATTTTAAATCGACAAAGCTAAAGCCTGATACGTTATCCACCTTATTTGCCCTTTTGTCATCAAACGTTTGATTTTGAAGAAAGACGAGATAAACTATGTTTGAAAGAGATAACGCCTCAAACGAAGCATTTTGATATGTATGACGATCGTTTTGATAATACCGTCGTAGGTACTCAATCTTTACATCAGCTCTATCAAAATCTATCTTAGCTGGGTGTTCTTGCTTAGATTTCCTGCTCGTGATAGTTCACCTCCAATGCTCCATTGCTCACCTTGGAAAGATTTCAATGTTAACGATCTTAGGAATTATAATTAATGACTATGGAAATAAATAAAAAAAATAAGCTTCTTTAAAAGAAGAGTTGGCATTTACACTGCATTTAAACTTTATGAATGTCAGATAATATCGAACAATAAAATAAAATAATTCAATATAACAGTAAGAATATATACATAAAAAAGTAAGTAAATGTAGGGGTAGAATGATTTATGACATAAGCCAGTTAGTTGTCAACCAGATAAAATTAAAAACAAACATTGAGGAAGTTTTGAATGGTGATAATGAAGCTAACATAGTTCAACAAGATAAGCGCCAATGACCAAGGACTGTCAAACGCTCATTAACTGATAGATAACTCATATTAAAATAATTATATACAAGCACCACCGTCTTTAAACAGACAAACATTTTTTTTAAATTGTTTACAATACATTAAGGTAATGGACATGAAAGAGATAGTGAACCCGATTGTCAGCGAAGAATTGGCTAACAAAACAGTAAGATAAAAAACTTTAAAAAAAAACAATTCGATGATAAATATATCGTCAATGCGATGGACAATGCCATATTGCACGTTTGAAATGTACGAACACGAACCGCTACGTATCGAAGATAAATAAATAAAAATAAAGATGGATAATCTTCGTGGGGGTAACGCACTTGTTTGGTTCTCAGTCTATCTCGCTTACGCACGGTTGTTGGACTTTTTTTCCATTCCTACGCCAAGTCATCGCCTTGCCTGTTCTTTATTTTTAATGGCCGCCATATAACTCGTGGCAAAATTGCCGAACCTTTCACCAGACGATCCAGTCAAATTTGCTAAATTGTTGCAAATTTTACACATATTGTAAAACTTAATCCATTTGATACGTGTATTACGAAACTGCGATACATAAAAATCTCACGTCGTTAAGTTAACGTAGAGTTGATACATCGTCAAAACGAAATCGGCAATACTGGTTGTGAAATTGTTGATGAAGGTTAAGTGATACACAAAGTAAATTCAAGTTGCCATTTAAGCCGTGTGGCCAACATCGTTCGAATCTGGTCGGAGCTAGTATAGTAGACTTCGGCACGGACCGGGTGTATATTTTCCGAGTTATTTGCAGTATCGGTTCGCGGTGCAGCGCGTCGCGTGTGCGCACGTTCTGCGGCGGCGGCCGAGACTGGGACCTGTTCTAGAGAAAGTGCCTGTTTCCATGCGATTACTTTCCAAGTCGTCGGGTTTGGTCCGTGCGGTTGCGGTGCGGCAAACTCGCCCGGAGACTACCGTTACCCCTTTTTTGCGCAACGAGGTCGCGCATAAAGTTCATCATTCGCATATTTAGCAATAGTTTTCACTTGTTTGAAACTATTATGTAAATAAACGGCGTTGACTTCACTAAGTTCGACATTTCGTCAGAACCGACAGCCAAATTTCATCGCCTTTTGTTGGTGAGAAAATCGTAGATCTACTTCACATTTTGTAACCAGAAATGTAAAGTTAAAAAATATTTATTTATGTGAATATGTAAGTGATTGTTACTAATTATTTTGTAATTTACCTAATAAGTGAGAAGTTGTGTTACATAAAACAGAAACTGAACGTGACGTGGAATAAAGTTAAGCTACAAGAGTAAAGAATGAAGATTATGCTTTATGTGAGCACGTGGCCTTGCGCCGAAGTAATTTTGAGTTGGTTATTGTAACTCCCAGCAAGCCTGGGGTGGTTTGGAGTTCAAGTGAGGGTCGGCGCCGGCACACATTGTAGGTCACGCCGGGATAGGACGGTCGTCGCTACTGGAGGGCGAACTAGAGGTAATGCCCTTTCGTTCCCGACTCTCGTGTTAGGTGTTAGGGAATGATCGATAAACAGCCTACTTAAATTCACAGTCTGTTAGTTATATACAGTATTTACAAAAAAATATGATTGACCACTAAAAACCATAATGTCTTCATTCTTAGAATTCATACGGAATGTAGGTACGACAATGCCTCTCATAGAGACGAGATTGTAATCGATTCGAAATAAAGTTGTTTAAATAAATAATTTGCTTTTTTATACCTTTGAAAATTCTATAAGTATCTAGCGTCTGAGCTTGAATTACATAATTTCATGGCAGCTCTGACTTATTTTGCTGTAATCCTTTGTGGGCGTAAAATTTAATACTTACGTAGATACTGAGATCTTCAAGGAAAATACATATTTTTAGATCGTAAGCTGAAGCTTATTTTGTTTTTCCAGAAATTATAAGAACACCTTCGAGAACTTTCCACTTGCTCTTGTTTATCGGATCATGTTATAAAATGCAAAAATATTTTTTCTGCAAAGTAGATACAATAGTAAGAACCAATTCAACACCATTCAACATTTTGCATTTATTGTAACCTAACAGAGTTTGAACTATTTTTCCATTCTCCGGTGTCCGAAATTCCTGAAATAAACGCGGTTCGAACTTTAGATTGGTTTGCCGGAGATCGGGCGGGATGGTCATACGAATGAATTCACCAGTATGAGCATCCGTTTTATGTAGCCGGAGTTAAGGTAACAGTTACAACTGTGCATTTTAAGTGCCCCGTATTACACCACCACCACTGGTTTACCAGATATTTAGTATGGAAAATAAAAAAAAACTTTAGAAATCTATTGTGTGTATCATTTGAAAGGACTTTTTCAGGCGTCCTAGTTGAAATAAAGAAGGAAAAGAAAAAAGTCGTCCCCACCTTGCTGTTCTTCGAATGTAGGTAGTGATGATGTCTAGAATCCAGATTTCTAGATAAAGCATGCGTGTATACGGTTGGTAGTAAGTAATGAGGTGCTCATCTTGGCTCTGTATCCGGAATGGAGAGGTATGCTAATATATTTGGTGCCGGCTCACGTAAACAAGGTTCTACCATATTTGGTATTCTGCGAAGCCTAGTAACTCTACCACCAATACCACTAAGGTTCGCTTTATATGTAAAGCTTTCGTCTATTTCCAGCTGTCAGAAGTGAAAAATTGAGTACACTTTGCGATTTTTTGGGTTTGCAATTGTACCGGTTTAAGACATAAAACATGATTTTGGAATATTAATAACGAATTAACACTTGACAAATATCTAATCAGTTATGATAATGACATCCACTACACATTATTTCATAGTATAAAACAATACATAATCTAATCTTATGCCTTTGTGTGATTGTAATAAATTGTACGGGTGACGAAACGTAATTTTAGCAGACGTTCAATGACATTTCTATCATATCATTAATTTGCCATCCGGTGACTTTAATAAACTCCCTAATTAAGGTAACACGATTCACGATCAAGGAAAACAGCATACTGGTTAATTATATTTGTCGCTACACGTTTTTTCCCTATTAATAGAATTCATGCATGATTGGCCAACATAATATCTCCTTTTTAGGGTTCCGTAGCCGAATGGCAAAAAACGAAACCCACTGACACACGTCTGACCTGCACACACATATGTCACAGCCACTTTATTCTGAAACTATCATCATTACACAGATATGAAACTTAGTAGGTAGGTTTATTCTGCCAACCGCTTTACGATTCCCATACAAAAAAAATACCATTTGAGGCTCCCATACATGGACCTAAAACAAAACAAAATTTGCTCAAACCTATGGATGTGGGGTTTTTGGATGAATAGGTCTAAAATGTCATCGAGGTTCCTAAAACTATTTTATGTTAAAGTCAAACGTTTTTAAGATAGACGCTTCCAAAGTGCAACCGCAAATCCTCTTACGATGCAAAAAAATATATATTTGCTATCAACAAAATATTGTGGTATTTTGGCTAAGAGGAACTAAGTGGACCCTATATTTAGTTAAAGTTCAACTCGCACTTAGCCAGTTTTTTTTAACATGGGACAATGTAACAGACATCGGCGACGCTATGTTTAATACCGGCAAGCATGGGGAATTTTTCTTAAATCGTGTGCACCTCGGGTTTTTGAGATACTATTTCTAAATAGTCATAATGATAAAGTGACCAAGATGCACCTAATGAAAATCTTAACTAAGCTAAGAAAGAACTACGTTTCTTTAACAACACCAACAGTTATAAAGGAGCAAAAGACTTCGATATCGGCTTTCAGTCCTAAGTGGGAGTCCGATAATAAATAACGACATCAAAAGGGGGTCTATGACGTACGGTGTTCACTGCCTACCCGCAATATTTTTCGGGAATGGATAAAATCTATCATAGTATTATAACGGGTTTATAGAGTCAAGACATCAATTACCTACCACTATAGCTAGGGTAGGGGATTGTAGGGGTCTAGAATCAACTTAATTTGGAAATAAATATGTATCTAGAAATTTGGATACTATGATATCATGGTATCACCTGAATGGTAGGTGATGACTGACGATGTATGTGGCCGGGGATGAATCATCTCCGACTAGTATCCGTCTATTCACTGTTTTCTTTACCTCGCTGGTAATAAACATGTCAAAGGGCAGTTTAAAAGCTGACCTACTTTAGAAGCTGATGATTCGGAGTCTGACCTGCATACACATATTTCAATAGCTTGAAGCTTGATAATGACATAGAGGTTTACAGACACGTATTATATTATTTCATAAGCTTGATAGTACGGCATTCGACCGCTTACACGAGGCATGTTGCATCGCTGGCGGCGCTCGGCAGTGGCCTGACCTTCGCCCGTAGAGCGGCAATTGGGTCACTAGGTCAGCGAATTTGCTTTTTTTCTCATCGCACACAATTCTCCAATTTGTTTGAAGGCATACGAACACTTACCTTGATGATTAGCAAGTCTTCAATGCAACGAGAAAGCTTTAAAGTTTGAGTTTTTAACAAAAAAAGATGAAGCATGAATAACCATGACCTTTCAATATGAATATTACAAGAAACAAAACATTTCAGGTTCTCTGACATTGAACTCTTACAATAAACCTTTTTTTATATAGCGTACCCATAGAAAATAAATATTTTTTCTATGAGCGTACCCATTATACCCATCAGGTGCAGGTAGAAAAATATACGTTCCCCTTTAAAACACCCGGGAAGTTACCATTTTTTTTGTCACAAAAAAACTATAGAAATTGAAAATCTTGACGTGTTAAGCCCTTTCATTGAAGAGGTGACTTGCGCAAGCAAGGTTACCTACACTTTCAAAAGGTAGGACAATTAACAAATTCTTGGTTTTTGTTCAAGTAGTCTTACACGGATTCATACAAATATCAGCCTAATGTACCAACAAGTAATCATCAGGATTCATAATTGTAATAGTCAACAGGAATTCCCCTGACACTGAAATGACCCAGAAATACATTAAAGTTCTTTCAAAATTAACATTTTGCACAGTCGTAACAAATTATTATTAAATGTTAGTCACGTTACGAAGTTTTCAAAGTCTGTTTCCGGGTAGCATTAAATCGTAGGCAGTAATCACGGTTTTTTTACTCGTCCGTGGCAGTAATGTAATTCTTCAGAATTATAGAGCTAAAATATTGTTTGATAGCAATCATAAAGCTATTAATCAAACACAATTACTATTATAAATAGCAAATTGCACTTGTAAAAAGCAACTTTGGCTGTTGTGACAGACGAGGAATCGAACCCCGTGTCTTACGCGATCCGGGCGTATGCCTATAAGTATGCGCCGTATGCGTATGCGTATACACGGGGTTCGATTCCTCGTCTGTCACAACAGCCAAAGTTGCTTTTTACAAGTGCAATTTGCTATTTATATTATTAAGTTTGTATAGTGACAAAACACTATAAAAACAAAATAATAATTACAATTACTATTATTATAATATTTTAATAAAAACAAAGCATCGGTCGCCAATTCAGATTACTAATGGTAGGTAATGTGTTATGTAAGAAGTAGTGCAAAACACTTGTAATAAAAGAATAGGTACGTTTAACCTAAATGCCCGCGTAAGTAGTTTACTACCTATTATGTATCCAGTTTCATTTTACTCGATGTTTGTTTACTTTGTGTGTTCATTGACCTACATCCGTAATTTACTTTCATCAAAATTGATCTATTAAAACGCCGATGATGACAGTGATTGGTGTTACGTACCAGTAAATGACTATCTTTACCTACCAACATACAACAACAACAACCAAGATGGTAGACGGTGCTAAGTTTTTGCCGGCCAGACCGTAAGGCTACATGTTATACTGTTCATAATGTTAATAGATAGATACCAAGAAACCAACATCCCTTTATCGGCCAATTGTGGAGACGGGTCCAGTTCATTGGGGCCTTGGGGGCTATTCATCTTAATTTTTTGTGGATGTGAGGGCCAGATGTTGCACAAACCTCGCGACGTCGCCGCGATGACGCGACGCCATTCGACCTGCCTCGACAAAGCATTCAATGTGAAGTGAATTATTTGACACTTGCTGCCTACATCTGTTTTTAATATGCTGGGCGGGGTTTGAAGGTTTAGGAGAAAATATGAGGTAGGTACTGGTGATGATGAAGGAACATTCTCGTGGTATCAACTATCTTACGTGTATTGTGCAGCCTACAGTTAGATGCTACTAACTACTGAACGTCAGATTCCCACTATTCTAACGAACTTCCCACTATTGTCTCATCTCGAATAAAGTTGAATGTGTTTCATTTTTACGATAATATGTTTAGGCTTTACAACATGAAAATAAACCTACCTACATTCGACTAGACAACTACGCTACAAAACAAATGATGTCATAGTATCAAAACTGTCCCGTCAACTAGATCTGTCAGCTTTCATGAAATCTGTCAAAATCAAAATCGTGCGCATCGAGACTCTACCCTGACGAGACGGGACTAATTCGTACGAAACCTCGTTCGTGCGAGTGGGGTGCGCAAGCGCACAAATAATAATAAGTTGCGTCGATTACGGGCGCGAGTCATCGACCTTCGAAAAATCTGACCTGGCGCGCGCAAGGTTGCCTCGCATCGGAGCGACCACGCTATTCTCGACTACTTAAATAAAACATTCTGTCCATCGGAATTCAATATATGTAATCCTATATTTATACAGTAAATACTTATTCATAAATAACGAACTCTTAGAATTAGCAAGCGTACTGTACGTTATCGTACATTAGCTCTTGCCCGATACTATTTTATCTTCAGGTCGTTATACTGACGCTAATCTGAATACAATCCATGTTTTCGCACAATCGTTTGCACTCACACAGTAATGGGTGACCTTTATTTACACGCGAAATCGGTAAACCCAAGGTGTTCAACAAATCGCGGCTTGCATCAGGTTTATATCCGGGAAATTAATTTAAACCCTTTCTGAAAATGTCAATATACCATGAAGGCGAATTACTATCAATCGAACAGTCGCGGAGGTCTGAATTTTCAATAAGTACAGTTGCCAGAAATAACGTTGAAGCACTATTTTTAATAAACACCAACGCGATGTGAACATAAGTTTTGCGTTTTACCCAAATTGTTCGAATTAAGTTCAAATGGTAATCGAATTTCAGAAAAAAACATTTATCATCACCATATTCATAACACGGTTCTATGCTTATTGAAGAAATGTTCAAGTAATGAAGAATCTGGCCGTTCTTTCATGAGTGAAACCATAGAGAAAAAAGTGAAACAATAGTGTAGCAAACGCACCACACACAATACGATTGATGGCTTTCTGCTACACCTGGATCAGGTTATTAGACCTGCCGATGAAAGTAAGATGTTCTGTTTCGAGAGGCACGCGGCAACAAAATATGATGCGATCACATACCTTTAAGATCGATGACTTCCACCATCGTTTGGGCTCACACCAGCTGGTTGCACATCATTTCTGGTCGATTTGGGATGAGGCTGCGAGGAGTTTTTCACTTCACGATATTGACGAACACGCGGTGGCGGTCGCGTAGGTTAGGTCCGCGCGCGGCCGGTATATCAACCTCAACCTTCAGATTGCAACTGCCCTCTAGCGTCCGTCAAACGAAAACTATCAGGCTGTGAGTGCATTGCAGCCATCTTAGGACTGCGTTTTGTTACTGCATGAACCAATCATACAGAACATCGATAATGCGTTTAAATTACTTAAGATAAACAAACGTTTAAAAATGATGACGGAACAAATAGTGTATATTAATGAATCAAATGACAAAGTAAAACCTCAACACGCGCAGTCTTTCAGGTGGCTGTAAACATGGCGGAGTTTACCAAACAAGTGTGTCAACGCTCGGACGCACGTGGTCGCTGTTTGTTTAGTGTTATTTGGATTCCTCGACCCGGACGAGGGAACCAGGCATCTTGATATTGTTTTTTACAATAGAGCAAAAAAGACTTTTTCTTACGTCTACATCGACGACGTTTGGACATCTTGACACTACTTACGATACTATTTCGATTTTGAAGTAATTATGGTTCGGTATTTTTGAAGTAATACTTTAACCCTGCTCCACTTTGCCTAGAAATACAATCCAGTGCTAGAACTCCTGCTGAGCAAGCAGATTGGTACTAGGCAAGCCACGCTCTTAGGCAAAATAAATCGTTTTTTGCCTGTAGTAACTTGAAAAGTCCGTACCGTGACGAAACAAACAATTTTCCTGCTTAAATATCTGAACGGAGCTCCTTGGGCCGCGACAAGATGTAATCACAGGCCTAGTGTCTTACTCGTGCGTGGCTGTTACAACTGTATCACCTGGTAATTTAAACGCTAAGTAATATTTTGCGACGCATATAATCTTACTCTTAGTTTAAAAACTTAGAAAACTCAACCAACCGTAAGTTGACTCTTCATTTTCAGCGAAAAGCCTGTAATATTCTGCAAAATGTTTAGGAATATTAGACAATAGTAGTACAAAACATTATTAGAGAAACGAGAAGTTAATTTACGCTTCTTGTATAATTCTGAATTAGAAAGGTATATAAATGACTTCATTAAAGTGTATTAATTACAGTTAAAGAGGTATAATAATCTTCATCACTAATACAGCAGAAGTGGAACAACTGAGAATTTAAAATTATGAATTAAATTTTATTCAGTCTGTATCTGGCCTGAATCAGAGGCTATTAAAAGGTGTGAGTATTGTTGTTATTCTGTTAGAACATCGAACATGCAGTATTTAGTCGTTTTAGCGTATCGTACGGAGTACAGGCGAATGAGGTCGGCAAGTGAACACCCGCCAAGGAGAACCGTTGACCCCCGATCACATCCGTGTGTCGTGTGGCAAGGAACGAGAGCACGATAACCTCACCGTAATTATAATTGCATACACGTTAATGAAACTCGATATTCGGAAGGCTGTTTGCCCTGCCCGTCTTGGGGAAATTATTTTAACGAAGAAAGGGTAGGGGCTCGATGGCAAAAAAATATGATTCTTCTTTACTTAACAGCTCCACTCTTATCGGTGGATTAATCTCCATTCCATTGCCAAAAATATGATATAAGTAAATAGTTATTATTTATTTCGCATTGGATAGCCACGGAGGTTTTTGATCCGGTTTCATTGGTTCGCATAATTATTATAGTACTGAGACGTCTAGCAAGTAAGTACACAAAATATATAAGTAAGTAGTAGTCTGCATATCAAAACCCGTGTTTTCTCATATATGTTGCACATTAGATCCGAACGCTTCTTTGAGTTTTCTTGCTGCTTTCTTAAGGTATGATTCCGAACTCGGCAGCAAGCAGCACTACTGTTGCTGCAGTGCTGCCATTAAGGTGCTGCCCAGCAGTGCTGCCGCGACACTACTGGTCCCCATACACTGGTCTGTCGCGGCGGCAGGGCGACACTGTTGCGCAGCAGTGCTGCCGCTACATTGCTGCCGCGACATTGCTGCCTAGCTCGGAATGTAATCTCATATAAGCTTATAGAAATAGTATGGGGACCAGTAGTGTCGCGGCAGCACTGCAGCGACAGCACTGCTGCTTGCTGCCGAGTTCGGAATCATACCTTTAAGATTCGAATGCAGTGCAGCCCGCAACTGAGGTTATTTTTATATGAGAGCCCGCACTGAGATTGAAACTTTAATTCACTCTGAAAATAGAACACGAATATATTAAATAGACGCATTGAGATGGATTATGTAGATAACATTTCAACAAACGCGTTTGAATACGACAGATGATGTCACACAGTAAGACAAATCATACATTAGAATAAATTGTTTACCTTTAGGCAAGAGCAAGATTTTGACTGACTAGTAGCAGTTGCCGGAAGTTTGTATTTTTTCAGTGAAGAACGCCCGTATCGACTTTGCAAGCAGCTGCACTGTAAACTGGTCATAAGCACACTATGATATCTACCACCCCACTACTACGAAACGACGGCGCAAGGTCATCTTGCTTATAAGGTCACAAATTACAGAACCTCAAAAGTTTTCGATACATTCCAGAAAAAAATATATTTATTAGTTAGCTTTAAAATAACGAATTTTGATATTATCAAGTTTAGCATACAAACAATGGCCCATAAATAAAGGCTATCACAAAACGAAACTAATTGTGGAAACGTAATCAGAGGAAAACCCGAATATCCAAGGAAAAAACATTCAACTCTAGTTAACTGGAGTCTAACCAAAGCAAACATCAAAATCAGAACAATGTTACATATTTTATCAGTTTTCTGTTAAGTTAGTGAAATATTTGTTTAAACGAGCTCCTAAAACATTTTCACAAGAGTCTGATAAAGGCCACTGCAAATCCCATTATAATGTTAGTTAATGGCATCATCATAGAAATAGAAGACACGATATTACCTTCTAAGCTAGACAGACCATTTTGGTGATAACTCGTTTCCTTCCTGGTATGGGGCTGGCCTTTACTTTAATTAAGGTCAAATCTATATTTAACTACAAGTACAAGTAAATAAATACCCATCATAAAAACTTCTTGGATAGAATTTTCCTTACGGACTCTAAATATGGTAGGTACATGTTTGCTACTTTGATTAGACAAAATTCCATTAGATCTTAATAAAAATCAAATATATACTCAAAACAAAATAATTTAACCAAAATGATGATAACAAATGACTGAATTTAATTACTTCCATAGCTCTGTATTCCCCTGTAAGGTTATATTTTTTTACAGAGCGAATAGTGAATCGACATTCCGTCCCGTACGTACAGCTTTCTATTTCATTTTGATTGGAGTTATTGACTTTGAAACAGGATTTACTATGTTCAACTATAATAATTAAGAGGCCGAATATAAACTTCGCTGATCTGATGACCTACCTATAGCCCATTGACTCGAAGTTGCCCGTTCGTAGCCGGCCTAGTTGTTAAAGTTGCAACGAAATTACTTATTCAAAGCTCATACCGTTCCTGCGCAGGTCAAAAGCTCCCCTACAATATACCCTTCGATATTGAGCACACGTTGTATGTACCTACTTACACAGAATTAATAAAAGCATAACATATTTAATCTCACATCCTATATGCCGAGAAAGGTAACGCTTTTTTCGATTTGAACAATATTTTAAGATGGCAGCCTAAAATTCTTAGGTGAGGAGATTCTTTCCTTAGTCTCTGTTTTCTCAAGCCGAATCTGACCAGCGAAGCTATGGAGGTTGGGTAAGGAAAAACGAATGGTGTTTACTTTTAAATAAATATGTTTTCCTGCACACTGTAGCTCTTTCATCAAACGTACTGACTAAACTGGACTTCATGATGACGCGGTTGCGAAAACGTTTATGTGGCGACACTCGGCGAAAGCGAGCAAAGAAACGCTAACCACACATTAGCTTTTGGGTCTTCAGACGTATAACAAGTTACCATATTATTTTTAACTAGCATTTTGACCCATAAATCACCAGGAGGTGTCTGTGGTGGTGTATGATCGTGAATCAACAGGATTGTCTGTATCAATCCCAAAGTGCGCGTTTGTTTGTGACTGGCATTCTTACTCACAGTGGCAAATTACGATCAAATGATGGACAGCTAAACAACTTTTGTAATATTCCTTACAAATATGTACATAACAACAAATTTAAGAGCCATTTTGCGAGGCAGTAACACCGACAGGTAGAAAATAACTGAAGGCTGTAGGTATTTTAATTACTAAATTAAAAAAAGTTCAATGAACTTTAAACAAACGTGTGTACATATACCTACTTTTAATGTAAACGACGTTGTACCAATTGTTGTGCCAAAATGAAAAACAGTAAAATTGCATTAGCATAAATGACTGAATCGGTTTTCCTCAGTCAAAACCTTAGTCAAAGCGTAATACCAAAGACTGTTTCCCCTTATTTCGACGCAGAATGCAGCCTAACAAGAATGTTCGACAGGTAAGTACAGTATCCCAGATGAAACTAGATAGCGTGATAGGGATGCCAAGAACAACGTAGCAAAATTTCAACGCAGCTGCGCAGGTGGGTTCAACGTAGAGCCTTGTTATTATCATAATAATTACACAAAACTCAGTTCCGATTTTAGATTAATAACTTATTGACTTTATAGGATAAATATTCAAAGTGCCGACCTCAAATGAATCACACCACCACATCAGACGTTACAGTCGTTGTAGTGACACTTTAGTTAGGTACATTATATTTATAACTTAGTGTTTGAAAAGTGTTGAATTGGCTAACTATGAAGACTAAAATTTGACTCGGGTGTTTTTTTTATTTGACAACTGTTGAATACTGCTGAATAGCTTACAGGGTAGATTATGGTGGCTGAAAGAAATATACACCCATATACATATTTAGTAGTCTTGACACATAGAGATGAAGAGCTCATTTCAGGAGTTACGTTTGTACAATGGAAAGCACCTCTATGACAGTGAATATTGATTATCAGTGGGAGCGAAAACCGTCTATTTGGTAGCCCTGCAACATAGAGATGGTGAGCTACAGGCTTGCCGGGAACTGGTTCAGGCAGCCGGGGGCGCGGGGCGGGCCCCAGACGGGGGACGTCATTGACCTGCACCCCCCGTCCCGCGCGCCCTGTCGCGACACCCGCGCGAACCGTAACTTCATTGTATTGCTGCACCGCGAATCAAATTTAATGTTGAGACGTTTAGTTATGCCCAAGTTTTTTTTTGTTTCTAGCAGATTGATAAGTACTTGATAATTATACAGCCTCCTTGTGCAATACACGAGAGCACTCTCTGTTCCTTTACTCTCATGAATTGGTAAGACGTTCATCCAATATGACTAGAAGAGACCAAAGGAGCAAGACCAAATGCTCAGTCAGCATGCAAGTTAATACATGAAGCATGCAATATGCAGTTCCTAGTTACATAGTAAAGAAGATATTCTTCAACCAACCATGTTGGCGCTGCTAATTGACTTAAGTCGTCCACGTAACGCTATTAAGAAACTGCGGATCGCTGTGAGACTGGCAAGAGATATGTTTAGTTAGAATGTTGCGTTTTACTTTTACGTTAAAAATATCTTCATACTTTAAAACAGCGAATTTATAAACTTGCAATATTATAAAGGAGGCTAAATGTATTTTGTAAAATAGAACAAAAAGTTTTCCCAAGGTCCCTCTATCCAATCCGACACCAGCAGTCGTCACGTTTTCGGCCGCTCGACTGGGTCAAGTTCATTTACAGAAGGAATAGTCAAAGAGGGTGTTTTTTTATAGACGCAGTACCGAGCCTACTTTTAGTAAGGGGAATTATACGTTTCTCTTGAAAATAAATTACTTTTACCTACTGCTCTACTTTTTAGACCCAAAATAAAGCGTCGTGTTTACGTTATACTACGAACAATGAATTCTTTATACTTTATAGGTAACTTGGTCGTATTTTAGAGCTCATTACTCAATTCGTGGCACATTTTATTTACATTCATTGAATAATGAAAGGCTAAGGCAAATTCGGGAAAACAGTTCGTATAAATCGTAAAATATTTTTAAGCAAACTAAATAATGAAGTGCCGATCACCATTCGCAAGGTAAACATTTATTATATCGATTGACACAAGGGTTTGCGTCATGAGCTTTAAAAAAAACATATTAGCAAATAGCACTACCTATCACGAGTGGTGTAGGCGAAATGTATTGTTTCGATAATGTTTGGCTTAAAATAAACGGCGACGACGGTTTTTGTCAATAACAGGCCGTAGGTGGATTTATATGTGGGCGTTTCGTCTGGGAGAGCTGAGAAAAACTCGCCAAGCGTCATCTTCAGTTACTAAAATAATAATTAAGGTAGACCGAACTTTTGTTAACCTGCGTGATCTATCTACCTACACAGGTATAAACAAATACATATACAGATCAGCCGTTGCCGGCAACATTGCCATGGTGCCATGAAAAGGAACATTTAAGCAACACAGTTTAACTGGCAATGTGGCAATGTTAGAGAACATTACAAAGTTTATCATCATTGCATTAAAATATTAATCATTTTTTTTTCAATCAAAGAATGAAAAAAAAAATGTTCCCTAAAACTGCTTAAGTTGCCTGCACCCTAAGCAATGTTGCTTCCATATCTACTTTCATACCGACAACGGCACATAAATATACTTCTCTAGTGCTTCAAGGAATAACCTACTTTCATAGGTTTTTAAATAATATTGATACCTACCTACTTTAGTTTTAAATGTGATTTTAAAGAACTATAATAATAAAGAGGAAAAAATCATCAAAGTAAAGATGTTGCATAAAAATAAGCCTTTTAATAGCTTTTCTTAGTTTGTGAATGTGGACAACAATGTAGTTAGTAAGTTGGTATTACGACTTCTATTGTGACAAAGGCCAATAAAGCGGAGTTAGAAAAAACAAAAGAAAGATATGGTTTTTAAAACATCGGGCGGTCGGTCTTGTAGTAAATCTCGTCCTTAGGATCTGTGTCCTTTAACACATCTGCTTGTGTTTTTGTGTCTTGGCCCATTTTCATATCGCTATCGTCGGTAGAGGCGCGCGCGCAGCCTGAATATTAATGTTCTGATTATGACAGAGCGGCTCCTACTCGGCTTATCAATAATTTAGTCAAATCACTTCTCAAAATTTAAACTTTCTCACGGATTTTCTCCTCGTGATTGTGTATTTATAGGTCAATTTATATGCAAAATTTTTAAATATGAGAATACCTACACTCGTTAGCGACAGATTTATTTACAGAAACGTTAACAGCCCCAAGAAGCCTGTAAATAATCCTTTGAAAGCGGTCTTTTGTGTCCGAGGTTAAAACCCTACCCTCTCTAGCCGTGTGGTTTCGGCAGTCTCGGTTCGGAACAATAAGTAATGAATCGCACAGATTCTTTGAAGCTTGATCGGGGCTCTTTGAAGACTGAAGGTCGAATGTTGACGCTCTGTTCAATACACTGCAGACAATGAACTTAATATTTTGTTGAGACTAATCGGGTACCTACATAATGCAAAGGCTTTTATAAAGAATCCAGTCAGTAATAAAAGCAAATTAAAGACATTTACAAGTTTAATTTACATTAAATGGTAATAAAAATTTAGGACTTTTATACTAATATTATAAAGATGAAGAGTTTTTGTTTGTTTGACAGCGCTATTATCAGGAAGTACTAGATCAATTTGGAAAAATATTTTTGGGTTGGATAGCTTATTTATCGAGGGAGGCTTAAGGGTATAAAACATCACGCTGCGATGGGAGGGGAGGGAGCAAACTTAAAACGCACGGACGAAGTCGCGGAGACCGTTAGTGAGATAATAACCATCGAATTCTAGTCAGAAATTGATTTGATTGCATGTCAGTCAGCAGGCCTGAAGTAAATCGACTTGCACTTGCGCATTCATAAAATCACTAGATGCACAATTTAAAAAGGATACAAGTGACATACAAAAGGATAGAACTAAGTGCCGTTCATCGGAACAGTCTCCGTATTGTTTCCTTTGCTAAACTTATTTGCACTTAAACTATTCATAGAACAATGAACATCTCGTGCTAAGGAGGTTGGCTGTCGACTACATTACCGAAGGACATGTTTTATTCACGCTCGAACTGACTCACCGGTTGATAACATCGATCTTTAACTCACATGAGCGAAGCTTATCGAAAAAGATTCTAATACACCGGGTTTCAACGTTAAACAATTAACTCTTAACTCGAATGTTCGTAAAATAGCAACAAATACACCGAATACATAAAAAAACTAAAAGTTTGTTCACTACGCACAACAAGGGACAAAACAACCTGCATACGATCATAAGAGGGCGTTACAGAGCAATTACAAAGTTTTTTAACACGAAAATAAACTAAGGTATCTCAGTGTTTATATTTAGTGCTGTAGACGCGTGATGAACCTTCGGGTAATTATTTGGATGGTATTACAGTTCCTTAAAACTTTCGAACATTTTGGCAGTGGGCCAATAAGCCGGGCTGTCCCACAAATAAATATACCCACGTTATTGTAATCGTCGTAGATGGTGGTTTATACTGCCGATTGCATTTCCTGCAACAAAAAAGATACTTTGTAAGAATCTTGTTAAGCAATAAATCTATTTAAAGCATACTTTATGTTTCTGTGCAAGGTCTTATAGGCAGGCAACTTTTACGTGGTAGATTAGGTAGATTCGTTGAGAAACCTCCACTGTGACTGCACTGTGAATATTTCGTATTAAATTCTTATTTTATTTTAAAACCTACTACGTACTAAAATCGTTGCTCGATGCTCTGAAAAATCTAAACACAAAATCGATCAATTCATAATCGATGAATTGGATCATGTAAATCGCGTTGCGGCACATGGGTCGTCGAACCGCAGATTTAAGATCGGTTTAACTCACTCATAAACTTGCGGTGGGCGTGAAAGAACGAAACAACACCTCCAAATTATCGAGCAGACAAAGCAAAACATGGGAAAATTTTGTTGAGTTTTATTTCTACTAACACCTTTATATCTACGCCCAAGAGATAATTAATAAACTAGCTGATAAAAGATGGAACATGACATTTCGCCAAAGACATTTTTGTCTTCGTCTTACAGTTACGAAGCTAGCGAGCATTTCGTTAATGTAGTATGATTTACACAAGTTTCTCATCGAGGTGATTACAGTTCACGTCAGTATAAATTGATAGCGAAAGCAGAGGCAACATGCTGGCAGACTATTTTTCCGTGGTCCTTCTCATTGTTTTTAATAAAAAAAAAACGTCAAGTCTGCACTTTATAATATCTTATAAAAAAACTTTAAAAAATTTAACAACAAAGTCTGCCTTTTCGATTACTTGTGTTTATAGGATGACTTGATCATCAGCCCCAGAGGCAGACATATGCTCATAATATCGACCACCTTTTTTTTAACATTGTCGAAACGCTGTAGATCGACAACGCATCGCCACCAAGGTGGCAGACGAGGTCCTTGATTTTTCTTAGGGTATAATTATCGTTATTAATTACGTCTGCCACATGTGTTGATCATATATAAAGGGGAATGCCAGACGGCCATAGTAATTTAGGCCCTTAGTGCACACGTATGAAACTATTATGGGATTATTGTATTTAATACTAATAACCAATTATGATAAGATAGGGTTTTATAAAACTTGGGGTTGGGTTTAAGAAATTGATAAATAAATAATAAATATAAATAAATAAAATCCTTTGGACATTCCCACACATCGCCATCTAGTCCCAAAGTAAGCTACTCAAAGCTTGTGTTATGGGTGCCAGACAACGGATATAATACTTAAATACTTTTTGTTTGTAAATAAGTACATGATCATGATTGATTTTTTGATTAATTGCCGGGGTCATCAGTAGTTGCTTGCATCGAAACCGAGGTATTGCTGGAGTCTCTGTTAATAGCGGGAGCGGAATCCGTGTTTAGGCCATGTTCGTCGAGAATAGAAGGATCGTCGGAGTCAGAATTCATGCTAAATCAGTAAAAAAAAAACGCAAAGAAACACACACAAGTCACAATGGCGCAAACGCAGCAAGGACTATAGAGAATGTTTTGTTTTGACAAATGTCAGCCGGCTGTCATTTGTTGACTTTTTTTAAGCCACTCGGTGTTGCTATTTTATAAATAATATAACTATAATGTTCATGAATGAAAAACTGCATTATGCATATTTTAATAATAATAATGAATATATAGGGACATAGATAACACTATATTATTTTATAAAAGGTTTATATTATACATATAATAACGATTACCAAAAATAACAGTCTGTATCCTTCGTTTTTTTTATATGGTAACTCGTTGATGCCGAAAAGTTACGGAAACGCAATACAAAAAAATATTGTACTCTTTTTTATCGTATTTTTTTCAGTAAAACTATTCCCAAGTTATTTTGAAAAACGAACAGCGAGAATATTAAAAATAAAATATTTTGTGCTCATCCATAAAATTGAAAATGCTGTGCAGTCAAGGCCAAATTTCGGCATTCCCCTTTGCTCGCCAGCTGCGTAACTATTACTCTCATAGGTAGAGCCCCTCTATATTGACGTATTTTCTAGGTGAATAGCAATATGCCTTTCCACCCAAGTGTTTAATAAATGTAAAGAAGAGCTACAATTGTTTTAGATACAATGTTTACTTTCAATTTTATTAGGCGATCACGAAATCGTAAAAATCTGGCGTCCTTGATGCAGACAATAGATGCTAACTGCATGAGAATAGCATGAACGTAAAGAAATCTATGTCGCCATCGGCCTTGCTTTGCGAGCTGTGGGCTAGCATGAGACTCAGTCGTATCTCGTGTATCAGTCTTGTTACAACGCGGAAGAATATTAAATCGTAAATAAATAAATATATTAATATCCTTTGGACATTCCCACACATCGCCAACTAGTCCCAAAGTAAGCTACTCTAAGCTTGTGTTATGGGTGTCAGACAACGGATATAATACTTAAATACTTTTTGTATGTCAATACATACATGATATACATAGACAACACCCAGACCAATACAAACAGACACGTTTATGCACACAAATGTTTGTATTGTGCGGGGATCGAACCCGCAACCCGCTGCGAAGTAGGCGATTTCTCGACCACTACACCAGACATGTCGTCAATCGTACAACTTGTTTTACGATCAGTTTGATTACTTGTAATTAGTGCAGTGTTTCGAATAAAAAAAACCTTAATGTAACTTCTAAAGCGGATAATAAATTGTCCTTTAGTCAATGTAAAACCGCTTCGTTGTGTCTTGCGGGCGTCGTTATACCAATTCTGAAGGGCCCAGAGGGATTTTGTTGTAACAAGTTAACAAGTAATTAACTTGTAATGTCTTACAAACGTTGTAAATTAGGCGTAGGTATACGTAGACATACAGGGTGTTGTTTTGGTCAGCGACGAGCGACTCAGTGGTGGTAGTACAAACGATACTGATGCCAAAAATAATATACAAAAATATATTTTTGAAATGGAAAAAACCCACAAAATCAATTAATTAATGCGATACGCATAATGATAACGCGTTTTTGTATTGCGTCGGCCATGTTTGCAGAGGCGCGTACAGATAGTTTCGCGGCCATCATCAGAAAAAGACAAGCATCCCTGATGTTAAGGGTGCGTGACAACTCCAACAGTATTTTGAAAGTCATTGCTGGCTGGACGACAACATGTTATTTTATTAGATACTAACATAGTGTGAAAGTCGCATTGTTTACTAACCCTACTTGGATCTTTTGTTGTCCTATTCAATAGATAAATAAGATACACTACTTACTAGCTACGGCGTAGTATTTCGTAGATACGCGCTAGCTACGCGCGAGGGTGCGAGTTTACCCATTTGTTTTGACATTTTTTTAATGTTGTGAAGAGGTTTTCTTGTATAGAACTTGCATATAATAATAATTTAAAGAAAACATTTTTTATTAGAATAAGTATTACTCATATTATAATCAAGAGCAAAGCATCAAGAACCAACTGCAACAATATCACAGCAATTCTGAAACAGAGACGTCTTCGCTGGCTGGGCCATGTCCATCGAATGGATCCCTATAGCTTGCCACGCGAGATCATGCTTGGGCAAATTTCTGATGCTAAGAGACCCGTAGGCCGTCCCATGCTGATTTAAAGTTTCTTGCAAACGCGATATAAATTATTTTCATATCAACGTCAACAACTGGGGAAACACGCGCTGCAATCGATCGAGATACAATCTGTCTCCTAACACTTTAATGGACAGTAATCCAAACATTAAAAATTATACAGTTATCACGCCTATTGGCGTTTACTGTCCGCTAAAGTGTTAACGAGCGCACCTTTTAAATCTATGAATATAGATCGGATTTCATCCATGCATGCCAATCAGCAAGACTCGTGACGCTAGCTAATAAGTTTCCTATGGTCAAAAGAATCTCCAAAAAAAAATGGCGTCCGCCCGTAGCTCACCTCTTGTCGTGACGTCACACGAGCCGAGGCGTAACAATAGGCGTGCCAATTCTTCAATGAGTTGCGCCCGCGCGCCGCGTAGCGCACGACAACATGGCCGACGCCGGTGAAAGTGCCGGTGGCCGCTGGCCGAGGCTAATCTTTGCACAACCCGTTGTAACTGTCCAACTAGTGCGGGAGATTTTAATTTAATTAACTTGTATCTGCGTTTACAGCCACAGTCGTTGATATAGTAGGATTCGGAAGTAAGGTAAAGTGGGTAGGCTGAATATTCAATGTTTTTTTGTTAAGGTACGGTGATTATTTAATCTTAATGTCAATGATACGAGCTGTGGATATAAAGACCAATAAGAGTTAAGACAGTCACTGCTTTTAGCTACTGCTACTGTTAGCTATCATCTTTATTAGCCGACCACCGCACATTGGCCTCCCGTAAAGTTTTTCATAGCGAACGGTTGCAAGCCTGCAAGCATCTAGAGCGTTTTGACGATATTTTGCCGACTTTCAATTCAATGTATTTGTATGAGATATTGTTGGAATTTAATATTATTTGAGTATATTGATCTATAAAGGCTTCCCAACTCATGTGTTAATTTCGTAAAGTATAAGTAGTATGTTAGTACTGTATGTTTATGTTTGTCCGAGGATTTCTCGAAAACGGAAAGCCATAGCAAGATGATTTTCAGTTCTATTAGGTAAAGTTCAATGGTACAGTGTAAGTTTCATCAAAATCGGTCCAGTAGTTTTTGAGATATGAGTAAATACCTAAAAATTATTAAAAAAATACAAGGTTAGAATTGATACAGGTACATCAACCTTATTATTTTCGAGTTCCCGGTTGTCTGCTAGTTAAAAAGGCTACAGCTAGACACTGGTATATTCTTATTCCTAAAAAACAGAAGGGTGAACAAATATTACTCCTTAACTTTCTTATTTCGAATTGTAACTTTGTTCGGCATGCAAGCAGTGAATGTGGATATGACATTCTCTTCGCCCACCTGCCGGCGCGGATTCAACTCCGGTTGCATAATTTGCGCAACTTTGATTATATAATTTCCCACAAGAATCTCAATAGAAATTTATTCCAGCTGCTGCCAACCACAGTTTCTCACGGTGCAGCCTTTAATCGCTCGTACTCGGAAATACAAACTTCCTAATTAAGTGCAAATTTTCTACGCTAGATTCATTGATGAAAGTAATGACGCGAAATTGTCAACAACTTTGATTATTTGTATGTTTACGACAAGGAATTAAAGGAAAGCGTGAAATGTACCCAAGATACCAGGAGCTGAAGCTACCAACTTTATGCTAGAATTTTGATGCTATGAACTGCATGACTAACAGCAGATTAAGTAAGGCAAGAGCGCTAGGCTTTAAAGATAACGAAATAGTTGAGCATATTCTATGAAAAGTTCAATAGCAGGAATCAGGGAATGAACCTTAAATTACAAAACGAGAGCGAGACTCAACTCACTTGCTAGGTGATTGAAGATTGAAATATTTTAACTGAGAATGACCCAGGAGCGAATTCAGCCCTCCAAAAAGGTTGTGGGCACGCCATGTTTTATCCAATGAACAAAAAACTATTTTTGATGCAATATAAAAAAAGCGCGAGGGAAGCGAGCGCGCTACAATTTGGTCTTCGACACTTCATGGACATGGAAGGACACATCCAAGGACATGGTAAAAACAAAAGCGCGAGCAAAGCGAGCGCGCTTAAATTTGATTCACGAGTCACGAAGATTACGAAAAAAGAGTTAATAATTAATAAGCGAGTGTAGTATTAACGAGATCTTTGTTGAGACGACTTTTCTATGGACGCCTGCTTTTGCAGTAAAATGAGAAACAGTTTGTTTCTACCATGCACTTTATAAATTGTGATTAGGGTTGTGGGCATGCCCACAGTGCTAACAACGGTGTATCCACGCATGCCCCATCCGCTGATGTTAACAGAATACCGTTGACCCTGAACGAGGAGCCGTTCTAACCTGCGCGGGCGCACCTGGTTGCGTGGAGCGATGCGCAATCAACGTCACACGCTATTGTAGCGGCCTGCACTACCGCGTGTTATCTCATCTTACTGTTATGTATAACGATATCTAAAAAGTTAATTGCTTGCGTACCAAATACTTCTCGTAGCAACCCGCGCGGATGCAAGGAAGCATAGTCAGTGTAGAGTATACTAAAGATAGCATCTTTCTATTGGTTGATTTTTAAAATCGCTTCAGTAGTTTCATTACATCCTCAGAAACATAAAAGCTTTATTCATAGTAGTGTACGTTATTTAGAAGCACTGTTAGAAGCATGAAAATCAGACTAGGCTAGTAGGTGTAAGGAAGCAGATTTTTTAAGACAAAAATGTAGAGTGGTTTGTTTATTTGTCTTTTTGAAAAGATTTTTAACCGACCTCTAAAAAGGAGGAGGTCATCAATTCGACTGTATGTTTTTTTTGTTACCTCATGTCACATCAGTCATTAGTAAACCGATTAAAAGAAATTACCTAGAGGTTATGCCTTCCAGTTGGCCCAATTGTTGCCAAATCGTGATCTGTAATGCGATTTTGATGCAATGGGGAAGATTACGCAAAACTTTTTGGTAGAGGGCGCTGTGTGTTTGTGTCAAATATTGTTGTTGTTATTGATTTGAATCTTTTGTGGATTTGTGAACTTTTTTTGACTCTGGACCTTTGTTTTGTGGCCTTTTGTGGACTCCTGGCGTGTGGATAGGCTAAAGAAAGTGTTGAGAAAACGTGGAGCTTCGTTAAAAAGGAAAAAAGCTGACCTTGTCGACAGGTAAGATAACATAGTGTTTTTATACTTTTACACGTTTTGATAGCAAATCTAGGATTAAATTTGATCAAATAAAGTATAAACTAAAGGCTTATTGTAAAAAAATCCCAGTTTTATCATTTCCAAAGGATAAAAATTTGTTAACGCGACATAACCTCTAAAATATAGTTATGTTTTTATCATTCCTAGATTGGAGGCCTACGACAGAAACCTTAACTTTGTTAATCCATTACAAGAGTAGTCCTGAACCTTAAATGAGTTAATTAATTAATTTTAATTTAAAGTTTCCTCTTCTCAATGCCTTTTCCATTTTTTTCCTTTGCTGTGGTGGATCACTGGGGAATTTCTAGGAACCTATTTCTCCACTCCCAATAGCTGTACATCGCCTCATTTTTTAAAAAACTTCTTAAACAGCAAAGCAACAAATATTTGTATGGGTTTTGACAGATCCTGAGTAACAAACATTTGGCGCCCTCTATAAGGAACTAATTTGACAGTTTGCTTCCCCTTGAAGGGAAACCCTCAAATTTTTAAGGCACGTACAGTTTTTTTGGGGTTCCGTAGCCGAATGGCAAAAAAGAAACTTATAGTTTCGTCAAGTCTGTCTGTCTGTCCGTCCGTATGTCACAGTCACTTTATTCTGTAACTATAAGCATCACACTGTTGAAATTTGGTAGGAAGATGTATTCTGTAAACCGCTTTCCGATTATTATATAAAAAATAATGATATTTAAGGGGAGCTCCCATACATGAAACTAAATTTGAAAAAAAACACGGACCCTCAGTCCGCGAGTCCGACTCGCACTTGGCCGTTTTTTTTACTACAATCTTAATGTTGATGTTTTGTTGCGTCTGATAGTCAACATTGCGTGGACAACATTGTCGCCACGCACCGTCTGAAAGTTCATTAAATGCACGTTTGGACCGCCTCCCCACCAGATGAAAGTAATACATTTTATTGCCGCACCAAGGGTGTTAAAAGGTCAAGAGTAAACTCTTGTTGTCCTTTTTGAGACTTTTGTGCATTTGGTTTTGAAGGCATTTTTTATTTTTGTTTAAAGTTAGTTTTGTCATTGTCTAGAAGCACTATACTTAATGCATAAATAAGATCACGTAAATAAATACATAAGTGTGTATTTTTGTTATCGATGGCATTATTATTTAACCTGCTAACAAATTATTTAGAAACAATAAAATAAACAAAGCAATTTACTCCTTTAATGTAAGCAGCAAAAAATTAGTAGAAAATAAATGGATCAAACGGATCACTATTACGTTAGGATACTAATGGAAAACGCAAACATCGTTTAGTCGGAGCTAATTGGTTTACCTCCCAAGGCCTAAGGGCTGCTTACTCTTATTTCTCATCGGCACAAAGGATCCTGTGATACCAAAGGCCTAACACAATTTGCTGTGATGCCATTATGCCGAGGAATGAATACTGGCGGAAACTTGAAACTTCACTTTTGATGGTAACTTAACTTCTTATTTTGCATTATGCATTATATTAAGTCGGTAAACGGACTCTAGTTTTCTTCATTAACACACATTTACACTGCGTATAACGCTAAGTAGCTAATTATTTATATAATTTTGACTGCTTCCAGTCTTCACTAGGAATTTCACTGCAAGCAGCGCAGCGATTTTTAAAGATACCGTCAACTCCTGTAACTTCGCCTTTTGTACCATACTTCGCCTAAAATTTTAAAACAGTTATAACTTTTTTATTGTGTCGGTAGCATTGCTTCGTGTTCATTGGTAAATTGGCAAATTTAACTATGGTAATATTGCAACTTCATTTGTCAAAATCAAAGCCGCCATTTAGTCAGTGTAAGTCAAAACGTGTAATGAGGGGTTTGTGTTTTTTTCGTGGAACCCAGAAAAGTTACCTGCAGCGAGGAAACTACCAAAGGTAAAGGTTTAATATTTTTACCGTAAGTTACATGTACGATTGACTATCCGTAGCGATGATTATTATTAAGGTGTCTTTGAATAGAACAAAATTATCTAGACAGGCAATGTTAGGAAGGGTATCTTCAACTGACAGCTACCATACTTCGCCTACCCTTAGGGTTGGCACTTTTAGAAAAACATATCAATAATAAAATTAATAATGATTTGTATGGTTGCTTTCGTGTTTTCTTTGTTGTTTGCAAAGTAAAAGTTGAGTAGATAGTTCAAAAACATACAGCAAAACAAATAAATAAAATATTTTTTAGATTTTTTGTCCAATATTAATCTACAAAAAAAAATGTTTTTTAGCAACCCTATTCTTTGTTCCCAGTTTCGAAAATAGCTAGCCTAACTTCGCCTAGGTAAGTTTTTTTTAAAAACAAGCACTTTCTGGTTCTTTTATTTCAATCAAACTTGTGCACGCCTTATATCTAATGTAATAAGTGCTTAGGTTGCGCAATAAAGTTTGAATTCATAGAGAAGAAACTATCGGGCGAAGTTAGGTTCAATGCTCTAACTTCGCCCACATTTTTCAACCACAGAATATAAACGTATAGTGCTTCGTATCAATTCGTGACACACACACTCAAAAAGACACCACCCCATTTGTCAGGTTTGTAGTGTGCCGATGTTTCAGACTATCTTTATTTAGCGGGATAATTTTAAAATATTCAATTTTTTATCGAATTTAGGCGAAGTTACAGGAGTTGACGGTATATGGATAGATCTATAAAAAAAAAGTGACAGTGCTATAGACGTTTTTTTTACTGATGCAAGCAGACCACGAGATACGAATTAGCGGGCATAAATCAAGCCTTGGTCTGCCTCGGACAATCCCGGTCTTAATCGCGAATTCACGACACTAAGCAATCTTGGCCAATTACTGATAAACGTTTACTTGTATATTATTACTCGCATACAACTATATTAGGATAAGCTAAATATAAGTACTGGTGCTTTGATTTGAGTTTATCTACTCAAACAGCACAGGTAAGTGCGACTAAGTAGTTCCTTTATGGTACAAAGTTGGTAAAATAAGTTAATAAAACATACACGATATGTTATGTTCATTGTAACTTATGTTCATTGTGCCCAACAGTAATATCGTTATAAATAATATCTTTCGTATAAAACATTCAATAGACTTAATTGGTTTTGCCATTACCTGAGCCTGAGCATGGCGTTCTCGAGTCGAGGAGAGTCAAGACTCCCTACTTACTTAATGTAAATTTGCCGGAAAACATTCGTCTTTATTACAGTCATTATAGGACTTATTATTATTCACAATAATTACTAATTAATGTTCCACTCAAATTACTTGTTTTCGTACGTAACGCCCTGGCCATTATGTTTTATTAAGTTCTTGAGGATGTTGCTTTGGAGATCTGAGAGTTTGCCGTCTATTTTTAACATTCTCTGGAACAGAAGACCTGATTCATAAATCGGAATGTTCCTGTCGCGATGGCTTTTTTCCATCGGCGTTTTGAACGAAGATAAACTTACATCTAATCTTAGAAAAATGACGCGATAACCCTTCGACCTAGGCATGGGACGATAGTGCGCGGGCCTCGGACACGAGACAAAGTCGCGGCCGATGACCCCGGCTATCAGCTGACGACAGCGCCGAACTGCGGGGAAATTATCTTTCACGCCGTATTTCGGTCGTTCACTGCCTACGTCTGCGTCCTTCCTTCGTCAGTAAGAAAGGGTCGCGAACTCAACGAACCTTAACTAATTGTCTCTACGTTTATTACTTAGGTACACCTGCTAGACTCCCTAAAACAACCTGAAGTCAAGCACAACTATTAGTATATCTTCTGTGGTTTTAGCGAAAATAAAAAAAAAACTTTTTTTCGCGATTCTGTAAAACAATTTATATCGCTTTATTAATAATGCGAATCCAGTGAATCACGTCACGATCGCTCTTGTTATTTCTGGGAACTCGTTTGACCCGTTTAATTAGGATTCTTAAGCATGATTTGATATCGTTATTTTCTGTACCTTTTCTTCTAATTAATCACTTAATGCGCATTTCGGAGAAACGAAACATCGGAAACGAGCGTAATGCGTAATCTTGTTCCTTCGCAAAGTGATTCAATGTTTGTTCATCAGATCATGTCCTTCGGTGATTAGCTTGCATTAAAGCTAGGCAACTCCAGCTCACAATCAGGAGCCAACATATGTATAACGTGCGAATAATCGCGACCTAGTTGTATTCGCGTCACCCCACGCGGCTGCCACCGCGCAGCTAATAATAGAAGCAATATTGAGAAAGCATGCGATAGCATCAATCTGCCCTCTTTATTACTACGAGAAACTCGACGAGAAATTTTACACGTACAGTCAGTATGCATCCAAAGACGTAGCGTAGGACGTCCACCAACAAGATGGACAGACGACCATAAAAGAATCGCAGGATCAAACTGGATGCAGATCGCTACTCGCTAGTGATCGGTCGCTGTGGAAAGCCGTGGGGCAGGCCTATGTTCAGCAGTGGAAATCCTTTGGCTGATAATGATGATGATGATGAGTCAGTATGTTAGTTTTCATTCAACGTCAATTCGAAATCATAGAGGAGGTCGACAGGGAAATTTTTGGATGATGTCGTAGTAGTGATGGGTCACAAACAATGCCGCAGCACAAACTTCTCGCCACAAATCCTCAATAAGTTGTTGCTGATAGATAAAACGTATAGAGAGGTGGCTGCAATAAAAAAGTGTGAGCAGGCAATATAAGCAACTGTTATGGACTGTATATTATTTGGTTAAAGACGTTAATAAACTGTTTCTTATCTCTTGAAGTTTTTGTATTATTATGATGATATTACTTTCTTAAGAGTAAAATATCAGTTTATTGCTTGCATCTGGGTTCATGGTTGAAAGCATACGATCCATCACCCATCTAATGACGAACAGATTGAGCGAAACCACGCTCTCGAGTGTGTGAGTTGAAAAGTATTCGACTGCGACCCAAGTTGGTGATGTTGAAATTCGTCAAGTGGTACAATCGTAGAGCACAATTTAAAAAGCGGTCCCCGTGAGCCTTGGAGCACTTGGCTACTTGCCACGCCCTTGTACGCTCGTAGACAAGCTGGAGCGATTTAAATATCAATTTTATAGCCACTAAATACATCTTAAAATCTTCCTAATTGAAACGATACATACAAGTTTGGAAAAAGTTTGACTCTCTTAGGGATTCAGATGTGCAAGTCAGACGGCAAAAAATGAACCATGCAAAGTTTTTAAACAAAGGCCAGATGGCCGGCACTCGTGATTGACGAACAATAAAGTTGCGCATCGTTGTTTCCGCATACGTAACCGCTTTTATCAAGATTGTGGCAATGAAACTCGCTAACGCGTCAAGATTTCCGTAATTTTCGAATCGTTTCCAAATGTCCTCGTTAAAGTTAACATGGTTAATTACACAAAACTCGCGTCTTGCTTGCCTGCCGTTCCATAAAATAACTCTTAGTTCATAGTTATGTGCGGGCAAGCAGCGATCGCGACGTCAGCTAACGGTACCCACTTGCAATTCTTTCGAACTCCGCTCAACTCGAAGCTTCTCTTAGACAAATGAAATTAGTTTTTCCGCAGTTTATTTAAAATAGATTGCATTAAAAGCACTTCAACGCAATCCGGTTTTTGTCCACGTATGCGATCGCTCTCGTAGGAGTCTCGGCATTTACCTCGCGAGAATCGGAGGGACGACGCCAACTCAGGCACGACGACGTAGCGCGACCAGCCCCACTTCACTGTCACCAATCTGACACTCACTAGCTCCAGTCGCGTCCAGGACTGAAGGCTTTTAAGTACTTGATACTTGTTTATAAATAGCTGATAGATAACAAGTGTAATCCAAAGAGCACACGAATTAAATGACGGATAAATCGCACGGACAAACGGCGGCGGTTGAACGAACGAACGCTCGAGGTAGACTGAGACTGGTCGAGTTTGAACAGTCTGACTCCGGCCAGTAGAGGGGGACGAGGTCTCGTTCGCTCTCGCATTCTCGTAATCGCGATTGAGTAGGGGCGCGGAGACGCCCGAGTGGATCCGAATGCTCCCGAGAACATCCGCTAATCTGAAACAAAACGCTATCATCATCACGCTACGGGCATGGGCTTCACTCGAACGGATAACGTGAGCCTGCGGAGTGCAGCTATTCTCGTGATCCCGAATTCACATGCAATACTTACCTACACCACTGCACGTGCATCGAGGGGCATCCACCCTTGGACGGCCGGCCGGTGCATTGTGTCACTTGTGTGTGTATGTGTTAAAGGGAGAGCTACCTGCTATCCCATCCTATCCTTTGAAATAGACGCAAGTTCAACTAAATGTCTTTGCTTTATTTATCAGCCACAAAAACAAATTGTATTGTTCGAATTTATCAGCAATTTTTCCTATAGATAAAGTTACATTTATCCTTCCTTCCTGTAATGATGTTTCTACATTATTATTTAGGTAATCTGTAAAACGTATTACCTACCTACAAATATATAATTATATTGGTTTTACGGTAGGTACAGATTTGTGTAAAGAATGATGTCCCGTAGCAGACCCCAGGCACTGTAAAGAGAACCGAGGAAATGAAAAAGATCCTTTTATCTACTTGCTTTGATACGTGATTTGTCCACATTTGTTAACAAATACATATTTTTTCTATAAAGCCTTTATTGGCTTTTGTTAAATCTTTTGTCGTTGAAATAATTGATTGAATGCCATTTTCAAACAGATATTAGTTAGCAGTTCACAAGCTTGCTGTTTGGTTTGCCAGTAACGGGTTCTTTATAAATAATAAATAATACTTTCCCCTGTCACCGTGACAAGCATCAGCCGGTTGGCGATCTTATTAGAATGTGAGAGGATGCCAGCAAGACTGTACAAGAAATCTAAAGTCAGCTGAATTTATTTATTCACCAATATCGATCGAGTCGAAGTCGTGTAAAAACGGCTCCGTTACGAAGGCGTGTGCAGTGCGCACACGCAACAGAAACACGCACGAAGGAAATTTCTCCGCGCGGTTTGCGCGCGTTTTTGCGCGGTTCACGGTTGATTCGCGTTCCGTGTAGGGACATGCCTTGCTTATAGGATTTAATTCCCGCGCGTTACAGTAAGCTATCTCAGCGTAAGGGTTGACAGGAACCTAATCAATGTGGGTAGAGTTAGTGGAAAAATAATAATACTTCAGCGTTGCCCATAAAGATTGTTAGTAGCAATTACATCTTATAAACTATATTAGAACAGAGGAATTCAAAATTAAAATAGATCAATAAATTAAAACTTAAAATAACATATATATCCTAATGTCCCTGGGGTAGGTGTTAACTGGATTAAACTTTTAGAAAGTTCTTGGTTCTTTCAAAGGACTTGGTGTCAATGAACACAACTAGCATCACGCCTTTTGCCAGGAAAATTATTGATGTTTCAAGACACCAAAATGCCTTTCTTACTGTCAAAGTAATAAAACTGACCATTTTTCTGTACTGAACATAGGAAGCAAAATCGTGTTCCCCGTCAAATACACAGCAACCCTTAATCGTCACAGATCGCGATTGGACTTTCTTCGAGATCGCGCGGTTCGCACAACATTCCGAACGAGGCGATTGTTCGCGGTCGCTCGCTTACGTGGGAAGCGGTGGGAAGGCGTTGTTTTTGCCCCTTTTTGATGTTTCAGAAAAAGTTGTCGAGATTTTCTGGTTTCGATATCCGTATAGTTTATCCTATTTGCTTCTTAGGATTACCAATATGTAGTATCTACGTTATGTCTAGATACATAGTCATAGGCCAATTGTATTACTACCAGTTGTAATGAAATACGTCTTTTTTAAGGTAGGCACATACATACCTACTTCTTTTACCGGTGGATATGCTGATGCTGACGGACCTAATGGTTGCATCGATTAGGGGACTAAGATTGAAGGTAAGCTAAGTTCTGTAAACTTAGGTGACGTAGAGGTCATTGTGTCTCGAGCTCAGTTTCGCAAGTCAGAATAACACAACAATGCGATATCAATATTGTTATCTCTATTATCACCAGCTGTAGGTAATTTTATTTAGCACAATGTCGTTGCAGTATTATATATTCTGTGGTTGCAGATCGCATGTCTTACACCGTGTCTGATAAACACATTTAAAGATCGACATTTGTTAATATATAAGTTGAATTATGATAATGATTTACATAACATTGGATACAAATAAAATATAAGTGTCTTGAGATTCCTTGGTAACACAGTTAGTCTATTGCTTCTTATAATAAGACTAATGATAAATAGATAGACATGTATCTACATTGCAATATAATATAACATGCTGATCTTAGAAATACTTCTGATTATATGGAAATTAAATGCAGTAAAAGAAAAGGTAAGGAAAAGTTATTTCTGACGTTAACATTTATGACCGTTTTGCATCTTAATAAAACTCTACTTTCTTTCCGCGGTTGCAATAAGGCTTCACTCGTGTACTTCTGTGCAAAATAGAAAAAAAATAACTTTTAAGGGTTTCAGACGTTGCAGTCATAATAAATTAAACTTTGACAGCAAAATAACAAAAAAAACAAAAGTTATTCCAGGACAAAAGTTGTTTTATAAGCGTCCCAACCTACCTACATTGTGAAAAGGGCTAACACACCACCTTTATTTACTTACTTACTTACGTATATAAACCTATTTTTAACCGACTCCAAAAAAATGAGGAGGTTATCAATTCGACTGTATGTTTTTTTTGGTGGATGTTACCTCATACTACAGTACTTTGTAGACCGATTCAAAAAAAATTGCGCACCTTGAGGTCATACCTTCTAGTTGGTCCCATTGTTGCCAAGTCAGGATCTGATGATGGGATCTTGGTGCAATCGAGAATCTCAAATTTTAAAGGCACGTATAGTGTTTTTTACTAGAATCTTAATGTTGACGAGTTGTTACGTCCGATAGTCAACATTAGGTGGAGCTGAAAATCCCTCATGTAATTACTAAAAATTAAGAAATAAAATAAACTTTCTAAAAAGTAAAAATCGACATCAAAACTTAAATGCACTTAAAATTCGTAAATGAACCCTTTAAAGGTAAGAAATCCATTTTTGGCGAACCTTTTTTTTTGAGGTCGGTTTTTTTATCTTTTTTATTATATGCAGTTTCATAACCCTTTTTAAAAATATGTAACCTCAATAGTGATGGCTTCAAAACTTCTATACCAACATAATCATAAGCAACTTTATCAGTTCCATATGTACTATCAGATGACAGTGCTGATTCCTTTTCACCTTTGTACAGATATGACAATATTATTTTATGGTTACAATTCATTTATTACTCTATATCTTGCTAACAAAGTCTGATCTTTCATCATCAACGATGCCTCGCGCATGTCGCTCAAGTTCATCCGTGTTCTCTATTCGGTACGCACAGCCCAACAAAGCGCTTGAAGGAAATGGAGGACCCATTTCATTTCAGTTAAGTGCTGAGTGATATGGTTGCAATTGGCAAGGATAAATTATATCAAAATGGCGGAAACTCTCAGTGCATAGTTCTCGTAGAGTCCTCAATGAAATTTGTACTTGGACAAACTACAAATTTCTACTTGGACAACGGTCAGTATCAATGATGAATATTCGTCCTCATTGGTCAGCATTCGTCAGCGCTCGCAATTGGTATTTTTTGTATGTTTCAGTACCTATGAGAATATTTCAGCACACTCCTGTTTGAAAATTAAGAACATTCTAACGTAAATAACCATAAATAAACTTTTGAATACAAGTAAGAGTTGTTTAATCATTAAAATATGTATATTTGCATGCTATTACCCTTTTTGATGGGTAAATTAATCCATTATTTCTTTGATGCTGTAAGCGCCATCTTCGGCCGTGCAGCCGCCATTGTACCGCTGCGCTTGCGCCGCGTGATGCAACGCGTTGTGAAAGCCGATACCGCGGAATTGGGTTAGCCGCGGCCTGCGTGTGCAGAGCTCTTACCGTTCGTCAACAGACTGTTTACTTCCGTTTGAGACCGTTTTGTTGGCCTTGGAGAGTGAAAAATATAGCATTGACCCTAGACTTGACTTGACTAGAGCTTCACTTGTTCACTTTATACCAGAATTTTATCCATATCAGAGCGCCATATTAATAAAATGACATAGTTATATTTTATGAACCTTCTCCTAAACAAGGCATGTTTAGTTAGGCCCTTACGTAGTACAATTTGCAAATCCTAAAACTTTATTCAGCCTTTGACCAATATGTGCGTCTGCCCTACATGTGTAAGAACTTAAAGATCACGTTACTGACAGTTGTAGGTGTAATAGAAACTGAGTGTTCATACAATTAACTAACGACAAGTGAAGGCCCTTGATATTCGTGATACCTTCCGTAGGCGGTAACTTAAATATTGGTAAAAAATAAACTTCTTTTGACATAAAGCTTCTCGTGTACGTAACGATGTGGACAAGTTTAATTTAAATGTGACAATTTTTCACCTTGTTAAAGATATCGAAGCTCCCGTTTATTGTAACGAAAGATATTTCGTAGCTTAGTAGCCCTGTATGATTGCATTTAACAATGCAAAACCTCCTGTCAAGATTTTTATGTCCTTGACTCGTAGCGCAGCTCCCGCTGTACGTGTAGCGAAAAAAGTTATTTCGTAGCTTCGTAGCACTTTATAGTCGTAGTCCGGTTACATAATACTAAAAATAGCCGTAGAAATATTTTGCTCGAGTGACTGGAAGGAGATATTACATTCTGTCTATTATCAAATTCTGGAAACAGCTTGTCTCTAACATTGAAGTTCTCAAAGAAATAAAATGTTGTCAATTTTTATTCTTGATAATTTGCTAATTTTTAACCCCGAATTGTTTTTTTTTTACAAGGTAATAAATATTCATTACCTTGTAAACCTACCTACCTACTAGATATCTAGTAGCAAGAGGTACTTAAATAAAATACCTACGGTGTCCTTATCTAGAGAGTTCGAAGTGTAAGTATTTATTACAACTTGGAAGCTTATCTCTCCAATAAATAAGTAGGCAAGTGCATAAATGCACTCCATGATTTACCTACAACAGGTCAACATTGAATAATCTCAGTAATGATAAAGCAATTGCAATGTCTTTGTCGAGCTCAAGTTCATATTTTAAAGATAAAATATTTCATTTTCGACCCAGAGATTGTGTACCGATTTACATATCAAAACCTAAGTATTTTATCGTATACTATAGAAGATGCACATAGATATATCAGTGGACGATAAAGAAATGGATGGACAAAGTATGAATGGACAAGAGAATGCAAAAAATTGCCAATGGAAAGATACCTTAAAAATGTACGAAGAAAATCCCAAAAATTGCTTCCTTTTTATTTTAAAAAATATTTATAAATACGTGTTGTCGTTTTGTAGTTACATCCAACAAAAAAATCTTTAAATTATATTTTATGAAATAAAATCTCTTCACAAAATTCTAAAAAAATTCAAAACGATTACGGTACCCTACCTTGCACCCTCGCGCATACTCGTAGCAGCGCGTATCTACGAAATAATACGCCGTAGTTAGTAAGCTACGAAGAGGTGACGTGTTTGATAGTTAAATAAATTGTTTTATGGGTTTTAATTTATTTTTTAATGGAAATTAAAATAAATATGTTATATATTTTTAGGCCTCAGTATCATGTGTACAACTCGCTCGTTGCTGAACAAAACAATATCCTGTATATGCATTACTATTATTATTATAATAAAAAAAACAAAGACACTCGGATCCGGTCGGCACTCAATGTGTTTACAGATAAGTGTAGTACTCTGTTTAAAATTCATTTACAAATACATATAACTTTTTACGGACACTCCTATGACTCCCTATAAACAATTCAAACGGGATAACCCAGACGGATGGCACCCCTTCATAAGATTTATAAAACTAGTAAATACACCTTAAGGTCTCATGAAGGTCGCATTGAAAAGGCCCGTGCGAGATGATCATTGTTATTCAGCCCGTCGAGACGGCGACACGGCTTTGACCCGACGCATTTGGGTCAAGAGGAATCGATCTTTAACCACACCGGTTGTCCGACGCGTCGATTATACACCTCACTACGCCATTACTGGGAATAACAGGAGGAGGGGTGACAACAACAACAAATACTTAACTCAAGCACCGTTACCATGAGTTTACGACGGTTTTACTCGGTAGCGACGACGTAAAAATACTCTATGAAAAATTGCACAGCGCGCCTCTAGAGGTCACTGACAGAACTATTTTTTTTCATACAAAAAGTTACGTCGTCGCTAGCAAAAATATTCGTCGTCGCTATCGAGTAAACTCATGGTACCGGTACAGCTGGCGGCAACCAATTTTCGATCACGTTATCATAGTAGCATCTACTATGACGTTACTGCTTTTTCTTTTCGTAGCTATGTATTTGGTAGGTCGTAGTTGGTAGTTGGCGGGGTATGTGTGTAGAATGCACCCGGATAGATGGGCCAAAATCGACACGAGATGGATACCATCAGATGGCTATCGCCGCAGAGGCAGACCGAAAAAGAGATGGTGTCACACCACACCGAATTACCAAACACCATTAGTTTGACGATTTCGTTAGTTTCGCGCGGGACTGGGAGACACTGGCTTCAGATGGATAGAGATAGGTGGAAGAGCTTGGAAGAGGCTTTTGTCCAGCAGTGGGATGAAATAGGCTAATTTATTTTAAAATGCTAGGTAGATACCACCTGTTCTGTTCGAAGAGCTGCAGTTACTGTCAGCTGTAGTTCTATTTCTTGATACAGTTGTCTGCTTAAATACTGATGTCTTTGTAGAAACTGGAAAGTGATTACAAAGATATTATATTAGTAAGTAGGTAACATTGATTTCAATTAGACTGTGAAATGATCTACCTGTTTATGATACATAATGAATATGAATTGGCTGATTTGGAGTCTTAAAAGTAAATTTTGACCGTATTTCATGTTTACAGTAGCAGTTTACTGTTGCATTAAGGAATATATATTTTTTAGGTTTAGGACTAAATTCTACGTTCTTTATTTAGAGGATGCGCTTGGTTTTTATGCCTATTACAATTTACCCAAACTAAGGTTAAAGTTAAAGAGCAGGATTCAGCATAGTCAAAATGATGTCAATTTTTTTTAACAGATTTTCTAGTTGGAAAGCAGTTTGGGGTTACGAAATCCAACGCTCTCGAATTCTTTGTGTATTAGAGGACGCGTACATCACAGGTATAAAGCAAAATTGTATCTATTATAAAGTCAGTGGAAGCTTGCAACAGAGTATGAAGTGCGCACATGAGAATTAGCACGTCATCGCCGAGTGAAAGTTGGCCAGAGAAACTGGTCTGAGCGCCGTTATCTACGCGCATACCCGCGAGTTATCACAGTAACCCGTTTAAAAGTATAAATTAGCCATATTTAGGACTGATTCTATGCCAGGACGCACTTAAAAACGAAAATAGAGCCCTAAGGTTGGCTTTGTGACCAAGCAAACAGAAAATATCTACATGTTCACGTAGTTTTACGATAGCTAGCGCCATCTCTTGTGCTTTGGTGAACTGAACCAGTTTTTAAACTAGTTTCTCTGGAGATATTCTAGAACTCTTCTCGTATTCGCCTATATGGAAGCCATCTTCAAAGTTTTCCACCCGTTTCCACCAAATGATGTGGGCTTTGTTTCTTCAGATTTATCACCTCCTCTTTCAATTTGCACGTTTATTCTATTACATGTGACAATGGTTTTTCAGGGCTAACTACACCACATATTTATTTACTGATTCCTAAATGAAGTGTTTGATCTCGAATCTCGATGCATGCCTTACCTACGTAATTACGATTATTACTGATGAAAAGTTATTAGAATAATTATTACACGTTCAATCAGTTAAGTAGACATTCGATGCTGATTTGCGAATCGTAAAACCGGTCGCAGCCAGTTTCCGAGGTAAACGTAGGTCGTTGGTGTCGACACACTTTGTGAGGCCATTGAACATGCGAAACGTGTGAATCGCGAAAACTTAAAAAATAACGTTGCTTCTATGTCGTCACGTAAAAAGGTAATAAGAAACAATTGAAAATAACGAATAAAACATTAAATCGATTCTAAATATGTTAAAGACAACTTTTGTTCAAATGCTTTGGAATGCTTTTAACACTTACAGATTTATTTTTGTATTCTTTTAAGATAAATAAATTGTTCAATTTATTGATTAAGTAATTAAGTTAACACTAAGTTTCTTCAGCCGATGAAGATACTTAGTGTTAACTTACGATAACGTTACTTATGCACATTTATTGTACCAAATAAAGCCCCCAATCAAGAAGAGGTAGAACTTATGTAACGGACGGATAAATCCAGTTTCCTAATTTAACAAGCCTTGAAAGAAGAGGCCCGTTTGCATAATTTACAGATTAGAAAAATAATAAGATTTCAAGTTCGTTTGATGTTTTGACTCACCATTCATTTTTAGTTGGGTTATTATTGAACATCGTTCTTGGTCTCAACCTACTCAACCTACGCCAATCATAAATTAATTTCACACATGTTTTTAAAACTATGAAATGGGGTAAGTACAGTGTAAGCTATTTAGTGGTCAACTAATGTACACATTAGAAAAAAAACATTGATTCTGGTTCTAATATACGAGTAAGGACACACGACTTTTTGAGATTCCCAATAAATGAAAGGAAATGATGCTGTCTTATTGTAAAAACTTTATTGGAGTGTGCTCAAACTTAACTGGTCGACTGTAAGGCAGAACAGAGCTGTCAGTGAGCCCTGTTATTACAGCCGTAATTTGCTCGTATCGTTTGTCCGGAAATTATCGGGAAATTATGAAGCGTTTTAGCTTGTTTGTGTTTTCAAACCGCCTGTAATTACCATTACAAATTCAGTCCACTCAAGGGCTGGTAAAACCGTGCTTTTTTATAGGACGGAAGAACAGTATACTAAGTAGAAATAATATAAGGGCACTATACTTTCATTTCCTTATTTCAAAAACTTCCCAAGTAACACTTTTAGGTTTTCTTTAGGTTTTAAAAAGGTCCTAGAACCTTTTTATGGAAATCTGCTCGTATGTCTTGATAGTTCTGATAACATTAAATTAACGTTATATTAATACGTTTACGTTATACGTTACGTAATATGAACTACTTTCACAGAACCTAAATATAACCTTCCCAACCTTAATTTAACGTTAATATAACGTTTATTTAAACTTGCAGGCAACTATTGAGTTCTGAAGTAATCTTGGATGTAACTCTTTGACAACTTAAAACCTTTTTGATGGGCATGAGTAAATTATTTTCCAGCACTCCCAGGTTTTAAAATGTTTATGTGTAGGATTTTTTTATTCAGAAACACCAATTATTTATTTTAATAATGGCGTGATTTCCTGTCGTAACAACAAGTTTCAAAATGGCTACTTTCGAAATAAGTAATTATATTTATACAATAAGGTAGCTTCTGAAGCTCGAAAATATGAGAAACATAGTGCGACCGGCACTTTATCGTGAATTGTTAGGATGATACTGCTTAATACGAAACGGGCTTCTTATTACTTGAAAATATGAAAGATATTTTAACAAAAAAAAAATGTATAAAATGAAAAAGTTGATGCTAAAATGCATTTAAATTGAAAATTCTATGCATGCTAATGAAATCGCATGAACAATTTACTTAATTTTGCCTTATTTAATCGTAATATTGCTTTTTATTACGAGTTTTATTTATATTAATTAAAAAATATGAGTAAATTACTACATAGCATCGAAATTTACCTTCTCAGAACTGTAGTGGCCAAAAGCTCTTAATGTTTGCCAAAATAAGAGTTAAAGGTAACCTCGCGGAGCTTCCTAAATCCACAAAGCCTTGTTCAAAGCTTTAAGGCTATTGCCAAGAGTTGTTTAAGACTTATCATTATCATTATTCGTAAGAAGTTTTTACGCACTTTTCGTTTAAAATTTCCACTTCGGTTTTTTGATATCACCCTGTGTCGGTTCATTTTTCAAGACAACTCATTGCTTTGAAGTCGCGGAAACAACTGGCATTTGTTGAGGATGCCTTTAATGCTTTGAAATATTCTTGAAAGACTTTAATCGTGCCTTAAGCTCTCAAACAAAAGCTAATGGTTTTGATTTTCTTCATAGAGTCCTACTTTGTCTAGACAACATTAATACAACTACAAGGTTACAGGTAGGTTTTAGAAATTGCTTGTAAGCAATTTCAGCATTCCGTAACGATACGGTTTTATCAAAGTTAAAAATGAAACCTCCGACTCCTACTATAGCATAAAACTAGCCTTTTTAGGACTTAATCAAGAGTCTGCGAGAACTGTAAAGTCCTAGGACTATATGCTCTTGAAACACAAGTCAAAATAACGTTAATTTAAACTCTTGGCAGCGGCTTCTAGAAATAAATAAATATTTTTAGAACTAATTGATCATTTTGAAGTGCTTAATATGACCTGATAGCAAAACATTAACCTTTTTAAGAGCCTTATAAAACCTAAAGGCATTATTTTTAACCTCGGGCAAACGAAAATGTTACTTGGGTTATAACCAACTAGGCTTAGAACCGTTCTAGGGTATTAATTAAGCAATTAAAAATAATTTCATGATAATAACATTTAAAATTAAGGCAGGTATAAATTTCTAATAAAGATTGGAAATACATTGTATAAAAGTGACCAATTTCAGTTACAAATTGTACAAGTACTGAAGTAGGAAAAGCGCCATTCAAATGAATGTATACGAAACGTCATTTTATCTGATTCCATTTACAGATAAATAAAGAGTTTATTGAGATAATAAACAGACGAGGGAGAGACCACACGCATTTAGAAATTCAAGAGATCCGTCGATAAAGCTTGTCCTAATACCGTGGACGTTTTGGTATCGTTAAAACGTTTATCGTGTTACTTGAAACCCAATATGAATTATGAATTAAATAATTTTGCAGCACACTGAGATGGACATACGATTTCTTCTAGCGAACATAAAGATCAAAATCACGCTAAATACAATTCTTCTCCTTGACCTAAATTACTTCTCCTTCTAAGCCTTGAACTGTACTAAAGTATTAACAATTTAAAAATAATATCATAAAAACGATAAACAATAATGGATTTATTTATACTCGTAGGTCCCTAATTTGACTAGTCTTGGTTTAAGTCATTTTTTTTAATAAGTGGTCTCTGTCGCTGTGTGTGTGTGTGATCCTACAGTTATCTGCTATTACGGACGGATGAGACAAATCCTAAATCACGAAACTCGGCCAATCAGATATTCTTAAGACGTCGGTGAATTGTAAGCTAATAACGTTCACGGAGCCGCTATGGTCGCAAAGGCGTGAGTGTGCAAATATTGCGACGCGGGGTTTAGTTGAGCAATAGCAGCGAGGCCAAGCGCGCTATGTCAGGATCAAGGCAAGGACCTTACTCTCAATAAAACAATACGCCATCTATTCGTTTAATGCTGAAGCTATTAAATACCTATTGTACTTTAGTTAGACTACGAGGGTCAAACTGAAAGTTCTTAGAAAATCAAAAACTGATTACATTAGCCAGTTATTAGTTTTATTATATCTTTTCAAAATATTGTCCATTGACGTCAATACACCGCTGCATGCGATGGAACCACTGGGAAAAGCACTTTGCCCACTCGTCCTTAGGGGTCTCTTCAATGGCATCGCGATACGCAGCCACCGCTTCTTCAGCATTCATAAACCGATTTCCTTTAAGTTTTTCTTTAATTTTTGGAAATAAATAAAAATCACAAGGCGCGAGGTCGGGGCTATACGGCGGGTGACCCAGTAATTCAACGTTTGATGTCGCCAAATAGTCGATCGTTCGCTTGGCGGTGTGCGACGAGGCGTTGTCGTGGTGAAGGAGGATCCTACTGCGAGGTCGTTTCTCTCGAACTTTTTCCAAGGCAAGTGGCAAACAATTGGTAGTGTACCATTCTGCAGAAACTGTTTTTTGATCCTCTAACACAATTGTTGCGAAATGACCTATCCTTCCAAAGAACGAGGCCCCAATTTTTTTTCCCGCACTTCGATCTCTCTTCACTTTAGTTGGCAACTCCTCGAAAGGAAACACCCACTGAGCAGATTGTCTTTTGGTTTCAGGATCATAACAGTAAATCCAGCTTTCGTCACCTGTTAGTATGTCGAACACAGCATTTGAGTCACCTCCGTTAAATCTTTCAATCATTTTACGGCACCAATCCACACGATGGAGTTTTTGAGCCTTAGTCAAATTATGAGGTATCCACCGGGCGCAAAGCTTCCTGACCGCTAAATGTTCGTGGAGGATTTTGTGCACTTGACTCATACCGATGCCTAAGCTTGTCCGAATCTGCTGATAGGTCACTCTTTTGTCAGTCTCTATCATACGCCGCACAACACAGATGTTATTTTCAGTCGTCGCCGTAGAAGGCCGTCCCTCACGTACATCATCAGTGAGATTAGTGCGACCACGTTTAAACTCATTAAACCAGTTGTAAACAGTCGCACGAGATGGGGCTTCATCGTGAAAGGCCAATCGTAGTCTATCATAACTTTCTTGTTGACTTAAATGACATCGAAAGTCATAAAAAATCATTGCACGAAAATTTTCTCGTGTTAAATTCATGTTGACGTGACACAGACAATTTTCAATTTGCCGCCAAATCGTAAAACAAATGACAAATGAATGAAATATATACTCAGTAATATTGGCAAAGAGTTCTATTTTCAAATTTTAGAATATTTTTTTTATTATATTGTTTATAAGTGGCCAGTTCTAAGAACTTTCAGTTTGACCCTCGTATCATCATTACTAACTAGATAAGTAGTAGTATACCTCTTTTTAAATCAGGAGATAAAAAAATACAAACAACTATAGACCAATTGCCTTGATACCAGTCTTTTCTAAGGTTTTTGAAAAAGTTGTACACATCCGTCTTACTAACTTTGTAAATAAAATGAATATTATTAAAAAGGAGCAAAACGGATTTCGGCAGAATCATAACACCACTCTGGCCAATTACACCCTGGTCCAAGATGTAATAGGAAGCCTTGATTCGAAAACGCCAGTATTTGCATTATCTTTGGACATGAGCAAAGCATTCGATTTTGTGAAACATGGTCGACTCATTGAAAAATTAGATTATTGTGGAATAAGAGGATCAGTAAAAAATTGGTTTATTAGCTACTAGCGGTCCCCCGCGACTTCGTCCGCGCGTTTTGAGTTTGCTCCCTCCCTTCCCGTCGCAGCGTCATGTTTTATATCCTAAAGCCTTTCTCGATAAATAAGCTATCCAACACAGAATTATTTTTTCAAATCGGTCCAGCAGTTCCTGAGATAAGCGCGGTAAAACAAACAAACTCTTCAGCTTTATAATATATTAGCGCAAGCGCACGTTGTACTTAAGCTGCGAAAATTATTTTGGTGCGGAGTTATGTTAGAACTGTGAGAGCTCCTAAGATATTTATTGAAATCAAATGATATAAAGGGCAACTTGGTTCTAAATGAAATGCTCGTGATGATGAATGTATTTATTTTGATAAGAATAAATACCTGTGTGTATAATACACCTCTAAAAATGATGCATTATTTTTTTACAAATTTATTATAATAAAAAAGGTTGTAGTACCATAAAAGTCAACCATAAAAGATAGACATATGCTGTCGCGGACTTTATTATAGAACTCTTAATGCTGAACAATCCTGTCATACATGATTTTTGTGTAACTTTAGCGGTTTCCGCAGCGTACGCAGCGGAAGCTCTCAAAAGGAATATCTTTCTCCCGTTTTCGCAACATTTTTCCTTGCTGCTGTGGTCTTGTGAGTCGTATCTTTATATTATATAGCTTAAAGCCTTCCTCGATAAATGGACTATCTAACAAAAAAATATTTTTTCAAATCGGGCCAGTAGTTTCTGAGATTAGCGCGTTCAAACAAACAAACAAACAAACAAACAAACAAACTCTTCAGCTTTATAATATTAGTATAGATTTACATAATCGGTCACAATATGTAGTTATAAATAAATTAGAAAAAAAAGGGCAAAAAATTTAAAAAGATAGAATATAGGTCAAATTTCAAAGACAACAACTACGGTGTGCCACAAGGCAGCATTTTAGGACCAATATTGTTATTACTCTACATAAATGACCTCCCCAACGTAACAAAACACAAATCAGTACTTTTTGCTGACGACACAACATTTATTATAAAAGCAAAAAGTAAAGAAAATCTAGAACACGAATTAAACATGACCATAACAGCAGCAATAAAATGGTTAAAAGAAAACAATTTGAGGATAAATTTAGATAAGACCAAAATTATACAATTTCATACGTATCAATCTCCCAAAATAGATATCAATATTAATTATGAAGGAGAACTTATTCAGACTGTGAATACCATCAAATTCTTAGGCATAATTTTAGATGCAAACTGTACCTGGAAACCTCACATAGAAAATGTTTGTAGCAGACTCAGCCGATTTGTATTTGTCCTTCGTCGGCTGCGAGAAACAGTGTCCTTCGAAGTAGCAATGCAAGCATATTATGCGTATGTTGTTTCAGTTCTACAGTATGGCCTTATTATCTGGGGGAATTCTGTAGATATCAATATTGTTTTTAAAATCCAAAAAAAATGCATTTGTGCAATGTGTGGTGCTGACTGGTCAGATTCTTGCAGGCCCCTATTTAAAAAATTTAAAATACTTACACTTACCGGTCTTTATATTAAACAAATAAATATTTTTGTGAAACAACATCCAAACTTTTTTCTGACCAGGCCAATTTTAACTGATATAACACTCCGTAAACGACCCGAAAACCTATTGCAACTTCCATCTGGTAGATTATCTCTATTCAAAAACAACGCATATGCAATGGCTATAAAAGTGTTTAATGCATTGCCTGATGATCTTAGAAAGCTTTCGGGTACAACTTTTAAGAAGAAATTGCACTTGTGGCTAACAGAACGCACTTTTTACTCTTTAAATGAATATTTTACTTGCGAGGCCATTTAAATATTGTATACATAAATACATGTATTTATTTAGTTCTTACAGATATTCAGTGTAGGTACGATGTAATTTTTTAATTTTATTAAGATTAGTGCAATAATTAAGTTTAGTGTTGTAGTAGGTATACAGTTCCTTAAATATTAGTAATTTGATAGTTTTGTATTAATTTACTATTAAATATTTAAATAATAATTTTGATTTGTAAATATTTGTACGCTACATAGAGCATATTTTGGCGAAGTTTTTTTTTTTACATTTAAGAAGATCTGAATGTACTACCCAAATATAAGCAAATAAATTTTTGAGTTTGAGTTTGAGTTTTAGTTTGAGTATGATCATAGCTTAAACAGGAAAAACGGACAGGAGGAGGAAAGAGATAGTACAAGTCTAACAGCAGAACGATCAATACAAACAAATTACAATTATCCATTTACCCCACAGGTGACGGGGAAAAAATCGGACTGTTCGTTGTTAACAGCGACGCAGCACTGCATGTCGTCGTGCAGGAGTCTTAGAAGTCTCACAAACTTCTCCGTACACCCGATTTTATGAAGAACAAGCCAGAGGGCTTCACGAGGCACACTATCGAAAGCCTTTTCAAGGTCAACAAAGCAGAGATATAGAGGACGATTTTGCTCTCTGCTCTTCTCCTGTAATTGTCTCACTGAGAATATAGCCTCACACGTACCTCGTTCTGGTCGGAAGCCGAACTGGGTTTCAGGAAGAAGTTTTTCAGAAAGCGTCATAAGTCGGTTCAGCAAGACTCGTGCAAAGACTTTTCCAGGGACTGATAGCAGTGATATACCACGGTATGAATTACAGTCGGACCGGTCACCCTTGTTCTTGTATAGCGCCTTTATCCGTGATACTTTAAAAGTAGATGGAACTTGTTCTTCTTGCCACATACGAACAAACTGTTCCCATATAGCCGAATGCAACTCATCACCGCCGTATTTAAGCAGTTCTCCCGGCATAGAATCAATGCCCACCGCACGCTTATTTTGTTGTTGTTTGATGGCGAGAGCAATCTCCTCACGAGTGAGTGTCTTGTCCAGTTCAGTAGCGACAGGGAGTTGAGGAATCGAACGAATGTGTTCCAGGTCAGCAGCCCGATCCACATTAAGCAGAGTGCTGAAGTGTTCTGCCCATCGTGCAAGTACTTTCTCTTTGCTCTTAAGTAAACCTACGCCTGAGAGCGGCTTTAAAGGTATTTTGGCAATAGAGGTTGTGCCAATTAGTTTCCGAACCTCGCTGTAAAACTCACCGAGCTGATTCGTGTCAGCGAGCCACTGAATCTGTTGAGCTTTCTCTCGCCACCACTTGTCTTTTGCCTCCCGAGATAATCGCCTCAGCTGCAGGTTACTTTCTCTGATCTCCACAACGCTCACATTTTGGTCAGCTCCGCGGTGTTGTCGGAGAAGACGGCGGTGCGGTGCGGTGAAGAACAAGGGTGCGTTCTAGCACCCACACTGTTCGCGTTATATTTTTCGGTCGTAGTCCAGGAGGTCTCACAAAAGACTTCTGAAGGTGTCCGTATCCGTTTCCGCATGGATGGCAATATTTTTAATCTTGCCAGACTAAAAGCCCGCACCAAAGTATCACATGCCGTGATCACTGAGTTGATGTACGCCGATGACCTGTGTTTCGTAGCAGAATCGCCAGGGGGCCTGCAACAGCTAATGTCCGATTTCCACGAGTCGTGCCAAAAATTTGGTTTAAAAATCAGTGTTAAAAAGACGGAGGTGATGTCTTTGGACATTCATGGTCGCGAGTCACTGAATATTACACTCGGAGGGGATAAGCTGAAGCAGGTGGACAAGTTTCGCTACCTGGGGAGCACAATATCATCTAAGTGTGACCATGATGCAGAGATCAACAGCAGAATCGGCGCTGCTGCAGCGGCCTTTGGCAAGCTGGACTCTAAGGTCTTTAACTCACACGACTTTAGGCTGGCAACGAAGATAGCTGTTTACATGGCAGTTGTGCTGCCCAACATCTTATACTCTGCCGAAACGTGGACAGTGTATCGCCGTCACATCCGTATGCTAGACCGATTCCACCTCAAGTGCTTACGGAAAATACTTCACATCCATTGGTCTGACCGTGTACGGAATACTGAAGTGCTGCGAAGAGCTAATGTAGGTGGCATTGAGTCGTACCTTATGCGGCGTCAGCTTCGGTGGTGCGGGCATGTGACGCGAATGACGGAGGAAAGAACAGCTAAGCGCATCTTTTACTCAGAACTTGAGGAAGGCATGCGGAGGCATGGCGGACCACTCCTTAGGTATAAAGATGTGCTGAAGCGACACATGAAGCAGTGCGACATCAATCCATCTCTGTGGGAGAAGCAGGCTGCCAGACGGCCGGAGTGGAGAGCACTTGTTAAATCTAGCGTCAAAGCCTTTGAAAACCGGCGGCTACTTGAGCTGGATGCCAGACGCGACGAGCTGAAAGCCCGACCACCTGCGGCTATCGGCTATAATTTTGTGAACGGTGTGCTCTCATGCCCGCAATGTGCGAGGATTTTTATAAACAAAATTGGCTACATAAGCCACATGCGAGCTCATCAACGGCAAAACCGTAGTTGAAGACAGTCGCCGTGGCCGAAATCGGCCGGGATCATCATCATCATCACAATTATCCATTCACATACGTATAGGTACTTATAAATATAAATAAAAACGCATTTGTAATTACTGTTTATTTATTTATAATTATTAAAATAAACGCTTCACAACACAATCATCAATTTCCTTTGTAACACTCAAGGTTTATTACAAATCGGTATAATAACTAACACTACATAATTTCAGTGATTTATTGAGGTGGAATGAGCAAACCAATAATGAAAAAACTTAAGTGCAAATAATAACAACGTAACCTACTAATCGGTGTTTTAGTCAGTACAGGAAAAAATAAGTACGTTAAAAAGACAACCTGCAGGTTTAACGTATACTGGATATAAAGCGAGAAGTTGACAGAATTATGCCTATTTATTATTATTAAATCTGAATGAATACAGACTCATTGCCAGTCAGCACATTATCTATAGACGCACAACACTATGTGGTAGGTATTTATTACATAAGAGTTCCATAATAATAATTGTGTATGCGACCGACATTCATCAACAGTCATTTAACTGTACCACCCGGTTATTAAAAGAATGGACCTGTGAAACATGGTCCGTTCCTAACGCTTTAGCGCTCACGTACCCACGGTAGTCCGTTTCGTGTACAGTCGACAGCACATCGGGTTACCCACTTTTGTTGCAAATTAGCCCTTATTACAACTGCATAAGATACCGCAGTGTTTACCTTGACGTGCTGTTGTCCGTACAATACATTATTAAAGGTGAACGCACACTTATTCGACTCGAAGTCAAGGACTTCGATTCGTTCGGCGCGTTTGGCTTGCACACATATCCGCATCAGACGAATCGACCGCGTCGCAGAAATCATGAGATAGCGCTATGAGCGACACCTAAGGTGGGAGTGAGTATGAAGATTTTATACGGCGAGTCGTCCGAATCGTCCGAGTCAACCGCATTAGCCGCACCGAATCTGATGACGTCATCCGAATTTATCAGGGATTTCTAGGGTTCTTCCAGATTCGAAAGATTGGACGCGGATAAGTGTGCGAGGTTTCATGAGATTTCATAGAAATAATTCTAAAATTCGTTTCGTTCGGCACATTTGCCTCGGGTAAGTGTGCGTTTAGCTTTATAGATAAATTTTTGCTTACTTTTATCTATAGTGACAGGTCCATTCTTAAGAAAACCATGTAATAGTAATTATTACCAACATCATTTATTAATTTATTTTGTTTTACCATTACGTTGAAGGCATGGAAGGTATGTGACGTTTGTAGAATACAAAGAATCTAATTTCTTGGGAAAATATAAAACGAAGTGCGAATATAGATAAGTCACGTTAAAACAATCTCGACACCACCGTAGAACAAACAATTTCATTTCGAAATAGATGACACGATCTTCGAGCTCGTTTCTTTAATTTCTAGTGTTTGTAAACTTAACCATATTTGAGCTACTTATTTCGTCAGTTTATTTAAATGCATTAATTACATAATACGTTATGCTGACGCAGATCTTTTCTCATTTGTAAAAGACCTTATAAAAAGTACAACCGATTCATATCCAAGTTACGTGGACGTTTTATTGACTAGACAAAATTCAAGCGGGTCAGTGATTAAACACTTACAAGTTTTAAATTATCATAGTAAGTAACAGTAATTATCTACTTTTACATGCAAACACATCCATACAAAACACATTGGTACAACTGGGATCAAAAACCATCAAGTCGAAATTAAATGTAACAACTTACTCGTACTTTTTTATTTATTTATCTAGGCCATTTTGCTTTTCTTATATTAACGCATAATAAGCTACTGAAAAAGGCCTAGCATCTGTATTTCACAGGGCTTATACGCCATTTTCGTTAATCGATGGAAAAAAACATCAATCACAAAATGAATAATTATGTAAATGTCGTAATTATGGTTAAGTTAGTAGATACAAAAGTACAGTACGTCTAACTCGAAATCGCAGTCAGTTTGGTATCGAAAAAGTAAATTTGTAACTGCGAGTTACCCACAAAATTAAAATGAAACGTTGTCAAATGTATCTTTACATGAATAATGTCGTAGAGCCTGGTTTATACTTGTGTTCGCGAATTGTGAGTAGATTTTAAATTCATACTTCAACTTTAAAAAAGTTAGCCAACAACCAAGCCAGCCGTCGATCGAAACTTTGAAATGTGTCACTTATCTGGTATACACAAGTAACCACGACGACAACTCACAAAGATTGTAGTTCAAACCTAATTTGAGATCCCGACATCATACATCCAATAACTATCTGAACAACATTGTATGTAACATACTCGGACAAGATATTTAGTACATTACCTAAAGCGCATGTACAGTTAAGTGTTAAAACTGGATCCGATAGTGGTGTCCTCTTTTGTTGTCCTTAGCAGATTCGGCAGAGCGACGTCTCGCGGCCGCGTAGACGGCCAACTTGGAAGGCGAAGGGAGGCTGGAGTCCCTGGGCCTTACCAGGGACTCCCGGGACTCAGCAGCGGGTAGCGAGGCTGAGGTCGGCACTGAGGGCAGTTTGCGAACCGTGTCGTACGGCAGAGGCGAGCTGCGGGACGCTGTGGATGCTATGGAACCAGAGCCGTCGGAATCCTGCGACAAGAATTGAAGGTAAGTGTCATAGACCATGTCTTTAATACTTACAATATGACACTCTAATGTACCCTCGACTATAATAGCATTCAAATAACAAAAATCCTGTGTTACCTAGTGCAAATGCACATGTAAACTAAACGTAGCGAAGTTAAAGTAAAGTCAATTATCTTCTGTAATAGCTGCTGAATAAATAATTCATAATGCACCTAGCTTCCTGGTTTTTATTAACTGCGATAAAAAGTGTTAATTATTGTGTAAGGCTATAAAAATTCTAAAGCAATTATTTTACTTGTTTAATCGTTTAGTAATAATAAATATTTATTCAAATATAATTACTCTTTGGTTTGAACGATTGATTGAGAATTCTCTACCAGTCAACTGTTGGGAATTAGGAAAGATAAATCGAGAATTGTGACGTCGAGCGCTGCCATTTAATAAAACCATTATCAATGTCCGACCGAAAGTTCGGTTTCGGTTTCGGTTTCGGCCGAGTTTCGGCCAAAAATCAAGTTTCGGCGACAGTTTCGGTTTCGGCCAAAATTGACCGAAACTTTTGCCGAAACCGAAAATGATTTCGGAAGTTGTCGTGCACGCTCGCCTAAGTTCGTTTTTCGCGGCAACGCTTTAGCGGACGCTGACGGCCCTGTTCGGGAATTGTCGTGCGGCGTTCGGATAGCTCTGTACCAACTATTAATGTACTCTGTGGTAACAACAAAACTTAGTCAGTGCTTTATTGCCGACGCACACATTCTTTAGAGGTTATGTTTTGATGCAACTGAATACATGTCCATTTCATGTCCTAATGAATGCAGAATAATGGGTAAAATGCACCAAAATTCAGTATTTTAAGGATTTTTATACTTGACTAAGTGAATTTCAGTTTCGGTTTCGGCCGAAACTGAAGCCACGGCCGAATATTCGGTTTCGGTTTCGGTTTCAGCCTGAAAACCAGTTTCGGTCGGACTCTAACCATTATGCGCCTTTTAATCGTACTTACCTGGTGTTCCTCGCAAACGGTTTCCTGGGCGAGCGGGACAGCGACGACGAGCGCGTTTGTTGAATACATCATTGATGACGTCATAATGCTCACGCGACGCTCACGACGAACGAGTTGGTCGAATGGAACGGTAAAGTGATCCTTTACGGGGCGCGGCAGTGGTCGCGGACGGCTAGTGGAACGCACCCTATACTCTGATTTTTAATTGGATAGACCAAAATGACAGCTTCAATGGAACTTTGTTTTTTTTAATGTTGCAAGCGTATTGCAGTAGTGTTGTAACATTTCAATTGTGGGCGATAAGTTGGATTTGTGATTCGATTTTTAATAATATGATTCTAATTATTTGAATGAATATTACATGGAAAATTTTGAATACAGTTTTAAACGAACGAACAAATGAATAAAAAATAGTACCTAATGAGACAAAAATTTAAGACCTTTCACTTATAATAGTAATATTCTTGAAAGATTTAAATTTATTTTGATTTCTTACTACTTTCTATAAATACATTAAAAGACATTTTGGTGGTATTTAAAGCAGGCGCGGTCGCAGCCTGAAATTTTGGAGGGGGTCACTCACTCACTACCCTAATAATAAAAAAAACGGCTAAGTGCGAGTCGGACTCGCGCACTGAGGGTTTCATGCCAACTTTTACTAAATTAGGGCATGTTGGCAGCAAATTTAAGTTTGTTTTTCATAGTATTTGTATGCAAGACAAAGTTAGTTACAAACAAAGTTTTTTTTTTAGTTCCAGTCATTATTTTTTGTATAGCATTTGTAAAGTGGTAACCAAGTTACATCCGTGTGTTGCCATTCGGCTACGGAACCCTAAAAAAAGGGATCTGGAATAAAATAATAAGAAGACAGCCTTTATTTTGAATCTTTATCATAGAACATTCTTTATCATAACAACGTATATCAATTTTGCTAGGATTAACAAAACAACGTAGTTTGGTTCCTTGTTTCTAAACTAGAGGTCATTTTCAAGTTTTTTTGGACATCGTACATAGTTCATAAAAACAGTACTAGATGTCAGCAAACAAAAATAATATTTACTAACAGTAGCTAGAAATTTCCTTTTGTTTTTTGGAAAATTTCTGAGATTTTTTAATTAGACATTAGATTTTGGGGGGGGTCATGTCCCCTGTGACCCCCCCCTTCGGACCGCGCCTGATTTAAAGGAAACATGATTATTAAACGGATTTTATTTTAGTATTTTATAAAAAAACATTCTAAAAAACTGCTGCATCAAACGATTTCAAACTGAATCTATTTAATAATTTAAAAGCAACGATTGAATAAAAATTGAATTTGTCAATTATTTAGGAACAACACTATTTTTAAATTACGAAAACGTGGCATCCCACCAAATGTCATTTTGGTCTATCTAATTTAAAATCAGAGTATAAGTAAACTATGGACCTTCCGCGCATCTCTATGCTCCATGCGCTCGTATCTGGTGTTCCTGGCAGACGGCTTCCGGGGTGGGCGGGGCAGTGCGGAGGGCGGGGGCGGCAGGGACGACGAGCGCGTCTGCTGCGACGCGCGGCCCTGCCTCTCCAGCAGTAAGGCCTCCTCCCCGCGCCCGTTCCCGCCGCGCGCGGTCACCCCGCTCAGCCCGGGGAAGCAACAAAGACCCCGCTGAAAGGGTAAGTTTGGCTTGAAAGATGAAAGAAGGAAGCGAAAATTGCGTACAGTCGGAACTCGAATCGAAACTCGGTTAGCCAGAAAGTTGCTGGTTCGAGTCCCGCCCGTGCGCAATTTATTGTTTCTTATTTCATCTATAAGAATATAAAGAATACTAAACCATTTTTCTGTTAAAGTTGTATAATAATTATGCCATGTTTCTAGGGCTGAAATCGTCTTTTGTTTTTATTTTGACAGCTGGTACGGTACCCATAGAGATATAAATATGTAGCAGATGAGCCCAACATTTGTTAGAAAGAGAGAAAAGGTATCGGTACGCTATTTTTCTCTCTCAATCATAAATACATAATGGTGATTCAATGGCAGAACGAAAAAGATTAAATTAAATAGTCTGCACATGCTTGAGTTAAGTGAGGCAGATGGAGTACAGCGACCTAGAACATTTTGTCTGACGTAATGAGAACGCAGAGTTCAAAAGAATAGGTAGGTTCAACATTGTCTCCGTTCTACATTGCAATGCTATAAACAATTATCTAGTTTTATGTAAAACGGGTGTAGAGCAACTACTCAGTTACAGAGTTAATGAACTGGCACAACGAACAATACAAACAATATTAGTTCTTACCTCGCTCGCACGGAAGCCGCCGCTTGAAGAAAGTACAGTGAGACCACTCTAATACAAGCACTTGTAGTTTACACTTAAAAGTAATTCAGAGTTTTGTATTATGATTGACGGTTGTTTTTTTATTTTTAACTGTTTTATGTAGGCAATTCTCATTGAAAAATAAAAAAATAATTATTTTTTCTACTGATAGTGTGCTGATTTTAGAGTGATAAAACCTGTAAGTAGCAAAACAGACACACTCCAAACAAAAGCTAAAACTGTTACGCTGTTTTAACGATTAATATGCTGTTAAGTTGTTCACATTCTAATTATTTGAGGACTTAATAAATAACTGGTTTGCATATAAATTGAGTTAGGTAAAGCAAGAAAAACTACGACAAACAAAACATTATCTTTATTCTAAACATGCTTCCGAAAATACACACAAGAGTACATAATATTACAAAAATAGTGTTATATTTACTTAAATTACTCTTATTTCTTAAACCAAGCCTCATATTTAGTATAACATATATTCCAGTGTAATAATTGTTGTTAGAACACCATAATTTTATCTTTAACGTTATTAAAGATAAAATAGGTGAAATAACATAAACACTATACAATTCCAATGGCTTTAAATATGTACGTACTCATACTCGAATTTAAATAGAATACATTCACAGTACAATATTATATGTTGTCGAGTTACAGCTTAACCTAATAAATAAATAGAAAAATAAACAAAATTTATTACACTTACGTGTATTTAACACTGTATTATACAAAAATCATGACCGCAATAATAAACATATTTTTTACAAAAGGCCAGACATTATTCTAACTTTGGCATACTTTTGTGGCAAATGCCTGTTATTAAATCAGATGCTTTATTTTTTTTAATTTATCAAAAGCAAGTTTTCACTTCTGTAGGATATCTGACGTGCTAGTAATATGACTACCTACAGTCACAGTTTGTATAAAAACCGATTTTATTTTTGTATAATTGGCACATCCTTGATTAATACTTAAATTTTAAAAGGAACAGACATACGTAAATAAACAGTTATTTTCAGTCAAGATCTTCGCCGATTATAAACAGGTTAATTTTACTATTGCTAAAGCACCTTAAATATTAAACTCAAAACTAGACTAGGTCCGTTATAAGTGGAGATAGTAAATTCAATATCATAATAGAGATTCCTATAAAATAATGCGCTTGTGTAACTATTTATTGGCACCATCAATGTTGACTTGTTTTTCACTAAACGGTACGGCAACGGCATCTAGTTTTACGCCGGTAGAAAACAGTGTTGAAAATAAATAGTTCCACAACCATGTTTTCAAAGGTGACAGGCCGAATACCATCGCAGTCACCTTAGCTATTGAAAAGCTAGTCTAATCCCAGAATACAGGTATTCTACTACACATAGAAATAGGTGTATATTTTTTATATATCGGATAATTTAATCCTTTTAGTTTTTGTAAGAATGACACCAGAATTTTAAACTCAACTTTACATGATTTATGTCACAATACATATGTATTATTTTAAGACCACAAATTCATCGGAGTAATATATTTTCTATTTATATTAGTTTAGTTTTTTATTACATTATTCTTAATTATCCCGATGCATAAACTTCGTCGACTATTATAAATCTATTTGCAAGCATTACCTTTGGATATCAAAGTAAATAAAGTATTTTTTTAGTAAGAAAGCTTTGTTAGGCATAAATCACTTCACACATACTAAGATCACACAAAACACAAAAACAAAGCGTTATTGTGATTGTTTGTTTGTACATCGATAAAGGAATGTTAGAGGAAACGGATCTTTTTACGGGAATGTCTTTTATCTCCTGTATGTACTTTGTTGTATATTAGATATAGAATATAGTAGTCAAAGATAAACGAGACGTTATCGTTTTACATGAACCATCTAATTGATTTCGAGAGTCGTTTTCGTATATTTTCTTTCTACGTAACAATATATACGTAACTATATGTTGATAGCAACATATAGTTTTTCAAACAAACATACTATCTATATTAATTTTGATCAGTCGAATCGGTCGAGACCAGATTTGAGAAGCATATTATCACCAGCCTATGGGTTGCCCATACTTCCATCCTTAGAGACTATGAGCAATATTATTTTAAAAATGATATCTCGAAGTTTTTTTATTGTTGCTGAATAATAATAGTGCACCATTGCCAGCCACACCTAGGGACAATGCCTTCATTGTACTTAGGTGTGGTTGTTAGCCAATAGGGTCAATAAATATCGAACTGGACTAGTCCCTCTTTACCTGTGGTAGGTGGTGGGATGTATAACAACATTGAATGTCCTTTTGTGTGACTTATAGCCATACCCAGTATTGTTTATCAATCATCGGATATGTATATATGAATGTATTTCCCTATATGTATGATGGCTAGTCGGGCCAAAACACCGTTAGACAAGGCTGTATCTGTTCGAGTCGCTAGTACAGGAATGCAATGATTTTTTGAGATCGCAGGTCATTTTCGCAAAAAAAAAAACTGATAGCGGGCCACCATCGATTTATTGCGACGGGAGCACGGTGGCGAGGGACAATTTGGTTCTGCTTGAGAAAAATTTAAAATGAATATTTACTAATTGACCGAAAATCTCAAAACGTTAAGGAGAAAACACGATAGTTAAATTACGAGAGAAGCGAGCACGAAATTTTCCTTTCATCAAATGAATTCATGAACGCGAATAAATATTTTTATAATCGATTGAAATCACCAATAAGTGAACAAAATTACAAAACCGAAATCGAGTAATGATTTAAAGTAGACTGAATACGGCAAAAACCAAAGAAAACAGGCCAATAGCAAGCAGATTTTTTTAAGACTAAACAAAAATCCGGCCACATCGTTTTCTCAGTATCCTTCCTTTCACCTATCGATCTCAAAGCAGTTTATTTCACGTTCGCTCGGGTACATATAGTGGCGGGTTACTGGAGAGGTCACTCGGCTAGTAGAAGGCGGGGTGCGGGGCGGAGTAACTCACGGCGGGCACGGGCCGCTCCAGCCGCGACTCCAGCGCCGCCAGCTGCGACTCCAGCCGCAGCGACGAGCTGTCGAACCCGCAGCCCGCCACTGACAAATAACAGATTATATCATTATTTTTTTTATACAAGTTTAACGTCTTCGGCTCTACGCCATACAGACAATACTTTATTGAATTTTAATTTTGAACACTTAAAACTAAACTAGCCTATCTTAACCTAACTCATTGAAATGCGAGGTGGTTCGCTTTTCAATGCCCAACAAGGAAGCTCAGCGCAGGAACAGCGATCCGGGTAAGACGGCGCGATCAAAGCTCGCTTCACTTGATTCCCCACTTTAATTGCATTGTTTTCTTCAAAAGCACAAATTATCATGACAATTCCACCACACAATCACAATAATTGACCCGAAAAAACCAATTACTAAAACGAAGAAATAAGGTCCGTCCTTCCCTTTTCGATTCCCGCGCAAAAACTCGATCATATCATTAGATTAGAAGCGCCAACAACAGGGAGAAATGGAGGCTATTGGAGGAGGCCTATACCCGAAAGGGGCCGTGACATCCATTACTAAATCAAACTCTGATGTAATGTGTTAATGTGACATTGCAAGTCATGGAAATAAAACAGGTTTAGTAATAATCATTAGATAAATAATAAATGACAAGTACAATCACAATATGTATTATGATCTGTTGAGTGTTGAGAAACGTAACAATGTACAATTGTCGTCACCTCAAGCTATATTATATTGTTGAAAAGTAGTATTCATTATACGAATTTGACAAGGCTATGTTTGAAATTAATTTGTTGTTATCTTTACTTATTTTTTTTTTCTTAAATTGCTTTAATTTTTTTTTTTATATAATACTAGTTTTTCACTCGAGATACCGCCGGCGTAGCGCCAATTTTCTAGTTCCTATACGCTAATTATATAGACCACAATGACAGCTTCAATCGCACTTTTTATTTTTTAATGTTGCAAGCTTAGTACAATAATGTTGTGCCAATTAAATTGTGTACCATTGATTGAACTTGTATTTTTTATTTCAATAATGTGATTTTACTAATTTCGATAAATAATAAATGTAAAACGTTTCATAAAGCGATAAACTGACGTAATAAGCAACAATTCCTTTAAAGAATAAAAACGATAAGCACGCTCCCTTGCAATATTAATATTGTTCAATTATTTATATATATTTTGACTTCATAATACTTTTTAATTTAACAATAATTTATAAGAAAAAACTATTATAATTTTAGGAAACATAATTTTGAAACAGATTTTATTTTGGAGATTGCTATGGTAACGGCACTGTTATAATTCATGCAAGCATGTTACTTCTGCACAACACAAATTTAAACTAAAACTTATATACTAATTAATACCATAATCAACTAAAATAATCTATTCAATAAAAAAAATAACAACACTATTTTTAAATTACTAAAAAGTGGTCACCCTCTAAATGTCATTTTGGTCTATCTAAAAATCGGAATATTATAACGATAACACTAACAGTAATTCACCGAAAAGAAAAACGGAATAGTAAAATAATTTAACAAATTCCTATAATAATACGTACCACTGGAGTTATCGTTGTGCGGGGAGTAATTTCTGCGCGCGAGATGGCGGTAGCGGGTCGCCACGCCGCCCGCGCCCACGCCCTCCGCGCTCGAGAACGACGCGCCGGACGACAAACCCACTGGAATCAAGAAATATAGAGTTTTTTTTTCTTGGCTTGGGCAAAAAAAATCGATATATCTATTGAGAAAATAATCGATATATTATATCGTTTTTTTTTCGATATATCGATTTCCGATATTCATTTTCGGATATCAAAGACGATGTTTTTTCGCCTTAATTTTCATGGAATATCAAAAAATATCTGTAGTTCATGACTCGTTTGTGGTCTGTTCACTGTGGAGCCAACCTGAAAAGCCAACTATGACACCAACGAACACTGACTGACTGACAGTACTAATCTTTCACTGTCATCTAATCTATCACTCATAAAAATAAAAGAATAAATATACCAAATATGTATTTTAATTTTTATTACATCATTTTTAAGTGCTTTAAATATAGGTAAGCTCCTTTTAAGCAAGCAAGCAAAAATTTCGATATATCGAAAAATCAAAATTTTTAGAAAATATAAATACGCTACATTTGAAAAATATCGATTTGATATATATCGATATATTTTATCTATTTGTCCTCCCTTATCCTGCCTACCCGATCACTGTTTAATCCCTATTTTGTTTGCCAGGCGCGTATACTGGCAAATTTAAAGTGACTGTTATGACTTTGTTAGTACCATAAAATTACTATCCCTTTGGAATAGAACAAGAGCAAGATGTCACTAGCAGCAAACTGTGTGATAAAAAGAGATGGGAGATGCGATGTAGCAGAACCGTTTTTGGCGGCTGTCAGTTAGTTTGGTGGCCCATGAAGGCTCGCTGAAAATTTCTTTCATTAGATTTTTTATTATTTTAGTGAAATTGTGTATATATCAAAGAAATAGTTCTCCTGAAACATGGTGACTTGATCGGTGATTGATTGTTGTTCATAACAGCGAAATAACACCAACAAATAATCATTCAACAGGTAAATTAGTCCAAATCGAAACCTGTTAATATACGACTTATATTTACCAATGCGCTTCAAATTTGAAGTACGCAGTTTGATTATTATATTCTATAAACGTTAACTTATGTAAGAAGTAAAGACAGAATAATACAGGTAATGCATATCTACTAATATTATGTAAAAAGAAATAATATCTAGTTTTACACTAGAGATTATTGTTCGATATTTTGTATTGACTGTTTATCATGTGGTAAACTTATTAAACCGTAACCTAGGAAGATTGGTATAAATCACCTGAACGAAAGGTGATCTCATTTAAAGCTACAAATGTTACTTACTTGAATTAGTTACTGTTATCTTAAATCGGTTTCGTTTGACAGCTTTTACTTGTCCTTCTCTTCCGATAGTAATATTAATTTTATGGTTAGTACCGAATATTTAATTTTACTGTTACTGATTTGACTACTAAGTACTGGATCTTTCATTTGATTGGTTCATCATTTGTGGGTTGTTTCATGTGATTGGTTGATGAAATGTAATCGAACACGAAGGAACTTGTATGTAATCATGTTCTTCACTGTATTACCTAGTTCCTCTCTGCTGGAGTTGTTTCTGAGCGATGCGCCAGAATCATACGCGGAGCTGGTATGCTTCTGCAGCACCTTGATCATTGCGTCTCGCTCTGCAACCTTGGATTCCAACTCTTTAACCCTGGAAATAACCCAAGATTTTAGATTATAAATAAATATGTGCTAGAGAATGCACCAACCGTGGTTTCAAAGTAAGGATTTTTTTCCTTGTGTTAAGAATACCAAAAAACTATTATGACGAAGGCGTCTCCCAAAAATACTTTAATACATATAAACATCGATGACTTAGGTACACTTGTTATTATGAATGAAACAAGCCTAAATTCAATTTGATCGTGTCGTTAGAGGTTTCCAACCGGCTATCTTCACATGAAAGTTCGACTTTCCGAACAGGAGAGATGAAAAAGGATGTAATTACACGCAAAATATAAAACTTTAAATAACAACGAAAAAAGATCAGACACTAATCGATAAGTACCACCGAATCCAATTTTATTGGATTATATAACTAAAAATTTAGAATTGACAACGTCTCAGCGATCATCATACAATAAATGAACTATAGCGTATGGAACTGACACCACGAACATACACGTTAGATATTCAAAATTCAAATTTAAAGTATTAAGTCATAATTCTGTCGTCGTATTTTCGACTCATTTTTTGCTTGGCATAGCTTCTCTTTACGTAGTAATAACAAGCATCGGCAACGTGCAGTTGGCAATCGCTTTACGAGACCATATTTTACAGTAGAACCCCGATATTAAGTCCCCGCTTAATACGATTTCAAGCATTTAACGGTCCCTACAACTTGAAGTATATCTTCATACATTTGTAACCCGCTTTATACGATGTCTCCCCTCAATACACATTTTAGAAGAAGCTTGTCATGGTTTATCGAAAAATGGTCTAAATAACTGTCAGACTGTCAATCTGAGGTGCAAAATAGAACCCTAATCGGGTTCACTCTATCTGGCAGAATCTTTTTGCTCCGAAAGTCTCTTGGCATAACACACTTGGCATAATTTTCTTTAGTCGAATATTATTCAGGCAGAATTTTCTGCTAGCATTATTATTGTTTGGTCGAATATTTATATGCCCGAATTTACAATGGCATACTTTTAAGATAGCAGAAATTTATAAGGCATAATTACCTTTGGCAAAATTTTACTTTGCATACTTTCGCTAAGCATAATGTTTATTTGGCATAATTTGACTAGGCATACTATGAAGAAAGCAGAATTTCCTTTAGAATAATTTCACTACGCATATTGCTATTTCTTTTAAATAGTATTTTACCCTAAGATTGAATTAAAAAGTCATTAAGTTGTAGTACAAAAGTAAGTGACAGAAACGAATCGGAGCAAAAGCGACTTTACGCAGTCTTGTTTGCCCCACCCCTAGAGTGTAATTCAAAATCGCGTAGGTGCGGAGGGGCAAGGCAGCCCGCGAGCTGAGGAGCAGGTGGTTCAAGGCGAAGCCGGCCAGTAAGCCGAAGCTGCGGTGGTGAGCGAAAACCATCTGCGACGATAAGCTCGCGTGGGACTGCCGGAGCCCCGCAGCGCCGGAGCCGTGACAGAAACCATGCATGTTGCATGCTGCATGCAAGTTGTTGCTTGCTTGCATGCTGCATGCTTGCTTGCATGCTTCATGCTTGCTTGCTTGCTTGCTTGCTGCATGCTTTGTTTGCTTGCTTGCATGCTGAATGCTTGCTTGCATGCTGCATGTTTGATTTGCCATGCATGTTGTATGTTAGTATTGCTGAGATAGAACTACTTGGTATACACAGAGAAAATAAGGTTTATAGGAGAATATTAAATATGAAAAATATGCCAAAAGACGATTCGGACTGTGAATTTTCTGCGATAGGATGATTCTGCCTATTAACGACTATACAGGGTGTCCCAGAAATCAACGATAAACCGAAAACGGGTGATAGGCCAAGTCATGACAGTTATTAGAAAAATATAAAAAAAAATCTTTGTCGTGTATATTTCATATTATAAATATTTTAAAAAATATCGGAAAAACTGACATCCTGTGATGATCTTTCAAGTCCTAAGACTACAAATATTACTTTTTTGAATATTTTTTTTCTGCATTGTAGTCATGACTAACCCTTCTTTAAATAACAGTTCATATTTTAAACATACCTGCCTTAGTTTTAATAAAATGGTGTGTTTTTGCCCAACAATAAATTCAAAATAATTACTACACCCAACTTTAATCGTCTGTACTGTAAAAAAAAAATACTACCATATTTTGGCAAGTAACTTTAAAAGATGGCGCATTTAATCTGGATTCCAAAATGGTATGATACTTGTTAGGTTACTTCTTAATTGAAGAAAAAAAAAATTTTTTTAACGGAACCGGGTTTCAAGCCAACTGTTTAATTATTTAAAATGTTGGAATTAAGTTGTTATGTGACGACTATGAGTGACGTCATCTTGTCTAGAGTGAGCGAGACAGATTGTGACGCTAAGTGCGAGTGCTTTTTTATCAAAAAAAAAAAAAAAAAAAAAAAAAAAAAAAAAAAAAAAAAGCACTCGCACTTAGCGTCACAATCTGTCTCGCTCACTCTAGACAAGATGACGTCACTCATAGTCGTCACATAACAACTTAATTCCAACATTTTAAATAATTAAACAGTTGGCTTGAAACCCGGTTCCGTTAAAAAAATTTTTTTTTTCTTCAATTAAGAAGTAACCTAACAAGTATCATACCATTTTGGAATCCAGATTAAATGCGCCATCTTTTAAAGTTACTTGCCAAAATATGGTAGTATTTTTTTTTTACAGTACAGACGATTAAAGTTGGGTGTAGTAATTATTTTGAATTTATTGTTGGGCAAAAACACACCATTTTATTAAAACTAAGGCAGGTATGTTTAAAATATGAACTGTTATTTAAAGAAGGGTTAGTCATGACTACAATGCAGAAAAAAAATATTCAAAAAAGTAATATTTGTAGTCTTAGGACTTGAAAGATCATCACAGGATGTCAGTTTTTCCGATATTTTTTAAAATATTTATAATATGAAATATACACGACAAAGATTTTTTTTTATATTTTTCTAATAACTGTCATGACTTGGCCTATCACCCGTTTTCGGTTTATCGTTGATTTCTGGGACACCCTGTATATACGAATTGTATGCCACAAGACGATTCTATCTGTGAACTTTCTGCGTTAGAATGATTCTGCTTTAAGACTATTATAGATATTAAATTTCTGCCTAAAGATGATTCTAGCTTACACGATTATGCGTTTTGAACGTCTGATAAATGAGGGAATGCTAATTGATGTTCTGCGAAAGGAAGTTTATGCTATTTGATTATATGCCAAATAAAATTATGACAATAAAAATTATGCGAAACAAGGTAGACCCACCCTAATCACCATTCTTTAATCACTTGGGTGTTAACTTTCTACTGTGTGTACTTTTGTCAATTTTGCACCTGTTTGTAGTGCATTTTGTTAATTTATCCAAACAGTGTACCTGCTCTCGAGGTCGGCGACCTTCTTCTGCGCGAGGTGCAGCTCGTCCATGTGGCGTATCTTCTCGCTGCGCGCCTCGGCCATCAGGCGCTCGGATTCGGCTGACGTCTTCTCTAAAGCTGCTATTTTTGCATCCCTGAAAAAGTGGAATAAATATTAGAATAAAACAATTTTTTTACGGATTAACTTTTCGCGAGTTTATTAATTTTATCCCGACGTTTCGAACACTTTACAGCGTTCGTGGTCACGGTCACGGGTAGAAACGTCGGGATAAAATTAATAAACTCGCGAAAAGTTAATCCGTAAAAAAGTTGTTTTATTTCGATGAGTAATATTCGCGTAAACTTAAGAAACAAATATTAGAATAGTTAGACACGGGATTGCTACCATTTACGGACAACAGAACGTCAAGGTAAACACTGCGGTAACTTATTCAGTTGCAATAAGCACTACTTTGGAACAAAAGTGGGTAACCTAAAGTGCTAGCCACTGTACCATATTATTTATGAGCTTCCGATATTTCGGCACCGTTGCAAGCGCCATGATGACGGTGTAACTAAAGAGAACTTGCGTTTACGTTGTTATTAGCAGACCATATCGATCTACCGTCCTTCGAAGTCGTTTATTCGCTCACCGCCGGTACCATTGTCTACGAACTCTCTATTTTATCGCACCCGGAGCAGCACACAACATGGACAGTATCTGTCCGCGAAACATGACTATTTTTATTTACACGGTTTTTACACATTTGAAGTGTGCTGCTCCGGGGCAGGCCCACCTTGAGATTGGTGTATTTAATATGAAAGAAAAAAATGTAGATAATGTGTTTATAATGTAGACTCAATTAAAAAAAATATGATAACACAATACTTACTGAGGAGACTGTCGTCATAACTCGGGCACGGTACCTATGTGTACTAACGGTGTCTTGTTGCTTGCAAATTGTTTGTCACATATCTTAAATAAAGCTTGCAAAGTGATAATCTAAAAACGGAATGCACTTGTGGTGAAAACATCTTCGTTAAGGCCGCGAATTACAAACGTATCTAATTTTGAAAAATATTGACCTATTATAAAAAGCTGTAACTACCATAAATAAAAGACTAAATATTTTGAGAATCAATTTGAACTACTACTAGTATTTTTTTAAGTTTGATGAGTAAACCACAAAAAAAAAAAACAACCAAGAGAAAAAAAACATGCCTGTGATTCTTAATGTTCAATACTATTTTTAACGGTATAAATGTTTACAGAGCAAAACCAAGAAAATGTTTTACATAGAACTGCTAGTTTCAAAATTTTTAGAATAAAAATTCAGGTTATTTAATATGTTTCAGCTAAACCACAAAAATAAATTCAAATAAAAAATATCTGATAAAAATTTTAGCTATAAATACGTAATGTGCCTAGATCTGTAAAATTTATTAAACAACATTAAAAGTAATTCAGGAATTACATTCGCTAAATTTTGTTAACAAACTGCTTTTAAAAAGTATGAAAATAATAATCCGTCTGGTAGGATCTTAACATAAACAAGTAATATAAAACCCTTACCTTATCTATTACTAGTGTTAGTTTTAGTTAGTGACCACTAAGAAACAATTATCTCATCATTAGGTATATATGATAAAAAACAGATTACATAAATCAAGACTTAATGTCGTGTGTTGTCCAGATCTTGTCCCAGTGCCCGTCCTTGATGTTGTTCTGATGCTTGTCCCGCATAGTATGTCCTTCACGATACGACACGAACTTGCTCCCGGCAGCCAGTTGTCACATCACTGGACACCAAAATCTCCCGGCCGCCTGCACTCTGACTCATCCTCGGACACCATCATCACCCGGCCGCCAGCGTACTTTAAAACCTCCATCTGACACCATATTTCGCCCGGCAGCCAGCTCACACGAACATCACTTATAAATTAGTTTTTATCTCCATCACTGTAGAAGTTCATTTTTCTTTGACTGCTAGTCCGTTCTATCAAACACCACTATTTTTCAAATTTTATGCTCACTGTTCATTTTCAAAAAAAGTGTGTGTATTTTACACGTAAAAGTTTATTGTATTATTGTTCCCGATGCTCAGCACTGCCAAAAGGCAGCACTGGCAGGGTCACCATGTAAGGCTGAGCGCGGGAGATGTCAATGAAACAAGTGTTTCGCGCACGGTTGGTATATTAAGAAGCGTAATATTACAATGTCCGTCGCTTAAATACTAACTTACTTAACCTAATATGGGGTGAGGCAGCGCACACAACATCGCCCTCCAGCGCCAGCAGCCGCTCGTCACGCTCGCGCACCAGCCGCCGCAGCGACGCCTCGCCGCGCTGATGTGCTGCTGAAGCATCACTCACTTGGGGATGGAGGCGGCGGACACGGCGGCCTGGCGCAGCGCGGCCTCCTCCAGGTAGCGCTGCTCCCACTTGGCGCACTCGCCCTCCAGCGCCAGCAGCCGCTCGTCGCGCTCGCGCACCAGCCGCCGCAGCGACGCCTCGCCGCGCTGATGTGCTGCTGAAGCATCACTCACTTGGGGATGGAGGCGGCGGACACGGCGGCCTGGCGCAGCGCGGCCTCCTCCAGGTAGCGCTGCTCCCACTTGGCGCACTCGCCCTCCAGCGCCAGCAGCCGCTCGTCGCGCTCGCGCACCAGCCGCCGCAGCGACGCCTCGCCGCGCTGATGTGCTGCTGAAGCATCACTCACTTGGGGATGGAGGCGGCGGACACGGCGGCCTGGCGCAGCGCGGCCTCCTCCAGGTAGCGCTGCTCCCACTTGGCGCACTCGCCCTCCAGCGCCAGCAGCCGCTCGTCGCGCTCGCGCACCAGCCGCCGCAGCGACGCCTCGCCGCGCTGATGTGCTGCTGAAGCATCACTCACTTGGGGATGGAGGCGGCGGACACGGCGGCCTGGCGCAGCGCGGCCTCCTCCAGGTAGCGCTGCTCCCACTTGGCGCACTCGCCCTCCAGCGCCAGCAGCCGCTCGTCGCGCTCGCGCACCAGCCGCCGCAGCGACGCCTCGCCGCGCTGGTGTGCTGCTGAAGCATCACTCACTTGGGGATGGAGGCGGCGGACACGGCGGCCTGGCGCAGCGCGGCCTCCTCCAGGTAGCGCTGCTCCCACTTGGCGCACTCGCCCTCCAGCGCCAGCAGCCGCTCGTCGCGCTCGCGCACCAGCCGCCGCAGCGACGCCTCGCCGCCCGCCGCGCCGCTGCCGCCGGAGCTGGTCCCGCCGCAGTTGCATTCGCGTTTTCTGAACACAAAAAAAAACAGTTTTTCAGAAACTAAAATTTAATCGATTACTCGTATATACAACATGTATTGTTAAATGCGCAAAACCTCAGACATACCAAATGATTTTTAATCTAATGACCTAATTCTGAAAGCAAAAAATATACTTAAAAAATAAATTCATTTTTGTTAACAATGAATCGACAGGCTTGCCAATGTATCGGTAGCCGTAGCCTGTATAGCCGTAGTGGTATAGACACACGCCCGGATAGAAAAAGATACAGGCTTCGATTTCTTGTCTGACAGTTGCTTTTTATACAAGTGCAATTTATGTTAATTAAGTTTGTATAGTAAAAAAACACCATAAAAACAAACAAAAAACATTACAAATTATATAAACTCTTTAAATCGCTTGATTGTCGATTATATTCTATATATTATATCTATATGTCGATTATATTATTCAGCCGTAGATAAAGAATCGAATAATCGCGCACGGGTAAAATTCGAACACACGAACTCTGGCATAACCGGGCCAACGCCCTTACCAACTGGCCTACCGCACCTATGATGTCACTAGCAACGACAAAGTACGATATGCCCTGTTTTATAACCAGTGATTGGATAATCGGATTGCATATTTACCTAGAGTTCATTTTTGGCTATGATATTATGGAGGCGGCTTCTTAAAAAAAATATTTTTATTTTTAAATACAAATTTTAATAACTTCAGAAATGTTAAACTAGTCTGTAATATGGTAAGGAAACGACGTCTTTAGCATGTAATATTTTATTTAAAAAAAAACAGGACTGGGATTGCATTTTAATAATTTACAGGGTTATTGGACCAGATCCTTTTAAGGGGTCATAGGGGGGGTCATTTGCAACTATTTCATGATAACATGTATTAGGAAAAAGTGAACCAGTTTCGTGATACATTTTTTTTTGAAAATTCCTGTTTTCCATGTTCGAAGAGCGATTAAAAAAAAGGGATGTTCATATTCTGACTTTATGTAAAGTTCTGAAGAGACCACATACCAATTCATAATAAATAACATTAAAAACGTATTATTTTAAATCCAAACAGAAAGTACAGGCTCTAGATTAAAAAATGTAACCAGTTTTTTTTACAAGTAATATACTTGCAAAAAAAAATTGCAAAAAAGTCGCAGTGAAGTTTGTCTGCATGTTATTGATGTTTTATCAATAACATCTACAACTTTCTAGCTACATAACGAGGTATTAAAAGTCAGCACTTACTGAAACGGTTACAGAATAAGAAGCATTGAGAAGAAGTTAGGGAGAAAAATCAAATAAAACAAAAAAATATTAAGAAGTGTTTATATTAATTTATCATAACTGATTTTCGAAATGGCTTCCCCTATTTCTTAAACATGTGCGTATGCGCTTGCGCAATTGCGTTTTGACAAATTGGCCCTTATTTGGTCGGCTGCATTAATAACTCGACGCCTTAACTCGTCGATCGTAGGCACAGGAAACGGAGAAACGTCGTACACGAGGCTCTTCATGTGAACCCAGACGTAGTAGTCCACAGGAGTCAGGTCGGGGCTCCTCGCTGGCCATGGAATAGGTCCTCCTCTGCCAATCCATCTGTTGGGGAAATGGTGGTCAAGCCATTCCCGGGCTCTACGTCTGAAGTGTGCAGGACAGCCGTAATGTTGATACACCATATTTCGTCGAGTTTCAAGTGGCACATCTTCCAGAAGTCCAAAAACTTCGTTCTCAAGGAAGTTCTCATACGCCTCTCCGTTTAAATTATTGGACAGAAAGTAAGGCCCGATTAAATTATCCCCAATAATACCCGTCCACACATTTAATGAAAGTCTTCTTTGAGACCCACGTGTTCTTTTTTTATTAGGGTTGAGGTCAGCTTTAGGTGCCCAATAATGAATGTTGTGAAAATTACATACTTCATCCTGGTCGAATTTGGACTCGTCAGTCCACATAATTTTTCGTAGAAAGGCCGGATCTTCTGCATCTGCGTTTATTAGAAATCTACAAAATTCCATCCTTCTCGCAGGATCTCCGTCTTCAATTACTTGGACTGTCGTCAAATGGTAAGGGTAGAGTCCAGCCGTCGTGCTACAATGTTGGTAGAGGTCGTTGGATCCGCTTCAAATTGCCGAAGTATTTGCTCTTCTTCCTCCGTACGATAAGTACGGGGCCGACCAACATCACTTCGCCGTCTTCGAACACTACCAGTCTCCCGCAGTCGTCGATACACCCCATCAAACACATTCGCGTAGGGTAACTGACTGTCTGGGAAACGGGACTGATACTCTCTACGAGCATGTGTAGAGACGCCATTTGCCAGTCCATAACAAAAGAGTATGTCAGCATACTCTTCATTCGTAAATTCTTGAGTACGAGGCAGTCGAACGTGGGGTTCTACAGCCATGACTTTATCTTAAATCACGTCCTTTAGCACAAGCCACGTCGTCGGGAAAGCAAACAATCACAAAGTCCAGTAACACAAGCCAAGTCGAAAGTTTTATCGTAACAAAGGGTAAGGTAAGAACGTCTAAACAGTACAAATCGCACGAGCAGACTGATTTTTCATAATGCACGCTTTGGTCCATTCAATGAAAAGAAACAATAGCGAAGCGGCACATTCAAAGGAATTTGAATTAGTGGTAACGAGATAAGCGCTCTACTAAATCTTATTCTAAGAATTTTTCCACCTGTTTCTTGTAAGTGCTAACTTTTTCACCTCGTTCGGTAGCTAGAGAGTTGTAGATGTTTTATTTATAACATGCAGACACAATTCACTTGGATATTTTGCGTTTTTTTTTGTAAATAATATTTGTAAAAACCGGTTACATTTTTTATTCTAGAGCCCGTACTTTTTTGTATGTATTCAAAATAAAGAGTTTTGAATGTTGTTTATTATGGATTGGTGTGTGGTCTCTCCAAAACTGTACATAAAGTCATATTCTGACTGAACATCACTTTGTGTTAATCAGTCTTCGAACATATAAAACGGGAATTTTCGAACAAAAATTTAAAAAATATATATCTCGAAACTGGTTCACTTTTGCCGAATACATGTTATCGTGGAATAGTTGCAAATGACCCCCCTATGATCCCTTAAAAGGATCTGGTCAAATAACCAATAACCCTGTATATGTTGTTTATGTTTATTTTAAGCTCCCGGTCAGTTTATGGGTATGTTAAGTGTCAAAAGAGCAGTACACAGAACATACATACTCAGTAGTATACCCGATTTGGTTCGATAATTCAAAAACTAGATTCGTCGAATCAGAAATCCCGGGATATTTTCGATATAACAGTGTATTTTATAATATCCAACACCTTAAAGTAAGTAAATATAACTATTTCCGATTTTTTCTATAGTATAAAATAATAGATTGATTCCGCAATGCTGGGATTTTAATGTTTCAAAAGTGCTTTTCATATTAGGCAACACCTAAACTTTAGGTAAATATTCATCCGCTTATTCGATCACTTATTATAACTAACCTCAAAGTCTGCAACTCCTTCTCTAACTGAGCGCGTAGTTTCCGTTCGGTGTGTTCGCGGCGATCGGACGCCTGTTGCAGCGACGCCAGCGCTCGCTGCAGGCCCATCACTCGCTCCACATACCCGCTTGCGTGACGACACTAAAAGAACAATACATGTAACTCTTACATTATACTTCAATCAGGCTTAAATCAAGAACTAAGGTAACGGATACACCAATTCGAATTAGTAAGCTTAAGTGGCAGTGGGCAGGGCACATAGCGCCAAGAACTGATGGCCGTTGGGGCAGAATAGTTCTAGATTGGAGACTCTTCGACCAAAGACGCGGCGTAGGACGTCCACTAACAAGATGAACAGACGACCTTGTAAAGATCGCAGGACCAAACTGGATGCCGAACGCTTGTGATCGGTCGCTGTGGAAAACCGTGGGGGAAGCCTATGTTCAGCAGTGGACGTCCTCTGGCTGATTTTGATGAAGATGAGGCGTAAATTAGTCAGAAAAACTCGCTCCTTGTAAAGATCGCAGGACCAAAGAGGATTCCGAATGCTTGTGATCGGTCGCTGTGGAAAACTGTGTGGGAAGCCTTTGTTCATCAGTGGACGTCCTTTGGCTGATTTTAATGATGATGAAGCTTAAATTAGATATAAAAACCCGCTCCCCTCAAACCAGAAGCCTCAGATTATATGGAAACGTAAAGCTACGAATAAATTAAAAGCTTAGCTTCATGCAGATGCCGATATCTATTTTTTTTAATGTCAGAAATACACTTAAAAAAAGTTCCTTCAGTTTGTAATGTCGAATTTAAATATTATGTGTAGCTTAACCTATAGACACTTATTTAATTTATAGCTCATCTCAAAATTTGATTTTATTAAGATAAAACTAGCGGTTACCCGCAACTTCACCCGCGATAATGTCGGATCTCAAAAAGAAAACACTACGAATTATAGCCTATGTGTTATTTTGATGTATAAGCTGTATTATGGTAAAGTTTTATCGAAATTCATCAAGTAGTTATTGAAAAGCAACAAACATAGACTCACAAGCTTTCGCCTTATCTTATATATAAAATTTTCGTGTCACAATGTTCGTTTCCTTACTCTTTACAAATTTAATATGCGTATTCAGTAGGTCTGAGAATCGGCTACTATCTATTTTTCATACCCCTAAGTGATAAGGGTGTTTTAATTTTTTTATAATGTGGCACTAAAAAGTACAAACAACCCTAAATTTTTATTACCAGCCCCAATTTTTTTATAGCCATTTTAGTAATTTGATAATTTTTCATCCCGTTTGATAACTGATCAATTATAGTGTTTTTCTTAACTTTTAAAATAACGAGGCTGGGCGAGACCTGGCCGGAGCGGGACGGTGCAAGGGGCGAAGCAAATTTCGCTGGGTCCGCTAGTTCCATTGCAAAAATCGCCGAGGACTCAAAACTATATGACCAACAAAAAGTGTAGTTTAAAACAAATTAAATGACAGATCCCGCTCAAATTGCACACTTAATCAGTACAGTGCTACCAACATGCAGTAAATTTTAAATTTTAAAAATTAGAACGACCTCTTTTACGCGGGTCTTTTTAATGACATATCGTGATCAGTGTCGGTACCTCGTCCTCCAGCCGCACGACGTTGGCCTGCGCGTTGGTGAGCGCCGTGTCGAGTATGTCGATGTGCGTGCGCTGCTCCTGCAGCGTGGCGCGCTGGGCCGCCATCTCGATCTCTTGCCGCTCCTTCGCGCACGCCAGCTCCTTGTCTGTGGGATTAAAGTATACCATATACTAACTACTCGACAACTAACCAACGCCGGCTAACTCATTTAAAACGAGCTGAGAAAAAAACAAACGCAAAATACGCATAATAAATAAATGGTAAATAAATAATTTTCAGTCTTTGGTATAAGGATATATTACGAATAATTGGCACGACTTATTCTCTTGGAAATTATTCGTACTTTATATTCATTTTTATTTTATGATTGTTTGATGTTTTTTTTTCGCAGTGTCAATTGCAACACAAGTACGCGACAAATTAAGAATGACAAATTTTACTGTAAGCAAATAATGCGAGTTTCGTACTGACTCGCTTCAAAATCGTTACAAGATGACCTCACCTATGAGATTAAGTTCACATATTGCTGGCTTTGTAGCAGACCATATGAAATAAAGTAGCATGTGTGAATGAGGATTTTCATTTCATATGAAATTTCATCTGCTAGTCATCGAATGTTCCATGCCTCGAAGGAAAGCTAAGTTACTTTTCTAAATAAAGGCAACTTTACTTACAATGGTTTATTGTGTCGGCAGATAGTCAAAACGTGTTTTATCGAATTTCATTTAAGAGTGTAAACAAAAACTTTGTTAGTGCGATTTGACTATGAACAGAGCGGACAGCGCCATCTATTGGTACATTTGGGAACTAACTTTAGCACTATTGTCTCATTAAGTACTATACGTGGATAACAGAACATTTGGTAACTTACTTTGGGTTATGAGCTGGGCAATCAACATTTCTCTGTTCTGCAACTCCTTTCGTAAAGCTTCGGCGTTACTGTCATTTTCGGCGCGGACCCCTTGTGATAACAAGTCCACCTACGGAACAAAAATTACGTGACAATCATATAAGTAAGTAACTTAATTATACTTAGAGATAGTATGTCAATACATATTCACAGAAGTTCATACTAAACAGCAGCCACTATTTTACATTCTATGTACTAGTGTACGGACAACAGCGCGTTAAGGTAAACATTGCGGTATCTTCTGCAGTTATAAAAAGGGCAATTTTGCAACAAAAATGGCTAACCTGATGTGCTGTACAATAATCTTTTTTTTCAGAAGCTATGTACAGTTATTACTGTTGGAGCTTTATATTTTAAGTCGAAAAGCTCCTAAAATCGGATATCGTAAGAAGGAACCTGACATCTATGTTACTTCCCTCCCGCTTTCCCGCTGTACCCACGATCGTGAATTTCGTGTCAATGTAGATAATTTTTGCACACTTTTCTTACCGTTTACCTTACTAATGCAATTAAAATAAACACAACTCTTCGCTACAAAGCAAAGTGCAATTCAGTTCGCGCGCGTTTTTTTGTAACGCATAACGCTTTCATTGTTTGCGGCCTTGACTGCCAGAGGGTTGTTGTAATCGTCGTATTGTATTTTTTTTACTTCCGAAAACATTGCAATACTAAACTTGTATGATATTTATGTTTATGACGAAACATGGCAGCAAAGTATTAAGTAGGTAATTTGCTTAATTTGGCTATTTGCCATTGAAACGTGTAGTGAGTTGTTTTCCGAGTTGATTCCGCTCGAAGCACTACATCGCTCGCGCGTACCTAGTAGCGCGTACTAGTACACTAGAAAGTGACACCCCCTGTCGCAATGTGAGAGTGACAGGTCCATTCTAACGATAACCAATTTATATCAGGTATACAGGGTGGCCCAAAACAGTGACGTCCTAACTTTTCTCTTTGAAACCGAATTTTCGTCGTTTTGGAGAGTTTTCTTTTCACAAATTTTGAGTATTTTCAAACGATTTCAATTCCTCCACTTTTTATGGTGTTTCGTCGTTTCTTTGTATTGCAGTATGATCCTTAATAATTTAATTAACGTAGATAAAATTACAAGCTAGCTAAAACTAAGACTAACAAATTTAAAAAAAAAAATGAAAACAAAGCCATATTTGGATAGGCATACTAGTTTTATATCTCCCGTTAACATTTTACATGTAATATATTGTTGTTTGTTTTCCAACAAGTAATAATAAAAATAAAATAATATGCGTCTACATATCACACAGAACAGAGGTGGAATTGTGTGAAGCAATCATATCCATTTGACAGTTCAAAACGTACGATATGATCTGTCAAACCCTTTGTTCTTTGCCATTTGACAGACCATACCATACGTTTTGAACTGTCAAATGAATACGATTGCTTTACACAATCGCACCCCAGATTGATGGCTGGGGCAGTCTTCTTGATTAGCAATGGACTACGTTTACCACAAGCTGTCTATAACTCACTTGTTGCTTCAGCGCCCTATTCAGATCCTGTAGCCTGCGACAATCGGCCTGCAGTCGCACGCGGGCCGCTCGTTCGAGTCGCTCGCGTCGTTCGCAAGATCCGACCAGCTCTTCGTGGGCTGACCGTACTTTTTCTACTTCTTCTTCCAACTGAAAAAAGATTGGAGAAATGGAGGTTAAAAATATGATTAGTATGCAAAAAAAGGTATACGAAGATGTCAAAATTTAAACGGCTTCAAAACTGAGTAGAAAGCTCAAAATAACACTTTTGCCTTCTGTTTAGGAACAAATTCATTTGGAGTTGGTGCATTATGTGCGTAGGCTATTGATGTAAGCTTGAGATCATGCACCGACTCCAAATATATTTGTTTCTCCTGAACAGAGAGCAAATGAATTATTTTAAGTATTTTTAAGTTGAATTGATTAACTCTTTTTTTAGAAGTCGGTAAAAATACAATAAAATATACCCTATGAAGTAAATATATCCAAAACCTAGACCTTTTCGCAGGTCTTTTTCATGTTTTTCTTTTAAGTGAGATAAGTGTGTGATGTTGTTCAAGACTCTGTTGACCTGAGTTTTAAAATTTTTGGCATCTATTGCTATAAATAACAAAAGAGATATAACAAGAAACAAAAATTGCGACAGTGTAAGTGCAGTGATTAAGACAAAGAAGTAAATATATCCAAAACCTAGACCTTTTCGGAGGTCTATTCATGTTTTTCTTTTAAGTGAGGTAAGTGTGTGATGTTGTACAAGACTTGACCTGAGTTTTAATATTATCAGCATATATTGCCATAAATAACAAAAGAGATACAACAAGAAACCAAAAATTGCGCAAAAAAGTGTAAGTGCAGTGATTAAGACAAACCTTGGTAGTCTTAGCGACCCGTTCGCAAGCATCGGCTAACTGCCGTTTCAGCTGATGGTTCTCCGCAGCAAGTGCGTCTAGTACCGCCGCGAAAGCATCGTCCGGTTCCTCGGCGGAACCCTCGCCGCCGCTGCACCAGCCGCTTGACTCGGAGCCACCGGGAACGGCGCGAACGCCCACGCTGATACAAAACGTTATGCATTCAAACCGAGCTACAATATTAAACAGATGTTTGGTGTGGCGAAGTGATATAACTAGTAATCGAATAATCGGATTGATAATATACTTAAAGTTCATTTTTAGATAAGATATTATGGAGGCGGCTTCTTAAAAATTTATTTTCTAATATAAATCCCGGGATTCCGGAAAATTCGGGAACAAGTATGTCTGTGTAACATAGTGATAAAACAACGTCATTACCATGTAGTAACTATTTTTAAAAAAACAGGACTCCGGAATAACATATTATTAATGTGTAGGTACTTGAAGTTTATTCTAAGCTCCCCATCAATTTGTGAGTATGCTGAATGTAAGAAGAGCAGTAGACAGATACACACATATTTGGTTCTATAATAAAAACACTACATTTATGGTCGATTTAGTAATCCCGGGATTTTTGTGTGTAGTAGTGAATTTCATATAAGTAAACACCTTAAAATAAGTAAATATACCTACGCCAGATTTAATTCTATAACTCTAGTAAAAAAACTAAATTTGTCTGGATACCCAGGATTTTTCGATTCAAAACTGCATTCCATAATATCCAACACATCAACTTTAGGTAAATATGCATCGGATTGTCCGATCACTAAATATGATATAAGACTGAAGACGGTTTAAGAGTAAAAAACTTAAGTCAGTTTTTTTGCTGGGCGAATATTGAAAACATTTTTTTTAAACTTTAATCGGCAAATTTATCTCATCTACATAACTGTGTGGCGCCATTTCCCGACCTCTATTGTTCATGCAAAAAAATGTAGAAAATCAGATCATGCGACCTTTTTTGTCAAACTCACTCAGGGGCGTTTCCACTTACAGACAGACTGTCATACGTCACCCCTCCAGTGACTTTAAATAGCTAGTGGACCCAGCGAAAGTATCCTATGTCCTTCTCCTGGTCCTAAGCTAACTCCCTACCGTTTCGTCCTGCCCCGTCCCGCTGCTGTTTTTACCACGCTTTTACTAGCTTGGGTTGTATCTATGTACATATGTATGTAATGGAATCTTTGAGCATAATCCAGAAGTTTGATTTATTTGAAACTATGCACACGTATCAAGGACCGATGACAATGCAATAATTTAATAACAGTTTCTCAATATCCTTATAAGGACCGCCAGGATTAATAAATTCTTTCGTGGATCCTCTGTAAGGGAGTAAGAAAGATAGAGCTATCGCGTGTCGCATGTCCGCAAATAATTAATTGAAACATCGAACTAAAAAATGAAAAATAAATTATAAATATCCTTTGGTCATTCCCACACATCGCCATCTAGCCCCAAAGTAAGCTACTCAAAGCTTGTGTTATGGGTGCCAGACAACGTATATAATACTTTAATACTTTTTTTTTTGTAAATACATACATAATCTACATAGAAAACACCCAGACCAATACAAACAGACATGTTCATGCACACAAATGTTTGTATTGTGCGGGGATCGAACCCGCACCCGCTGCGTAGTAGGCGATTTCTCGACCACTACACCAGACGAGTCGTCAAATTATAGTTTAAAAAAAAATAAAAAACTTAAGTTATTAGGAGAATAATTCTCCTAATAACTTAAGTTTTATTATAATTTTATTTTGGAGTAATTAGTTATGATTGATTGTTCGATCTTCTACTACGGTAATATTAACTCTTTGTAATTAAAAAATATTTTCTACTTTTTAGTTCGGTTAGCTATAAATACCTTAAGTTTTATTATAATTTTATTTTGGAGTAATTAGTTATGATTGATTGTTCGCTCTTTGTAATTAAAAATTTTTTTCTACTTTTTAGTTCGGGTAGCTATAAAAGCGTGTTTTTTTTTAGTTTTTTTTAAACTATAATTTATTATTAATAACTAGCGGATCCAGCGAACTCTTTTTCACTCCCAGCACTGTCTCTCTCAGCCCCGTCCCGCCCAGCCCCGTAATTTTAAAAGTTTAGCGGTCCCAGTGAACATTGTTTCGCCCAAGCTTCGTCCCGCCCCAGCCCCGGCCCCGTCGAACGGGATAAAAAGTATCCTATATTCCCCACCGTTTCGCCCCGGCCCCGGCCCCGTTAAACCTCAGCCCCAGCCACGTCTAACGGGATACAAAGTATCCTATGTCATTCTCCTGATTCAACCAAATCGGTTCAGTCGTTCTTGAGTTATAAATAGTGTAACTAACACGACTTATTTATATATATAGATATCGCGACAGCTTCAACGCCCGATAAGTGGCAGACCAACTGTCCACTAACATACTATCCAACTCACCTAGTGAGGTCGGGCTGCGACCGCGACAGGCTGAGCTTCTCCTTGCTCAGCTTTCCCTTGGAGCCCTTCGCCTTGGCGCCGCGCGGCTCGTCGCGTTCGGCTCGCGCGCGCGGCGACGCGGGCGGCGTCGGCCCGCGGGGGCTGGGTGACGCTGCCACCTCTTTTGCGAGATGCTTCAGCACCGATGACTGGTTGAGAAAGTCGTCCGGGATTTCGGTTATTTCCTATATAAAGTTGCTTGATATTATTATACTCTTTTTCAGGGATTAACTAAGAATAGTCATTGGAATCAAACAAAACATCAAACAATATGGAGTTTTAAAAAATATGCGTTTTTAAAATACCGGCCAAGTGCGAGACGGACTCGCGCACGTAACCACTTTTATTGCCATAAAAATGACCTATAAAGACTGCCTTATAATAAGCATTCCATTCCCTTTAAATAACAAAATATTTGGAATCTTGAGACCAAACCGGTTGTTTCTTTTGATGACGATGATTCACAACTTTGATTTTTACGGCTAAAAGAGACTATCAATACCGATAATTAACTGCAGTTTCAGTTCCATAACTTAAAGCATTTTGGAGAAAAAAAAAAACGAAAATTTACATGAAAATTATTTTGCTTAAAGCTTATGTACAGTGGCCAGTACATCAGGTTACCCACTTATGTTGCAATCTAGCCCTTATTACAACTGAATAAGGTATGGCAGTGTTTACCTTGATGTGCCGTTGTCCGTACTAAGCTCTGTCATTTGTTAACTTATCATAGCACTGTAGCAGTGATAGTTTTCCTTCTAAATCGTATATGCTACGAGGGTCAAACTGAAAGTTCTTAGAACTGGCCACTTATAAACAATATAATAAGAAAAATATTCTAAAATTTGAAAATAGAACTCTTTGCCAATATTACTGAGTATATATTTCATTCATTTGTCATTTGTTTTACGATTTGGCGGCAAATTGAAAATTGTCTGTGTCACGTCAACATGAATTTAACACGAGAAAATTTTCGTGCAATGATTTTTTATGACTTTCGATGTCATTTAAGTCAACAAGAAAGTTATGATAGACTACGATTGGCCTTTCACGATGAAGCCCCATCTCGTGCGACTGTTTACAACTGGTTTAATGAGTTTAAACGTGGTCGCACTAACCTCACTGATGATGTACCTACGTGAGGGACGGCCTTCTACGGCGACGACTGAAAATAACATCTGTGTTGTGCGGCGTATGATAGAGACTGACAAAAGAGTGACCTATCAGCAGATTCGGACAAGCTTAGGCATCGGTATGAGTCAAGTGCACAAAATCCTCCACGAACATTTAGCGGTCAGGAAGCTTTGCGCCCGGTGGATACCTCAGAATTTGACTAAGGCTCAAAAACTCCATCGTGTGGATTGGTGCCGTAAAATGATTGAAAGATTTAACGGAGGTGACTCAAATGCTGTGTTCGACATACTAACAGGTGACGAAAGCTGGATTTACTGTTATGATCCTGAAACCAAAAGACAATCTGCTCAGTGGGTGTTTCCTTTCGAGGAGTTGCCAACTAAAGTGAAGAGAGATCGAAGTGCGGGAAAAAAAATGGTGGCCTCGTTCTTTGGAAGGATAGGTCATTTCGCAACAATTGTGTTAGAGGATCAAAAAACAGTTTCTGCAGAATGGTACACTACCAATTGTTTGCCACTTGTCTTGGAAAAAGTGCGAGAGAAACGACCTCGCAGTAGGATCCTCCTTCACCACGACAACGCCTCGTCGCACACCGCCAAGCGAACGATCGACTATTTGGCGACATCAAACGTTGAATTACTGGGTCACCCGCCGTATAGCCCCGACCTCGCGCCTTGTGATTTTTATTTATTTCCAAAAATTAAAGAAAAACTTAAAGGAAAGCGGTTTATGAATGCTGAAGAAGCGGTGGCTGCGTATCGCGATGCCATTGAAGAGACCCCTAAGGACGAGTGGGCAAAGTGCTTTTCCCAGTGGTTCCATCGCATGCAGCGGTGTATTGACGTCAATGGACAATATTTTGAAAATATATAATAAAACTAATAACTGGCTAATGTAATCAGTTTTTGATTTTCTAAGAACTTTCAGTTTGACCCTCGTATAGTCATACGTCTTCTGGCGAAATTTCGTCTAAAAGCTGCACTTTGTGATTAAAGCAAGCCACTTTGCACAGTGATAGTAAGGACCATAATAAGCGATTTCACCCGCAGCAGCGACAGTTTCACCCCTTAGGAACAGAGATGGCGCCACTTTTAAAAAATCAACATTCAACATTCTAAAGTCAAACCACGACACCGATTTTGATGAAAATGGTATTAAATGAAAGATAATTATACTGTTTACCATATAAAAAAAACATTGTCAAGATAGTATCTTCCAAACATGCACAAATATATTTTTAAAGTTAAAAAAAGCAGTTTTCGACACTTTTTACTTCATTTTATCAAGAAAAAAGGGTATGTTTTTGGTTAGTTCGTATAATTGTATTGTAAATATGGTATTTGGTAAAGAAAACCGCACTTCAATATCTCTAATAGTTATTGAGATATATATTTTTAATGTTGGCAGGAATTATTCGGGCGCACCAACATCAATGATTATTAAGTTTTGTTTTATCATTTTTAAGTAATATGTTTATTGAAAATTGAAAAGAGCGATTAGCGACAAAATTATGCTTGTTTTACTTTAATTTCATCTGAAGTAGCAAAATTTTCATCCCCAAAGGTACATAGATGGCGCCACTTTCTTTGAAAATAGCAAAAAAATCTACAAGCCAAACCATCTAACCAATTTTGATGAAAAGGGTGTCAAATGAATGATAAATACAAAAAGATATCTTTTGGCTTGCTTTAATCACAAAGTGCAGCTTTTAAGTCATAAGACATATGACTACTAGTGCTGTGATTTTTTACTACTACCCTTTAGTTTGGAGAGGGTGAAGACATTTCAAATTCTTTTTTTTTTCATATTACATTGATCCTTAAATATAACCCATATAAAGTTATAATTGCAATAAATAATAATAATAATATGATGTGTATTGTAAAGGTGGGACACCTTCAACTCATCTTCGGTTCGCTTGCCTAGTTTTGCGTTGTTATAGGGTAACAACAGTGAAGTAGGTTTTGGAAGTATGTATGGCTCAACTTTCGTCCTCATACATTTCCTCCACCTTTTCATCCGAGTGTTTCGAGGTCGGTGTATATGACCTTCAGCGAATACTTCTTGGATATCTGAGTATAAGGTATCACCCTGCTCGACACACTCTCGATGGTCTCGATATTGTTGACGAGGGACTTGTGGACGACGAACCCGACACCACCTTCTTCGTTCGGAGCTTCTTTAGGTTGCCTTCCCGTTAGTAGAGCAGGTTTCCGGACTGCAGAGTTATCGTGTCTGCGCCATTTCTACGTTCTTCTAATAAACCCATTATGTCCAGGCACAACCTTCTCATTTCTTCCTCCAGCTTCGACAACTTCTAATCTGTCCTCAGTTTACACGTTTTATATGTTACCAGGGCCATTGTCGGGGGTGTTGTGTTGTGTTTCTTAAGGAAACAACAGCGTTACAGTAATTCTTAAGGGACATAAATTTACTCCTTTTTAATTCCATGCCCTTAACTCCTTTGTTAATTATATTTATAAATAATTATTTCTAGGGGCTTAATCTAGACAACAATAATGTAAGTTGACAAGATTCTTGGCCCGGAACATAAATAATGCAGCGAATGCTGAATGTAACCTATCGTTTTTCTATGGCATCGAACACCGTTTTACTTCTTAGTTGGCCGATTACTCGTAAAGCAATATTAGAAGTTAAGGTCGTAATTTGATATTTAAAGTACTATGGTTTTTAATATTTTAACACTCACATTGAATAGCGCACAAATCCAAGTTGAATTTATTCTTTTATGAATAACTACTTGGCCCTGTTGCAAATACAGTCTGGGTAGATGGCGTTGAGGTAACGCGTAATGACGTATTGATAAGAGACCAGAAAATTCGTTCGAGAGGATTACACGGCTCGGTTGGTAAGAGCGTTAGCCTGGTTCGCTTTTATAGGTCGTGTGTTCAAATCATACTCGTACGGAAATTAAGGTTTCTTTTTTCATCGTATAAAATAACTTGACTGCCTCGGTGGCGCACTGGTAAGTGCGTCGCACTATAAAGCGACGATTGCGCCAGAGTTCTCGAGTTCAATCCCCCGGGCTGGCCAATAATATGTTCCCTGGTTTATCTGTTGAGAATTTTTTAGGGCAGCCCGGAGTTTGGAAGTTAGCGGTGTCTCACCCCCGTGCCTCGGAAAGCCCTTAAAGCCGTTAGGCCGAAACTATAAGGGTTCCTTGTTGGACTACAGAACCCTAAAAAGGTTTGATTTATAGTGTGGTGTGATGAATTTAAATATTCTTATCTAAAAAAGCCACATTCTCGTATTTTGTAATGGAAGATTTTAGAAATGCATCATCATCTGGCAAATTCTTTAATGTGATTGATTAATCATAATAATTGAACTCCTAGTCCACTACAAAATGTTTACCCACAAATTCTACACTACCATATTCTAAATAATTAAGGGTTGATTTTACCAAACATCAGATAGGACTTATTCAACTGAATAAGTAAAAAATGACATTTAAATAAATGATTACTGACAATTAAGTGATGTTTTCGAATTTGGCATTTTGTATTGTAATCGACAAATATTCCTTATCTGAAGTTGGTAAAATCGACTTTAAGTTTTATGGTATACCTGAACACCATGGTCAGGTGGACTTGTGTATATCCTTTGTCCTCCGATATCAATGTAATTGGCTGTTGTGGTCACCATTTGCTCCTTGTGCATTTTAGGGAGTGGGATACCGCTGGGCTTCTTGCTCCCCTCACTCTTCTTGAGTGTATGGTATGGGGAAGACTGCGTTGTGTTGTGTTTCACTTCACTGTTTGTTCGTTCATGTTCACTACACAAGAAAAATAAAGTTGGTTACTACTTCTGTTATTCATAAAATTTTAACATTATTTTGTGTTAATAATTAAAGGAATATTGGAAGTATATCTTTTTATAACTTCTTATTTTATTTTTATAGTGGCTTATTGTAAGAAGTTACTGCATTATTTATTTACCGAATTGGAGTAGGCCGAGGGGGCCAGGAATCATCCTGGTTGTGAATGATGAGTGTGTTGTATGAAGAGGATGAAACATCTAGGGAACTTCTGTTGCTGTTGCCTCCACCAACAGAGTCTTTCAATGAATTTCTGTTGCTGCTTGGCACACTCTCCTACAAATCACACTTATAAGTACATACAAATACTTGAGGATTAACAATATTTAACTGCTAAAATATTGGAAGTCAGCTGGTGGTTGCACACAAAGAAAACCTTACCCCCAGTGTTCCCGAGGCCTATAGGCTTTTAGGCTTTATTTAAGGCTAGCCTATAAATTAGGGGCTACAGCGAAATAAAAGCCTAAAAAGTCTTTTAGGCCTGTAGGCTAGGCCTTTTTCATAGCCTTTTTTTGTCCATCCGATGACTTTAAGCTCTTGTTGTGTTCTGTTGTAGCTCTTAGCATCTTTTTAGGCTAGGCACATATTTAAAAGGGCTGAAAGGCTAAAAACTTATAAAGAATTTTCGTCCTTTAGGCTAGGTCTATTTTGTTTATTGTTCGAGTATAATAATTGTCAACCGAATTTGTCGTTTTTTTACCGCCCTAATGTCCAGGGCATAAGCGTTAACTTAGAGTGTCTGAGTGTTAACCGTACATCGGACAAATCGGGCGAGCGCGTATTTGCTTTTACTCAAGCAACAAATGAATGTCACACTGTGAACTCATGACTCATGAATGATTTACAAACTACCCTCAAAATAAGTTATAACAAGTAAGAACTTATTTTTTTCAATTTCAAATAATATTGTTTTCTTTTAATTTGAAAGTAAATACAATACAAAAATACTTGTTTAAATCATAAAAAGCCATAATCTGAATAATGGCTATAGCCTTATATATAAGCCTACAACTCGAAAAAGACTTTAGTTGGAAATAAAGCCTAAAGGGCTATAAATAGAGCTATAGGTTTTTTTAAACCTACAGGCTTTTTAAAATGAGTAAGCTTTTAAAAGCCTAGTAGTCTATCATAGCCATAAAAAAGAACTAATAGGTTTAACTTAAAGCCTAAAAGCCTACAGGCCCCGGGAACACTACTTACCCCTCTAAATCCTTATTAAACAGGACAATAGTTCAAATACATATCAGTCATAATTTTTAGATGATGAAAACACAGAAGATGATTATTTACCTGCGTTATGCACCAATGTCTTCTTAAAAGACTATGATAAGATAATTAAATGAAAATATAAATATATTCATAAGGAATATTTTTTATTATTACACCAATTATCTCCCTACATTGAAATATATTAATTATGTATTCTGTGTTTGGCAAAATAATATGAAGATATTTGGTATTTGGCCAAATATAATAAAAGCTGCCAAACAGGCCGAATATCAAATAGGAACCAAATACTTGTTCCTATCATTCTTATCATAAATGAATAAAAAAAATAGAAAATATATAATAAAATACCTTCAGAGAATTTCTATTATTGTTATTATTATTGGTGTTGGCATCACTCTGGTTCTCCTGCCCCTGAGGCTCCACTCGGGCCGTGTGCCGCACCACATAGCGCTCTTCTCGGGATAAGTTTTCATTTGAAGTGGAGACATCTGTCTCACTGCCAGAAAGACTTTGCGGAAAACCACTTGGCACTAAACAAGTATTTATTGAAAGTTTAGTATAACAGCTTGATAAAGTAAGATGAATAAATAACTATTATAAACTTCAAATGAGACCTAAACACAAATGTACATACTAGATAAAGATCCTAATAAAAGTTATGCTAACTAAAACAATACTTGTTGCATGCTATAAATTCCAATGTATTGCATCTAGTGTAACAAGCATATTTTACAAGGGCATTCGACATTGCAAAATGATTCATGGCCATGGAATGTGGTTCATCCTCATGCAAATGTTGCTAGATAAAACACTTACCAGACTGTTTCTGTGTTCTCTGAATGTTGTTGGTGAAGGATAGAAAGCGCCCTGTTGGTCGCATGGACCCCATTATTAATGTAATGAAATGTCAGATTTCAACATGAAATCGCATAACTCATAATCTTTATTTCGGTGATGAAATATTCTAACCTCATCTGGAATACACATAAACACTGATGAAGTGATTTTATATCACATTACACGAGATTTTGCATGAGAACGACAAATTTATGACCACAATAATGTTCAACATGATGTACCAATGTACCTACATACATATAACTTTGCTTGCTTCTAATAGCACTTAAAGTTTTTATGTCTTATGTCATGAATGGTCAACTTACAGCGTTAATGAAATTATAGCAATAATGATAATACGCGTAATTTTATTAAAATTAAAAATAAAATGATGGTTGGCTATTCATATGTGTTGCTGACATTTTTTATGCACAGATTATCTTCTTCTTTCTTCTTCTTTTTTTTAATATCCACAGATTAGTAAGATTATGTCTTCTTCTTCTTCTTGTTCTTCTTTTTTTTTGGCGTCGGAACATAATGTTTCCCGAGGGGTGCGACATTTGTTCCGCCAAAGTCACGTGGATAGCATTTACACAGCAATAATCGAGTGATACAAAAAAAACAAATGACAAGAAATACAACTAAAGAACTAAGCTTACATAACGTAGGCCAACAAATATTTATTTCACGGGTGAAATATTCCAAATCGACGCGTCCCTAATTTACGATTTATTTTTGCCAATGTGCTTCAATTTTTAAGTAGCTAGTATGATTACTCTTTTCTATAAACGTTAATTTACGTAAAAAGCAAAGATCAAATAACATTTAATACATATTTACGAATATTTTGTGTAAAGAAATAATTTTCGTTTTACACTAGGGATGCATCAAGTTATCGATATTTCGTGTCGACTGTTGATTACGCGGTAAACTTATATATATGTTTAACTCATGACGATGTGGTATATTAGTAACCTGTGCGGAATGTAATCTCATTTAATGATCTCATTTATTGACGACCTCCGTGGTCGAGTGGCTAGCACGCTGGTTTCAAGTTTCGCCATCTCGCGAGGTTCCGGGTTCGATTCCCGGTCGGGTCAATGTAGAAAACTATCTTTTCTATATTGTCTTGGGTCTGGGTGTTGTGGTACCACCGTTGTGTCTGATTTCCATAACACAAGTGCATTGGCTACTTACTTTGGTATTAGAGCAATGTATGTGATAAGTGTCCAATATTTATTTATTATTTATAGTTTCTTCGCTAATTGACAAAACATCTGAGTATTGTAATGTTTGGCGCATACATGGCAGTCATTACAGGTATCAGAATGGTTTAAGCTTGGAAAAGTCCGAAATACAATTCCGAGGTGCTATAAACCTTGTATGCTGCTGTCTTGAGTTCGAGGAATCCAATCTTGATATACGACATACTTTACTAAACTAAATACATTCATCATCACGAGCATTTCATTTAGAACAAAGTTGCCATTTATATCATTTGATTCCAATAAATATCTTAGGAGCTATCACAGTTTTAACATAACTCCGCACCAAAATAATGTTCGCAGCTTAAGTACAACGTGTGCTTGCGCTAATTATATTATAAAGCTGAAGAGTTTGTTTGTTTGAACGCGCTTATCTCAGGAACTGCTGAACCGATTTGAAAAAATATTTCTGTGTTAGATAGCTTATTTATTGAGAAAGGCTTTAGGAAATCACGCTGCGACGGGAGGGGAGGGAGTAAACTCAAAACGCGCGGACGAAGTCGCGGGGGACCGCTTGTTATCCATATTTTTCTACACAGCCCTAGGCATGCATCGACATCTGCAGTCGATAGTCTAGTTGTTTATGTCAACCTAATACAGTTACTTGGTTGGACAACTCCAAAATACCCTCGCACGGGTAAAAACCCGTAGTAGTAAAACTATTTTAAAAATAGTCATTGTTGATAGTACATATTTTTCTGATTTTGCCACTAGGGGCACTTTTACTATATACATATTATCATAAGTACCTAATTTGTATCATATGATTCTTTATAAGAATAGATCTAGCACTTGCTCATAGATGATATTTCCTTCTTTCATGCTCTAAACATCTACATGTGTATAATACTAATATCGAGGACGAATACTGAAGTATAATTAATGATTAAACGAACTTACCTGTACGTGAAGTTCTATCATAATTATACGAAGTATTCGTCCGAAGATATTAGTAGAAAGTCCCACCCACCCGATGCATATTTTTTGTGTTGACAAAATCCCCTCTAGGAAATATCATCATATTATCTCTAAACTAAATGAAGACTTCGAAAACTATGGCGTGAAGGATGTGGCGTAACGGAAATGTTCATAATTTATTTAATTATTTTTACCGGACACGGAAATTGGTTCTATTTTGTTGCAATTTTTTTTTCTAACTAAAATTGTGCTATGTGGTGATAAGTGCAAGCGATACTACATGTGTATAATACTAATATCTTCGGACGAATACTTCGTATAATTATGATAGAACTTCACGTACAGGTAAGTTCGTTTAATCATTAATTATAAACTATATCTGAGGAACAAACAAACCCGTAGGACGTCACAGTTGCAACACGCAAAAACAAAACACACACAAACAAACAATTACCAAAACCAACGATTATAAACTATTGTGCAAGGGAGAGGTGACAATGTTAGACTTTTAGAAAAAACTAAGAGTGACAACAAACAGCTGTCTGTCAAGAAATCAGCAGCACATAGTAGGTCACAGATTAGTAAGAGTATGTAGGTACCTACTCACTGAGCAAGTAGCTAATCACCATAAAATTATTATCCATTTGGAATAGAACGACAAAAGCGAGATGTCACTAGCAGAAAGCTGTGTGATAAAAAGAGATATGAGATGCGATGTAGCAGAACCATTTTTGGCAGATGTCAAACAGTTGACCGCCCTGCAGAGCACAGATTAGTAAGAGTAATCTTTAGACATACTCTTACTAATCTGTGACAATACCTAATATGATACCATACCGTAATCCCTATAATTTACTGAATTTTGTTTTATTCTTATATTCCGATTGATTTTAAAATCTGAAACTTGTTAATACGATATGTTTCCAAGATTTAGACGAGCTATTATACCTGCAATCAGGTTATGCAGCCAGCAATCGACTTCAACTCCACACCATGTAACAAACCGGGCTGAAAGTAAGTCTAAAAAATATGTTTGATATCTATGTAATTACAGTGTTATCTATTTCTATAATATGTATTTCAGGACACTTGGCCATAATAAGCTTTACTTTACCGCGTCTTTACTCTGTTCGAACAAACCCTGAAGACATGATTGTGGATTATGATTGTGTAAAGAAAGCTACTTCAGATAGTAACATTTTAATAGTGGATGTTAGAGAACCAGATGAAGTTAAAGAACATGGCAAGATTCCTAACAGCATAAACATTCCATGTAAGTCAGTACTTTTTGTGCACTTAAATGGATGTCTTGTGTTTTTAACATAGGTTTCTACATTATTTCTAGTGGGTAGTGTTTCATCAGTCCTTGGTACAATGCCAGATAAGGAATTTGAAAAAAACTACAATAGGCCAAAGCCCTCTGAAGATACTAAGCTTATATTTTATTGTATGATTGGAAAAAGATCTGGCATGGCTCAGCAGAATGCTCTCAACTTAGGATTTAAAAAGTGAGTTTATTGTTTAACCTAGGTTTTTTTTAGTATAAACAGAATATTACTTGTATACAAAGCAAGATTCACACTTGCAGATATTGTGATTACAGCTTATATTTTTGGTTGCACTTTTTCATTGCAGTGCTAAAAACTACCTTGGCAGTTGGACTGACTGGGCTACAAAGTCTCAGCCATAAGAATATCTAATAACTAAGGTACTAATTTCATGTTTTGGTCAAGTTACTAAATCACCTGCTTTTTTGGATTGCCTTTATAGTCATAAGCAATTAATTTAATTTTAAAGCATATGTTGATGGGAAAATTTTTGAATTATAATAAATATTGTTGTAAGGTGTTTGTTTTATTATATGACCTATATGCATTAATGTTTACCTTGTATCCATACTTCTACCTACATTTGCATTAGAAATAAAAACAATGCCCCATTACCACCACTTAAAGATTTTATTATGCAGGAACAATGTACTATACATCAAAATTTTATTGCAGCATGGAGCCGTTCTAAGAAACTAACTAAGCTTCAGCTTCACTTTTGTTTGCTTGACCAATCCTCCCAACTCCCTAGATATGTTTTTGAGCTGTGAAATTAAAATGTGAATTGAACTTAAAGTAATTAATAGCTTAGATCTATTTTATTTTTGAATTAATATTACTTAGCATATCCAAGTTTCAAAGCTTTATCCAATGCTTCTGTTGATCTACGGCCTGATCGACAATAAAATATGAGCTCATCAGATGATGATGGTTTGTTTCTCTGAAATTGTTGCCTAAACTCTTCATTAGACATCCCAGTTAATGCATCCTGAACTGTGTGTACTGAAAAAATAAAAAGTATTTTACACCTATTTTACCAAACAAGATTTTGTTGACTTTTGTTGCTAAAACAAGATGACTCACATGGAATATTTATACTAGAAGGTATCTTTCCAGTTTCATGAACTTCATCTGGATTTCGGACATCAATGATAACCTTCTCAGGCTGATGAATAACTTTCAGCATGTCCTCATAACTAACAACTCTCTTGGGATCCACCATCTTATTCAAAATTGGGTAACCAATTGAAATTTTTCTCAGTTGTTCAGATGCAGAAGGTTGGAGCTCTTTGTAATCCACATGAAACAATTCATAATGTAATGTCTGATGTTATATTATCATAACACAACACATGTTGACATCACACACAAATATTTGTTTATCTATAGGTAAACATTTGTTGACTAGTACATACACCAAATGGTAGAATTTATTGGTCATAAGTTGGTGCACAAATTTGTAAGGCCTAAGGAGAAGTAATGGTGCTGTTATTAGCCACTAAGTAAAAACCAAGAATAAACAATGATACTTCGGTTTCGGTCAGGATCTGCTACGAGGCTCAGAGCGGTAATGTCTCTGGGAGAGGAAATCGCACCACGACCACGAGAAAGAATGATTAGGCAAATATTCATCACGTTCTTCACCTCAATGCAACCAAAAAAAAAATTATATTAGTAGTGTACCAGGAAACGAGTTGATAACTAAGGACGGGATGAATACAGATGTTTGAAATGAATAATTTTGCATTAATTCCAAGATTTATATCTTTAAAAATTCTACCTTATGAAATCAGAATAAAAAACAGATTTACTTATAACTGATCATGTAGGTATGTTATATGTAAATCATTCATGCACTTGTGTTATATTTATAATCTTTGTTTACTTTTATTAAACCATCTAGGTTTTAATATTACGTGCACCTACAGAGAGACGCAAATTAGGTAGGTACCTATGCCAAGATTGTCAAGCAAAAAGTGTGCGCAATTTGATGACAAGATTTGACGTAAACCACAGACTTAGTAGAGACGTAAACTGAGTGCTTAGTTTGACTTTTTTCATCTCACGTTCGATTGCGAGCGCGTTAGGGGCCATTATTTGAGCACCGTTTTTTGATGGTCACACGTTTGTGATTCCAAACATATTCAATGTTTAGTTTAAGAATAAATTTTGTATGTTTTATCATGTATCTATCTATATGAATTCACTTTAAAATGTGTAATAATATTTATAGCTTTGTAGGAAAAAATATTTTACCATCGGAATCGGGAGTAAAACTGCTGTTCTTCGCGCGTCACACCGAGTTGACGCTCAGTTTAAACACTTATGTCTTGCTGAGCTTTTACATTATAATAACATTATATATTTCAAAAAATTGGACATTTAGTCAGGATAAGTTATATTGAGGTGGAAAAAATCCGTCATTAGATTTTAATTTAATATGATTAATTTTGTGTCGGTCACACGATTTTAGCATTTCCGAAAATGTGACACATAAATGCGCATAACTTCAAAAAGGTTCAACCTATCGACACAAAACAAAGGTCCGCAGAAACTTCAGACGCGTTAAAACACCAATAGAAGACAAATTAATATCTCACAGCAATGATATAGCTTATTACAGCCTCTTGCTTTTTATTTTTTTTCTTTAGACCCTAGTTCATGTAACCCTTCATGGGTGATGTTTTAAGACTATAAGTCAGCGTTACGAATAAATGTCTACTATTGAATCATAAAACTCAAGATTCATTTGAGCTGATTAAATTACATAAGCGTTAGTTACTTAATTTAATATTTCTGAAAATGTAAAATTTTCGTCACTTGCGTGGCACAACTTTCGTGGTCAATTACCCACGAAAGTTACAAATCATACCACGAAAGGTTATCAAAGTGTACTGATCTCACTAGAAATTATATTTTATGGTCTGTAAATGCAGTTAAAATAACCGCCTTAACGTTTTATACTTGATTTTTTCTACTAAGACAGTTTCCAGAGGCACAGTTATGATTTATAGAAATAATGTAAATACTAGAAAAATATGTAGAACATGACGTCTTCAATATTGATTTTCATTCGGCTTTGAATCGCCTGATCAATCTATTTACTAATTATATAACAGCTTAAAGTAATCATAATACGTTACTCTAAAAAAGCATACTCATTAATTAATTAATTTTCGTGCATTATTCGTAATTACCTCAATTTGTGTTGTTTACATGAGAAAATAATGAATATCACAAAAGCAAACCTTGAAAATAATTATTTGCCACTAATAAGAATGATGGCAGTTTATGCCAGTTGTCTTTATTCAATCAATCAAGCGGCATGGCTAAATTTTGAGACTGGTCTAAAGCTGGAAATTGTCGACTAGACCGTTAAAAGAGTCTTCTTTGAGGCTACTAGATAAAGACAGTAAATCATGAGTTTGTTTCACGGGATAAATACAATAAAAACTGATACTATACATCCAAGGTATGACAATAAGTGCGTGACGTCTGGTGTTTATTTCCAAAGATGCTAAAGAAATAGTTTAATTCTTAATTGGATAAGAAAAGGTCATATTTTGAACGCTCTTACAGCTATGATCCCGCAGCTAGTAAATATTCTCACTCCAGGCAAGAAAAATATCTGGAAGACTAATTTGTTGCTTGTAAAGTTTATGAGGGGAATAATTTATGCATTTGACTTTGAAAATAAGTTCTGACTCTTCTCATAATAGCCGGCAAATATAACTACTAAAATGCAAGGTTACCTATATGTAATTTGAGGCACTACTTTGGAGGGTAAAGAGTTGATTGCTACAGATTTGCTACCATGTACCTTAGCTTAACTTTATAACCCCAGATAATTTCGACAGAATGCGAATACTTACCAAGATTTGTCAAGGAAGTGATTAGGTTACAAAACACTAAAAATTCCATCGTGAGTATGGGTTTAAATTGTCGAATGTCAAAATACCGTAGAATTTAGAAACCGTAAAATTTAATAAAGTATCCTATCGCTGGCAGATACTGTCAGTGTTATGTGTCGAGAAAAAATGCAAGTAAACAGTGAATTTGAGGTAAGTAATACCGCAAATGAGTGCAATAAATGAAGAAGGAGGGTAGACCATTAAGTCTGCAAATAACAGCACACTCCCAACAGTTTTAGGTACCCTGCCCAACTAGCACACAAGCAGCTTTCACCGCCTTTATAGAGCTTCTTAGCGATACAATGGCCGTTGAAAAGCTTAAACCAACTCCTCAGCCTGTATAGCAACGTATTCTAATGCCATTATACCGGTAGGCGATACAGTGGCCATACAATCGTAATCATTTACACTAACGCAGTTACAATGGTATCTTGTTCCGTCATTCTACAGGTGATAGAGGGATAGTAGCGTTGTGAACACTCCTTTACCACTAGTAGAGCTATAAATGATTTTTTGAAAGGCATGAGTGTTTGAAAGGTGCTATAGGATGCTACTTAATCACTTTGAGTGGAAAAGGGAGTCTCTATAGATTCTTAAGGTCTATTATAGTGTTTATCACCACTCTTGTAGCGTCATTACCTACAGTAGAGTTAAAGTTACTCTGTAGTAGCGCTATAGGCGCTATATTTGAGGAAATGAACTCTTTCGTAGCGCTAAGGGTGTTAAAGTAGTGGTTTAAATTACTTAAGACGATGAGTATTACGTTTATAGCGTTGCTGTAGCGCTTCAAGTGGGACAGGAGCGGTTTCAAATGCTTTGAAAAACGTAAACGTTGTCGTCCATTTTGAATTATCCCTAATAATATGACAAGTATTTTCAACAATAACAACGCCCACATTGATATCGAGTTATTACAACTACTTTATGGTTTAGTTTCGATATTATTTATTCATAAATGACTTAAACATCTATTGGGAAGTCTTAATAAGTGGTTTTAATAAAATAAACAAACTATGTCACCAATATTATAAAAGTATTATAACTCTAAAAATGTATTATCTTGTGGGCGCGTTAAAATCAAAGCGAAAATACATGTATATATTCACAGTAAACTGATACTCGCAATAAATATGTCACAGTAATATATATTCAAACTTAACTTTTGAGTTTATGTATTTAGGAAACTTCTGACAGACAACACCTTGTTTCATTTGCACTGATATAAAATCACAACTTTTTTTTATATAAGTATTTAGTGTTTAGTCACACAATCGCGATTAAATACGACAAGAGCTGCAGTATAGCGCTACAAAACATAATTTTACTCTTCCAGCGTTCGCTACACCTTTTTAAGCGTCATTGTATATCCGTTAGCGTACACAACCACTCTTATAGCGTCATTGTACAAACATTAACGTACATCACCACTCTTGTAGCGTCATTATACGGTGGTTCTAACTCTTATTTTGCTGCTATAGCGCGATTGTAGAGCTGATACCGTTATAAAAAGTGCCTATTTTGGGGTTAGAGTAGCGCTATAGCAGTTTATACGGCTGCTGTACGGCTTATCTATAAAGCTAATGCCGTAATCGACAACCTCTTAACGGCCACTGTAGAGCTTCTTATAGCGCTTGTGTGCTAGTTGGGTGTGATCAGATACTCGTAAATAATTTGGTACATAGTAGCAATATCGAAGGTAATATAAGCTATTCTTATGTTAGTGTTCATCATGAATTTTAAAAAATATATTTAATACCTAAACACATTACTTTTTGTCTCATCTTCATTTAAATTAATGATTATAGGTACTCATGGCTGTAAAATAACCAGTCACATTTAAGGATATGTACTTAGATTTTTATTATGATGTTTGTAAGTTTGTAAAGGCTAATGAACCGATAATAACATTCAATTGGCTTCTCTAGTTTCTTGCAAATAACGAAATAAGTTCGTCGTATGTACTCATAAAGTTCGAAAACCAATAATATAACTTCCACTTTCTCAGATAAACTGTCACAGAATCGGAGATGCTTGGCTACCCGTAAAGAGAATTGAATTTGTTTTAGAATGTTTTTAACACGCACAGTGTCATTATTTTATATTCATAAAGATGAAATAAGAAACCAAAAACTTACTTCAATACCAAAATGCACTAAAAAGTCTTAAATAAACTCTTCACCATTGAAAGGAAAGGAATCCGTTTTAGGCAAACAATTTCTTTTTGGCAACTATCACAGCACCGACGTGCTGTGATAGTTGATGCTTGGTGGTCAAGTATAATAAATGCAGTATTTAATTATGTATAAAGTTCAATATGAGGTAATGAATTTAAATTATTGATACTTTTATTACCGAATTATCTATCCAAAAAGACGCTGCGTAACTTTCGTGTCTCGGTGAGTAACTTTCGTGGCTGACGAAATTTCAATATTAAATATCTACATGAATAATGAACCGATTTTCATGAACTAACAGATTTTGTTACAGTTTGATAGCTTCTTTAAAGCAGTATTTTTTTCATTTGAATAATATCAGTATAAATTTTCGCCACGAAGGTGACACGAAGAACACTTTCTGAAGAAATGCCCTTAGAATTTTGTATGGGAAAAATAAAGCGCCACCTTGCGGTCACTTTAGGAAATAAAATTGCGATTCTGAGTTTTTACCATAATATTAATTTTATGGTTTTTACGTACTCGACTCGAGCAGTGAAAACCGACTCGCAATCGAAAGTGAGGACGTAAAACATCGTTTTGCTAGTACGAGTTGCTTTTTTGACAGCTTTTGTCACGAACGTCAGTGAGCTCTTCACTAACGCAAGTGAAAAGTTTTCGCGAGTATTTATGGTGAGAGGTGAGGTACAACTAGGTAGGTACTGTAAACTCGTGAAAATTGAAAAATCTGAATAGGTAATTGCGGCTCGACTACATTTCGTCTGGAAAATGATTTCCACAGCTAAATCCAGGGACACCCGTGGTTTTACTGTGAGGAAAAATATGATAGCTAGAGCATCGTTTTATCCACTAAAAGATCTGACTAAGACACAATTTCGAGCGCGATACCGTATCTCAAAAAAATTTATTTCAAAATGCTCGCTATGGAGCTGAAGAAAAAAACTAATTTGCGATCTTCTCAAAGGATTTCACTTGAACTAAAGGTTTGATTTATTTACACAGTGCACTACAAAATTGCTCTGATTTACTTCCTATTTTTAGGTGTAAAAACCTTTGTTTTGTTTTGCTTATTTATAGGTCCTTACCGCCCTGCTTTTTTATGCAACGGGATCTTACCAGAGGCCTGTAGGTATGACAAAAAACATTTCACCAAAAATTTGCAGTGCATATATACAGAACAGTTCACACAGGCTCTGACACTCCCGAATATTATTAACAAATATAAAGTTTCCGGACAATCCTGCAGCCAGACATGCAGTCAGTCGAAGGTAACTACCGATTAACCTTTGTAACTTAAATAACCTAACAATATATACTAATATATTTTTTTAAGATTTTACAGATTCTATGGTATCCCAGGAGTGATTGGTTGTGTGGGTGGTAGCAATTTTAAGTTTGTGGTTTCAAGAAAGGAGGCGGAACACTTGTTCTACAGCAGAAAACATTACCATTCTCTCAATGTACAGATGGTAAATAATTCAACATATTGTTGGTGAGAAAACAACACAGCGGAAATCCTATGAATTTATAGATAATTTATGTGGTGTTTTGTTTGCTTAGTGACAATATGCTATTGAATAAAAAATGTGAGATAATGTATGTATAATGTAAAACTTTGTATTTTGTAGATATGTGATGACCAATACCGCATTATAAATGTAAATGCTAAGTTAAGTAGAGCAAATCATGACTAGATGCACATTGTTGGTTGGTGAATGAATAAGTTAGGATGTAAAATAAAACTAAAAGATTGGGATTCATACAAGCAGTAATGCCTTGTAAAAAAACACGATACCTAACTGTATTTATTCACACTTACTATTCCATATACGTCACAAACATATCGAATTGAGCTGCACTTGTCTTTATTTTCTTTCAAAATGTATACTTTCAAAGCAAGCAAACAAACAAAAGGCGCGCCGCGGCAAAGTGTTTTTGTATTTGACGTATCTAAAATACTCGAACAATTTCAATAGACAGTTAGATTACATGAGAGTTACTATAGGATAATGTACCCTCAAATCTGGTTGGCTTATCTGTAGAAGTGAATGTCTGTGGTAGCTACACTATCAAATGGCCAACATAATAAAAATAATGCTCACCTCTCGCCGTGAGTAAACGCACTTAACGCGGATCGAATAGTTTGCTTCGATTGCAACTTATACTCGCGTGTGTTCGATAGTCGATGCGTTTGACGTTTGCTCGATTAACGCGATGGTAAAGTCATTCGATGAACTTTGTGTCACTCAAACACGTAGTACTATTATATTTTCTGTGCTCAAACTAAGCACTGTCTACAGACTTTTTTTTTAACGCTCGCGTGGTTTGCGTTTCCTCGACAGAAAGGTTGGGAATCGAATACGAAAAAAAAAACGGTACAGGAGATGGATTACAATAGGAAAGGAAAGTAAAGGATCAGTGAAAAATAGAATATTAATAACAGAAATAATTAGATATTATATTTAAATATTACTTAGTGTTGTGATTTAAAAATAAATATAATTATGTTGTTTAAAAATGTAATATCTAAAATTATTAGATTGTTCTTAACATTATATAATATTAAATATCCATTCATTTTTATTAGCCGTAAGAGGAAATCCGGTTGTATTGCACTCTGGTTTAAATTAAATGCAATCGGATGATCAGCTACTAACGCCATCTATTTTTACCCTGTAAAATACTCAAATAAAAACTGAACCGGATATCTACCTTACAGCGCCATCTATAAATAGTTTTTGTTAAAATATTAAAATCCAACCGGATGTCCACCTAACAGCGCCACCTATAAATACCTTTACTGTAAATTAATAAATTCTAACTATTGTAATTCTAATGATATTTTTACACAGTAATGCCATCTGTAAATCGTATTTATTAAAATAGTGACATTTTAACGGATATCCGACTTAAAATAGTCATATTGTAATTTAAATTGCTTAAATAAATGTGAAACGGATATCTGACTACTAACGCCATCTGTAAAACTTAGTTTTAGACTATAAAAGCACATGCAAGCCAAAAGTATGGCAGTTTTTCGTAAGGGTTAGAGTGATATACTTCGTAGTATCGAAAGTGTAGCGATTATAATTAAATACTGTGGAATTAAATATAAGTGGTGATTGCAATAAACATTGAAGTGTGAAAAGGAGTTTTATTTTACAAAACTTCAGAAGTGGGATGCTATCTGCAGCCCACAAGGTACGCTAAAGTTTATTTTTATTTCAATCAAAGTGTTCAAAATAGGTATTCTTAATATTAGTTATAATTTCTCAGCAAATACGGTGTTGTGAAGCGGGAATAACATTTGGTCAGGCTACTCTTGATAATGTTATTTTTTCATGCTGGAATCATTTGGTCAGGGCTACACTCTGACAATGATTTCAGCGTTTTAAAATGTAACAGCACCGTGTTTAAGATTGTGAACGTTGAAGTGTTGGATGGCTCACGGTCGAGGCAACTCTTCGGCAGTGCTATTCCGACATCATCGTACCAGATTATTATTACGAATGTTCGGTCAAGGCTACTCCTTGATAATATTCTTATAATGCTCTGGTCACGTATTGATGTTCACAATTTTGCTTGTCGAAATAATTCGGTTGAAAATACATGCTAATAGTAAATACTACTTTTAGTAAAAAAAAAAAGATTGCTTTTAAGATCTTGATAATGTATTCTAAACCGCTTGGTCGAGGCTACTCTTCGACAGCACTATGCCGGGTTATCACAAGGTACATTTGGTCAAGGCTACACCTTGATAATGTCCTGCGATATCACTAGTAATGTTATGCATGATCAAGGTTTTAAATGCAGTCTACATTTAATAGTTATATGAGCTAATATCATTTACTTTGGAAGGCTAGACGCGCCTTTTGTTTGCATGGCTGTCACGTACAAGGCTAGAGGCGCCTTTTACCTACAAGGCTATATGCGCCTTTTACCTACAAGGCTAGATGCGCCTTTGACCTAAAAGGCTAGACGCGCCTTCAACCTTTAAGGCTATATGCGCCTTAGTTTGCATATCTTATTAATGATTATGATTTCTTTACTTTTAATCTATAGAATTAATTATGAATAAATTATATATGACTTTTGACCTTAAGAGTTAGTTATGAAAGTTTGCATATCTTATTAATGACTTTATGATTTCTTGACTTCTAATCTCGAGAATTAGTTATGAATAATTTATATATGACTTTTTACCTTAAAAAGTAGTTATCAATAACTTATATGACTTTTGGATCTTAAGAATTAGTTATGGATGATTTAAATGACTATTGAGTCGGTTACTTATACATCTCTTTTTATCTTGAGGTTAATATGGATGAAGAAGCCGGCATAAAAGGTGGAGGACGTCGACGTCGAAGAAAAGAAACCTGGGCATCAAAGTCTGCTGCGAAAATTCGCCGGACTACTCGTAATTCGCCCTCGTCGTGGACTGTGGAGGAGATCGACGTCGCGCCAAGCACCAGTGTCAGGTCAGAACTTCCAACTGATTCGAATAAATGTAGTATGCAATCTGATGGTACAACACAGAGTTTCAGTGTTGATGACGTAGCAAAACTTTTATCATCTATCAAAAATAACGACAAGCAAAGGTCAAACTTTATGAATAACAATCAACTTAACAATGTCATACCAGAGTTTGATCCCTCGAGCAAAACTCAAAGTGTGGAAGGGTGGATCAGGAAGGTCAATGAGTGTGCCAGTATCTACGATTGGGATGGGAGGCAAACCGTGCATTTTGCTCTGCAAAAATTTATTGGATTAGCTAAAAAGTGGTACGAGGCATTACCGTCTGTCAATTTCACATGGGATGAGTGGCAAGTAAAACTTAAGCGGGCGTTTCCGAGTGAGCAAAATTACGGTCGGCTTCTCGAAGAGATGCTGGCACGTACTTCACGGAATAACGAGTGTTTACGCGAATACTTTTATGATAAACTCACACTGTCAAACAGATGCGAAATAAGTGGTAAAAAAGCCGTGGACTGTGTTATTCATGGGATAAATGATAAATCTATCAGGAATGGTGCTCAAGCCTTGAATTGTACGGAACCGGAAGATCTTTTGAATTTTCTCAATTCTCAACGTCCTTCTGATAACTCTTTTGCCAAGAAACGTAGCGATAATAATGGGGCCACTCGGCCCAGTACATCGGCTTCATGCGAAAGCAATAGCTACGCACCGGTTTGTTTCAATTGTAAAACTAAAGGTCATACTTACGGCAAATGTCCGAATCCGTTAATCAAATGCCAAAAATGTCAACGTGTAGGGCATGTTGAAGCCGATTGTAGATTTCCTACGTCTGTTCGAAGTTCTGAAAATAAAACTACGTCAGATTCACGCAAAACACTGACTATTTCCACCCAGAATAATAGTAACGATAAGTTCTTTAAAAAAATTGAAGCCAATGGTCAAACATTTGTTGCTTATATAGATTTCGGTAGCGAGTGCAGTTTAATGCGAGCATCTGACGCAGAAACATTGCAACTAAAGAAGTCTTTAGAGAACTTGCCTGCAATTAAGGGTTTTGGAAATTCCTCGGTTATTCCACTTTATAAAAGCGCGATTTCTTTGAAATTGGATGAGGTCGAAGCTGTGGTAGAAGTCCTCGTAGTCAATGATGAGTTCATGCAAACTCCTCTTTTAGTTGGACAAGATTTCACTGAGCTACCTTTCGTCACAGTCATGAAAGACAATACTAAATTACTTTTCTACAAAAGTTCGTGTGATGATTCTTGTACTCAAGACAACCACTTTAAATTGACTGTCACAACATCTATTAGCGTGCAAAATATTGGGTTAGTTGAAATTTCGGTAGATGATTCTTCTTTTTCCGGAGACTTATATGTTGAAGGGTACAACTGTGCAGAGCCTGGTAATGAGTATCATTTGCATCAAGGGGTATATCGCATTAAGGATGGCAAGGGACTACTGGTACTTACCAATCTTTCACCCGGGACGTTAACCCTTGAACCAGATTCTCTAATAGCTAGGGCTACACGCCTGATAGAGAAAGATGTTTGCCATGTGAACAGGATCCTTAAGGATGTGTCGACATTAGAGCCTTTACAAAAATCGGATATTAAGGTTGGTGAAAATGTTGACTGTACGGTAGTTGACAAATTGTTTCAGTTGCTGCAGTCTTATCGGGACTGTTTTGCCCTTGACCTAAGTGAAATAGGGTGTGCCAAAGACGTTTCGATGACCATCGATTTAGTCGATGATCGGCCTGTCGTTTACAGACCATATAGATTGTCTTACTCCGAAAGAGAGCAAGTTCGTGCTATCGTTCAAGATTTACTTGATAACGATATCATTCAAGAATCTTCTTCTGACTATGCAAGTCCTATTCTTATGGTCAAGAAAAAGACAGGCGAGCAGCGATTGTGTGTAGACTTCAGGGCAGTAAACAGTAAGACTCGAAAGGACTGCTTTCCACTCCCACTTATAGAGGATCAGCTGACAAATTTAAGTGGTAATGCTTTCTTCACTACGTTGGACTTAGCCTCAGGCTATTATCAGGTTCCAATGTCTGAAGAAAGCCAGCGAATCACTGCTTTTGTCACGCCTGATGGGCATTATGAGTTTAAAAGAATGCCCTTTGGTTTAGCCAATGCACCAGCCGTATTCCAAAAATTTATAAATAAAATGCTTGGCGCTAAAAGGTTCGAGTCAGCTCTTGCATATCTAGACGATATTTTGGTACCATCAAAAGATTTAGAACAAGGTTTTACAAGACTGGAAGAGGTTCTAAAACTTTTGCGCCATAATGGACTGACGCTAAAACTCTCCAAGTGTAGGTTTTTTGACAATACTATAAATTACCTAGGCCTCGAGATATCTTCCAACGGAGTTAGGCCCGATGAAACCAAAGTTGCGGCTGTAAAACATTTTCCCGTCCCAAAGTCTGTGCATGAAGTTAGACAGTTTTTAGGCCTAGCGAGCTACTTTCGCAAGTTTATCCGTAGTTTTGGAGAAATTGCTAGACCTCTGACGAATTTATTAAAAAAAGATGTTCCCTTTCGCTGGAGTGAAGTTGAGAGTCACGCGTTTGATCTTCTAAAAGACAAGCTAATAGAACGCCCCATTTTGTCACTATACGATCCCAAACTTGAGACGGAGCTTCATACCGATGCCAGTTCTCTAGGTGTTGGAGGAATTTTGTTACAATGGCAGGAGAACCCTCGTGTTCTGAAACCCGTAGCTTATTATAGTCGACAAACCACACCAGAAGAACGGCATCTTCACTCTTATGAGTTGGAAACTCTCGCAATAGTTTGTTCTTTGCGAAAGTTTCGAGTTTATCTCCTAGGCATTCACTTTAAAGTAGTCACGGATTGCCATGCACTCAGAACAACCCTTATAAAACGAGACTTAGTCCCACGAATTGCGCGGTGGTGGCTACAAATTAGCGAATTCACCTTCGAAATCGAATACAGACCGGGTACTCAAATGACTCACGTTGATGCGTTGAGCCGAAATACGAATCTTAGCGAACTGACAACAGACTCTAACGTTACTGTTTATAATATAGAAAAAGAACACTGGCTTCTATCGCTTCAAATGGCGGACCCGGACATATCGCGAATTGTGAAAATACTAAAACCAAGCACTGACGAAGAGGTTAAGGATATAAAAAAACATTTTGTTATCAAAAACAATAAGTTATATACGAGAGTAGGAGATAAATTGTGCCTCGTTGTACCCCGTGGCGCCCGCTTCCAAATCTGTCGATCAAATCATGATGATTTAGGTCATATGGGCATCACAAAAACGGTTGAGAAAATTCAGGACAACTTCTGGTTCCCAAAGTTACGGCGATTTGTAAAAAAATATGTTGAATCATGTTTACAGTGTGCATACAATAAAGATAGTACTGCCAAACAGAAAACCGGTCACCTTTACCCTATTCAAAAGGTAGACATTCCTTTTCACACCATACATATCGACCACCTCGGTCCTTTCACAAAAAGCAAGAAAGGGAATATCTACATTTTGACTATCGTTGACGGCTTTACAAAGTATATGTTTGCGAAACCCGTGAAAAGTACAAAAACTAAACACACTTTAAAAGTTTTACAAGATTTATTTTCTGATTTTGGTTTGCCCTCAAGGATTATTTCTGACAGAGGTACGTCTTTTACTTCAACAGCATTTCAAAAATTTTGCCACACTCACGGCATTAAACATATACTTAACGCAGTTGCATGTCCCCGTGCTAACGGCCAAGCCGAGCGGTTCAACCAAACGATCTTGCAAGCTATGAGTAAGTTAAATATTAATACTGACGAACGCGACTGGGACATGCAACTGGGACAAGTACAATGGGGAATCAATAATACAATTAATTCCACAACTAAAAAGACTGCATCGGAGGCTTTGTTTGGTGTCAAGCTTAGAGATAGTATTTTGAACAAACTTGATATCGGTGAGGAAAATTTACCGGCAGACCTACAAGTAATTCGGCAAGAAGTAGATCGCAATATACAGTCAAGTCAGGAAAAACAAAAACGTCAATATGATGCTAACAGAATCCCCGCTGCAGTCTATAAGAAAGGTGACTTAGTGAAAATAACCAGAACGAATTTCAAAAATCATGGCAATAGCAAGAAATTATTATCTAAATTCATTGGACCATATAGAGTAGTCGAATCACTGGGAAATGATAGGTACAAAATTGCTGATGTTCCAGGATTCAGTAATAAGAAAAAGAAGTTTGAGAGTGTCGTTGCAGCAGATAGAATTCGGCCCTGGATAAATTTGGGAACTTTAAATTCTTTTAAAATGTTAGATGAAAGTTCGAATGAATCAAATGGCGACAGTGAAGATGATTTACCATTGGTCATGTTGCAACGACAAAATCAAACTGCACACGCTGTAAATAATTTAACATCATAAATTAAACTCGAATGTTGTGATTTAAGAGTGTGCACCGGGAGGTTGCACGAATTAGGACGGCCGAATGTTGTGATTTAAAAATAAATATAATTATGTTGTTTAAAAATGTAATATCTAAAATTATTAGATTGTTCTTAACATTATATAATATTAAATATCCATTCATTTTTAATAGCCGTAAGAGGAAATCCGGTTGTATTGGCACTCTTTGGTTTAAATTAAATGCAATCGGATGATCAGCTACTAACGCCATCTATTTTTACCCTGTAAAATACTCAAATAAAAACTGAACCGGATATCTACCTTACAGCGCCATCTATAAATAGTTTTTGTTAAAATATTAAAATCCAACCGGATGTCCACCTAACAGCGCCACCTATAAATACCTTTACTGTAAATTAATAAATTCTAACTATTGTAATTCTAATGATATTTTTACACAGTAATGCCATCTGTAAATCGTATTTATTAAAATAGTGACATTTTAACGGATATCCGACTTAAAATAGTCATATTGTAATTTAAATTGCTTAAATAAATGTGAAACGGATATCTGACTACTAACGCCATCTGTAAAACTTAGTTTTAGACTATAAAAGCACATGCAAGCCAAAAGTATGGCAGTTTTTCGTAAGGGTTAGAGTGATATACTTCGTAGTATCGAAAGTGTAGCGATTATAATTAAATACTGTGGAATTAAATATAAGTGGTGATTGCAATAAACATTGAAGTGTGAAAAGGAGTTTTATTTTACAAAATTAGGATTATTAAAGAACATAAAATAGTATAAAGATTGTGGTCTTTTGAACTTAGGAGGCACATGATAGAAAAGTAACGTGTATAAAAGTGAAATCACGAAATTAGTATGATCATAAAGACTGCATTTAAAAACACGTGGTTAAGATCTCCTACATCAGGAATCACATGCATGAATATCAATATCTGTGATTGGGAATCGGGCGGATTTAGGGAGCAGTCCTGTCGTGGGGTTGGCCTCTTGCTCGACACGGTTACCGTGGGCATGGGGGCTATATTTTGTACCCCGGGGTGCGGCCCGTGGTTCGCGGCTTCGTACATCCGTTTCGATGTGCGGACCACAAATCCCTCCAGGGCCTCCATCTTGAGGTCCCTATGAATGGGTTCCATGAACACTAAGTTCATTATTATAATAACTGTTTTCTTTGTACCTAATACCTATGTTCAATAATAATAATAACGATAAAGATTACATGAAATGAGAACGAAAACAAGTTTATCAGTCGTCTTATCATCATCCGGGCCGGTCAAGCTTATTATTATTAAATGAAATAATTAGAGTTTCTGATGTAACTATTGGCTCGCTTGTATAAGGGATGCATGAAAGGGAAAAAAAATTGTTAAAATTTCAGTACGTCAAATACCTTATTAAAGTATGCGTTGCTACAGAGTGAGCTGACCAATCAAAATCATCAGGGGTTCAAACAAAGAAACCGTTGAATTTTTTGATAAGCCGTATATAAGCGGATTCACTCCCGACCGTTTCTAAGTCGTGTACGGGCAGCGGCAGCAGCATGAAGTTGAAGGAAAAATTTGTGGTGATATTCGTCGCGATCGCCGGTACAGAATGTAATTAAAGCTTCAAATTCGTTTTTTATTTAACTTGTCACCATGTATAGTTGAAATTAAATTATATTCAAAAGTTTTTCGAACTCAGTGTAGCGAATTTCAATATTTAAGTAATAAGTTTTCTTTTCGCTTACTCAAAAAAGATTCGTGACTTAAAAGAAAATTAATCACGTTGTTATTTTTTTTTCTCTTAAATGATCCGGCTACTGGTACAGCGATAGGAGCTCTTGTTGATCAGGGGGTAAATCGCTTCTTGGGCGTTCCAAATGGTGGATCTGCGATCGCGGGAAAAATGGTGCAAAAATGTTGGTGTATTTATAGGAGGACTGATAAAACAAAAAAAGAATGTTTTTGGCGGTGACTCATCATCTGGGAGTGAAGAAAAAGCAAACGGGTGCCAAACCCGGTCGAAAGCTTTCTCCACATCTAGGAAGACCGCCACCGAGGCTTGGTTGTTGTTGAGGCCCTCTGATAGGTGGTGGATCACCCTGGCCAGCTGGAGCGTGGTGGAGTGCCCGCTGCGGAAGCCGATCTGCTCGTCCCTTGGGACGAGGGGGGGACGCAGTTGGTGCAGCAGGGCTCGCTCGAACAGCTTGGCGGCGTGATCCAGCAGGGTGATGGGCATGTAGCTCTGGGCGGCGGCGCCTTCTTCCTGTTTAGGCGGGCGGCAATCTTCTTCACCTCCGAAGGAGAGATGAAGGTGTCGCCCGGGAGTGGAGGTGGGGTGGTGGCCAGGAATTCCTCCACTCTCTGGACCACATCCGCGTGGTGCTGGAGGGCTTTGGGGGCTTCTCTTCTTCACTTATAACTGTTTATTACAATACAACTAAACTAGAGATTACACTTTTATTATACTAGTTTACACTTGTAGTCGCGCGAACAGAGTTACCACTTGCCCATTCAAGCGATCGAAAAAGACCGCCCTTCCAACCGCGTGCCGCCCTTTTATATTCACGATTTCTCGCCAATAATTCCCGCCAAAATCTCCCGCCATTTTAACGACCGTTATGGGCGGCACGCTGCCGGAAATGGCCAGTAAGTATTTTAAATTGACAATTATTTTACTGCCTATCTTTAAAATACAGGACTTAACCAAGCTATCTAAATAAATTTTAGAATAATAACAAATAATATGAAATATTCCAAATAAATTAAACAAAGATGCTATACACAACTTCCGTTTCTATTTTTATCAGCCGGTAGAAGCCAACTGATGTACTTCTTATGACAATCTATACTAATATTATAAAGCTGAAGAGTTTGTTTGTTTGTTTGAACGCGCTAATCTCAAAAACTACTGGCCCGATTTGAAAATTTTTTTGGACGTTGGATAGTCCATTTATCGAGGAAAGCTTTAGGCTGTATAACATAAAGATACGACTCATAAGACCACAGTAGAAATGAAAAATGATGCGAAAATGGGAGAAAGATATTCCTTTTGAGAGCTTCCGCTGCATACGCTGCGGAAACCGCTTAAGTTACACAAAAATCATGTATGACAGGATTGTTCAGCATTAAGAAATCTATAATAAAGTCCGCGACAGCATATGTCTATCTTTTATGGTTGACTTACTACAACCTTTTTTTATGTTAATAAATTTGTAAAAAAATAATGCATTATTTTTAGAGGTGTATTATACACACAGGTATTTATTCTTATCAAAATACATTTATCATCACGAGCATTTCATTTAGAACCAAGTTGCCCTTTATATCATTTGATTTCATTAAATATCTTAGGAGCTATCACAGTTTTAACATAACTCCGCACCAAAATAATGTTCGCAGCACCTTTTGACTGCGCAGCAGACATATTATGTCTGATATTAAAAAAAAAAACCTTGACTGCGGGCCAGACATAATATGTCTGCTCCGCCAGTTAACGGCAAAGTCGGTCTAAATGACGTCACCTGTGAACGAAAGCGTGTAAGAATGAAACAAAACACTGTATGATAAACAAGGATGGCAAATATGGCAACAGCAGACCGGCAGGCATAGATTTTTTCTTATAATTTAGCCGTTTGTGACTTAGCGTTCGGGCCGCCCAGTAGAAATGAACCTTATTTACTACATAATAGGGTTCAAAATAAAAATGGCGGAACTCAAGTGCAAATACCCACTTGAGCAAAACAAAGTGCGTATTACTAATACGCATGTGTTTACGCTATAATACAACGAGATAGCTTGTGTTTCGAGGAACTCGACTTATAAATCACACGTTCACATGCCAAGTGTTGTTCGCTTATCGCTGCTTTTAGTAACCGGAGTCGTCAGGGGCCATTACGGGGGGTAGGCGTAACTCAGTCGACGTCACTCGGGAATGCAAGATGGCCGCAGTTAGAAGGTTATGTACAACGTGCGCTTTCGCTAATATATTATAAAGCTGAAGAGTTTGTTTGTTTGAACGCGCTTATCTCAGGAACTGCTGGACCGATTTGAAAAAATATTTCTGTGTTGGATAGCTTATCGAGAAAGGCTTTAGGATATAAAACATGACGCTGCGACGGGAGGGGAGGGAGCAAACTCAAAACGCGCGGACGAAGTCGCGGGGGACCGCTAGTTATTTATTAATGCATTTTAAAATTGTAATATGTAACATATTTATCTCTAATTATTTAAAAATAAATTACAGTGAAAACAAAATATAAAAAATAAATCATACGATCAAAAGATTTAATTTACGCTTTTATTTCTACAGGTGTTTACTAAATGCGTAGGCGGATATGATGGAATTTAATACCTAGTATTGCGGTGTCTTTAAAGTAATATTAAAACTTAAATTATCCAGAAATGTTCCGAGATGTGTAAATAAATATATCGATATAAATTCTAAAATCATAACATTCGGCCATCCGACCTGGTGGTTCCTCCTCCTGGCATCACACAAATATAACATCCTAAATATTTTAATTCTAAAATTATCAATTTAATATATCATAGGCTAAATTAAAGTGATTTTATTAATGTTAATGATTTATTCAGAATTCACTAAAGCAAAACTTATAGATACCAAGACCATATAAAACTAAATGTTATATATATATATATTTAATCACTCTCTGAGCTACTAGAACCAATTATATCACTTTTATGCATTTCAAGAGCCTTAAAGTGAATCCAAGGACGCATTCTATCGGCTGCAATAACAGTTATAGGTATATGGTTTACCCTTCTTTATGAATCCCGGAACATCAGCTATTCTGTACCTATCGTTACCCAATATCTCAGTGATTCTATATGGCCCAACAAACCTGACAGAAGCTTTGTGCTTTTGTTATTGTTATCGAAATTATTTCTCGAAATTTTTACTAGATCACCCATTTGATATTTAACAGCTGGAACCCGGTGTGCATCATATCGTTCTTTATTTTTAGCTTGCTGTTTATGAATATTATCAGTGATATTTTCTCTGATCTCTTGTAAATTTGAATTACTGCAACTGGTAGGAGGCTCGACGCCAAGTTTATTTGTTAAAGTATCGCGCATTTTTACTTCGAACAAAGCTTGTGTCGCAGATTTTTGTGTAGAAGCATTAACTGTGTTGTTAATGCCCCACTGAATCTTACCCAGGCACTTCTCCCAGTCCCGCTCGTGGCAAAAAGCATTCTGTGTTGCCAATGCGTTCAAGATAGTTTGGTTATACCTTTCGGCTTGACCATTAGCCCTGGGACAAGCGACTGCGTTTAAAACGTGTTTTATTCCCTGAGAATCACAAAAAAATCTTAAAAGCTGCAGAAGTAAAACTAGTCCCACGGTCAAACACTATTCTAGCTGGAACTCCGAAGTCATAAAATATTTTTTCAAGGGTCTTTACTGTGGTCTTGGTTTTTGAGTCTTTTACAGGTTTCACAAAAACGTATTTCGCAAAGGCATCTACAATAGTAAGGATGTGCGTATTATTATCTTTACTTTTGACAAACGGTCCTAAATGGTCGATGTGAATAGTGTGAAAAGGTATATTTACCTTTCCTATTGGATATAAGTACCCAGACTTTTGTTTTGAGGCATTGTCTTTATTGTAAGCACATTCCAAGCAAGCTCCTACATATTTTTTTACGAATTTCCTGAGTTTTGGGAACCAAAATTGTTCTTGTACTAGCGGTCCCCCGCGACTTCGTCCGCGCGTTTTGAGTTTGCTCCCTCCCCTCCCGTCGCAGCGTCATGTTTTATATCCTAAAGCCTTTCTCGATAAATAAGCTATCCAACACAGAAATATTTTTTCAAATCGGACCAGCAGTTCCTGAGATAAGCGCGTTCAAACAAACAAACTCTTCAGCTTTATAATATACTAGCGGTCCCCCGCGACTTCGTCCGCGCGTTTTGAGTTTGCTCCCTCCCCTCCCGTCGCAGCGTCATGTTTTATATCCTAAAGCCTTTCTCGATAAATAAGCTATCCAACACAGAAATATTTTTTCAAATCGGTCCAGCAGTTCCTGAGATAAGCGCGTTCAAACAAACAAACTCTTCAGCTTTATATATATACTAGCGGTCCCCCGCGACTTCGTCCGCGCGTTTTGAGTTTGCTACCTCCCCTCCCGTCGCAGCGTCATGTTTTATATCCTAAAGCCTTTCTCAATAAATAAGCTATCCAACACAGAAATATTTTTTCAAATCGGTCCAGCAGTTCCTGAGATAAGCGCGTTCAAACAAACAAACTCTTCAGCTTTATCATATACTAGCGGTCCCCCGCGACTTCGTCCGCGCGTTTTGAGTTTGCTCCCTCCCCTCCCGTCGCAGCGTATGTTTTATATCGTAAAGCCTTTCTCGATAAATAAGCTATCCAACACAGAAATATTTTTTCAAATCGGTCCAGCAGTTCCTGAGATAAGCGCGTTCAAACAAACAAACTCTTCAGCTTTATAATATATTAACGCAAGCGCACGTTGTACTTAAGCTGCGAACATTATTTTGGTGCGCAGTTATGTTAAAACTGTGATAGCTCCTAAGATATTTATTGAAATCAAATGATATAAAGGACAACTTGGTTCTAAATGAAATGCTCGTGATGACGAATGTATTTATTTTGATAAGAATTAATACCTGTGTGTATAATACACCTCTAAAAATAATGCATTATTTTTTCACAAATTTATTAACATAAAAAAGGTTGTAGTAAGTCAACCATAAAAGATAGACATATGCTGTCGCGGACTTTATTATAGAACTCTTAATGCTGAACAATCCTGTCATACATGATTTTTGTGTAACTTAAGCGGTTTCCGCAGCGTACGCAGCGGAAGCTCTCAAAAGGAATATCTTTCTCCCGTTTTCGCAACATTTTTCATTTCTGCTGTGGTCTTATGAGTCGTATCTTTATGTTATATAGCCTAAAGCCTTCCTCGATAAATGGACTATCCAACGTTAAAAATTTTTTTCAAATCGGGCCAGTAGTTTTTGAGATTAGCGCGTTCAAACAAACAAACAAACAAACAAACAAACAAACTCTTCAGCTTTATAATATTAGTATAGATAAGCGCAAGCGCACGTTGTACTTGAGCTACGAACATTATTTTGGTGCGGAGTTATGTTAAAACTGTGATAGCTCCTAAGATATTTGTTGGAATCAAATGATATAAAGAGCAACTTTGTTCTAAATGAAATGCTCGTGATGATGAATCTATTTTTTTTGATAAGAATAAATACCTGTGTGTATAATACACCTTTAAAAGTAATGCATTATTTTTTTACAAAATTATTAACATAAAAAAGGTTGTAGTAAGTCAACCATAAAAGATAGACCTATGCTGTCGCGGACTTTATTATAGAACTTTTCATGCTGAACAATCTTGTCATACATGGTTTTTGTGTAACTTTAGCGGTATCCGCAGCGTACGCAGCGGAAGCTCTCAAAATGAATATCTTTCTCCCGTTTTCGCAACATTTTTCATTGCTGCTGTGGTCTTGTGAGTCGTATCTTTATGTTGTATAGCTTAAAGCCTTTCTCGATAAATGGACTATCTAACATAAAAATAATTTTTCAAATCGGGCCAGTAGTTTCTGAGATTAGCGCGTTCAAACAAACAAACAAACAAACAAACAAACTCTTCAGCTTTATAATATTAGTATAGATATTAGTATAGATTAGCGCAAGCGCACGTTGTACTTAAGCTGCGAACATTATTTTGGTGCGGAGTTATGTTAAAACTGTGATAGCTCCTAAGATATTTATTGAAATCAAATGATGTAAAGGGCAACTTGGTTCTAAATGAAATGCTCGTGATGATGAATGTATTTATTTTGGTAAGAATAAATACCTGTGTGTATAATACACCTCTAAAAATAATGCATCATTTTTTTACAAATTTATTAACATAAAAAAGGCTGTAGTAAGTCAACCATAAAAGATAGACATATGCTGTTGCGGACTTGTACTGTTGTACATGTTTTATATGTAATAAATTGAGTACCTTAATATATTTAGTATTCATCGGACTCACATTAACATTCTCATTACATTATCTTTGTTTTTCCATGCTTTCATTTCCTTTTTCCATCCAAAGATTGCTGGTTCATTTGCAGTAAACACGAACATTTAATCATAGATTCTATCTACCATAACGCAGTTCGTATTTTCTCCCTAAAAAGTAGTACTGTAGACGTTAAACTATAGGCATTACCTGCCTTTCTACTCTTCTTATACTATTACTCTGTATTTTTGGATTATTGATGTTTTCTAATCCTTTTTGAACAATATTTATTGTAAATCTAAAAATGTCAAACTTTCAAAGCTCTGTTATTCTACTTTTCTGTACATAATACTGTAAAAATAGCTGTGTTTTACCTTTGTTTGCAATTTTCCTTTAACTTGCATTGGGTGATGATTCGTTATTCAGGTTATTAACGTAAATTGCTTGATTTTCGTCAATTTTTATATCTTTATTGACATGGTTGTTATGACAATATCTTTCAAAGTCTGACAACTTCTATCAAAGTTTATTACTTTTTCGGGTTTAATCCTCTGTAAACCACCAGTATTCATGTTCTATTTTTGAACCTACCTCGATCTAAATTTGAACGGCCCAGGCCCCCTATATAAGCCTTTTAATTTTTTCATTCAATTCATTCGACTCCGAGTTCTAAGCTCGAACAGTTCTATTATACTTCAAGAAATAAACACTCTACATCTTCCCTCAAGAAGTCTTGAAGAACCGCCGGTGACTACTGAAACACCTCCTCACGCTAGGGGAGGGACCGGACACCGGAGGAGAATCCGAGCCCATTGACTGCAGTAACACCTCCTCGCTCTAGGGGAGGGACCTGTCTCCTTCTCGGAAGAGGATCCGAGACCAAGTACTTCTGGCACTCCAACTGATCATAACATTTTCTATATAGTGCCCGTTACCCTCATTACTGCTGTGAGTCACTCCCTCACGGCGCCTGTCACCGCTGCACATCGGCGTCGCTGCTCTTCACGGCGCCTGTCACCGCTGCACATCGACGTCACTGCTCTTCACGGCGCCTGTCACCGCTGCACATCGGCGTCGCTGCTACCTCCGCTGTGTCGGCCCTGCACTCCGACGCCGCCCTTTGCTGCCTCCAGGACTATACTTATTGAAGATTTGAAGATACTTACTCACGCCCACTGCACTTTACTTACATTCATACAGACATCACCTCATTTCATATTTCGGTACTGTATTTCTTTTGTTTTAATTTAAATTCTATTCCCTCTTCTACCTCTTTCTTTTACCTTCTTCTACTTCTCCACATTTGTCGCTTCACGACAAATTGGCGCCCAACTTTTAGTCTTCAGTCTTCCCTCTTTCTTTCTTTTCTTACATCTCATTCTTTTCATCTTCTATCTTTTTCTAAATTCAAAAATAACACTTTATCTAGTGTTCTTTACCTTTTCACCCTCTTTACCTTTTCACCCTCTTTACCTTTTCACCCTCTTTACCTTTTCACCCTCTTTACCTTATCACCCTCTTTGGCTATCTCTTTTGGATAACATATTATTAACTCCTTCACTATCTTCATATCTTAACCCCTTCACTATCATCTCATATCATCTTAAATCTTAACACCTTAACATTCATCTCAGAACTTAACCCCTTGAAACTCGGAGATAGTAAAATTTTGTTTTAGTTAACTTAACTTGAGAATTATTAACTTAACTAAATCTACCTTAATTGGTCTTAAGTTAACTTTGTTCTTTTAACTTAAGTTTGATTTAAATAACTGTTCTCTAATTAACTTAACTTGAGAATTATTAACTTAACTAAATCTACCTTAATTGGTCTTAAGTTAACTTTGTTCTTTTAACTTAACTTTGATTTAAATAATTGTTCTCTAATTAACTTAATTAACCGAGAACTCTTATTTTTCTTAAACTCTCTACCTATTTATTTTTACTCTCCGATTTTCTTTCTCAACCTATATATTCACTAATTCACTTTAATCACTATTTGAAGAGGAATTAAGGTACTCAATTTTATTTTTAACTTTTTAATTTTTTTTAACTTTTTAACTTAAGGGACTCTAAATCCCTTACGTTAACTCGGGAGGCTCTAAACCTCTTCTTTTTACTTAAGGGACTCTAAATCCCTTACGTTAACTCGGGAGGCTCTAAACCTCTTCTCTTTACTTAAGGGACTCTAAACTTCTTAGTACTAATTAGTACGTTCTTTTGAGCGGTTGATTACTCGTTAAATAAGCCTTAGGTCCGAGCGGTTGATTACTCGTTAAATAAGCCTTAGATTGGAGCGGTTGATTACTCCTTAAGTAGGCCTAGATCAAACTTTTTTTTTTCCATCTATGGAGCGGTTGACAACTCCCTAAATAAGCCTGTCGTTATTGAGGAATTCTTTTCTAGAGTGGCAGTCATTGAATGTGAACTCCACCCTTACGGTATGAAGATGATAGAATGCTAGAAGAAGAATAAATATTTTTATGTAAGGTTGTATATTAGGCGAAATAGATTCCTAGGTTTTCTTTAGGTCTTCTTTCAAAAATTTTCTCTAAGTCGAAAATTTTTCTGGGGTTGTGGGAAATGTACCGTTGTACATGTTTTATGTGTAATAAATTGAGTACCTTAATATATTTAGTATTCATCGGATCCACATTAACATTTTCATCACATTATCTTTGTTTTTCCATGCTTTCATTTCCTTTTTCCATCCAAAGATTGCTGGTTCATTTGCAGTAAACACGAACATTTAATCATAGATTCTATCTACCATAACGCAGTTCGTATTTTCTCCCTAAAAAGTAGTACTGTAGACGTTAAACTATAGGCATTACCTGCCTTTCTACTCTTCTTATACTATTACTCTGTATTTTTGGATTATTGATGTTTTCTAATCCTTTTTGAACAATATTTATTGTGAATCTAAAAATGTCAAACTTTCAAAGCTCTGTTATTCTACTTTTCTGTACATAATACTGTAAAAATAGCTGTGTTTTACCTTTGTTTGCAATTTTCCTTTAACTTGCATTGGGTGATGATTCGTTATTCAGGTTATTAACGTAAATTGCTTGATTTTCGTCAATTTTTATATCTTTATTGACATGGTTGTTATGACAATATCTTTCAAAGTCTGACAACTTCTATCAAAGTTTATTACTTTTTCGGGTTTAATCCTCTGTAAACCACCAGTATTCATGTTCTATTTTTGAACCTACCTCGATCTAAATTTGAACGGCCCCGGCCCCCTATATAAGCCTTTATTTTTTTTATTCTATTCATTCGATTCCGAGTTCTAAGCTCGAACAGTTCTATTATACTTCAAGAAATAAACACTCTACATCTTCCCTCAAGAAGTCTTGAAGAACCGCCGGTGACTACTGAAACACCTCCTCACGCTAGGGGAGGGACCGGACACCGGAGGAGTATCCAAGCCCATTGACTGCAGTAACACCTCCTCGCTCTAGGGGAGGGACCTGTCTCCTTCTCGGAAGAGGATCCGAGACCAAGTACTTCTGGCACTCCAACTGATCGTAACATTTTCTATATAGTGCCCGTTACCCTCATTACTGCTGTGAGTCACTCTTCACGGCGCCTGTCACCGCTGCACATCGGCGTCACTGCTCTTCACGGCGCCTGTCACCGCTGCACATCGGCGTCGCTGCTACCTCCGTTGTGTCGGCCCTGCACTCCGACGCCGCCCTTTGCTGCCTCCAGGACAATACTTATTGAAGATTTGAAGATACTTACTCACGCCCACTGCACTTTACTTACATTCATACAGACATCACCTCATCTCATTTTTCGGTACTGTATTCTTTTTGTTTTAATATAAATTCTATTCCCTCTTCTACCTCTTTCTTTTACCTTCTTCTACTTCTCCACATTTGTCGCTTGCGCCGTGAAGAGCAGCGACGTCACTGCTCTTCACGGCGCCTGTCACCGCTGCACATCGGCGTCGCTGCTACCTCCGCTGTGTCGGCCCTGCACTCCGACGCCGCCCTTTGCTGCCTCCAGGACTATACTTATTGAAGATTTGAAGATACTTACTCACGCCCACTGCACTTTACTTACATTCATACAGACATCACCTCATTTCATATTTCGGTACTGTATTTCTTTTGTTTTAATATAAATTCTATTCCCTCTTCTACCTCTTTCTTTTACCTTCTTCTACTTCTCCACATTTGTCGCTTCACGACAGACTTTATTATAGAACTCTTAAGTTTGAACAATCCTGGTTGAATTTTTGTGTAACTTAAGCGGTTTCCGCAGCGTATGCAGCGGAAGCGCTCAAAAGGAATATATTTCTCCCGTTTTCGCAACATTTTTCATTTCTTCTGTGGTCTTATGAGTCGTATCTTTATGTTATATAGCCTAAAGCCTTCCTCGATAAATGGACTATCCAACGTAAAAATAATTTTTCAAATCGGGCCAGTAGTTTTTGAGATTAGCGCGTTCAAACAAACAAACAAACAAACAAACTCTTCAGCTTTATAATATTAGTATAGATTCTTTCAAGCGTTATAGCGTACCCGTGATGACCGATCTCATCGTGATTAGCGCGACATATTTGCCACCTAGCACTTCGTGGAACTACTAACCGCAATTTGTCATCTTCACATTTCCTATAAACTAATTGATTTTTTATTGTATAACTAGCGGTCCCCCGCGACTTCGTCCGCGCGTTTTGAATTTGCTCCCTCCCCTCCCGTCGCAGCGTCATGTTTTATAGCCTAAAGCCTTTTTCGATAAATAAGCTATCCAACACAGAAATAGTTTTTCAAATCGGTCAAGCAGTTCCTGAGATAAGCGCATTCAAACAAACAAACTCTTCAGCTCTATAATATACTAGCGGTCCCCCGCGACTTCGTCCGCGCGTTTTAAGTTTGCTCCCTCCCCTCCCGTCGCAGCGTGATGTTTTATATCCTAAAGCCTTTCTCAATAAATAAGCTATCTACCACAGAAATATTTTTTCAAATCGGTCCAGCAGTTCCTGAGATAAGCGCGTTCAAACCAACAAACTCTTCAGCTTTATAATATAATTAGCGCAAGCGCACGTTGTACTTAAGCTGCGAACATTATTCTGGTGCGGAGTTATGTTAAAACTGTGATAGCTCCTAAGATATTTATTGGAATCAAATGATATAAAGGGCAACTTTGTTCTAAATGAAATGCTCGTCATGATGAATGTATTTATTTTGATAAGAATAAATACCTGTGTGTATAATACACCTCTAAAAATGATGCATTTTTTTTTTTTTAAATTTATTAACATAAAAAAGGTTGTAGTAAGTCAACCATATAAGATAGACTTATGCTGTCGCGGACTTTAATATAGAACTTTTAATGCTAAACAATCTTGTCATACATGATTTTTGTGTAACTTTAGCGGTTTCCGCAGCGTACGCAGCGGAAGCTCTCAAAAGGAATATCTTTCTCCCGTTTTCGCAACATTTTTCATTGCTGCTGTGGTCTTGTAAGTCGTATCTTTATGTTATATAGCTTAAAGCCTTCCTCGATAAATGGACTATCTAACAAAAAAATAATTTTTCAAATCGGGCCAGTAGTTTCTGAGATTAGCGCGTTCAAACAAACAAACAAACAAACAAACAAACAAACAAACAAACAAACAAACTCTTCAGCTTTATAATATTAGTATAGATTAGCGCAAGCGCACGTTGTACTTGAGCTGCGAAAATTATTTTGGTGCGGAGTTATGTTAAAACTGTGATAGCTCCTAAGATATTTATTGAAATCAAATGATATAAAGGGCAACTTGGTTCTAAATGAAATGTTCGTGATGATGAATGTATTTATTTTGATAAGAATAAATACCTGTGTGTATAATACACCTCTTAAAATAATGCATTATTTTTTTACAAATTTATTCACATAAAAAAGGTTGTAGTAAGTCAACCATAAAAGATAGACATATGCTGTCGCGGACTTTATTATAGAACTCTTAATGCTGAACAATCCTGTCATACATGATTTTTGTGTAACTTAAGCGGTTTCTGCAGCGTATGCAGCGGAAGCTCTCAAAAGGAATATCTTTCTCCCGTTTTCGCAACATTTTTCATTGCTGCTGTGGTCTTATGAGTCGTATCTTTATGTATTATAGCCTAAAGCCTTCCTCGATAAATGGACTATCCAACGTTAAAAAAAAAAAAAAAAATCGGGCCAGTAGTTTTTGAGATTAGCGCGTTCAAACAAACAAACAAACAAACTCTTCAGCTTTATAATATTAGTATAGATTTTTGCGGATATCTCGACATTCACTATCATCGTCTGGTTTTAAAATTTTAATGATACGTGATATGTCTGGGTCAGCGATTTGGAGGGACAAAAGCCAGTTATCTTTTTCAATACTGTAAATGCTAACGGAAGGGTTATCTTCGGATTGTCCTGTCAGTGTTTTGTTTCTGCTCAAAGCATCTACATGAGACATCTGAACTCCAGGTCGATATTCAATACCAAATTAGTATTCACCTATTTGCAACCACCAACGAGCTATCCGAGGAACAAGTTCTGACTGACTTCTCTAATGCCTTTAACAATGTCGACCACGACGTGCTCCTTGCAATTATGTCCTATTTGCGGGTCTCACATTGTCCCGCCTACTGTGAGGTCCTCCCAAAAAATAACGAAACGATTCTCGGTAATGAGGTGTTTATTCAACCCCGCAAAACTTAGTTACAACACTTTCTAAACTCTTATAGTAATTCTGAAAAATCCACTCGATAGCGCGATTCAAAGTACACACAGCGCCATCTAGTGTGATTGTATAGCAAACAGTTACTCAAACATATCGCCGGCCAAGGACATCGTGATGTCCTTCATAAAATGTAAACAAAAAAAATCGATAAGTATTAGATACATATAAAGTAAATCACTACTTAAGTGTCCATAGAACAACTGAATTAATTTGGAAGGTAACACACTTTAGTTATTGGTCTCTTAACAATTGAATTTTTACACTTCACTGCTATCACTCTCACTAAATTATCTTCACCGGGGTATGCTTCTATTACTCTTCCAAGCGTCCATTTGGAGGGTGGTAGATTATCGTCTTTTAACAACACGAGGTCTCCTGTTTTGAAATTTGGTTGTTTGGTCATCCATTTGGGACGTTGTTGCAAACGTGATAAGTATTCATTTGACCATCTTTTCCAAAAGTTTTGAAACATCATTTGTGTTAATTGCCATCGGCTTAATTGGTTAATATTTGAATTTAAATAGCTCTCTTCTGGAACGGTAGTTGGAGATTCACCCAGAAGAAAATGTCCAGGTGTTAAAGGCAAGAAATCTGTAGGATCATCACTCATTGGAGATATTGGTCGAGAGTTTAAGCAGGCTTCGATCTGTGCAGTCACTGTAGACATCTCTTCGTAGGTTAATGTTGTACTTCCAAGAATTCGCTTTAGATGAAACTTTATTGATTTTACTCCGGCTTCCCATAGTCCGCCGAAGTGTGGCGCTGAAGGCGGAATGTGATGCCATGTAGTTCCGTCGTTAGCCAGGATATTCTTGATTTCAGGTAGTAAGTTTTCAGTACTCTTATCTATTAATTTTCTAAGTTCTTTGTTTCCAGCTGTTAAATTTGTCCCGTTATCGCTCCACATATCTGAACAGTGTCCTCGTCTAGCTACGAAGCGTTTAAATGCGGCGATAAAATCTTGGGTGTTTAAGGATGTAACAATTTCAATATGTATGGCCTTGGTAACCATGCAGATAAATATGGCAATGTATCCTTTCTGTGTTTTGCAACCTCTACCCTTTGAGAGTCTCAAATCAATCGGACCTGCAAAATCAACGCCACTGTGTAGAAAAGGTTTGCAGGGTGTCACGCGAGCATCAGGTAAGGATCCCATCATCTGGTTTCTGGTGCTGGCTCGGACTCTAGCACATTTCATACACTGATGAACAACTTGTCGAACGAGACTTTTAGCGTGAACTATCCAATATCGTCTGCGTAGGTTACTCAACAACATCGTTGGACCACCATGTAAGGTGCGTATGTGGTAATCGGTTAGTATTAATCTGGTAAATGCATGGTTTCCAGGTAGAATTATTTGATGTTTCGTAAAATCAGGTAAGTCACTATTTTGTAATCTACCTCCCACTCTTATTATTGCTTTATCGTCTAGGAAAACGTTTAGACTACGTAGTTTACTATCCTTTTTTAAATCTCTATTTGTAGTTATTCTTTCAATTTCATCTCCAAATACTTCATTTTGGCATAGTTTTATACATACTTCTCTTGCTTTATTTATTTCTATACCAGTAAGATGTATTTCCTTTGGTTTCTCCTTTGAAAAGACTCTTAGTATGTATGCTGTTACTCTTAGTAGTTTAGTTAGCGTAGAATATCTCTTTAATAAATCAAAATCTTCATTTACTGCTATTATATTTTTGTATACATTAATCTTTTCTTTTTTCTTTTCCAGGTCTGTGGTATTGTCCTTCAACTGTTTGTAAATAATATTTTCTTTCAGAAGTTCTTCGGGTCCCTTCCACCATAAGTGAGATTGTAAAAGTTGACTTGGTGAAGCTCCTCGAGAAGCTATGTCTGCAGGATTTTGCTTCGATTCTACATAGCTCCAGCATTTCGCAGGTAAGATGGTTAGTATTTCAGAAGTTCGATTAGCTATGAATGTCTTCCACTTTGATGGGTGGCATTGTAGCCAAGCCAGTACTATAGTTGAGTCGGTATAAGCGTGGATATCAGCATGAGTTATACCAAGACATTCAGCTGTTTCGTAAAGCAATTTTGTCAAGAGTACGGCGCCGCAGAGTTCGAGTCTAGGAATGGAAACAGTCTTGATTGGCGCGACTCGAGTTTTCGCTGTAATAAGGTTAACATGTATGGTTCCATCAGCCTTGACCACACGTAGATATATAGCTGCTGCGTATGCTCTTTCAGATGCATCACTGTACCCGTGTAATTCTAACTTCTGATCATCATTGTTTGTATCGAGCCATCTCTTTATATGTATATTTTTTGCTTGTTCTAGATCATTGCGGAAGTTGTACCATTCGTCCTCTACATCCTTTGGAACTTCTTCATCCCACGTTACTCTAGCCAACCACAGTTTTTGTATGATTATTTTAGCTACTACAATGACTGGAGCTAACCATCCCATTGGGTCAAACAGTCGTGAAATCTCACCAAGTATGAATCGTTTTGTGCATGATTTAGATGAAATTCGTAGATTTATATCATACTGGAAATGATCTGTATGCTTGTTCCACCGGATTCCTAGCGTTTTTATAATAGTCTCTGATTTTAGTATATAAGTTTCATTTGTTTTAGAATCTTTATTCTCGATATGTTCTTCAAACTCTAATTTGTTACTGGCCCACTTCTGCAGTTGAAACCCTCCAGCATTCATCAACTTCGTCATTTGGGAATGAACTTCAAAGGCATCTACTAAATTGTCGGCTCCAGATAGCAGGTCATCCATGTAAAAATCCTTTTTTGTAATTTTTGAAGCTATAGGGAAGCTTTGCTCTTCATCGACTGCTAGTTGTTGAAGCGTCCTTGTGGCAAGATAAGGTGCGCTAGCTGTGCCAAATGTAACTCTGGTAAATCTAAATTCCTTTATTTTGCCGTTCACTCGCCATAAAATTCTTTGATAGTTGGCACTTTCATTGGTCACTTTGATTTGACGATACATTTTGACACAGTCGGCTATAACGGCTATTTCATGTTTACGCCATCTCATTACTATTTGTCTCAGATCTTGCTGTAGTTTGGGACCAATTAACATGTTGTCATTGAGGGATTTCCCATTAGGACCCTTGCATGAAGCATCATATACTATTCTCACTTTAGATGTCGTTTTCTCCGGTTTTATCACTGGGTGATGTGGCATGTAGTAGTAATTGCGTGTATTCTCATTCTCATTATGTGTTATTTCTTCCATGTGGTTTAGTTGTATATACTCGGTTAAAACTCTGGTGTATTCTGTCTTCAATTCCTTGTCTTTATCAAGTCTCTTCTCTAAATATTCTAATCTCTTCTCTGCTATTTGTTTCGTATTTCCATAATCAAAGTTCTTTTGTTTGAACGGAATCTCAACTATGTATCTGCCTTCGTTATCTCTGGTATAAGTTTGTTCGTAAATTGTCTCACATTGTTTTTCTTCTTCTGTTAATTGTTTCTTGTTTTGGTATGTATCTCCAGATTCAAGTTCCCAGAATTTTTGTAAAATGTCATTGTCTTCTTGTTGTGTTGATATGTGCATGTTGATTATGTTATGTTTGTTACCGTCTCTATATGTTGAATTAATCTCTCCAGATAAAATCCATCCAAGTCTGGTGTTTTGTGCTAACGGTGAGTTAAAGGACCCAGGTTTCACTCCCTCTAATATGATGTTACTATATACTTCAGCTCCAAGCAGAAGATCAATGGAAGCTGGTGTGCCATAGTGTGGATCAGCTAGTTGCAGATCTTGTGTGTGTTTCCATCTTATGTTCACTTGTCTTGACGGTAGAAGGCGAGTCAATGTCTTAAGCACATATGCTCTTACTGGTAGGTTGAATGTTTTGTCGTACTCTGACTGTAAATTCAATGTTACTAAATGTTTAGCTCGCATCACTATGTTGTTTCCAATACCGCTGATTGTGCCATTGATTGTATGTTTTTTTAGACCAAGAGCTTGTGTAGCTTTCTCCGTGATGAATGATCCTTCAGACCCTTGATCAATCAATGCTCGTAGTTGTAGTGTATGTCCGTTCTCGGCGGTCACCTTAACAAGTGCCGTGGCTAACAAGATGTTAGTTGTGTGTTGGACTCCAGTTTCCATCGCGTAGTGTGTTGCTATGTTTTCTTTCGGATCCGTGGTTTGTGTGTTTTTGTACTCTTGGGTTGAATAATCTTGTCGTTCGCAATTTTTAGGAGGTGTGTTGTTGTGGTATTCAGTATGAATCAATGTGTGGTGGCGTTTCCCACAAATGCGACATCTAGATTTTTGTTTGCATTGTTTCACTCCATGATTCGGTATCATGCAATTAAAACAAAGGTTGTTTTTCTCGATACACGCTTTCTTATCCGTGATGGGCATTTGTATAAAGTCTTGACATTTGTAAATGTAGTGATCACCGCCACAAAGTACACAACCCTCTTTAGGCGTATTGTAAAAAACTCTCCTTTCTGTAGTCGTAGTCATAGGTTTCGTCTCTCTCGTCAGTGTGCGTAAGTTTCCTTTTGTTGATTGAATTCTTTCTAGTGATCTAAATCTCGACTCTAAGTATTTGGCAAGATCTTCGAATGTTGGTAGTGTTTCGTTATCATATTTACTTATTTCTTGTTCCCATCCCTTCAAAGATTCACTGTCTAACTTGCTTGTTAGTAGATAAATAACAACAGGATCCCAAGAACTTGTATCTACTCCTATTCCTTTTAAACCACTTAAACAGTCTGTTGTTGTGTCTAACAAGTTCTTGATGTAAGTCGCATTTTCAGTTGTTATGTTCTTAAGTGACATCAATCTTTGTAAATATGAATTAATTATAACTCTTTTGTTGCTGTATCTATCCTTCAGTTTTAACCACGCAGTCATAATTCCCTTCGGTGACGGATATGTGTTTTAGCAAAGTTGCAGCTTCTCCCTTTAAGTTTTGTTTCAATAGATGTAGTTTGTTTACTTTGCTAAGAGTTTTATTGTTATGGATGAGTGACACAAATTGATCATGGAAAGGAATCCATTCCCTGTAATTTCCATCAAAGTTTGGAATTTGTATTGGAGGAAGTTTAATCTGTTGCGTCGAAATTTCGGAATCCTTGTTCTCAGAACTATCATTTGATTTTATTGGACGTGGATATTCACACTGCTTCTTCAACATTGTCTCCTTAGTACAGATATACTCATCTTCTGTCTCACAGTATATGTTAAAAATCGATTCATCTTGTGACTCTTCGCAATCGTTTTTAATTAACTTGAAGTGATTATTTTGAAACTTCTCCCACAGTTGATCAATTAACTTTAATTTCATTTCAATGTAATTCCATGACAAGCGATCCTTAGGTGTTTTCTTAAAATTGGTGTGTGATTTCTCTATTTGTATTTGTAAATCAAGTTGTAATTTTTTTAATTGTTCATAGACACTGTTTTTATCATCACTTTCAGACATTTTGTTTATTTCAAACTGTCCTTTTAAATACTAAGTCCAATTACGTTTTTTTTTTAAATGTCTTTTTTTCAAGGTTTTTTAATAAAGTCTAAAACTACTAATATTTTAATTTTATTTTGCACTGGTAACACTGATGGTAAACTTCACTGACAGTTCTACGTATTCATTGTCTTTGATAGCTAATGTCACTTGAGTTTGGCATATGTCACAGTTTGACAGTTTATGTCACTTGTCACTTTTAAACGTCACTTGAATTTGACAGCTACAGTACGTTCACTTTTTTTTTATTCACTCACTTTACTTTTACACACTACTGATAGATTCTAAGTATTTCACGAAAAACCTGACAATTGCGCGAACCGGCTCGGGAGGACCATGTCCCGCCTACTGTGAGGTCCTCCCAAAAAATAACGAAACGATTCTCGGTAATGAGGTGTTTATTCAACCCCGCAAAACTTAGTTACAACACTTTCTTAACTCTTATAGTAATTCTGAAAAATCCACTCGATAGCGCGATTCAAAGTACACACAGCGCCATCTAGTGTGATTGTATAGCAAACAGTTACTCAAACACACATCAAGCACTGGAATGGTTCACCTCATATCTTCAGGGACGCCAACAAACTGTTCGGATTGACCAACAGTTTTCTTATTGGTCCAATCTCACAACTGGCGTTCCTCAAGGTGGCATTCTCTCTTCACTCCTCTTTTCCGTTTTTATTAATTCTATTACTCGCCATCTTTATTGCTCTTACCATCTGTATGCAGACGATCTGCAACTATATGCTCAGGCAGAGGTGTCTGACATAGGCTCGGCCATATCAGCCCTTAATCGTGACCTCGCCTGTATTGCTGACTGGTCCGAGAAATTTGGGATATCAGTGAATCCGTCCAAGTGTCAAGCCATCATTATTGGCAGCTCAAGGCAGTTGGCCAAGATCGACATGGACTCCACTGCTCCGATCTTATTTAATAAAATAAATAAATAAATAAAAATGAAATAAAATAAAATAATTTTATTGCAGACAAATCGTCCATACAGTTTTCTTTTTTATTATAAGAGAATTGAACAACTAAATCAAAAAAATTTTTTTTTTTAAGCTAAAAAGAAAATCAAATGAAATTCACATTATTAATTCTAATTATTTTACAAGAGAAATAAAAATAAAATAAAATAATAAATAAAAATAGTAATCTAATTCATAAAACGACTCCCGGCGGGCGCACCGGGCACCAGCACATGCGCTTTAACCCAGTGCCGCCGCAGCGGGCAGTCTGGCTTGTTGCCGAGCACCCTCAGGATGGTGTTGTCGCTGCCGCGCACCCGCCGCTGGAGAGAGGCGATGCGGCGCCGAAGTACCGTGTGAAATGAATCGGTGTGCGCGTGCGCGAACATGGTGGACGCGCTACAGTACCTCGGCAGCCCCAACACCACCCTGAAGGCGTCGTTGTACTGAACTTTGAGTGCGTTGAGGGCCCGCTGGGTATAGTTGACCCACAGGCTGCACGTGTACAGTGTCTGGCAGAAGGCCTTAAATAGAGTGACCTTTACCTCTACACTGCATCGCGCGAACCTGCGGGCCAACATATTGCAGCGGACCGCCATCGCCCTCCTCTCCCTGTCTATGTCACGATCATCTCTCAAGTCGTCAGTGACAATGTGACCGAGGTATTTAAATTCATTCACCCGATTGAGAGTAACACCATTTAACAGTACAGGTGCCACATTTTCCAGCTTGCGACCCTTAGCCTGGAAAATCAAAAGCTCGCTTTTTTTTACATTATACAGGAGGCCGTGTGCAGTCGCGTACTTCTCGCATACTCCAACCAACTGTCTTAGCCCAGCGATTGAAGGGCTGAGCAAGACCATATCGTCTGCGTAACTTATACTATTGATAAAGTGACCATCAATAGAACAGCCGACACCTGTCTCGCTCAGCTCCCGAATCAGCTGGTTTACATACAAGTTGAAGAGCGAAGGAGACGTTAGGCCCCCCTGCCTCACCCCGCACTCCAATCCGTACTCATCAGAGAGCTCCCCAAGCCACCTGACCCGATTTTTTTGGTGACAATACCATTATCTGAAGATATTGATAAGCTCACCCGGCACCCCAGTGTTTTTAGTTTGTGCCAAAGAATGTCGTATCTGACCAGATCAAATGCCCTGGAGAGGTCCAGAAAGGCTGCGTAGACGGGGGTATGCCTATCAGTATAGTACCTGACGGTCTGCTTGATGCTTAATGAGGCCGTGATACCTTACAGTGAAAATGTCAAGAACCTGGGGCTATACATGGACAGCACCCTCTGCTGGTCTAAACACATTTCCGAGGACAGCAGGAAAGTAACCGCCACTTTACGGGCTCTCTATAAATTTGAAAACTTTCTCCCTTCTCATACTAAAACTCTTCTTGTAGAGTCTCTCGTCCTTCCTCTTCTCGACTACGCCGATGTTTGTTGTACGAACATCAGTGAAGCTTATCTCAATAAACTTGACCGTCTCCTTAACAATGGTATTCGCTTTATTTTCGGTCTCCGTAAGTACGACCACATTTCTGCTTACCGGTTCAAGCTTAAATGGCTTCCCATCCGACATCGCAGAGAAATAAGAATCCTGTGCACTCTCTTCAACATACTTCGTAACCCTTACTCTCCGACCTATTTGGCACAGCGCTTCAACTATCTGGCTTCCACTACTTCGCGCAACCTTCGCTCTTCCCATAATCTCACTCTTTTCACAGCACTTTTCAAGACCGGCTTTATGTCGGACTCTTTCACCATCTCTGCGATTCGACTTTGGAATTCTCTCCCCAATGAAATCAGAATGTCCCCCAACAAATTTACTTTTAAGAAGTCTCTCCGCACCCACTATCTTAACCTTGGCTCTCTTCAGAATTAACAGCCATTTTCTTTTATTTGTGTTCTTTGGATGTCGTCATTATCATCAGCTTTATCATTCATAATTTTGTATTTATTAAGTTTATGTATTCTTTGTATGTTTATTATTCTTTTGCTTATGTATCCTATTATATATTTGTGTAATATTAGTATGTATGTATATGTTAGTGCATTTTACTTCTTTTTCTTACCACTCTTCTCACATATTATTAATATTCCGTCACTGATTAAACTCTCTGCATTACCAGGTAGTTGACTGGTAGAGAATGCCACTAGGCATTAAGTCCGCCAATTGTACAACTTACAGTGCAATAAAGTTTAAATAAAAAATAAATATAAAGGTCTCTTTTAGTCAAAGTTGTTCGTAGGGCAGCACAGTCGGTGAATACCTTAAACTGAAGCCCTAACAAGTACACTCTAAACTTTTTTAAGGCACACACGACAGCCAGCGTCTCTAATTCATAGGAGTGTAGATATTTTTCCTCTGGGCTTGTCTGGCGGCTAAAATATGCAACAGGCTTCAACAACCTTGCATCTTTTTGCCACTGCATCAGGATGCCTCCTATGCCCAACGAACTGGCATCAGTGTGTAGCTCTGTTTCATGAGTGGGGTCATACAATGCGAGAACGGGCCGAGAAATAAGTCTATCCTTTAAGGGCGTGAAGGCACGATTTTCAGTTTCAGTCCACTGCCATTTAGCCTCTTTTCTGAGCAGTGCAGTTAGTGGTCAAGCAATTTCTTCGTATCCTTGAACAAATTTTCTAAAATATCCTGTTAAACCTAAAAATTGACGGATTTCATGAACGTTTTGTGGCTGGGGAAATTCCTTGACTGTCAACACTTTTGCTTCACCAGGTGTGATACCTACAGAAGGTATATCGTACCCGAGATAACTTACAGTTGTTTCAAAAAAACGACACTTTGCCAGTTTTAAGGTCATCCCGTATTCTCTGAGAAGCTTTAATATATCTCCTAATCGTTCAAACATCTCGTTAATACTTTTTGCAGGAATAAGTATGTCGTCTAGATAGGCCAGGGCATATTCAAATCTTCTGTTGCCAAGAATTTTGTTGATCATTCTTTGAAACACAGCTGGTGCGTTGGCGAGACCAAAAGGCATCCTTTTAAATTCGTAATGCCCATCAGGCGTCACGAATCCTGTGAGATGCATACTTTATTTGGCCGTAGGGATCTGATAGTACCCTGACGCAAGATCTTGGGTAGTGAAGAATTGGTTGCCACTAAGATTGGATATTTGGTCATCTATAAGTGGTAAAGGGAATCTATCTTTAATGGTTTTATTATTTAGGGCTCGGAAATCTACACACAGTCTGTGTTCGCCCGTTTTTTTTAACCATTAAGATAGGACTCGAATAGTCTGATTTTGATTCCTGAATAATGTCATTTTGCATCAATTCATCTATTGTCTCTCGCACTTGTTCACGCTCATAATGTGATAGGCGATAAGGACGGTAAACTGTTGGCTTATTATCTACTAGCTCTATTTTCATTTCGATATCAACCGCTTGACCTATTTCTCCCAGATTGGTAGCGAAACAGTCACGATAGTTTTGCAATAAAGAATAAAGTCTATTTAACTGGTCAGATTCTAGTCCCGGCCCTGTTTTAATCTCCGTTTCCAAAGGATCTAAACTTGCTACTTCTTTGACTATGCGATTAACATGACATACTGGTCGCTCTGTGAAAGGTATAGACCTAGCTATCAATATATTCTCCTTTAGGGTTATTGATTTAGGCGACAGGTTGGTGACAACAACTTGGCCTTTACCGTTACTAATACTAAAGGCCCCAGATAGTACGCGATACTCTACCCCCGGTTGAGCCGTATTATACCCATCGATAATGACGTCACCATTGAAATGGTGATTAGCATGGACCGGAACGATGCAGGTTTTGTTAATTTCTATTGTATTAGTAACATAAAGTTTTAAAATATGTTCATGGTTTTCTAAGAGATCGTTACTTGGGCTATTATAAAATATTAGCTTAGAACTGTTTTTCAAGACAGTGATGAAGGGTAGCTCGGTAAAGTTTTGGCCAATTATCAGTGAGGTTTGCATGTATTTGTCATCGACAACTAATACTTCAATATCAGCTCCAACATCATCAATATTATTGTGAATTGTTGACTTATAAATTGGTACAACTGATGATTGACCAAATCCCTTAACTACTGGTACTTTCTCAAAATTCTGTGGTAATTTTAATGATTCCGCGTCACTTTTACGTATGAGGATACATTCGCTACCGAAGTCTATGTAAGCGGTAAGGGGTTCATCATTTGCCAATACGTTTTTGAAGAAATTGTGATTTGTCATTTTTGTTACTGTATGAATCTATTTTCAATGTATTATTTTTTTGGACTCGTACTCATTTCGACTAGAACTAAATGAAGCAAGAGGTGATAATTTACAAGAATCAAGATTGTGTCCAACTCGATTGCATTTTCTGCACTTGGTAATAGGTTTAGAGCATTTGAAATAGGGGTGACCCTTTGCGTGACAGTTGAAGCACACAATAGCTTTAGAACTGTTACTTGCGTTTGTGGTATTTGATTCATTAAATCTTGAAGTTACTCGTTCACGCACCTTACTATTGTTGAAGGGGGTAGGTTTTTGAGAGGAAAGAAAACAAAGCAAGTCTTCGGGTTCCGAGCTATTTAGTGCCTGTGCTCCGTTCCTAATTGCCCTATCACTTATCCCGTAAACTATACAGTCAATGGCCTTTTTACCAGTTATTTCGCATCTATTTAGTAAACCTAATTTGTCATAAAAATAGTCACGGAGACTTTCGTCGTTACGAGATGTGCGATTCAACATTTCTTCGAGCAATTTTCCGTAATTCTCTTCACTAGGAAAAGCCTTACGGAGCTTCTCTTGCCATTCACTCCAAGTATAAACAACGGTCGGCAAGGCCTCAAACCAACTCTTAGCCAATCCTACTAATTTTTGTAGGGAAAAATTAACTACTTGCTTTTTATCCCAGCCATATATAATGGCGCATTCGTTGACTTTTCGTAGCCAATTTTCGATGGTTTGAGCCCTATTTGACGGGTCTAAATCAGGGACAACATTGTTTAAATTATTAAAGGAAGTACGAGAAGATTCTCCCGTTAACGTCTTAACTAATTGCAGAACATCCTTAGTTGATAATCTACTTGCGGTTTTGCGAAATTTCCGTGGCACCCCTTCCTCACTTGAAGTGGATGATGAGGATGAAGGTGATCGCCTCTGTTTTCGTTTCTTGGGTCGATGCTGTTGCTCAGCATTACTTTTTACCGACGGCGGACGGCTCTTTCGTTCAGTCCTCTTGAGTCGTCGCCTGGGAGGTGTAGCCGGTGGAGTACCAGCTTCATCTTCATCAGACGTCATCGTAAAGACTCCTGTAATCCACAACATCATCGACATAAAGTGTCCACACATGTAACCGTCAGATCAAAAGTTTCATATATGTTAATCATATACTACCATATTTTTAAGCATTATTAATTTCAATAACAGATGTATATTTATTACAATTTACTAAATATTAATAAAAAAAGTCTAAGACATCTTAACAGCGAAATACTAGGGGTCAGAATGTTTCTGGACATTCAAACCTTCAATCGAAATCAAGTATCAATCTCAATTTAACAATGTCTTAGGTTTCAATATCTAAAATGACATCATACACACAATAGAATGCACTCACAAGATTTTTTTATATAAAGTCCTGCTAGTTCGCTTGAAGAGATATTCTTAATTAAACACATTTCAAGCAAGTAAAATAATTTAAACTGAATCAAGTCCTTTAAGATAATGAATTCATTCTTGTGATAAGCTTTTTTCGTGGGTATACATAGTGTTCCTATGCCTAGACGCCTTACCCAACAAACCAGCAAGGTCCCGCCAGTACGTCGGCAAGCACGTCTATAGCGCCCCCCAAGTGTGGACATATATAGTCCTCTGGCGCTAGGCGGCTCACCTAACAAGCCAGCAAGGTCTCGTCAGCAAGTCAGTAAGCACGCCTAGTATGTACGCCCTCTACGTGTGGACACACATAGTCCTCCGACGCCAAGGCGGCTCACCTAACAAACCAGCAAGGTCTCGCTGGAAAGTCAGTAAGCACGCCTAGTGCGCCCTCTACTTGTGGACATACATAGTCCTCAGACGCCTAGGTGGCTCATCTAACAAGCCAGCAAGGTCTCGCCAGCAAGTCAACACGCACACTCAGAACGCCCCCTACGTTTGGACATACATAGTCCTCCGACGCGTAGGTGGCTCATCTTACAAGCCAGCAACGTCTCGCCAGCAAGTCAGCAAGCACACCTATACGTGTGGACATACATAGTCCTCCGACGCCTAGGTGGCTCACCTAACAAGCCTGCAAGTCAGCAAGCACACCTAGAACGCCCCTTACGTGTGGACATACATAGTCCTCCGGCGCCTAGGTGGCTCACCAAACAAGCCAGCAAGGTCCCGCCAGCAAGTCAGCAAGCACACCTAGAACGCCCCCTACGGGTGGACATACATAGTAGTAAGTTTAAGTAAAACGAATGGGTTGTGATAAGCAGTAAATTTCAAAAAAGGAAAAACACGTGGGCGTGTTTAAAAGGTACAGTTACTCGTAAAACATGAATAATCACATTCCGAATAAAACAATAAATCACTCATTACGTACCTTTTATTTTTGGTGACTCCCTCTTCTGAGATGATAAAAACTCCAACAATTCACTTATAACTGTTTATTACAACACAACTAAACTAGAGTTACACTTTTATTATACTAGTTTACACTTGTAGTCGCGCGAACAGAGTTACCACTTGCCCATTCAAGCGATCGAAAAAGACTGCCCTTTTATATTCACGATTTCCCGCCAATAATTCCCGCCAAAATCTCCCGCCATTTTAACGACCGTTATGGGCGGCACGCTGCCGGAAATGGCCAGTAAGTATTTTAAATTGACAATTATTTTACTGCCTATCTTTAAAACACAGGACTTAACCAAACTATCTAAATATATTCTAGAATAATAACAAATAATATGAAATATTCCAAATAAATTAAACAAAGATGCTATACACAACTTCCGTTTCTATTTTTATCAGCCGGTAGAAGCCAACTGATGTTCTTCTTATGACAATTATTTATTAATGCATTTTAAAATTGTAATATGTAACATATTTATCTCTAATTATTTAAAAATGAATTACAGTGAAAACAAAATATTTAAAATAAATCATACGATCAAAAGATATAATTTATGCTTTTATTTCTACAGGTGTTTACTAAATGCGTAGGCGGATATGATGGAATGTAATACCTAGTATTACGGTGTCTTTAAAGTAATATTTAAAACTTAAATTATCCAGAAATGTTCCTAGATGTGTACCTAAATATATCGATATAAATTCTAAAATCATAACAGTTGCTTATGGCGGTGGCTCGTGAACTGTCTGACGCGGTATATCCGCGAGCGGCAAAACTCAACTTGAGGTTGTTACAGGACCACGGCTGCCAACATTAAATGCTGAAAGGTACATTCGTGAGTGCTTAGAACCTCACGTGATACCATACGCGGACTATGTGGGCCCAAATTTCCTTTTTATGCATGATAATGCAAGAGCCCATGCGGCCGACATCGTCAGGGAATATCTTCGGGATGTGAACATCACAGTTATGGACTGGCCAGCCAGAAGCCCAGACATGAACCCCATTGAGCACATGTGGGACGAGCTAAAAAGACGTGTTAGGGCTCGTCAGCCAGTTGCCCAGACGATGCAGGAGTTGAAAACTGCCATAGAAGAGGAATGGGAGATGATCCCTCAAAATTTCATAGAGCGGATGATAAACTCTATGCCTAATCGTATGAGAGCTGTGGTAGATGCCCATGGAGGCAACACGCGTTATTAAATTAAACCTTTATTTGATAAAACATGTTTTTTATTCAAAAATCAATTGCCTTTAACAAGGCGCATATCCGACTTGTTAGGCGTAGCTCCATGTCGTATGGTATTCTGAATTCAAATTTAAAACAAAACGATCGAAAAAGATGGTAAAATGTATCAGGTTTAAAACTGCATCAACAGTTTTTGTTCAATCTAGCAATCATATATCGGTTGGGGCCATCGAAACCTTAACTCTAAGGTGGGCCAATAGATGTGTCCAGAAGTGTAGTAAATTCGGCACTGATGGTGTGTCATATCAGCCGACTACGTAGGAACGTAAAATCAGCCGCGTTACTTCGGCATAGTGTGTTTAGACACTTATAGTTTCGCCATGTCCATCCGTCCATGTGTCGGTCTACGCGGTTTGGTACTCGATAGGTCGAGGTTAATCACGCCACAAAAGTAGTAGTTTTTTTTTTAAATAATGTTTTTTTCGTACCTCCCCTATAAGTTAAGCGGAGGAGGTTTATTTTTTTCTTTCGTCTACCCTTACATGTGGAGTGTCGCTGAATAGGTCTTTAAAATCATTTGAAGCCTGCATGCATCGTTTTTTTATTTATCAATCTCATCACGTATTTATGCGCACCACGGGTATATATTTACTTTTTTATTTATTTCATAGATTTTAAAGTTATGTTAGCGGTTGTTTAAATGTGCTGTCAAAAAAACTGTTATTTCGGTCTCGTTAAAACCAACTTTCGTTGAAAGTATATTTTTTTTTCAAAATTTCAGTCAATGATCCGACGATCTTTTCCTTAGAGGTGTAGAAAATACACGGTTGACTTTTCGACTAATACAGATTAGTTACAAACAAGGACGGATACAAAACAAACTTCTGCGTATTCATTCTTACGTTTTTGTAACCTACCTACATTAATCGTCATAAAATTCCCATCCGCAACAATCCACTCTATGGGTTTCCTACCTTCCCTCAGAAAGTGCGATATGGGGGACAGGAAATTCGAAGGCTTTACCGGCCTCGTTCCACCTGAGCGAGACAGCCTACTAGGGTCTCCCTCGCCCCTGTACCAAACTACCTACATATTTCTTAATATTTCCTAGCTAGTTAATTGTTACCCTACCTGCCTACCTAACTTGCAAATGGAATTTCCTAACTAACTGGTTTCTTATTACTGAAATAAAACGAGCCCTAAGCTAATTACAATGCTTACTCGCTATGGCCCTAACAGAAAAACATATTTATTTTCATCAAAAATCCTTATAACTAAACATAATTAAACTTATTACTAATACAACAATTTTTATACAAAAAATAAAAAATAAAAAAAATATTCAAAGGAGGGCTCCAATGATATTATATTAAGAACTAGATTACCGGTGAGACGCTAAAAGATAGTCAAGCAAACACCACCTCACGTTAAAAAGAGGACTTTGACTTAGTCTCTTTTTTTGACGGCGTCAGCGTTCATATGGGTCTCAATGCCTCAGTGCACCTTTAAAAACTGCAGAAACAACTAACGAACATTTTAATAATGTTCAGTCCGAATATCATTATTATTTTCATTCATGTTTGAAGTATTTTCAATAAAATTAGCGAGTTTTGTTTCTTAGCCAACCAACATGGTCGATATTTGGTCGTCAAAAGTCGATTTTCTAAGACAGTGCCATACATGGAGTAGTTTGGTACTATAATTATTTTTACCAATAATTTAACGACCGTCATAGTGTGGTGGTTTACGTTCCGGACTACAAAGATAAGCAGTCGCGGGTTCGAATCCTGCCCGCACGACCCTAACTCATGCGTCTATGGACATGTATGTTAATATCCGTCGCTGTGTTATTTAAATATAAAGTATATCTATACTAATATTATAAAGCTGAAGAGTTTGTTTGTTTGTTTGTTTGTTTGAACGCGCTGATCTCAAAAACTACTGGCCCGATTTGAAAAATTTTTTTTACGTTGGATAGTCCATTTATCGAGGAAGGCTTTAGGCTATATAACATAAAGATATAACTCATAAGACCACAGCAGCAATGAAAAATGTTGCGAAAACGGGAGAAAGATATTCCTTTTGAGAGCTTCCGCTGCATACGCTGCGGAAACCGCTTAAGTTACACAAAAATCATGTATGACAGGATTGTTCAGCATTAAGAGTTCTAAAATAAAGCGACAGCATATGTCTATCTTTTATGGTTGACTTACTACAACCTTTTTTATGTTAATAAATTTGTAAAAAAATAATGCATTATTTTTAGAGGTGTATTATCTCAGGAACTGCTGGACCGATTTGAAAAAATATTTCTGTGTTGGATAGCTTATTTATCGAGAAAGGCTTTCGGATATAAAACATGATGCTGCGACGGGGGGGGAGGGAGCAAGCTCAAAACGCGCGGACGAAGTCGCGGGGGACCGCTATTTATATTATAAAGCTGAAGAGTTTGTTGGTTTGAACGCGCTTATCTCAGGAACTGCTGAACCGAATTGAAAAAATATTTCTGTGTTAGAGAGCTTATTTATTGAGAAAGGCTTTAGGATATAAAACATCACGCTGCGACGGGAGGGGAGGGAGCAAACTCAAAACGCGCGGACGAAGTCGCGGGGGACCGCTAGTTTAAATATATTGTAGTGTTTGTGTAACAGAAAATCAAGCAAGTTTTTTTTTTGTATTCGTAATAATAATTGGAAGAAGAAGCAAGCACTTTTTATTTAAATAAAAATATAATGAAATCCAACCAAAAGAAATACAGGTATGTAATTTATCTACCTATTCCGATCACAGGTTGGCGACTTACATTATTTAAATTTTAATTGTGGTTTTGAAACGCACGTTACTTCAAATTTTACGCACATTGCTCACATGCATTAATCAGTAAAATTTACACCTACACAATAAAAGGAGAAATATTTGTATCAACTGGTATCCCAGTAACGCACACACATACAGCATAAAAGTGGCTTCACTTGCTAATATCGCGGCGCGGAGTCCTTTCTTTTTAGGGTTCCGTAGCCGAATGGCAAAAAACGGAACCCTTATAGTTTCGTCAAGTCTGTCTGTCTGTCTGTCTGTCTGTCTGTCTGTCTGTCTGTCTGTCTGTCTGTCTGTCTGTCTGTCTGTCTGTCCGTCCGTATGTCACACCCATTTTATTCTGTAACTATAAGCATTACACAATTGAAATTTGGTAGGAAGATGTATCTTGTTAACCGCTTACCGATTCTCATACAAAAAATAAAAAAATGACAGTTAAGGGGGGGCTCCCATACATGAAACTTAAACCAAAAAAAAAAATTTTTGGCAAACCTATGCGTGTGGGGTGTCTATGGATAGGTCTTTCAAAATAACATAGAGGTTTCTAAAACCATTTTCTTTTAAAGCCAAACGTTTAATAGCTAAACGCTTCCAAAGTCGTAAAATGGGCGTCCCCCCCATCTAATTTCTAAACCAAGCAAGTGTAAATTTTGAAAAAAATATATAATGTAGATCTTAACAAATACTTTCAACGAAAATTGGTTCGGACGGGATCGAACTAGTAGTTTTAGAGATATAGCACATTTTCAACAACCGCAAACATAACTTTGTACTTCATACAAACACTATGAAAAACAAAGTTATATTTGTAGTCAACAAAATATAGTGGTATTTTACTAAGTAGAAGTAAATGGATTCCCTAATTCAGTTAACGTAGGCACGGAACCCTCAGTGCGCGAGTCCGACTCGCACTTGGCCGGTTTTTACTCGTCCGTGAGTACTACGTACGTACGTACTTTGTGTCGGGGCGGCATTCTCCTTTCGGCGTCTGCGGCGCGTGTTTGTATTGTTTTTTTTTTATTTCGTCAGTCGCGAATTCACTTCGCCACGGAAAGGACGTCGACTGAATTAGATTATTACTTTCTGCAACCCAAGTAGTCAAGTACGAGTCACTTCCGAGAGGCCTGGTGGGTGTTCCTCTACACCACGTACATTTTCGACGCGAAATGTTAACTCAGCGAAATGGAGCCCCGTGCTAAGTGTGGTGTGATTGGCCTCCGTGTCTTCTTTCTTCGGGCTCAGCCGTCGGTGGATCGGGCGCAGTGGGCCCGGCGCCCTGGCGCCCCTGACCGGCGGCGCCCGACCGATCACTACTCCATGCCTACCTACCGACGTGAAGGACACGACAGTGTTTATTACCTACGAAATGTGATGTTGTTACGTGCGTGATTGATAAGAAATGTACCTACCAATTTACGTAAAAGTGATAAAAAACATTCTAAATCGTGTAATAAGTGAGACGTGATGATGTGCATTGAAGCTTTTAGACAATATTTTGTGTTAGACAACGTTAGATTACCAACAGTAAGTCCTTTTAACAACAAAATTCCTGTGAATAGGTAACCTTTTTATGAAAGAGCTTAAACGCCATGTCAGTAACTTTTGTTTCAGAGGGCTGATATAATAGTTTTTTTAATTAACTACGAGTATTTTAAATTAAATTACGTTTAGGTATGCGTTTCAAATCAAAACAAATTGTTGCATCAAAGTCGTATTTTCTTTATGCTCATCTACTTCCAAAGCCTGCTTAAACCAAAAGAGACTTTAACTTATTGTCTCCTTTGAGGTTTAGGTAGGAGAAAAGACACAATTTTTTTACATAATAAAATCTGTTACTGTTTAGGTAGGTACACACTAACACGCCTTTGTCTTACAAATTTTTGCCCTGCTGGTTATTCATTTTGGTTAGGCAACGTTTTTTATCATTTTTGATAAGATTGTGTCTGTTATTATTTTGGTAGTAGGAGTAAAAAGGAATGACTTCAACTTTAAAGTAGGTAAGTATGCAAATCTGCCATTAACTGCGTAAACCCCCAGGTTATTCATTAATTTACACAGCTTGTTTGAAAGTTTCTTTTAATCATCATAAGGTTATGATAGACTAGACTAGACACAATTAGGTAACTACTAGACTAGCTGGTGCGCGTGACCAATGAGTAGGTAAAGTCTGTTTTTCTTGGCTTGTCAAATATTGTAAACAATCTTAACATTCCTTTTTTGTGAAATGATCAATTGTAAAATATAATAAAGATATAACTCTCTACTCACGTAGGTAATTTATCCTTGAATACTAAAATATTTTTAAATCAAATGGTTATTAAAATTTTATTGCTGATAAAAAGATTAAAAGTTATAAAAAGATTGTTTACATTATTGGACTATCAAAGATAAACAGACTTTAGACGAGTCTGGGGGCCTACTCTGTAAGACGTTGCACGTAAATATCGGCTAAAGCCATCTTGCTTGCTCCCATGTTATCCTGGCATGGGTGACTGAGACGACTAAAGTAGAAAGCATTAACATTCGACGTACAGAGCAGGTACCTTCGGTTCGTATGTTTGTGCATGACACATAAAAGTACAGCAGGTTTCCTTATTTAATTGAATTATTATGTTAGAAAACATAACTTTGAAAAATCATTATAAAACATGTGTCAATATTTTGTCATCGTATTCAGTATGATTTATAGATACTCCCCGTTGGCGATCGATCACTAGTTTTGTTAGACCCTGTATATACAGGGTATTAATATTAATATTACAGGGTTATTGGTTATTGGACCAGTTCCTTTTAAGGGATCATAGGGGGGTAATTTGCAACTATTCCATGATAACATGTATTTGGCAAAAGTGAACCAGTTTCGAGATACATTTTTTTTTAATTTTGGTTAGAGAATTTGTGTTTTACATATTCAAAGACTGATTAAAATTATTGATGAGTGATGTTCATATTCTGACTTTATGTACAGTTTTGGAGAGACCTCATACCAATCCATAATAAACAACATTCAAAAAGTATTATTTTGAATACAAACAGAAAGTACGGGCTCTAGAATAAAAAATGTAACCAGTTTTACAAATGTTATTTGCAAAAAATTTGCAAAAAAAAGTGTAATAAAAGAAACAGGTAGATAAAAGATTTAGTAGAGCACTTATCTCGTTACCACTAATTCACATTCCTTTAAAAGTGCCGCTTCGCTATTGTTTCTTTTCATTGAATGGACCAAAGCGTGCATTATGAAAAATCAGTCTGCTCGTGCGATTTGTACTGTTTAGACGTTCTTACCTTACCCTTTGTTACGATAAAACTTTCGACTTGGCTTGTGTTACTGGACTTTGTGATTGGTTGCTTTCCCGACGACGTGGCTTGTGCTAAAGGAAGTGATTTAAGATAAAATCATGGCTGCAGAACCCCACGTTTGACTGCCTCGTACTCAAGAATTTACGAATGAAGAGTATGCTGACATACTCTTTTGTTATGGACTGGCAAATGGCATCTCTACACATGCTAGTAGAGAGTATCAGTCCCGTTTCCCAGACAGTCGGTTACCCTACGCGAGTGTATTTGATGGGGTGTATCGACGACCGCGGGAGACTGGTAGTGTTCGAAGACGGTGAAGTGATGTTGGTGCTGACCAACATCACTTCGCCGTCTTCGAACACTTACTCGTACTTATCGTACGGAGGAAGAAGAGCAAATACTTCGACAATTCGAAGCGGATCCAACGACCTCTACCAACATTGTAGCACGAAGTCTCAATGTCACACAGTGGAAAGTGTGACAAACGGTGAATGGGGCTGGACTCTACCCTTACCATTTGACGCCAGTCCAAGTGATTGAAGACGGAGATCCTGCGAGAAGGATGGAATTTTGTAGATTCCTATTAAACGCAGATGCAGAAGATCCGGCCTTTCTGCGAAAAATTATGTGGACTGACGAGTCCAAATTCGACCAGGATGGCGTATGTAATTTTCACAACATTCATTATTGGGCACCTAAAGCTGACCTCAACCCTAATCAAAAAAGAACACGTGGGTCTCAAAGAAGATTTTCATTAAATGTGTGGATGGGTATTATTGAGGATAATTTAATCGGGCCTTACTTTCTGCCCAATAATTTAAACGGAGAGGCGTATGAGAACTTCCTCGAGAACGAAGTTTTTTAACTCCTGGAAGATGTGCCACTTGAAACTCGACGAAATATAGTGTCAACACGACGGCTGTCCTGCACACTTCAGACGTAGAGCCCGGGAATGGATTGATCACCATTACCCCAACAGATGGATTGGCAGAGGAGGACCTATTCCATGGCCAGCGAGGAGCCCCGACCTATTGAACATCACTTTTTTTTAAATCTTCGAACATGGAATACGGGAATATTAAAAAAAAAAGTATCACGAAACTGGTTCACTTTTGCCGAATACATGTTATCATAAAATAGTTGCAAATGACCCCCCCCCCCCCTATGACCGCTTAAAAGGATCTGGTCCAATAACCCTGTATCCTAATGAGCTAAAGCGTGAACTCGTTTTTAAAATTAGGTCAAGTTGTAATGTACCTACATACTTTAAAAAATATATTAAGATATTATGACTCTGTTCCGAAACGGATGTCTGATGTGATGGATGTCAATCCATTAATAAGATGGTGCCATATTTGAATACTCTTTTAGTTCACGAGGCGTCATCTACTTCTAAATACAATATCATTGACTCTTTTAGTTCGCGAGGCGTCATCTACTTCTAAATACAATATCATTGGAGGGGTCCTCCCATCCCGATGTCTATGGATAGGTCTTTTAAAATGACATAGAGGTTTCTAAAACCACTTTCTTTTAAGTCTAACGTTTCATAGCTAACGATTTCAAAGTGTAATTAAATTTTTGTTTTTATAGTGTTTCGTACAAACATACATACCTACAAACTAAATAATTTAATTTGTTAATTTTTGTTAATATCCCAACAAACATTTAAGTCACATAACAGCAACTTGTGCTGGCAATAAGCAGTTTAAAGCTTCATAATATTTGTATAACGGCTGACGTGAGAGCTTTATGTTGAATAATAGAGTTTTTGAAATATTATATTTCTATAAGCTTGATAACTTCTGTATTAAGTTTTTTCTCCAAGCTGAATAATGGTCGTAAGTAGTACATTAAAGTATACCATATTCAAATAAAAGCAAATGAGAATGCTAACAGCTGTATAGTAGCTGAAGATTCAGCATTGCTCTGTATAACTTTGACATTACTTTCAATTATACAGATTATTTCTGAATAATCTGTTTCATTTTCACTTTAAGTTGCTTAGCACATCAAATTATTGTCCAGAAGCTGAATATTGCAGAATTTTTAGCTATTAAACAGAAAACGATTATCTAAATTGTAAATGAGACGGTCTTATACCTAACTTACACAGATAGAAGAGCACAAAAATACCCTTTTATTCAGTGTTAAGTTATATAATTATACAGTTAAATAATATTAATTCTGGTTTTTTGTTTTGTTTTTTGTTCTTGAAATGTTTGTCATGAAACCTTATTATTTTAAGGCCGCTACGAAACACCATTATTCTAATTCACCTACTATATTAGTAATAAGAATCTTATTGCTTATATATCACCTATCAATTATCTCCAAATTGTCCATAATCACTTTTATCTAATGAACCCTAATAAACTGCTTAAGAGTATCAAGTTGAGTAATATTGGAACTGTTATTCAAAAATGAGTTATGAAATGTACTTTTATCCATATAAGATCTAAATAGGAAGTCACATACCAACTTTTATGCAGAATTAAACAACAAAATGCTGGGCAAGCGCGCTCTTAATCAAGATAAACATGACGCCATTGTCTAAACTATTTTTTATAAAAGTAAGACAAAATCACGTATCAAAAGCACCATTTTTACGTCGAAAAATGCTTTATGTGATCAGAATGTTTTATCTTCAGTATTTTACTACATTATAGTACTAAAAATGCATAGAAAATATTTCACTTGTAAAATTATTAAAGACCAAATATTAACGAAATTGTAGTTAATCGTGTGGCGCGTGAAAATTAACAATCAAATATATATATATATATGTTTTCACAGTAAAGTAGCGTGCGTTTAAAAAAAACACTTCTGAATCGTGAAATAAGTATGTAAAGTCAATACTACCAATTTCTTCTAAATATTTCTGACATCCAACGTGGACACTGGTCGTACAAAACAAAATGTCTCATTTTATGATTTTATTTGAATTATTTCTTAATAAAATTACAATTTAGACCTGTAATTTGAATAAAAACTGAATAGCTTAGCTCAAATATTACTAACTGAATAAGATTGTTATAACTGCTGTTTTAAAGGTAATTCAGCATTTATTCAGAAGATATCCATCTTCTTGTACACTTATTCAGATACCTACTATGTGGCCATTATTCAGCGGTTATACAAATTAAAGCTAGTTAATCTGTGTCCAAACCGCTTGAATATTGTCTGTATAAGCGCTTACACAGACGTTATGTCCGCAACTTAAGCGACTTAAAGTCAGTCGAATTTCTTTTATGCAAATATTATTTAGCTAATAATTTTTTGTTGGGATATTAACAAAAATTTGATTATAAATTGACGAAGCCAATTTATAATTAAATTTATGTTATAATTTGTTAATTTTTGTTAATATATTAACAAAAATTTAATTATGAATTGGCTTCGTTCATCTTAACCGATTGTTAAATATTTGTAAAAATATTTCCTTCGGATATTGTGACAGCAATCTCGCAACATTGATGACGTCACGCAGCCTATGCGTTAAAGAAAGCGCTTGCAAAATTCAACAGGCTTGCTAATGTGACGGTGGCCGAGTGGTATAGGCATACGCCCGGATTGCGTAAGACACGGGGTTCGATTCCTCGTCTGTCACACAGCCAAATTTGCTTTTTACAAGTGCATTTTGCAATTTAGATTTCAAAGTGGTAAAATTGGCGTCCCCTTATCTAAATTCTAAACTAAGCGAGTGTAACTTTTGACAAAAATAATAATAATATAGATCTTAACAAATACTTTCAATGAAAATTGGTATTATACAAACTGGAAGTAAGTGGATTCTCTATTTCAGTTCACGTTGGCACGGAACACTCAGTGCGCGAGTCCGACTCGCACTTAGCCGTTTGTTTTAATTTCTGCCCCCCCCTAATAGGCGAACTGCCTATTATTTTTACATAAATAAATGTATTCAAACAAACAATTAGGACTTCAAAAATAAAACTACAAACTAACGATAACCAACTACAATAGTATAAGTCGTGTTTGTTGTTTATTTTTGAATATATTTTACTATGCTTACCTATTATATCGCAAAACGCTGGGTTAGACGCCTTTTTCTGGACAAACAATTTGTTTTTATTAAAATTTATAATAACTAGGCACTAATCAAGAAAAATTAAGTTGCCGGTCCTACATAGGGTTTGTATTGGTGTTTTTTTTGTACATGAACGTTAATGGTGGATCTATCATCACCAGACACTGTTTGATTACCGATGAACTAGTTAGTGTACCTACTAAAGACGCTGGTGAATCATGATACTTGTTATTAACCGAGTTGCTCAACTCCAGAGATATTGAAATGGACAGAGACAAGAAGAAAATATTGTCGAGCACCGATGTGGTGTAATTTATGGAGTGAGTACTACTACCACTTCACTCCATTACCTAATTACGTACTAAGCAGTAATTTTGAGTATTTTGATTATTAGTCCTCAACTTGAAATAAAAGGTTCAAACAGATCTAAAACATGATTTCCAACTATGCCCTTATCAAAAAGCTAGGTCGAGTTATTGGATATTCTCAGTATTTGTATTCAAACTCGACTCACAAATGAGAAGATGCGTAAAACAAAACTATGTTACGAACATAACCCTGCGAAACAGTGAGTTCAAGTGGCAATGCGCAAGGCTTCAAGCGCAAATGATGATAGCCACCGCACCGGGGAAAAAAACTAAATTGGAGAATCAAAAGTTCAGCGAAGATGTCTACAAGCATATGAACTTGTATCGATTTAATAAAGGATCAACATTGATGGAGACCTTTTTCAGGTTGCAATGTAAAACCATGGAAGAGGGTTATTTAACGTGTTTGTGAGCTGCTAGCTTAGTGCACGCCAATAATATTTGGGTTAGAAAGAACGGAGGCTCAAGCATGTGTATTAAACAAGAGTTTTTTTAACAAGAAGTATGTTTAATCTTTTTAGATGCCAAAATCGTTACATTTTCATTAATTGACAACATTTCAAAATTTTTGTATAGGTACACATTTTTATTTTTTTTCTGAAAGAACTTCTAAAATTTTCTACCCATATTATTTCAGTTTCATTTCTTTTCAGTATTTTCCCGAATAATAATTGTTTTAAAACTCTCCATTCTAAAAGAGCGTAAGTACAACATGAGGTTGGATGTCATGAGGTCACGGTCTTTGCTATATATTCCATTTTTAAAAAAAAACTGATGTTAATAGTGTTGTGGTCTGTATCAATTGTAGAACTAAGATGTCGATATCGATATTAATGGTATATCCATTAAGTATTTCATTTTTCTTTATTATGTATTATTATCTGATTTAAGTTGTGCAAACAGTAACTAAACAAAGCTAACGTAGCATCCTTTCTTATTTAGTATAGAAATGATATCTGAAAATTACTCAATTATTTTCTCATACCTACAAATATCAATCATATTTCGGATGAGGAATTATGATGATTATTTCGTATCTAAACAAAAAAAAATTGAATGCAAATTGTATTTTTTAAAATAATCTTCAATTTAGCATATCGATAACGTCCAATACAATACCGGAAACAACAACAACACTAAATGTCAAAGAGACAGGTGACAGCGAGGTCATATGTTCAAAAGCATTTTTTTTCTGCAAGAAATGTCATTGCAAAGGCGTCACCTGTGAAATGCCAACTTCCATGTTCTTTTCAGTATTTTTCATTTAACTTTTAAAATAAAGCGCAAAAAAATCTGAAAAAATGTTTGTCGTGTTTAGAATCGCTAAGTCTTGAAATGATTTTCGAATTTTCATACCTTTAAAAAAATAAAATATTTAGCCTCGTGACCACGAAATATAAAAATACGTTTCTAGCCAAGAGGGGCAATAACTGAAAATGTTACAATTTACATTACAGATGTTAGCCAACCCCACAATTCCGTATTTTGTATGAATTATCAAAGGAAATTAAATAGTAAACGGTCATTTAGAACTAATACGATAATGTTAGTTATCAACTCCCTGTTAGCATGCAGTACAGTAACAAATAAAACCATCGAACATCTAAGGCTATGCTCACGTTTTCGTTAGTGGTCAACTACATTTTCAGACAGACTTGACGAATCAGGGTTTCGTTTTTGCCATTCGGCTACGAAACCACAGAAAATATAATAGTACTACGTACAGAAGGATCACTGTGCTACGAATGATAAAGAAAAAACAACTTTCGCTGCAACGCAATAAAGTGCAATTCACTACGCACGATTTTAATTCAAGGTTGTTTCATCTACCTATCTATACCTGTCTCTTTCTAACACGTAACGCTTTCCCTGTTTCGCGGCCTTGAATGTGTCAGGGTTGCGAGCGGCGCGTGGCACGAACATACGCGTAGGTACACAACGCACTATTCAAGTAAAATAAATAGTCAAGAGGACCTAGCACATTTCTTGACTGTGTTGTATTGGAGAAAGTAATTGATAGTGTCAGCGTTCGTTTAATATTAAAATAAGTGTTTACTCTGTCTAATTTAATTATTTGGTACAAAATGACTGAATTCGGAGAAATGAAAGTACAAACCAAACACACATGTATGTACGGACAACAGCACGTCAAGGTAAACACTGCGGTATCTTATGCAGTTGTAATAAGGGCTAGTGTGCAACAAAAGTGGATAACCTGATGTGCTGTCGACTGTACATCACACTTAACCAAATAAAATTGTATTGTAGAATTATTTTCTCCGTGCAGTTTGGGTCATAAATCAAAGCTCGGCCTCAGCCCGGTTAGGGCGGTGAGTATGTAGCGGGGGCGCACCGCCGTTTTAAAATTTATATTTTTTAAAAAAAATAGTTTATTATAAATAATTTCAATAAATATATATTTTTTTTTTTTTTATATAAAAAAACATATAGTACCTACATTCGCCAGCATCTTAGGTTACACACACTTTTGTTGCAAACTAGCCCTAATGTCAACTGCATAAGATACCAGAGTTAACCTTAATCTGCTGTTGTCCGTACTTAACTACAAAAAGAGTATTTTGTTTATGTGAACCTTATCTATCGTACCTTTATAAATGCTATCAAAATCGAGATTAATTTTATTGGAATACCTAAAAATTAAGGTATTATATAGCTAAAGTAAAATAATGAACTGTAGCTCTTGGACTATTAGATTTTGGACTACGTAAAATCCTAACACAAAATTACTTAAGTAATTTGGTTGGTACTTATAAATACAGTAGAACCTCGTTAAGTCGAACCTCGATAAGTCGAAAACCTCCAAATCTCGAAAAAATGTTTTGTTCCCTTCCCTTTAAACACCAAAACCTCCATTACTTGAAATCTTGACCCTCTGTTAGTCGAAATAATAACCGAGTCCCTCCAAGCCATTTTGGTACATATTTTCACTCTATAACTCGAAAAATTAAATTTGACCTCTGTATCTCGAACATGGCAACGTTTTATTTTACAACCTTTACAACTTGATCATTTGGAATTTATTACCTCTATTGTTAGAACAAAAATAAGTTACCGACTTTAAGAACTTGCCGACAATGTGAGTACACTATTGTTTCTTAGAAAACATTTTAGGAGTTTACGATAATAAATTTAGGACTCACGTAAACACGTGTTTGCTTGCTTGGTGTCAGGTGTTCAATTTTGATTTCCTTTGAAATTTAGCTAAGCAAGTCATTGAATACCTTACGTTATTTTATAGAGCAGACCAGTAACTCTGAAGAAGAAGAATTTTCTGCTCCTTATAGATTAGACAATGGTATAGATAGAGAACAACCAAATTATCTAAAGCAAAAAAAAATACTGACTTTTTTTAATGCCATATTTTTTATTTTAAAATGATTTGAAATAATGTTGATTTATAATTTAAAAAAAAAATTGTTTTTCACCTCAGCAAGTTGATTTTTTATTTAATTTACCTCTCTAACTCAAAATTTATAAGAATAAACCTCAAACTCTTTATGTCGAATCAAAATCCGCCTAAGTCGAAATCCTCCATAAGTTGAAAACTCTATAACTCGAAATTTTTGGCGTCTCCCTTGATGTTCGACTTATAGAGGTTCGACTGATTATGCTAAATTTAAAGTAAGTTTATTGACCTGTTTCCGTTTATTTTAAGTAAGATTGACGTAAGTAACTGGGTAGGTATCTTAAACTCAAACCTATTTCTTTGAACAAGAAATGTTGAATACCTACCTACAAAATTTGTTTTGATAAATAATGTTATACTTAGGAACACATATCTCAAATTACTAATATTTATTTCGTTGTAACGAAGTCAGTCACAGGCTGAGAAAATAAACACAGTCACAGGCGCGTGGCGCGGTCCGAAAGCGGCAGCCCCGCGGTCATTTATGCTCGGCGTACCGAGTCGCTCGAACGTACCTAAACTTCGGAGTGACACCCCTCTGACGAAACCTTTTAAAAGGATTGATCTTTGGATCACTAAGATGGGTTTACGAAGTGGATGTGATTACTTCATCAAACACGCACTATATTAATGTATTTGGTTATCGTTCGTTCGCAGTGGTATTGTATGAAGTCAACTGTTTGTAAGAATAAATTTGTTTAGGTGAAAAAAAATTTTTTGGTAAAAATTTTGGTTGGCAGTCAGCACGGCTAAGAACTGGGGCCAGAAACTATGAAAGGTGGCCAGGAACTGCCAAAATGGATGCATTTAAAAAATTGCACTCCGGGAGTGCCGGCAGAAGTGAAAACGTGAATATCAACGTTGTGCATTTTTGATTTTTTGGAATAGTTAATTTTGAATGAATTGCTCTTATTATCAATATAAAAGTACTATCATTTTTGTGATAGAATACAATAATAATAATAATCTATACTAATATTATAAAGCTGAAGAGTTTGTTTGTTTGTTTGTTTGAACGCGCTAATCTCAAAAACTACTGGCCCGATTTGAAAAATTATTTTTACGTTGGATAGTCCATTTATCGAGGAAGGCTTTAGGCTATATAACATAAAGATACGACTCATAAGACCACAGTAGCAATGAAAATTGTTGCGAAAACGGGAGAAAGATATTTCTTTTGAGAGCTTCCGCTGCATACGCTGCGGAAACCGCTTAAGTTACACAAAAATCATGTATGACAGGATTGTTCAGCATTAAGAGTTCTATAATAAAGTCCGCGACAGCATATGTCTATCTTTTATGTTTGACTTACTACAACCTTTTTTATGTTAATAAATTTGTAAAAAAATAATGCATTATTTTTAGAGGTGTATTATACACACAGGTATTTATTCTTATCAAAATAAATACATTCATCATCACGAGCATTTCATTTAGAACCAAGTTGCCCTTTATATCATTTGATTTCAATAAATATCTTAGGAGCTATCACAGTTTTAACATAACTCCGCACCTAAATAATGTTCGCAGCTTAAGTACAACGTGCGCTTGCGCTAATCTATACTAATATTATAAAGCTGAAGAGTTTGTTTGTTTGTTTGTTTGTTTGTTTGAACGCGCTAATCTCAGAAACTACTGGCCCAATTTGAAAAAATATTTTTATGTTAGATAGTCCATTTATCGAGGAAGGCTTTAAGCTATATAACATAAAGATACGACTCACAAGACCACAGCAGCAATGAAAAATGTTGCGAAAACGGGAGAAAGATATTCCTTTTGAGAGCTTCCGCTGCGTACGCTGCGGAAACCGCTAAAGTAACACAAAAATCATGTATGACAAGATTGTTCAGCATTAAGAGTTCTATAATAAAGTCCGCGACTGCATAAGTCTATCTTTTATGGTTGACTTACTACAACCTTTTTTATGTTAATAAATTTGTAAAAAAATAATGCATCATTTTTAAAAGGTGTATTATACACACAGGTATTTATTCTTATCAAAATAAATACATTCATCATCACGAACATTTCATTTAGAACAAAGGTGCCCTTTATATCATTTGATTACAATAAATATCTTAGGAGCTATCACAGTTTTAACATAACTCCGCACCAAAATAATGTTCGCAGCTTAAGTACAACGTGCGCTTGCGCTAATTATATTATAAAGCTGAAGAGTTTGTTGGTTCGAACGCGCTTATCTCAGGAACTGCTGAACCGATTTGAAAAAATATTTCTGTGTTGGATAGCTTATTTATTGAGAAAGGCTTTAGAATATAAAACATCACGTTGCAACGGGAGAGGAGGGAACAAACTCAAAACGCGCGGACGAAGTCGCGGGGGACCGCTAGTAATAATAATATTTTTATAGAATACAATATTTATTTATTGCGCTATCGTACACAAACATTACAATTTATATTATATTAAATTACATTAAAAAGTTTATCTCTCAGAAAAATCAACTTACATCCATAATTTCGCCAACCGTCTTACGGTTTTTCGTACATTTTTCCCCCATCCCACAAAAGTGCTCAACGCCGCTAAAGAAGTTTTCACCTCAAAAGTTTTCACTTCAATAAAATTATGTGTTATTTATAAAACAAAATCAGGGTTCGAAACTACTGGACCATTAATCAAACGAGTGATATTTTTGTAATAAATTCCTTATTTAACGGACAGAAACTACACGAATTACCTTACTCTTTGAGCATAGGTCAACTCTGATTTTTAATTAGATAGACTAAACTGACAGCTACAATATTCCTTAATGTTGTTAGCGTAGTGCACTAGTGTTGTGTTAATTGGATTTTAGTCTAGTGTGAGATAAATCATGAGTATATTATTCGTGTTAAATATTTAATAAATTTGCGTAATAGCTTAAGAAGGTAAAGGTCGCTGAGCTTCCACACTAGCACCAAAAATGATGAAAATAGTAATATGTCGTAAACGGAGACAGTTGAAAAAAAAGACTCAGTCAGCTGACTTTAGAAGATAATGTTTTTATCGATTGGGGATGCTGTTCCGGCGTCAACAGCCTTATATAAAACATTTAATGGATAAAATATCAACAATAAAATACATATGTTTGCAGGAATGATTTCAAACTGCATTTTTCTGCATTCTATCGATTTGAGGTAAATCGTTAGAATGTAATTCGAAATAAATGAGGCTAGTTTCCTTACAATGGCGATATTCTTATAGTAAAAATATTTTTTCTTTAAAATACATGTAAATAAATTATTGGAAATGATGATGACGATGGCAGGTATCATGATTCTATGGTTTACTAACATGATCAGCTTAAATTTTTTTTTTTCTCTGTGGCAACACTTGATGACATCCGCCATTTTGTGAATCACCTGCGTCGCGTCATTCGGCTTCCTTTTTCGCTTGCGATCGGTTGGACGAATATCCCTTGCGCTCTTAACGCTAACTCAGTTTGTTATTTCCTGTTACGTTTTTGTTGTTATTTGCTGTTAAGTTTTTGTTTGAGTTGTTATTCCCATTTGTAGTGCTTTTTGTTTAAAATCCGACATGGGAGACCCTCAACCAAGCACCTCGGGTGCAGTTATGTCTCCTAGAAAGAGGAGGCGCTCCGCTGGTCTAAGTGTCACAGAGAACACAATGGTTCAAAACGTATTCAAATACGTGTTTAATGAAGAGGTTGAAGAGGTGTTTAATAAAGACTAAATTGGATTCCAAATTACATGAAAAACCGAACAAGCGCATATGTGCTCAAAAAACAGCAGATATTTTGGGGATCGGAACTGCCACTGTTTTTAACGTTTTAAAAGACATTAAGGAAAATGCTAAGCCCACGCCACCACAAAAAACTGGACCGAAGCAGACTATCAAAGATAAATTGGATGAATTCACTCTTTCGGCTATACGGCGTAAGGTGCACGGCTTTTATTATACTAAAGAAGTTCCTACTATGTATTACGAAGGTTAGTCGTTTTTTACTTACTAATTTCTAATAATTTGTTTTTCAATAATAGCAATAAAATTAGATTGTCGTTATGTATGTAGACACCTAAAACTTGTCACACGACATCTGAAAAAATATACCAGTGATGCAAGCGCTGACTGACAGATGAAAATGCTGAGTGGATTATAAACACGCTTACAGTCATCGTTTACATTCCGCTATTTTGCTCATCGCAGTTTGATAACAACAAACAGCAGTATTGCGATAGAAATGTGTCAATTGTATTTATGATAATTCCAGCAATGAATTCGTCTTCCTCAGTTGAATCATCAAACAAATCATACCAAATGATATCCATACATTTTATTATGAGCATAATCAATATGACGTTTGTTCCAATCATGATAAAAAGCCGCCACCTTGTTCTTATACGCTGTCTTAGTGATTGTATTAGCTGAATATACTCATTTGAAATATACTGAATCTATTCTAAGTGCTAAATTGAGAGACCTGTCTGTGAATAACGTTTTGACTACATGTTTTTTTTTAGATCACAGATGCCGTTAATGAAGATCCTGGGCTACCGAATCTTTCGAAAACCACAATGAGACGAGTTCTAAAACATTTGAATTTCAAATATACGAGCCACAAACGACGCAGCTCCTTAATAGACCGACAAGACATAATTCTATGGCGCAAGAGATATTTACTTACAATAAAAGAATATCGCAGGCAAGGCAAGATGATTTACTACCAAGATAAAACGTGGGTGAATGAAGGACACACAGTTAATAAGTCTTGGGTTGATATGAATATAAATACGTCACGAGAAGCATTCCTCGAAGGTCTAACAACCGGGTTTAAAGCTCCTACAAGAATAGGAAGACGCCTTGTAATTAGCCACATTGGAAGCGAGGAAGGCTTTGTAGATGGAGGATTATTGATGTTCGAATCAAAGACCAATTCCAGCGACTACTACAATGAAATGAATGCAGAACATTTTGAAGAGTGGCTGAAGGGCATTTTGCCGAACTGAAAAAAGATTCGGTCTTAGTGTTACAAAATGCCCCATACCACTCTCGAAAAATAGAAAAAAACTCCAAATAGATCGTGGCGTAAACTCCAAATTCAAGAGTGGTTGAGATCAAAAAATATAAACTTCGAAGACACAATGGTGAAAGCCGAATTATTGAAAATAGTTGATAAAGAAAAAGTTAACTATCAAAAAAAATTTGTTGATGAGCTCGCTGCAAGTTTTGGTGTCACTATCTTAAGACTGCCCCCATACCACTGTGAACTGAATCCCATAGAATTAGTCTGGGCACAAGTAAAGGGGCACGTCACCAAAAATAACAAAAGTTTTAAAATGGCCGACGTCAAACAATTATTTAATGACGGGCTGAAGTTGGTGACATCGCAACGATGGTCGAGTTGCATCGATCATGTTATAAAGGAAGAAAACAAAATGATGCAACTCGATGATCTTATTGATGATGTGACAGATACATTTATAATGAATGTTACAGACTCAGATTCTTAAAACGATGATTCAGAAATATATAGTGATTAAGAATGTTTGAGTTTTATTCCCCCTCTCCATCTCCCTGTCCCGACCCGTAACTATTATTAGATTTTCAAACAAACTTAAGTATTAGTATGGGAAGTAAGTAGTTCACCAACTCACCCAGTTGGTGAATACTGACTTCCTTCACCTCATCACAGTCACCTTCACAGTATTTCAACAAATATGCACAGCAGTGTGTAGTACATTAAATTATCTTTACACTACACTGAGTAAGCTTTGACTTTTTTCTTTGTAATAACACCGTAATAAAGATTATACCAACTGAATAGTTCGCTTACTAAGACACATCACTATTTTTGTGCAACGAAAAAGTGGCAACCCACCAAATGTCACTTTAGTCTATCTAATTAAAAATATATTCCCTTTTATACCTACTCTTACTTATCTGTGGACTGTAGATAAAAAAATATATACATTGATTTTGACTTTTGTCATTTTCAGTGCCGTACTCTAGTGTAGTCTATCTCAATCGATTAAAGTAATCGATAGTTGTAGAATACAATATGATCACGGAAATCTGTGTATATAAAAGAAAGTCGTACTAGTTTCACTATTAACTCACGAACAGCTGCACCGATTTGGCTAAAAATGGTGGGAAGATGACTTAGAACCAGGAGAATGACTTAAGATACTTTTTATCCCGTTCAACGGGGCTGGGGCTGTGAGTTGTGACGGAACGGGGCCAGGCGAAACGATGTTCGCTTGGACCACTAGTATGCAATAAATCAGATATTCTTCTATATTATTTATCGTTTATGATGTGCAATAAAATATATTTATTATTGTTATTACCATATCCTGCGTGTGTACCTTAATAAAAAAAGTTAAATCAATAAATTCAGACACGAATGATTGACGCTCGACAATTTATTTATAAAATCTATGGTATTGTTTTAGACTGTTTTTATCACTCAGGGTAAAGATGAAATAAGAAACCAAAAATTGCGCACGGGCGGGACACGAACATGCAGTTTTCTGGCTAACCGGGCCAAACGTTGCAGGTTCGAGTCCTGCCCGTGCGCAAGTTTTGGTTTCTTATATCATCTTTATAAATCCATGATAATGATATTAAAAAGGATGTACCTTTAAATTCCCCTTCTGTCCCCTTATTTTAAAATATCAATGGATAAAATTAAACAATGTTCCTTTTTTATTGTTTGAGTTTAATGCCTAGGTCTTATAGCTATACGTTGGATAGGTTAATTTTTAAAGCAGATCCTAAGGCATTGCGGGATTCAATCGCTGTACCTCATAGGAAAAAGCCAGCAAACTAACTACTACACGCGAGTGTCACGATACAATTAATTTTTGATCAATATCTCACTCTCTTAGTTCAATCATTATTTATATTATAATAAAACATGCTGCAAATGTGAAAAAAATGAATAAGTATCCATCAACAGTAGTGTTTATTGTATTTAATAGTTATTCATATCAAAAATAAGTAACAATGGCTCAGTCTTATTTTTTTTATCTACATACCAAATTTTGTGAAATTCCGATGATAGGTGAGTACCTAGGTACAATATAAAGTTATGTGATGTATATTAAAGGGATTTACGGCCAATTTCATCAACGTCAGGTAAGACTTATCCAACTGAACATAAGTATAAAACGATCTATTTTAAAACGACATTTGAATAAATGATTGCTGACAAATAAGTGACGATAAAGTTAGGCGTATTTTATTTTATTCGACAAATATTTCTTACCTGACTGTTGAAAATTTTTGGCCTAGCAACTTAAACTGAGTATACTTGATTAATATAATTACTATTAAAATGCTATTTACATGACTGTATTTTTGAAGTGGTTACAACTAACGTTTATGAGTAGGTGACAATTTTGTTTAAAAAATATATTGTGTAAATAATCATAATACGAGGTAGCTTATACAACAAGCCCCATTCTTAGGAAGTCAGAATGAAACTAACAGGCGATAGCTTAGATGAAGACTATTCTGTCTCATATTAAGGAGGTGTTGTTAATATTTGTATGTCCAATTGGTACAGATAATCTGAAGTGGAGTGGTAGATATGGAGTCACACGTAAGGACCAACGAATACAAGAGGCAGGTAAAAGGTTATAAGGTTGGTTCATAGGTGATCAAATTTGTGAAACAAGGCTAGATGGAAGGTACGGTAAAGTGAGGAGAAGACCCGATGATCATGTCGTGTGTGAAAAAGTGCCTTTCTTTGGCTACGAGAAAGAGGGGAAGAGCTCCAGAGGGTCATGAAGTTCCTCGGACTTACGGAAAAGAATATCAGCCAATGAACCTAATGGCGCCAAATGACTAAGAAAGCTGAACCCGTGTGTGCCTGGTCGATGAAACAGAAAAATACAGTAAATCTAAAGTGTTCCAATAAATGGCACACCAATCTGACAACGAAGACAAATGAACCATATCTATCATTTACATATAAAATTACTACTAACGACTTATGATTAATGGGTGATAATACCACTTTTGTGTATAAGAAAACTGTGTAAGAAACGGGACAAACAAAATTAAGTCTTCTATTCTCAAATCGGTGATGTGCGTTTAGGTTAATTAAATTATTTCCCTTAAATCTATAAAGTTTACTGTCCTATGAGTCGTATCTAGGTACTATTTATCTTGACTTGATATTACCCATCTAATATTATTTTTATGTTCTTTGTGATAAAAAAAATCCACTGAAAAAGTTCAATTATTACAGCAACCACTTCTGACATCATGTAACTTTAACTTAGTTTTTCGCCATCTTTTCAAAATATTTCTTTTTTTCATCAGGGTTTGGAATAATCTGAAACAAAAAAGTAATTGATTGAACCAGTGGTTTGAAAATAACCACGGCATGAAAAATACTATGTATTAAAATCGATCGAAAAATGAGGTGTGTGACCTAATTTTCTAATCAATTTTAATGAACACCTTGTTCTGGTCAATTATCATTTTGTCAAAAAAAAAAACATCTTACCGTATCTTGTCCTGGTTTCCAACCAGCGGGACAAACTTCTCCGTGTTTGTCAGTGTACTGAAATGCTTGTACTAATCTTAGAGTCTCGTCAACTGAACGTCCGACAGGTAAATCATTCATAGTTATTTGTCTCAAAACACCTTTTTCATCTATGATAAATAATCCTCTTAGTGTGTGGCCCAAATCTTCCAAATAAACTCCATAATCTTTAGCAATTGAATGTGTTAGGTCACTGAGAAGTGGAATGTTAATTTTGCCTAGACCACCTTCTTTCCGGGGAGTGTTGATCCAAGCTAAATGAGTAAAATGAGAGTCAACTGAGCAAGCAACTACTTCTGTATTGATTTTCTTGAATTCTTCGATTCTTTCGGAAAACGCCAGAATCTCAGTTGGGCAAACAAAGGTGCTGTAAAAAAGATAAGATGTAAATATCATCTCCTGTGGTACTTCTGCTGCATGGTTTTTTACAAATTATTTTCGACCAAATGATAATTCGATGATAAGCTCCTAGGTAAACAGTAAAGCACAATAGCCAGTCAATTTAATTTAATTAATCACCATAATCAATTTAATTTAATCATGATTATTTGTATTTGCTATTCGAATTTATTGATTTTTATGATAATGTAAGGAATTGGTTATAATTATGATTGTACTCTGATTAACCTGTGTATTCTGTAAAAGAATTTGCCTATTAGGGCTGCTGCAGCCAAGACCGTAAGTTTTCAATATTACTATTTTTATTCTGTACTAGCGCTCCCCCGCGATATGGTCCGCGCGTTTTTAGTTTGCTCCCTCCCCTCCTGTGGCAGCGTGATGTTTTATAACCTAAAGCCTTCCTTGATAAATAAGCTATCCAACACAAAAAAAAATAGATCCCGTAGTTCCTGAGATAAGCACGTTCAAATAAACAAATTAACAAAATGTTCAGCTTTATAATATTAGGATAGATATAGATTTTGGCTGTAACCTGTTTTGTAGATGACGTGATCAAATAAAATTAATAAATAAAAGTGTTACTGCGGCCCATGATATCGTCCGGGTTAGGAGGATGTAATGTTATTTTTAGATTTTTGATAAGTTTATCATAAAACTAGCAGTCCCCCGTGACTGTGATATTTTGTATCCTCGAGATATTTTGTATTTATCGAGGAAGGCTTTCTTCCTCGATAAATAAGCTAACCAAAATATTTTTACAAATCGATCTAGTAGCTCCTGAGATAAGCGCGTTCAAACAAAGAAACTATTGAGCTTTATAATATTAGAATAGATATTATTAAACTCGGAGCCCTCGGAAACCATGATTAAGATTTATCTGATTAAAACTAATCAAAATGGTCGGTAACCTGTTGATAATGAAGATAATTTTTACGTACGAGAACTTTACTTACAAATCCAAAGGATAAAAGAAAAATACCAAATATTTCCCTTTATAGCTCGAAAGAGATAATTGTTTTATTTCACCATCAATAACTGCTGTTCCCTCCCACTCAGGTGCCGGCTTTGAAACTAAAACAAAGCAAAATTATTAATTTGCATTAGTTATTCAGCGACAACTTTTTATTGAAAGTGTATATTTAAAAACATTAATATATTTAAATAAATATATACTTACTCATTGCTTTTGTAAATTGAAGTTTATGTTCAATTTTACGGGCTCCACCGGGGAAAACATTGCCACTGCCAAATGAATAACACGAGTCGCTATCGAATAAAGAGGATTTACTGTAACCAGTGAAAGATACAAGTAACACTAATTTGAAAATTATATTCATCTTGTTTCACTTAACTTTGTAATAAATGTATTTTATTTTTTCACAATAATACAATATAAATTGACACGTATTTATTTCAGTCGTGACAAATTCTGTAGCAATTAGGACAAGCTCACACTAAAAACGAGTTTACTGTTTGACCCCACTACGAACACGTAACCTAAACAGCTACGTTCCGTTTTCCACAAATATTGAGTACATCGATATAATCAATGATATATAATGATAAAATACTTCACCGTGAAGATTTTTTGTAAGAGATATTTATTAATCTGAAACGTGTTGAGTAAATGCATTTTGTTATCATTATATATGACTCTGCTCTTGAATCAAATTAATAATAATGCTATCTTGATTGAGAACTGAAACTATCGTATCGAGTTGCAATCGATTACTTTTGGCGATTTGTGTCATTTGATTTGATAGTACGTCACGTCACTATTTATATTGTACGCTTCGTTCGCTATCCTAGCGAATGTCGCGTTATTTTTCTAGTTTTTGTGTTGTAATGTAAAATATATTTGAAAAATGCGTTTTACTCCTGTAACAAGTTTGTTTTCGTGAAGCTCACTCGTTTTGAGTCCGTCGCAAGCGTTTGCGGTGAGTTACAAAGTTAAGTTTGGAATCCAATCTACTTGTCGTTCATTATGGCGGTCTTCATTTACATTACTTCGATGCTTTGGTGAATAATGTCGTCATAACCAAAAAACGTGGCGTTGTGGTCTGTTTAAGTGTAGTAATATAATATTTGTGTCGTAGATGGATGTGCCGGAGGAGGGTATGCTGGATGTTGACCTCCTGGGTGACGAGGGATCGGAGGATGAAGGCGAAGCCCCACCGTCTTCAGGTACGCCACTTTTATCATCCCTTACCCTTTTCATGTAATAAAACAATAGTATCTACTTACTTACAAAATACTATTACAATGAAAAAAATATATTTGTCATGTTTTGTTGTTTTAAGTAGTGTTCAACACTGTCACATTTTACCAAAACATATCCTGGATTTTCTTAAATTCACATGCTTTTTTTACAAAAGGTTTGATCTAGTTTACTGGAATAAGTAGGTTACTGCTTACTACTTTAGACAGGGATGTTTGTGGCAAATTTTAACTCAATATGTCATATTATATCACTTGTAAAAACCAGTGTGTTCTTTGCTTATGTATGTACATAACTTTTTCTATTATTTACTTGTTGTATCACTTTTTGTGAAGTTTAATATTTTGGACTTTATTGGAGGATTTTGCATAAAATGTACATTAAAAGTTATCAACATCAAATACTTGACTTTGATCTCTATAGGAATCTAGATCTTGAATGTACTTTTAAACCTGTCATTAGGTAGTATAAACCACAAAAACCAGTTAAAACATAGTTTGAGCTCATCTTTGACTATTTAAATTATGCAATAATTTAACTTATCACATTGTTTAAGAACTACCTTTTGTTTATTTTGCCAACGGCCAAAGTCTGAAGCGCAAGAAATGTAACATTTTTGTCATTTTGCATAGATACTTTAAATTTTCTGATTTTTGCAGCACTTCAAATATCCTATAACTTAATATCTTTAAACATTTTTTTTTTAAATCTTCCAATTTAATCAACAAATACACAAAAATCCAAATTTTGTCCAGTGTTTTTCTAGCACCATTTTCTACAGGGAAACTATGTTGATTTGGCTGACAGGTGACAGCTGAAGTATTAATGTTTTATATCAAATGTATAGTCCTTCTTAAACTAGAGAATCTATTTTGCTTACTTTAAACTCTTTTGTGGACGGTGAACATATATTGTGTCTGGTATACTGCAAGTGAAAGTTTTTTCTTGGTAAAATTAACAGTGTAAAATAAATCCTGGTCTAGTATAGGTCTAAATATAAGCCTTTTAGTCCTGGTCCACATTTAATTAGGCCGTTGAGTATGTGTTTTTCAGGTTCATAGTCCAACAAAAAACCTTTATAGTTTCACCATGTTCGTAAGAGTTTAATCTGCTGTAGTCCTCACCCTATGCCAACTAAACTGTAGAAGGTAGATACATGCAAAAATTCACAGCACTATTGAATGAATTTAAAAGAAAAACTGTAACTGCTATGATAAGTAAACAAATGACAGAGTTGGTAGTCCATATAAAGCAAAATAATTATATTGTAAATTTCTGTCAATATTTTTTTCCTCCAGAATGTGTTAAGATATGAAACTGAAACTAGTTAAATATTGGTATCGACAGTCTCTTTTAGCTGTTAAAAATTCAAACTTGGAAGTTATCAAACATCATTTTTAGGGCAATAAAAGTTCATACATAGTAGATTGGGAATCCTTTGTGCGCGAGTCCCACTCGCACTTGGCTAGTTAATTTTCTCTACCAACAGATTATTGGTAAAAACCTGCCAGCCTGCCTGGAAAAAGTGGAACCATCAAGTAATATTAACAAACATGCTCATAAACAGACACTGGTGTTCTTACGGCAACAAGAATAATATCAATACTTAATTTCTTGACCTAATAATCAGTGTGATCGAGGTCTTATACCTGCTAAGCCGAAATTAAGGCACAAGAACTTGACCTGACCCGTAGAAGACAGATTTCTACACAGGTCCGGGGTCGACGCCGACGTCATGCGCTTCATCGCCGCGCGGTGAGGAGCCGGCGTCCCCCCACGGGGCGGTGCCGCAGCCGTCGTTCTTCCACCACCAGCCCTACGCGAGGCCCTTCTTCACCTCGGCCCGCCGGGGGCCTGGCAGGCCAAGGAAAGAAGGCCCCAAGTTGGTCAAAGAGGGCAAGATTGTTAGAAGGTGAGTTTTTGTAAACATGGGTATGTTTCTTGTAAGGTATTAAGGATATGAGCTAGCAATAGGCATGATTAAATTTCAAAACACAACATGTCCCAAAAATCAATGTCAACCTGTCGTGGGCCATAGGCCAAGTTATGACAGTTAAAAAAATACAGTAGAGATGGTGAAAGCTGGCTGATGTAATTATTTTAAATTCAATGGTGGGTGAAAAACAATAATTTTACTGAAAACTGAGACAGTTGTGTTTTAACTTTTAACTGTAATATACTAAAGGGTTTTTTATGATTACTTCACAAAAAAGTGTCAAAAAGTTAATATTTATAGCCACAGGACTTAAATAAAAGGTCATCACAATTAGTCACTTTTTGAGAATTATTATAGAGCCCTAATTATTTGTAAAGAACATGGCCATAACTGTCATGAATTGGCCCATTACCCGTTTTCGTCTTGATGTTGATTTTTGCGACTCGTTGTATATGTGAATGTTATATCATAATTTTAAGGGTTGTGTTATGTTTCATATAAAAATAAATAATATAATTTCATTTGAAATAACATTCAAATGACATCATTTTCTTTAACTATAATAACAATTAACCAAATTATATTTCACCATTTTTTTTGTTTTGCATAACCTTCAGTTGCTCTAATAATATTAAGAGTATCATTAATTTCATATAATTTGCAAATATCTGTAATTAATGCAATAATCATTCATCAATAAATAAGGGGTTCTAACACTTGCTTCCTGGGTTGTCGAGTCACTGTTCTGACTTACCTAACCCAGAAGACACCAACATTTATATATTTTAAACATCTGTGTAGATTCTGTGTTTTTTTTTTTGTATTGTTCGACTACGGAAATTGTTATTATTATATTAAATGAGCATTATAGGGTAAAAAATATTATTTTGTATGTGCATTATATAAAGAGATTATTAGAGCAAATAAAATTGGGTGAAATAAAATTACGACAATAATACCTTTTATCAATTTATTATTATAGTAACATAAAATATATTTACTGAGATAAGTTGAAGTTATCATTCGTTAGTTCTCTTGTTATTGTATGAAACATAATGCACCCGATTTTTAGCTATTAGTAAAAAATATTATGTTTTTCTTTGCTTGTCGAATAATATTAACAATCTTGACATACCTTTTTTTACAAAATGATGCATTTTAGAATAAGATAATCACAAACAAATATACAAAGATAATAATCACAAAATCTTTGAACACAGATTTTTTTAATCAAAAAGTTATATTCAATCAATCATTCATTTTCATCAAATATGGCATACAAGGTGTCAAATTACAATAAATAAAATAATCACTTATTTAGGCTACATAAATTATGCAAATGTCAGGATACTATAAAATATGAGAGTAAAAGTTTTTTTTTAAAAATATTCGACAAGCAAAGTAAAAGGGACCACACTTACATGACTTTTTGTTTTAGGTACAGAAACCCTGGTTCCGTCAGAGGCGCAAAGAGACATCGCGGCAGCCGCGACGATGTTCTCGATGACGCGTTGGACGAGGACGATTTCACAATGCCGGCTCCCGAAGAACCGCCTTTTATGCCAGAAAAATGGTAAACATATATATTTTAGATACCACTTTGAGTATTGCTGCATTAGCCAAAATTCTAACCAAACGTATTTTCTAGGCCAGGGAAAGTATGCGCTCTCTGCAACCTCAGTGAGCGCAGTCAATTGGGCCAAGGGGAAATGCGGCAGATTCTGTGTAACATCGGTGACGGAGACGGCAGTACCACTCCGGGCGTGTCCAACTCCGGAGGGGCCACGCCCACCAACGCGGCCACGCCCACTAGCACCCCCTCCACCCCCGTGCCCCCCGGACTGGCCTCGCCGCCACCGGAACTTGTGGATCCTAACCAGCTACCGACAACACTACCTTTGAGCAGAAGACAAAAGGCTTTCAACAAATGCAAGTAAGTAGAAATTATACAATATTACTTGTTTCATATATGTTGAACTTCAATATTATCCGCAAGGTGAATAGAGGTACCATCGAAGATTTTTGAGATTTTTGTTTAAAAGTAGTAAGGTGGTGGTTACTGAGAGCGTACACTAATATTTCTGAAGAGTATTACGTACAAGTTTTGTTTTATGTAACAGGTATGTATGTATGTATCATTGTATGTCAACTAGAGATGAAACGGATATCCGGCAACTATCCGTTATCCGGCCTATCCGGCGTAAAATTAGTATCCGGCCGGATGCCGGATAGTAAACCAACATCCGGCCGGATACCGGATACAATAAAAGGCTAAAGTATTTAGACATTGTTTAATTATTTCACAAAAACAAAAATAAATTTACCACCAAAACATAATGTATGCGTGAAAATTACAATTTCCATCGTAAGACAATTATTCAAATATAAGATTTAGTATTCATACTGCACTAAAGGTAGATTATGGTGAATAAAAAGTACCCGGTAACGCGGTTTCCGAACGGACCCTTGTTTAACAATACAACGGGAATCGATCTAGATGGCGCTATTTACTTACCAACCAACACAACTTGCAACGAGAATGACAAGGTGTATCAAAAAGTACACTTTAGGTGCACAAGATGGCTCTGCTGAGACAATATCGAACGGCCGGATATCCGGCCATCCGGCCAGGAGGGCAGCCGGATAACCGGTATCCGGCCAAACAGCTATCCGTTTCATCTCTAATGTCAACACTCAGCAATGTAAAAATATTGGCACAATTTATCATTTAGTACCACCGTTGTTTCTGAATTCCATAACACAATTGCATTAGCTGCTTACTTATGGATCAGAGCAATATATGTGATCAGTGTTCAATATTTATTTATTATTTATTTAGATATTTTCTCAAATTATTATTATGATACATGTTCACGCAAATTGTTTCAGAACACCACTACACAATATGGAGCATACTGACGAACTTACAATTATTGGACACATAGAGATGTTGGAATTAACTGGGGTAGTTTCATCTGGAGCTTTCTACATCCACCGCTGCTGCCTTGAGTTCAGTCCGCCCTTCCAGGATCAGGTGGTCGCGAACGCTGATGAAGATAAGGATCAGCTGGAAGAGGCCAGGATCAAGGGTATAGTGACCGCTGCTTTGTCGAGGAAATGTGCCTTTTGTACGCGACACGGTGCTAGCATTCCTTGTAAGGTATGTGCTAAATTAATGTTGTTAATGAATAAAAAATGTTTATTCTTGTATCACGTGTGTCTGTTAATATTTTAACTGTTTTAAAATTCTTATTCAGAGTAACCAGTAATTTGAATATAATAACAAAAAACTTGATTAACACCACTAACAAAGTTACTGCTTGTGAATTTTCCTTTAAAAAATATTATTAACGCTAAATAAGATACATTTACAGCCTGCTTCATAGTGCGTTATTAAGTTCTCGTTAAAATTATCTGCCCATTGCTTCATAAAATTGACGTTCCATATTTGAATCATTATTGTTGGTTAGTGCTTATTTGTCGATCTTGTGAAACATGCTCTAAAAAACTTTGAATTGTTTGTAGATGAGTTGCAGTAAGTACTACCACCTACCATGTGTTCTCGCTTCTGGAGGTTACATGGACTTTCAGACGAAATCATCATTCTGCAAGGACCATTTGTATCAAGTGCCACTTGTTTGTAAGTATAGTTCTATGTTCCTTTTAAAGTAGACATATCATGTGGATGACATGCTAGTTTTCGCATTTGTTATAATTATATTTATGTGAATGACATGCCGTTTTTTTTGTTCAGGCCCCGCTGATATTGACTGTCGAACGTGTAGGACGATCGGAGACATAGCAAACCTTATGACATGCGTGACATGCGGTGCGCATTACCACGGGACTTGCGTGGGACTGGCGCAGTTACCAGGTATGTTTTGAGGCGTACTGCTTTCTTTGTGCAATTCCCTTTCCATGGCAGTTAAAATTAGTAACAGTTCACTACATGTTTCGATAAGAAGATTTTTCACTTCATAAAATAAAAAGCATAACATAAACGCAAAAAGAATTAGTTACGTGACTCGAGCTAAGTTTCTTAATAATCAAAATTTTTGAAGGTATAGTAAAAAGTTTTAACTCGGGTGAAAGCACCCGATATACAATGGAAAAGGGTAGAAATGTTATACAATAGGAATTGTATAACAATCTTCTATTTGAATTTTTTCTTCTAAAATATGGTTCACCAACAGCATATATAGACAACATTAATAAGAATAGTTAGATACGGGTTTGCTACCATGTACCTTATTATTTATGAGTTTCCGATATTTCGGCACTGTTGCAAGCGCCATGATCACGGAGTTACTGAAGAGAATTTGCGGGTGGGTTGTTATTGGCAGACATATCGGTCTACCCTCCTTCGAAGTCGTTTATTCCGCTCGCCGCCGGTACCATTGTCCACAAACTCACTATTTTCTCGCATCTTTTCTCGACACACAACACTGACAGTATCTGTTCGCGAAACAGCACTATGTTTATTTACACGGTTTTTACACATACGAAACACTGGATTCCATACACTTGACAATTTAAACCCGTCCTCGCGATTGAAATTTTTGTATTTAGTTATTTCAATCGCTTCCCTAACCAATCTTGGTATGTAGTGGCGTTCTGTCGAGATGATCTGAGGGTTGTGGAACTCAATCCAGTGATTCGGCCCGGATTCTAATAAATGTTCCGCTATAGCAGATTTATGTCTGTCATTGTTTTTGACTGCTTTTATATGTTCACTCATTCGGCACGCTAAGGAACGTTTAGTTTGACCAATATATGAGTTACCGCAACTGCAGTCAATTTTGTAGACACCAGGTCTTTGTAGTGGGAAACTATCTTTGGAAGATCGTAAACATTGTGCCACTTTTCTGAATGGAGTGAAGACAGTATTTAATGAATATTTATTTAGAATGTTAGCGACCTTATCTGTCACTCCTCTTATGTATGGCAAAAATACTGGTTGTCTATCTACCCTATCTTTCCTGTGTCTTACTTTGTGTCTAGGTGGAAGTTGTCCTTTATATCCATTACTCTGCAGGACCCGCTGAACATGGTCTAATTCTTGACTCAGATTTTCGCTATCGCACAAATCATAAGCACGGTTCGTCAGCGAAGTCACCACCGATAGCGATCAGTGTGAGTAGATTTTCTATACACAGAGTGACTGAGTGATCCATCACTTCGTACACGGATCTTTACGTCCAGAAACGCTAGACTTCTGTCCTCTTCCACCTCGAAGGTAAAGTCCATTTTAGGGTGAATGCCATTTAAATACGCCAATTGAGACTCCACATCTTGTCTGTTACCCCTTAATATACAATATACGTCATCTACATACCTCTTACATAGTTTTATCTCCGTAGTAGTCGTGGCAAGGGCTTTTTCTTCAAAAAACTCCATCCATATATTCGCGACCACTGGAGCTACGGGACTGCCCATGGCAACTCCATCTATTTGAAGGTAGTATTGACCCTCGTAAACAAAGAAGTTCTTTGATAGGCAATGATGTAAAAGTGCTGTGTATTCCATTGGGATGTCATGTTCTTGCAACTTCACCTTCACCACTTCCATACACTCCGCTACTGGCACATTTGTGAACAGCGATTCTACGTCAAAACTGACCATCACCTCATTCATCTCCACTGTAGTTTCGTGCAGAATTTCAATAAAGTTGCGGGAATCTCTGACAAAAGACGACGTTCGGCCTACTATTGGTTGCAATATTTCGGAAACTCATAAATAATAAGGTACATGGTAGCAATCCCGTATCTAACTATTCTAATGTAAGTGACCATGAAAGTTTAAAACATTATACATTAATAAGAAGTAATTAGGTTAGTATCATTCTTCTACATATGCCAATTATAGGTATAAAGTATACCTATAATTGGCAGGAAATCCACAAAGTTACACTAGGGCTGTGGGGGTTCCACACTTTTAGGGATGATATGATAAGAGGGTTTAAGGAATGATAAATCAAACCGCTCTGATAGAGTGCTGCTAATACACTGATTTAATTGATCATGTTAAAAGTATAAAATTGATGCATTGACAAAATAAGCTCGCGGCGGTGTCATAATATAAAGGCGCCGCTACACTGTTAATGATAGTGGAAAGCGATAACATATTTAAGTACATAAATGTACGATAGCTCGTACAAGGGCACAAAAAATATTATAAAATAGTTACAGTTAAAAAATAATAATAATGAACAAAGATTTTAAAAAAAAAACTAGTAGAAGCAGTTGATTTGTCAGGTTTTGTCTCTGCTCTGAAAGTATCTGAAAGCGACAAATGCTCTCGAATCTTGTACCTGAATCTGTTGAGTTGATCGAAAAACACGTCCAAGTCCGGTAAGGAACTGTTGATGCTATTATACTCCTCGCTCATTCTCACAAATAGAGAGTGTCTACCCAGGTTTGTTCTGCACCGTGGAAGCTGTAATATTTTTGTGATAGGATGTCTGGGTATGCGATAGGGAGTATGCAAAGAGACATGATTCAAGACCTGTTCACACCTCAGTGAACCATTGACTGTTCTGTGCAAAAACGTTAGATCGTGCAATAGCCGACGATCGCGTAAGGTTGTAATTTGAAAAACGATAAGCGTCTTTTGCCACCACTTATTTTTGTAATGTGCTGCTTCTATGTAAGACATTTTACACACTGCGACATTTAGCATGATACAGTCGCGATGCTGTGGCGCTTTAGCATCGATGCAAACTCGCGATTGTATCGATGCTAAAAGTCGCAGTGTGTTAGAGATCTAAACTACGTCATCGCCTTAGTTGCACATTTTCTTTAAGCTTATAAATTGTACGTGACTTTGTGGTGTGCAACAAAGAGTTACATTATTATTATAATCATGTAATGTACCATCCAGGGGTACGATCCGGCTGGATTATTATTATCATGTAATGTACCCTCCAGGGGTGCGGTCCGGCTGGTCGTGCCGCATGTGCCGCGTGTGCCAGGTGTGCCGCGGCGAGGCGTCGACGGCCGACACGCGCGCCGTCGCCTGCGAGCACTGCGACAAGCTGTACCACGCGCTGTGTCTGCGCCCCGTCATGGCCACCGTGCCCAAGTACGGCTGGAAGTGCAAGGTGAGGGTTTTGATGTCACCTAACAAGTTATTTAATATGTCTCCCTGATATATGTCAGGAGAATGGCGGAAGAGCGTATAGAATGGAAGAAAAATCTACCGACAATAGCCTAGCTCTTAAATTAGATGATAGTGATGATGACGCGAAAGGTCTGTGAAGTTCACTGTCTTACTCCTTGCATTGCCTTGTGATCTTATCATCATCTTTAATGGTGTACCTACACCGGACGACGGCTTCGCCAACGGTCTACGTAAAGACTTGTCAGGTTCTATGGAAAACGCCGCTGCGGCACGACAGCTATGCTGGCATATGCATGCATCACTTTTGTACTTTTCCCTCACGTTCTCTCAGATAAAATGATATTGTTTAATAATTAATAAGAATTATTCGGAGTAGATTAATCGAGAGCTAACTCAGTACGGTAAATAATAAAGCGGTGAATTGTACGAAGTAATATAATGAATATAATAGAATCTGCGATTACAAGGTTGTGGTTCTAAGATTGGAACGCGCGTATAGCAATGGTCCGATTCGAAGTGTCGGGTTCGGGCGTCGTCGCGCCCCGCTCGCCGCTGGTGTAGCCGAGCCCAGCCGATGGTGCACGAACAAGATTGACTGGGAGGAAATGAAAATGAAGGCAATAGAATTAACGTCAAAAAACGTTTCAGTTTTGAGGTTGAGGTTGAGGTAAGGTGTTGTTTGTTTTACGCCGATCGAAAATATCTAGACCATGTTTAGGCAGGTAGGCGGGAGCGGGGTACATCAGGGGTGTAGGCGGGTGTATCCCTGCTGCCAGCACCCCGGACGATTCCCGCTCTCGCCCTACCCGTGCCCCGCCACTCCGCAGGCGAGGTCTCAATGAAGCGTTACATTAACCTGACTTTTGTTGAGCTTACGACTTCAAAAGACACTTATTAAGGTCAATGACCCTGATCATCTCTGAACCATGTTTTTATATCGTGTTTTTGTTGCAGTGCTGCCGCGTGTGCTCCGACTGCGGCGCGCGCTCGCCCGGCGCGGGGCCCTCCTCCCGCTGGCACGCGCACTACACCGTGTGCGACTCCTGCTACCAGCAGCGCAACAAGGGCTCCTGCTGCCCGCTCTGCCGCCGCGCCTACCGCGCCGCCGCCTACCGCGACATGATACGCTGCACCATCTGCAAGAGGTACGTAGGCTGGCTGGCTGGCTGGCTGGCACGCGCACTGCACGGTGTAGCGCGACACTCCTGCTACCAGCAGCGCAACAAGGGCTCCTGCTGCCCGCTCTGCCGCCGCGCCTACCGCGCCGCCGCCTACCGCGACATGATACGCTGCACCATCTGCAAGAGGTACGTAGGCTGGCTGGCTGGCTGGCTGGCACGCGCACTGCACGGTGTAGCGCGACACTCCTGCTACCAGCAGCGCAACAAGGGCTCCTGCTGCCCGCTCTGCCGCCGCGCCTACCGCGCCGCCGCCTACCGCGACATGATACGCTGCACCATCTGCAAGAGGTACGTAGGCTGGCTGGCTGGCTGGCTGGCACGCGCACTGCACGGTGTAGCGCGACACTCCTGCTACCAGCAGCGCAACAAGGGCTCCTGCTGCCCGCTCTGCCGCCGCGCCTACCGCGCCGCCGCCTACCGCGACATGATACGCTGCACCATCTGCAAGAGGTACGTAGGCTGGCTGGCTGGCTGGCTGGCACGCGCACTGCACGGTGTAGCGCGACACTCCTGCTACCAGCAGCGCAACAAGGGCTCCTGCTGCCCGCTCTGCCGCCGCGCCTACCGCGCCGCCGCCTACCGCGACATGATACGCTGCACCATCTGCAAGAGGTACGTAGGCTGGCTGGCTGGCTGGCTGGCTGGCACGCGCACTGCACGGTGTAGCGCGACACGAGGGCTACCAGCAGCGCAACAAGGGCTCCTGCTGCCCGCTCTGCCGCCGCGCCTACCGCGCCGCCGCCTACCGCGACATGATACGCTGCACCATCTGCAAGAGGTACGTAGGCTGGCTGGCTGGCTGGCTGGCACGCGCACTGCACGGTGTAGCGCGACACTCCTGCTACCAGCAGCGCAACAAGGGCTCCTGCTGCCCGCTCTGCCGCCGCGCCTACCGCGCCGCCGCCTACCGCGACATGATACGCTGCACCATCTGCAAGAGGTACGTAGGCTGGCTGGCTGGCTGGCTGGCACGCGCACTGCACGGTGTAGCGCGACACTCCTGCTACCAGCAGCGCAACAAGGGCTCCTGCTGCCCGCTCTGCCGCCGCGCCTACCGCGCCGCCGCCTACCGCGACATGATACGCTGCACCATCTGCAAGAGGTACGTAGGCTGGCTGGCTGGCTGGCTGGCACGCGCACTGCACGGTGTAGCGCGACACGAGGGCTACCAGCAGCGCAACAAGGGCTCCTGCTGCCCGCTCTGCCGCCGCGCCTACCGCGCCGCCGCCTACCGCGCCGCCGCCTACCGCGACATGATACGCTGCACCATCTGCAAGAGGTACGTAGGCTGGCTGGCTGGCTGGCTGGCACGCGCACTGCACGGTGTAGCGCGACACGAGGGCTACCAGCAGCGCAACAAGGGCTCCTGCTGCCCGCTCTGCCGCCGCGCCTACCGCGCCGCCGCCTACCGCGACATGATACGCTGCACCATCTGCAAGAGGTACGTAGGCTGGCTGGCTGGCTGGCTGGCACGCGCACTGCACGGTGTAGCGCGACACTCCTGCTACCAGCAGCGCAACAAGGGCTCCTGCTGCCCGCTCTGCCGCCGCGCCTACCGCGCCGCCGCCTACCGCGACATGATACGCTGCACCATCTGCAAGAGGTACGTAGGCTGGCTGGCTGGCTGGCTGGCACGCGCACTGCACGGTGTAGCGCGACACGAGGGCTACCAGCAGCGCAACAAGGGCTCCTGCTGCCCGCTCTGCCGCCGCGCCTACCGCGCCGCCGCCTACCGCGACATGATACGCTGCACCATCTGCAAGAGGTACGTAGGCTGGCTGGCTGGCTGGCTGGCACGCGCACTGCACGGTGTAGCGCGACACGAGGGCTACCAGCAGCGCAACAAGGGCTCCTGCTGCCCGCTCTGCCGCCGCGCCTACCGCGCCGCCGCCTACCGCGACATGATACGCTGCACCATCTGCAAGAGGTACGTAGGCTGGCTGGCTGGCTGGCTGGCACGCGCACTGCACGGTGTAGCGCGACACGAGGGCTACCAGCAGCGCAACAAGGGCTCCTGCTGCCCGCTCTGCCGCCGCGCCTACCGCGCCGCCGCCTACCGCGACATGATACGCTGCACCATCTGCAAGAGGTACGTAGGCTGGCTGGCTGGCTGGCTGGCACGCGCACTGCACGGTGTAGCGCGACACGAGGGCTACCAGCAGCGCAACAAGGGCTCCTGCTGCCCGCTCTGCCGCCGCGCCTACCGCGCCGCCGCCTACCGCGACATGATACGCTGCACCATCTGCAAGAGGTACGTAGGCTGGCTGGCTGGCTGGCTGGCACGCGCACTGCACGGTGTAGCGCGACACGAGGGCTACCAGCAGCGCAACAAGGGCTCCTGCTGCCCGCTCTGCCGCCGCGCCTACCGCGCCGCCGCCTACCGCGCCGCCGCCTACCGCGACATGATACGCTGCACCATCTGCAAGAGGTACGTAGGCTGGCTGGCTGGCTGGCTGGCACGCGCACTGCACGGTGTAGCGCGACACGAGGGCTACCAGCAGCGCAACAAGGGCTCCTGCTGCCCGCTCTGCCGCCGCGCCTACCGCGCCGCCGCCTACCGCGACATGATACGCTGCACCATCTGCAAGAGGTACGTAGGCTGGCTGGCTGGCTGGCTGGCACGCGCACTGCACGGTGTAGCGCGACACTCCTGCTACCAGCAGCGCAACAAGGGCTCCTGCTGCCCGCTCTGCCGCCGCGCCTACCGCGCCGCCGCCTACCGCGACATGATACGCTGCACCATCTGCAAGAGGTACGTAGGCTGGCTGGCTGGCTGGCTGGCACGCGCACTGCACGGTGTAGCGCGACACGAGGGCTACCAGCAGCGCAACAAGGGCTCCTGCTGCCCGCTCTGCCGCCGCGCCTACCGCGCCGCCGCCTACCGCGACATGATACGCTGCACCATCTGCAAGAGGTACGTAGGCTGGCTGGCTGGCTGGCTGGCACGCGCACTGCACGGTGTAGCGCGACACGAGGGCTACCAGCAGCGCAACAAGGGCTCCTGCTGCCCGCTCTGCCGCCGCGCCTACCGCGCCGCCGCCTACCGCGACATGATACGCTGCACCATCTGCAAGAGGTACGTAGGCTGGCTGGCTGGCTGGCTGGCACGCGCACTGCACGGTGTAGCGCGACACGAGGGCTACCAGCAGCGCAACAAGGGCTCCTGCTGCCCGCTCTGCCGCCGCGCCTACCGCGCCGCCGCCTACCGCGACATGATACGCTGCACCATCTGCAAGAGGTACGTAGGCTGGCTGGCTGGCTGGCTGGCACGCGCACTGCACGGTGTAGCGCGACACGAGGGCTACCAGCAGCGCAACAAGGGCTCCTGCTGCCCGCTCTGCCGCCGCGCCTACCGCGCCGCCGCCTACCGCGACATGATACGCTGCACCATCTGCAAGAGGTACGTAGGCTGGCTGGCTGGCTGGCTGGCACGCGCACTGCACGGTGTAGCGCGACACGAGGGCTACCAGCAGCGCAACAAGGGCTCCTGCTGCCCGCTCTGCCGCCGCGCCTACCGCGCCGCCGCCTACCGCGACATGATACGCTGCACCATCTGCAAGAGGTACGTAGGCTGGCTGGCTGGCTGGCGGGCACGCGCACTGCACGGTGTAGCGCGACACTCCTGCTACCAGCAGCGCAACAAGGGCTCCTGCTGCCCGCTCTGCCGCCGCGCCTACCGCGCCGCCGCCTACCGCGACATGATACGCTGCACCATCTGCAAGAGGTACGTAGGCTGGCTGGCTGGCTGGCTGGCACGCGCACTGCACGGTGTAGCGCGACACTCCTGCTACCAGCAGCGCAACAAGGGCTCCTGCTGCCCGCTCTGCCGCCGCGCCTACCGCGCCGCCGCCTACCGCGACATGATACGCTGCACCATCTGCAAGAGGTACGTAGGCTGGCTGGCTGGCTGGCTGGCTGGCTGGCACGCGCACTGCACGGTGTAGCGCGACACTCCTGCTACCAGCAGCGCAACAAGGGCTCCTGCTGCCCGCTCTGCCGCCGCGCCTACCGCGCCGCCGCCTACCGCGACATGATACGCTGCACCATCTGCAAGAGGTACGTAGGCTGGCTGGCTGGCTGGCTGGCACGCGCACTGCACGGTGTAGCGCGACACGAGGGCTACCAGCAGCGCAACAAGGGCTCCTGCTGCCCGCTCTGCCGCCGCGCCTACCGCGCCGCCGCCTACCGCGACATGATACGCTGCACCATCTGCAAGAGGTACGTAGGCTGGCTGGCTGGCTGGCTGGCACGCGCACTGCACGGTGTAGCGCGACACGAGGGCTACCAGCAGCGCAACAAGGGCTCCTGCTGCCCGCTCTGCCGCCGCGCCTACCGCGCCGCCGCCTACCGCGACATGATACGCTGCACCATCTGCAAGAGGTACGTAGGCTGGCTGGCTGGCTGGCTGGCTGGCTGGCACGCGCACTGCACGGTGTAGCGCGACACTCCTGCTACCAGCAGCGCAACAAGGGCTCCTGCTGCCCGCTCTGCCGCCGCGCCTACCGCGCCGCCGCCTACCGCGACATGATACGCTGCACCATCTGCAAGAGGTACGTAGGCTGGCTGGCTGGCTGGCTGGCACGCGCACTGCACGGTGTAGCGCGACACGAGGGCTACCAGCAGCGCAACAAGGGCTCCTGCTGCCCGCTCTGCCGCCGCGCCTACCGCGCCGCCGCCTACCGCGACATGATACGCTGCACCATCTGCAAGAGGTACGTAGGCTGGCTGGCTGGCTGGCGGGCACGCGCACTGCACGGTGTAGCGCGACACGAGGGCTACCAGCAGCGCAACAAGGGCTCCTGCTGCCCGCTCTGCCGCCGCGCCTACCGCGCCGCCGCCTACCGCGACATGATACGCTGCACCATCTGCAAGAGGTACGTAGGCTGGCTGGCTGGCTGGCTGGCACGCGCACTGCACGGTGTAGCGCGACACGAGGGCTACCAGCAGCGCAACAAGGGCTCCTGCTGCCCGCTCTGCCGCCGCGCCTACCGCGCCGCCGCCTACCGCGACATGATACGCTGCACCATCTGCAAGAGGTACGTAGGCTGGCTGGCTGGCTGGCTGGCACGCGCACTGCACGGTGTAGCGCGACACGAGGGCTACCAGCAGCGCAACAAGGGCTCCTGCTGCCCGCTCTGCCGCCGCGCCTACCGCGCCGCCGCCTACCGCGACATGATACGCTGCACCATCTGCAAGAGGTACGTAGGCTGGCTGGCTGGCTGGCTGGCACGCGCACTGCACGGTGTAGCGCGACACTCCTGCTACCAGCAGCGCAACAAGGGCTCCTGCTGCCCGCTCTGCCGCCGCGCCTACCGCGCCGCCGCCTACCGCGACATGATACGCTGCACCATCTGCAAGAGGTACGTAGGCTGGCTGGCTGGCTGGCTGGCACGCGCACTGCACGGTGTAGCGCGACACGAGGGCTACCAGCAGCGCAACAAGGGCTCCTGCTGCCCGCTCTGCCGCCGCGCCTACCGCGCCGCCGCCTACCGCGACATGATACGCTGCACCATCTGCAAGAGGTACGTAGGCTGGCTGGCTGGCTGGCTGGCACGCGCACTGCACGGTGTAGCGCGACACGAGGGCTACCAGCAGCGCAACAAGGGCTCCTGCTGCCCGCTCTGCCGCCGCGCCTACCGCGCCGCCGCCTACCGCGACATGATACGCTGCACCATCTGCAAGAGGTACGTAGGCTGGCTGGCTGGCTGGCTGGCACGCGCACTGCACGGTGTAGCGCGACACTCCTGCTACCAGCAGCGCAACAAGGGCTCCTGCTGCCCGCTCTGCCGCCGCGCCTACCGCGCCGCCGCCTACCGCGACATGATACGCTGCACCATCTGCAAGAGGTACGTAGGCTGGCTGGCTGGCTGGCTGGCACGCGCACTGCACGGTGTAGCGCGACACGAGGGCTACCAGCAGCGCAACAAGGGCTCCTGCTGCCCGCTCTGCCGCCGCGCCTACCGCGCCGCCGCCTACCGCGACATGATACGCTGCACCATCTGCAAGAGGTACGTAGGCTGGCTGGCTGGCTGGCTGGCACGCGCACTGCACGGTGTAGCGCGACACTCCTGCTACCAGCAGCGCAACAAGGGCTCCTGCTGCCCGCTCTGCCGCCGCGGATGATATCAAATAATTAAAATCCGTGTTCAAATGTCTGTCGAACTTACCTCACATACAATAATTTTATTGACAAAACTTAAAAAAGTACATGTTAAAGACAAATGGTGCTTTCCACTTGCCGTCAGTGATGACTGCCCCGCAGGCGAAAGCCTACTTCGGCGCCGCTCGTGGACCAATGTGAACGCCTAAATAGGCCTTTGTTGGTATGGTGTCGTCGCGGACGTTAAATGGAACTGAATAAAAAAAAAGATCTTGAGTTTACATCTCTCGCTGAACTACCTAATATTTGATTATCACATCTACAAACACACAAGTATTGAATCTCTTTCGTTGAAGTCGAAATGAAAAAAAAAAGTTAAACTCCGGTAAAAGCATCCATTTCACTCTCAACAGAAATCTCAAATGAAATGGGTTGCTTTCTCCCCTTAATAAATTAATTGCATATAAACGGCGCATTTCATCGGTAACGCCCGTGTGGCATCTCAAACATTCTCACCATTTGCTGTCTATGCTGTGGGTACAATATACAACATATACAGAAAATGTTGATAACTGTATTATTTGTAGCAACTGTGATAAAATTTAGAACCTTCTGAAATTGTTTCTGGCAGTTTTTTTTATTCTAAATTTAAAATTCGCTTTTCTTACCTCTAGGTACGTCCACGGAACGTGCGACCCCGAAGCCGATCCACTTCAATACAAACTGAAGAAAGACCAGAATCATTTGTATGAATACAACTGTCCAATTTGCAAAACGCATATGCCATTGCCTTTAAAATCTGGATGTAAGTAAGATTTTACGAAATGTTATTTGTTTACTGAAATATACCAAAATACTATATGAATGACTTCTTGCAGCTTTTGACGACGATAACGCAGCATCAACATCTCAAGACTCATCATTTGGAGATGAAAACTCGCAGCAAGAACAAGATCCTCTCGCTGTAGAACCAAAAGTGAGTCATAATTCCTTATTGTGTTACTTAGATTAGCCCAGTGGTTGGCTCTAAGTAAAACTGTTAATTAATAACTAATAAGAAAGTAAATCTGTACTTCTATAGTAAACCGAAAGACTCGTGGCAGGCGGCGCAACTAAACGTAAAAAAGAGACAGCGCACAAAATTATCTCTTTTGCACTAGCCATATTTTTGGGTAACGTAACACAGACTCTGAGATGCGTGTTGTTGGTTACGTGCGCTTAACTATAACAATACGATTGAATATGGGGTTTTGCATTAATTTTGTACTATCGATAATGCAGTATTTTGCGCGTGCGCATCCTTGTTTTAAAGTTATTTACGGTGCAGACTACCGCGATGGGTTTAGTATAGCTAGACAAACTTTAGTAAAATTGAGGAGGTCATATTCAAAAACAAGTAAACTACAGATACTAAAACAATTGACAATCGTGCTACAGCTTGACTTGCGATACTATTACGAAATAAGGAATCATCAATGTTCATACATATTTCTAACGAGTTTTTTTACTTCCAGCCGGACATAGGGCTGGGTAAAGGCAAGCCTTTCTCAGTTTCCTCAAAGATAGCAAAAAAGAAGATGGGCGGCTACAAATTAAAAGGTGGTTTCCCTCCCGCGGGCAAGCTGGGCTTCCAGAAACGACAGCGGCAGGTAAATAAAAGATCAATTAATGTACAGAAAACTATATAGTCTATTGCCTACTTAACTATTAAAGACTGCGTTTCCACAGAAGCTGAGCTGATCATTTATTTAATTATACAGGTTGTGTAATAAGAGTAAACGTATATAATATAGGCTATTTAAATGACCAGTAATCAATTTAAAATGATTTTATTATGATGAAAAATAAATTGGTTATTATTTCCTAATAAAATAAATCAAACCAGCAATGTATTGCAAACAGATGTGTCCAGACAGGACTTGATATTGTCATTTACTACAACAAGTTAGCGATTTGTATATACATTGATTACGGATGATAACTTTTGATTACTATATTTCTGAGTTAAATCATAAAAGAGCATTATGACTAGTATGACACTATAGGTCAAAGTAACTCTGTAAAAGCATTGATTAAAACGTTTGCTTGTATTCAGACCACACGCTGTTTAGCTTTTTATGTTGCAAAAGTATAGTGATTGACCAACTCCTTTTATAAGATATATCCTTAAGATGTGACATCACTGTCTGGCATCCCAATTTTAATCCTCTGTACCAAATTATCATACATGTACTCATTAATTCAGGCGGTCGACTTCGGACGGAAGCGAGGGTCGAAGCCGAAGATGAGAGGAATGTTTGGAGTGCCCGGCCTAGGGCTCCAGAGGCCGCAGGCGCCTGACAATAAGACTTCTGAAGACGATCCAGGTAAGCTTAAAGAATCGTACCAAATATAATGAAAACGAAAATAGTGTTGCACAGAGACCATTGGCTGTAATTAAAAAAATAATAAATAAAGTAAGTTCTCAATTTAGTGGTGAATTTCGCCGCGTTTTTATAGTAAACTAGCGGACCCAGCGAACTTTGCTTCGCCCCTAGTACCGTCCCGCCCCGACCCCGTCTCGCCCAGCCTCGTAATTTTAAAAGTTATAAAAAACGCTATAATTGATCAGTTACCTAACGGGATGAAAAATGATCGATTTACCAAAATGGCTATAAAAAATAGGGGTTGGTGAAAAAATTTAGGGTTGTATGTATTTTTAATGCCACATTATAAAAAAATAAAAACAAAAAAATGACCAAAAATAAAAAAATATATTTGAGGGTGAAAAACCGTTTATGACTTAGGGGTATGGAAAATAGATAGTAGCCGATTCTCAGACCTACTGAATACGCATATAAAATTTGGTAAGAATCGGTAAAGCCGTTTCGGAGGAGTACGGAAACGAAAATTGTGACACGAGAATTTAATATATTTGATGATGCTGTTTTGGTTTCCTTTGTAATGGATACTTAATGGTGATAATGAAGAATATCTCTTTTATTATGCCAAAATTAATAAGTTATCACTTTGCCCTATTCACCAACAACCTTAGCATTATTCCTTGCGTCTATTCACTGTATTTTAATACAATTTAAAACAGAATCCTTAATATTTTTTTTCAGTAATTAAAGGACTAGCCGTTAATCACTAGGCACGGGGATCGTGAAATAGAAGATAGTCCTATTATTTTTTCAATATTGTTCCAGGAATGGAGAATAAACTAGTGTTATGTTCGAGCAAAGACAAGTTCGTGTTGACCCAGGACGTGTGCGTGATGTGCGGCGCCGTCGGGACCGACTCCGAGGGCTGCCTCATCGCCTGCGCGCAGTGCGGACAGACTTATCACCCTTATTGCGTTAACATTAAGGTCTGTATCACGGTCACTATAGGTTTACGCAAATTCATAACAATGATATGGAGTACATTTACATGGTTGAATTGAGAGAAAAATGAAAATAAAGGCCATAAAAGTGACGTTAGAAACGTTTTGAGCTCGACTAATTTTTTAAGGTTGACCTATGATACATTTTCGAGGAAAGATATGTTCGTGTTGACTCATTCACCGTTCAAGTAGCTTTAGTAAATATGTGTGTCATAATCTCGACGCTGTCATACTTGATGTGGAGAAACTGCATGCGATATGTGATTACCTATTTTAACTTTGATGATTCTCTCTTAGTTTAGCTACTAGATTCCATTCTTCGTACATACGCTTCAGCACTACCTGAGCGTTTTCATAGACCGGTGGAACACACCTCTGCTGCGTCACTGGATGATTCTTCACATTGGATAAAATGTCCTATAATTTATAAGTTTATTTAATCTTTTCTTTTACTAACAATGTTATGGAACTTGGCTTTTAGACATAAACAGACTGAATTGAATTCTCTTTTTAACATTACGCTTTTATTATTCCAATTTATTTAATTAAATCATAGCTTTATTTGTTTATAAAGTAACTTTGTTTTGTAATTATATTTAGATTCAACATACATATATTTAGATTCAACAACATACAACAACAACCGATTCAACACAATAAATGAGTCATTTTTTGTAGAAAAGATTTTGGGTTTTTATATGCTAGTTTTTGAGAAAATGAGAGATAAAGCACTTTTTTTTTAGATTTACATATTTTATTAATTAAGGTTAAGATTAAAGAAAAAGTAAAATGTGGGAGGCAAAGCCAATGATGTAGATAAATATTAAAATTGACAGGGTGCTATTTAAAAAAATGATATTTTCTTTGTTAGAAATTTTAAAAAATAATGATATATCCTGTTTCTATGACGTCCACAAGGACACAGTCAAAATACTATCACTTAAAACGATTCGACCGTATATGTTTTTCCCAGGTGTCGCAAGTAATAGTGACACTAGGCTGGCGCTGCCTCGACTGCACAGTATGCGAGGGCTGCGGCAACCGCGGCGACGACAACCTGCTGCTGCTGTGCGACGACTGCGACACCACGTGGCACACGTACTGCGCGCGCCCGCCGCTGGCCGAGGTGCCGCGCGGCGCGTGGCGCTGCGAGCGGTGCCGCAGGTGCCTCGTCTGCGGCACCAGGGACACGCTGGCTTGGTGCGACAACTACACTGGTCAGTGGGTGAAATTAACAAGTTTACGCCCTTAAATAATATTTATAACAAACAGTGTGTATTACCTTTACACAGTTAAATTAATAACAAACAAGAAAAAATAAAACTAAGACATGCAACATAAAAAAAATAACTTAAAGTCTACGTATTCAAAATCGAAACCATTTCCCTGAGGCAAGGAGGCTATGATGCTGACTGCGTTGCCGCGTTGGATAGCTATGCTAATCGTTTGAGCTAGGAACCAGCCAGCTTTTTTATTGGCTGTTACAGTACAATTTAATTTTGGCGCAATTTTACTGAACAGCAATTTAGCAGAGGGTCCCCACGGCCCAAATGTTTCAATGCCAAACGGCGCAATCAGCCCTTAAAGCTGGAGCAGCAGTGGAGTTGGTTGAAAACGCCAAGCGTCGCAAGTACGTCTCACTTGCAAGTGATTATGTGTTTGCGCCGTTTGGCATTGAAACAGTGTTGGCATAAATCAATATTTTTTCAAATCAATTAACTAATTTGTTTTTTTTCAATCAGTTTAAAGTAATCGTAATCATGTTTATTAACGTTAATCTTTAATCACTAATAATTATATATTAACTTTATTATAAACGAATATGACCATCAATGTTGCAAGGTCTGAAAAAAATATCGCCACCCGAGTGTGAGCGAACGTGTGTCAGCTAGATAGTGTTAAAACGTGACTGTTGTTGTTTGGCGGTTCAGATAACGCTATTCTTACGTTTTCAACTTGTCGCAAAGTGTATGAAAAAACTAATAAACTTTCTGACTTTTAGCATTTTCATTATCTTTGCATTTTTTGTCAAAATTGGAGAAATAGCAATTGATTAATAAGAAGTTAAAAATTAATAAAAAAAAGATTAATAATTTATCATCTTAATCATTAATAGTCTTAAGCATTTTCAATATGATTATGATTTCTTATTTTTAATCAAATTTTGTGATTATGATTTTTTAACAAAAAATTTTAATCGTTCATCAGATTAACTTTTGGTTAACACTGATATCAAATCTATTAAAGGTGCTATCATATTTGATCGGTAAGGGTGTTTATGTGGAATCCCCGTCGCCCAAACTATGAACTAAACACTCTTTGGATATTTTTATCACGTTATGTCTGAGGTCGCTTCGTGCGTACGGAGCTTGTGTGCATACATGCTTCTTTGTAGCATGGCGTCGAACTCATTATACAACGTTGTGTCACTTATACAGTGCGACGAGGACCTTCTGACCGATAGATGACATTGACAGGGAGGCGCTAGCATTAAAGATGACAAAGTTCTGATTTTCGCCGCTAAAAGATCCATGTCGCACAGTATAGTACACCGCGTCATATCGCTAACGTCCCAGCAATCATAACGTGTGGTCCGCTATGCGCCTTATTATAATTTTGACAAATTATTTTACTATGTTATGGTATATCACTACATTGTTGTGTACAGAATGCGCCCCTTGCGCGTCGCTGGTGATGTGCTGCGTGTGTTCGGAGCCGTACTCGGACGGCGAGCTGATCATCCAGTGCGACAAGTGCAACCGCTGGCTGCACGCCTCCTGCGACTCCATCCGCAGCGAGAGCGACGCCGAGACTTGCTGCAGGGCCGGGTCAGTAAACATTGTAATAAATGTTATGCTAAATCTTTTTGTTTTGTTGGCTTCAGATAATAGATAAAAATATTGTATGATGTTTAGCAGGGAGTTTATAGTAATAGAACCCAGCTGTTTACATATAAAGTCACCTCGTTTTAAGTGATAATATTTAAAGGGCTGATTCAGAACAATAAATGGATCATTTGTTGTAGAAAACACTATGGGTTTTTATACGCTAGTTTTTGAGAGAAAATTAAAGATTAAGATAATTATTCTTTTTCAGTAATTTATTTTTTATTACTTAAGGGTATGGGATTAAAGAAAAAGAAGGATTGGGCATTGAATATAGATGGTGAAGCCAATGATGGAATTGGCCAATTACTTTTAAAATCGTCAGGGTACTGTTTTAGAAAATAAAATAAATAAACTCAAATTTCCAAAAAATAATGATAGATTCCTGTTTCTATGATGTATACAAATACACAGTTAAAATATTATCACTTAAAACGATTTGACCTTATATAACGCCACGGAGACAGCGGCTGTCCACCGCGACGGCAAAGCTACACTACAATTACTATGAATCTCTCATCGATTACATACACGCTTCGTTTGCAGCGGCGTCGTGTTGCAACGAATCCGTTTGAATTTTAATGTTACGACGCTGTTCCGCTATTTAAACAGCCTTTCTGCATGTTTCCATAGACACCAAATTTTCTTTAGGTTTTTCAATAATCATGAATAATAAAAGCATATCGAATCGAACCTCCTGGGGGCCAATTCTCGTGCAATTCGTATACGAAAAAAGTTTACCGATCGAATTTTCTTTGTCGAAGAAATATATGTTTTTATATCTGAGGGTCACGATTTTTATGTATTTAGTTTTTGTTCGTTTGCTAGATTTTTTACGTGTACATATTTTATTTAATTTTTTTTGTAAAACGGTTTAACTCGCAATCGAATTACCACACGAAAATAGTTCGATTGCCGCGAGAATCCACCCCCAGCTCACTCTGAAACTTCGTCTGTCCATAGGTACAAGTGCATAGTCTGCCGCGGCCGCGAGTTGCCCCCTCCGCACCTAGCGCGAGCGCTCGAGGCCGCGCCCGCTCCCGCTCCCCGCCCCGCTCCTCGCCCCGCTCTCGCCCTTGGCTTGGGCGGCGAGTACTACGTGGACGACGTCTGCCTCTCGCAGCACGGTGCGCATTACATGAAGCAGCTTGAAGCCGATTTAGGGATAACGCATACGAGAAGAAAGAGGCGGTTTAAGAATGAGAATGCTGAGAAAGATGCGGGTGAGTTGGGTTTCGGTGTGCACGTACTTTATGGTGTTCTCCTTGTTTCAAACACATTATGTTTAGTAAACATGCAGTAATTTTCAATTATCTTTGAACTAAAAAAGAAAAAATATTTCTCTCACCCAATCAGACAGATCTAGAATTCCTAAGAATTAAAAAAAATAGTGATAAAACACGCCATGCAATTCAGCTCTGGCGGGCTATGCCCTTCTGATCTTTCGATATTATTTTGGTAGAAAAAGATACCTCGACTACGAGTGAAGTGTTAGGGTCACTGAGATATCAAATAAATTACTTTCTGTAAATCTATACTAATATTATAAAGCTGAAGAGTTTCTTTGTTTGTTTGAACGCAATAATCTCAGGAACTACCGGGAAGATTTGAAAAAGTATTTTGGTGTTGGACAGCTTATTTCTCGAGGAAGGCTTTAGGCTATAAAATATCGCGATACGGATGCGGAGGTAAGGGAGCAAACTCAAAACGCGCGGACGAAGTCGCGGAGGACCGCTAGTATGTAAATAAAACCTAAATTACATCGTACAATATTATTGATTTATACACACCTCAAACTGCTGCTTCCTAAATGCATGCTGCATAAAACCGCATGCGTAGTTAGAATTATTGTCCATTGAACAATATTCTAATGCGTGTCTTTCATGTCTGCGGGCACTTGGATTAGAAATAATGGCATCTATTGAAACAGTGGTTCAGAACGCCGAATCTGAGATGGGAGATGACTCGAAGCCTGACAGCACCGCGGAAGTGAAGGATGAGCCGGGTAAGTGACACTTCTATTGTTAATAGCTCATAATATTTTAATACGTTTTTCTTATATTTTTTGTGTGTTTAAAAAACATTATAAAATTTGATGCTGTGTATAATATGGTGTCTTATGGCTGAAATAATTTCCTTTCTATCCAGATAGCTCATTTAAAGTATCAAAAACACAACCTTTATTTGGAATAAATGTATCGTCAACCTATCAAAGGTATTAAAATCGATGTCATAATCATTTATTTTATTCCAATACAAGGTTTTTTTAAAGCATGGATGACTATGTCGAAGATAGGTTATTTCGGCTGTAAGTGGCTGTAATAATAGAGAAAGTCCTAAAAGGAGACCACTCCTTTTAGGATTTTCTCTATATTACAGTTTCTGAGGAAACTTCCTTATATATAGCTAAATTTTTTACCCAGGTGTACTATCAAACGCAAGCCTAAAGGAAGGCATAATGTGGACCGTGTCGACCGACGGCCCGCCGCCCGAAGGGTTCACGATATGCACCAACGACGCGGGCCTTACGATCCTGCGGAGAAAGAGACAGAGGAATCTAAACAAGCTCGGGATTGGTGGGTTCGTGGTGCGACAGAGACAGGCGACGTTGAAACAACAGGCGGAGGATGAGAAAGACGGAGATGGCACGCAAGGAGGTCAGTCCCATTTTTTATTTAATTTTTATTACGGATTGTGTTACAGCTCTTAAAATTGCCGTATACAAGTTTCTCATGTCAAAATATACAGCCTACAATAGTCAACAACAGGTGTATCAAATTTTTCATGAAATGCGTGTGTATGATTAGTTATTAACTCTTATTGTGCTTTATAATGTTTTTAACACTCACAGTGTCATATTTTATATTCATAAAGATGAAATAAGAAACCAAAAATTTTTTCGTCACGCAATTGACGTTTTCATAAGAGACCACAAATTTCGCAGGGTCGGACTAACAGCACGGTAGCTCAATTGGTAAGAGCGTTTGGCCCGGTTAGCCAAAAGGTTGCTGGTTCAAGTCCCGCCCGTGCGCAAAAAATTTTTGGTTTCTTATTTCATCTTTTTTGGTTTCTTATTTCATCTTTATGAATATAAAATATGACACTGTGAGTGTTAAAAACATTATAAAGCATTAGATAGCGAAGCGTCATCAATTTCCAAGTTGAATTTATTCTGTAAAGAATAACTGCTTGGGCCATCTGTTTCATAAACAGACGGCTAGATGGCGCTAAGCGTCACGCAATTGACGTTTTCATAAGAGACCACAAATTTCGCAGGGTCGGACTAACAGCACGGTAGCTCAATTGGTAAGAGCATTTGGCCCGGTTAGCCAAAAGGTTGCTGGTTCAAGTCCCGCCCGTGCGCAAATTTTTGGTTTCTTATTTCATCTTTATGAATATAAAATATGACACTGTGAGTGTTAAAAACATTATAAAGCATTAGATAGCGAAGCGTCATCAATTTCCAAGTTGAATTTATTCTGTAAAGAATAACTGCTTGGGCCATCTGTTTCATAAACAGACGGCTAGATGGCGCTAAGCGTCACGCAATTGACGTTTTCATAAGAGACCACAAATTTCGCAGGGTCGGACTAACAGCACGGTAGCTCAATTGGTAAGAGCGTTTGGCCCGGTTAGCCAAAAGGTTGCTGGTTCAAGTCCCGCCCGTGCGCAAATTTTTGGTTTCTTATTTCATCTTTATGAATATAAAATATGACACTGTGAGTGTTAAAAACATTATAAAGCATTAGATAGCGAAGCGTCATCAATTTCCAAGTTGAATTTATTCTGTAAAGAATAACTGCTTGGGCCATCTGTTTCATAAACAGACGGCTAGATGGCGCTAAGCGTCACGCAATTGACGTTTTCATAAGAGACCACAAATTTCGCAGGGTCGGACTAACAGCACGGTAGCTCAATTGGTAAGAGCGTTTGGCCCGGTTAGCCAAAAGGTTGCTGGTTCAAGTCCCGCCCGTGCGCAAATTTTTGGTTTCTTATTTCATCTTTATGAATATAAAATATGACACTGTGAGTGTTAAAAACATTATAAAGCATTAGATAGCGAAGCGTCATCAATTTCCAAGTTGAATTTATTCTGTAAAGAATAACTGCTTGGGCCATCTGTTTCATAAACAGACGGCTAGATGGCGCTAAGCGTCACGCAATTGACGTTTTCATAAGAGACCACAAATTTCGCAGGGTCGGACTAACAGCACGGTAGCTCAATTGGTAAGAGCGTTTGGCCCGGTTAGCCAAAAGGTTGCTGGTTCAAGTCCCGCCCGTGCGCAAATTTTTGGTTTCTTATTTCATCTTTATGAACTCTTATTGTTTCATATTTTCGTTGCAGAATCGCCAGGCAATAAGCGCAAGCCAAGAAGAAAACCCAGATCGAAATTAATGGAACAATTTCCTTCCTATATGCAAGAAGCATTTTTCGGGAAAGAACTGTTGGAGCCCAGTAAACCAACTGTTACGTCTACAGGTAACGCCGCTTTGTTTATGTACTATTAGGGTCATTACCGCCTTTCCACCTTAAGCACCAAAATCTCGCGTGTGCAAGCTATTTTCGTTTAAAAGTGATCAGGTGGCAGATACCTCGATCATCCGTACTAGATTATATAAATATACATAATAATTACAATAACTTTTGTTTATTTATCATAGGTAACCCGTCTGAAAGCCCCGGAGGTTCAGTGCGCGGTGGCACACCAGAGGGATATCGTGAACTCCGCGATTTCAAATTAGATCTCGAAAACTCTGACTCGGACGAGGAGGACTTCGTATCCACTCTCAACGCGGTGAACGATTTGGACCAATCAGTAGTCATCGTGTTAAATCCGGTGAGTAGATTAAAGTCATATGCTTAAATAACAAGTATCAGGTTAATGTTTTCAACGCCATAAACAACTCTAGCTTCACCACAAGAAGTATACCGCTCATTGCCGTCAATAATATTAGTCGACAGCACATCAGACTATACACTTTTTACACTTTTTAAAGAGTTTACCTTAACATGCTGTTGTACGTACAATCCGTACCCACGGCCATTATTGTAGCTCAGAGTGTAACCTTTCATAGCCTAAGATCTAAAAAACTGGTTTAATTTAAGTTCTTATTTAACAGGATGAAATAGAGCTCCTCAAAACTCTAAAGCCGAAAGAAGAAAAAGACGACTCTACCGCCACCAACCCAGACGGTACTGTTAAAATCAAGACAGAAACTGAAGATGGTAACCTGAAGCATACTGAAGACTCGACAGCGCTGAAGAATGCCATACTAGGGCCACAGCCTGAGGAAACTGCTGCGCCCGCTGAGGCGATACCTGCCGTTCATACTACTAAGACTGAGCCTGTGAGCAGTGGTAAGGACGCTTAAACTTTATGAACTATACTGATTTTTACTGTTGTGACTGTGGAAAATGCTTTATCATTGTTAGTTTACTGACTCTAATTAATCTGGGTCCACATAAATACAAGTGCTTGATGAGGGATGGGAATTCACTTATGAACTTTATTTTCTCTGGTGGATTTGTAATATAGTCACGACTAATGTACTACTTACTCTACTAAGGTACTCACAAGTATATACTTAATTTTCCTGGCTCTTAACTCCTTTTTAACAGCTTATGACTTTGTAACTACTATAAACAGTTAAACGAACGGTTATCATACAGCATATTATGCTATTTTTCCTTCAAAGACCAAGTTTAGTGTTTATTCTCTCCTAAATGCGTAAAAAAGGCAAAAGGCTCATTGTCTGTAAAATATTTATAAATTAGATATATATTCATGGCTTTAATGCAACTTCTAGGTTTCCTTTTCTGTTATTGTATGTATACACTTATAGAGTACATTTATTTTGTGTATAGAAACGGGCGGTTCATCGCAAGCGTCGACGATATCGCCCAAAGACGATCTATCGCTGCTCGGCGTGAACCTCGACGCGATGGTCCGCGACTCACTCCCCGACATGGACAGCAACGATGTCGACGAGATATTCAAGGGCGTGCTCACTGATGACTCGCAGGTATTTACAATTTATTATGTTTTTCAGTTGTAAAATAAACACGAATAAAACTCATAGATTACAGTAAAACCAATTAAATATCCTCCTTACACGCTAGACATTGCCTAACTAGTTTCATAGTTGATAAGTCGTTGATAAAAATATGGATTGTAACGTACTTTGATGCTATGCTCGAATCATTACATTAATGATTTCCAAACAAAGTACCTCTGTGAATAGTTTTCCGAACGCTAATTAATAAATATGGTTGGCATCATGCTTAAGTTGACCACGTTGGCTATGACGTAATCAAATATCAACCTGCGGGACTGCTGCTGCTGACTTATTCGTAAAAAAGTAAATAATTTATTACCGAATTGATAGTCTTAGCTTTGTACACAATGTACAACGTTGAAAGTGAAATGCGCAAAACCTGAAAATATTTTGATTGGAATAACAGACAGAATCAATTAAACCACTTATGAATATAGGTCACATTATTCAAAAAAAACTTCAATAAGATTGCCCTGTCTATTTATTAATTATACAAGCCATCATTACGTAGATAAGCAAGATTTAGTTCTTGATGAGCGTAGATAGTAATAATTATACTGTAGGTGCGGCCACATTTTCCAGTAATAACTATGATGTAATTTTAATTCTGTCATAGGAGTCTCAGGAGTCGTCGGTGTCATATGTGAACTCGATAGGCGGCACGCCGTACCCGCAGCAGAGGCAACAGCTACAGAGCCCCATGGAGTACGCGTCGCCGTATCATCATTCTGAATTTGGAAGCAGGTATGTAGTTACATCTATACTAATATTATAAAGCTGAAGAGTTTGTTTGTTTGTTTGAACGCGCTAATCTCAAAAACTACTGGCCCGATTTGAAAATTTTTTTTTACGTTGGATAGTCCATTTATCGAGGAAGGCTTTAGGCTATATAACATAAAGATACGACTCATAAGACCACAGCAGAAATGAAAAATGTTGCGAAAACGGGAGAAAGATATTCCTTTTGAGAGCTTCCGCTGCATACGCTGCGGAAACCGCTTAAGTTACACAAAAATCATGTATGACAGGATTGTTCAGCATCAAGAGTTCTATAATAAAGTCCGCGACAGCATATGTCTATCTTTTATGGTTGACTTACTACAACCTTTTTTATGTTAATAAATTTGTAAAAAAATAATGCATTATTTTTAGAGGTGTATTATACACACCTGTGTCTATTCTTACCAAAATAAATACATTCATCATCACGAGCATTTCATTTAGAACCAAGTTGCCCTTTATATCATTTGATTTCAATAAATATCTTAGGAGCTATCACAGTTTTAACATAACTCCGCACCAAAATAATGTTCGCAGCTTAAGTACAACGTGCGCTTTCGCTAATATATTATAAAGCTGAAGAGTTTGTTTGTTTGAACGCGCTTATCTCAGGAACTGCTGGACCGATTTGAAAAAATATTTCTGTGTTGGATAGCTTATTTATCGAGAAAGGTTTTAGGATATAAAAAATGTCGCTGCGACGGGAGGGGAGGGAGCAAACTCAAAACGCGCGGACGAAGTCGCGGGGGACCGCTAGTTGTTTAATGTGTTTGATTAATTATTAATACTAATATTGTAAAGCTGAAGAGTTTTTTGTTTTTAAGCTCGGGAACTACTGGACGGATTTGAAATTTTATGTTGTTGCTACATAAACGTATTTTATATTGGCATGAGCAATAAGAATGCTTTATAATTTACATACAAACACGTTTCTTGTGTTAGTAAAATGACTTAAGCCTATGTTAGCAATTAATGTTAATAATATTTAGGGTGTAACAAAAAGGTGAAATAAAATTTAAAGGACGTTTAGAGTAGTAAATGTGTAGTTCCTATGCAAATCCACAAACTCGTGCGAGTATAAATTACTGAGTAAATTGATGTTAAAGTTTTAACAAAAACTTATCGGTGTCAACCTTTAATATTAGCTGTGTGTGTGTGTGGTGTGTGCGGCGGGCGAGGGTTGCGGGCAGAGGTTTGCTAACAAATGATCGCAGATTCAGGGTTGTCAACACTTTCGGTAAAAAACAATTTATTTACTTATAATGGGAAAAAAAGTTTATTGTTAACAAAAACTTTTACTACTTAATGTTCACATTACATACATACCCTTCAATATTATTTCTCCTTTTTGTAACACCCTGTATAATAATATAAATAAATACAATTATTTTAGGTGTCTCTCTCACTCCTGTGTCTAAGAGCCTTATGAGCCAAAGTCTCTTAACCAAGTGGGTTAAGAGACTTTGGCTCATAGGTTGTTTTATGTTTGAAGTAACACCTATTTTGTGCAGTGTATGCAATCAAATTCCGTCTAAGCGGTAGGGCGGCAGTGTCGACGACCGTTCACTGACTAACACATATTTGTACAGCAGCAACAGCGCGCTGAGCCCGCTATTCTCGGAGGGCGCGGGCGCGGGCGCGGCGAGCGGGTCGGGCACGCCGGGCGCCGCGGCCGCCGCGTGGCCCGACCACGCGCCCGCGCCGCCCTCCTACAACCAGCGCAGCGCAGACAAGATGCGCGCCGATGAGAGTGAGTTATTAGCGATCATTCACGCTGCGACGTGCCGGAGCCGGGAAAAGTACTATAGACTTTCCAACGCCAACGTTCAGGCATTAATCACTTCATACAAAATGTATACAATTATGTATACAATTATGTTTGAACACGCCCCGGCGCCGGCACGGTGTAGTGTGAATCAGCCTTTAGTCTTTGCTACACCGAATACGCGGCAGCTGCCACAGCGTCCTCAAGGAGATAACCGACATTAGGGATTGTCATCTGATCGGTCACATGATTTTGATAACTAGATCTTTATACACAATTGATTACTAACATAGTCATTAAGTCAATGATTTCATTATACTAACATTATGGATTGCAGTTGTCTGAAATAAATATTTTTTATTATATTTATTTATTTATTTTTAGGCTCGTTTCACTTCCTGACTGACTGTCTAACTTAATGATTTATGGCCGATTTTTCCAACTTCAGATAAATCAAACTGAATAAGTATAAAACGACCCAATTCAAAAAAAAGACATTTACGTATACAGAGTTTAACAAAATCAATTGCATTTCTTCACGGTGGTGATTCTGTTTGCCAAAGTACAACAACTTTTTGTATGGGACCAACATCGAAATCCCCAAAAATAATTTACTATTCCATACAATCTAGCATCAGCAGATCGGAACTTCAGAATGGGAAACTGAAATATTTTTTGGGATTACAATGTGACCCTATATTGTTTTAAACCCTAATGGTCACAAACATTAGATAAGTTAGATACGGGATTGCTACCATGTACCTCATTATTTATGAGCTTCCGATATTTTGGCACCGATGCAACGCCATGGCTACGGAGTACTTTTGCAAGTTATCTTCCGTTACTCCGTGATCCTGGCGTTTGCAACAGTGCTGAAATATCGGAAGCTCATAAATAGCAATCCCGTATATAACTATTTTCACATTTACATATAAATGATTGCTGGCAAATAGGTGTCAAATCAAATTCAAATCAGACGTATTTTATTCGACGAATGTTCCTTATCTGACGGCATCGACAGCTCAGCAGTCTAAAATACATTACGATGGCTAGTAGTCAGCGTGCGATCAACGAGACTCTGGAAAGTCTGAGACAGTCTACATAAGGTAACAATCGAAGCTATTATATCATGTTCTGCGTAGCAATACATATTTTTTCTCAAAGCACAACATGTGGATAGACAAGTTTATCGAAAGCAAACTCCGATCATATTAAGTTAGACATAGTATCAAGATGCGTGTAGGTATTTTCAACTTACACATGACCGTATATAATTATGATTGGTTATCATTTTTTTTATGTTGCAAGGGTAGTACCCATAATTTTAACAATTCAATTTTCGCGATTAATTGTACTTGTGATATTAATTATATATAAAAAAAATAGATTTTACTAATTTAGATATAAATAAACAAATAAATAAACAGCTTTTGTAGGGAGTAAAAAATAGGTACTTAGTTTCAAATGCAATATTCTTGCATGAGTTCACCTATTTATACTATTTACTACTTTCTATTTTTTTTTTTAGAAACAATGATGATTTTTCTCGAAAACGTAATTTCTGAATAGATTTTAATTTTGTAGATTTTTTGCAATAACGCTTTCAGCGCTACACAATTTAAAACAAAAACTATTTAATAATTTTATGATCGATTAAAAGCGACATTTAATTTGCTGATTATTTAGGAACAACACTATTTTTTAATAATGAAGAAGTTAAATAATAATAATAATAGTCCCCCTAGCCGATTTTGACTACGGTGGCCAGTCACAACGACTAGCTGACTGCGCGGGACATATTATAGTGCACAAGTGTGTGCGCAAACACAGGTGCACTCTCTATTCCTTTCACTCACATAGCCCGATGGGACAGCAATCTGACACGATCGGAGAGAGATCAGGCGCAGGACCAACGGCTTAACGTGCTTTTCCGAGGCACGGGGGTGAAAACACCGCCAACTTCCAAACTCCGGGCTACCCTAAGAATTTCTGAACAGAAAAACTCAGGTATATATTTATGGCCCGACCCGGGGATCGAACCCGGGACCTCTGGGGGCAGCCGTTGCTTTTAAAGTGCGACCTTCCTACCGCTGCGCCACCGAGGCAGTTAGAAGTTAAAAATCAGAGTATAAATCTACAACTAAACGACAAACCAAAACTCGTTGTTATAAAATTACGAGAATACCAGCAGCACTGATGTGCTTCACACGTTTGCTTTTTTATATAAGTAATTTAAGGAGTATACAACATCATATTGTTTGTACTGTATCTTATCAACAACTTTCCTCTGTCTAGGCTTAGGCTCAGCTGCCACAATATCAGCAGTTCTTTACGCCAACACCAACCATCCCGAATGGAAGACCGAATTCCCCAACTGGGTGGACCGTTGCAAGCAAATTCTGAAGAAATGGCGCGCTCTGCCTTCGGAACAGAAGGCGCCGTACTTGCAACGAGCGCGCGACAACCGCAGCGCGATACGAATGAAGAAAGCTCAGCAGGTGAGACATTTGGTTTGTCTCATGTGGTGTGTGCTAACCCGACTCACCTACCACTGTGTTATACTGTGTGTCATATACACTTTGTTTTGGAGTGATACCTATAATATCAACTCATTTAAATTGTGAAGACTTAATGTCATAGCTATTTTTCAACCCCAGTAAGTGGCACAAATCAAAGCGTTATTTGATTCGATATATTTTTTTGATTCTTTCATTTTCGTTAGGCTATTTTAGCGACGATAGCTTAGCGAGAGAATGACTAGCTTTGTTCCCAGTTTCGCGCAAATTATGCGATCAACTAGACATTTTAATGTCGTATTTCATAAAGAAAGGTTTTCACTCCAAATATTTTCCCAAAAACACTCAATACATCAGCTAATTACCTAAATACCCATGTATCACGTCCGTGGATCACGCTACTGCGCACCAGCCGCGGCCGACACGCACGCTGCATTGCCCCGGTCCTGTCCAGTTAGCTCGGTGGTTTTGTGTCATCGTGTGCATTAGATAGCTTATCTAACCGGGGCGTCGTGATTCTAGTCGTCCAGTCGGTCGCGACAAGTTAGATTCGAGTCGAACTTCAAAATGTCGATATCCATGTGTGCCAATAGACCGCACGGGTGCTGTAGATTTTCCCGCTAAAGTTAGCGCGGGGACATAAGTCTGGGACGAGCCGGACACGTTGCCGGAGAGATAGGGCGCGAGGTCGTCTCGGTCGGCGAGGCTGGTACTAAGTGAACGGTTACGATAGACGCCGGGCGGAGCGGCGACCGGCGAGGCGGAGAGCGGCGCGACGACGCCGACGCCGGCGCTGGCGGGAGCGGCGAGTCCGGCAGCGAGCGCGGGCGCGGCCGTGCCGGCGACTGTGCCGGCGACCGTGCCGGCGGCGGTGCCGGCGGGCGGGGTGCGCGCGCCCAACGTGACGGTGACGGCGGGCGGGCTCCTGGAGGCCGACGCGCACATCCGCGTGCTGACCCCCTCGGAGATCATGCGCACGCTGCCGCGCCTCGCGCACGACCGACACACGGTACCCGCGCCTCTCACCTCGCCTACACACCGCCTATTTGACCCCCTCTCGGATTACCCTACTCTTCGCAGCGGACTACGCCGCTTCGGTGTCCCGTTTATACTCTGTTTGCAATCTGAGCCGATAATGACACATATATTAACTTTTGCCTCCCATTTACTTCATTTAGATCATATTTATTATTATTTATTTTGAGTCTATTTTATGTTTCTTGCAATATTAGAAAAAAATTGTATTTGCGCTTTTGCTGTGCTAAACTCGAAACAACATTTTTTTAAAAAAAAAACAAGTAGAATCAGCACGTCCCCTACACCTGTGTATAAATAAATATCGCGCACGACCCCGCACGCGGTGTGTAAGCGAGGCTCGTTCGATTGTCGGGTGACCGCGCGCTCCCTCGCGATCGACTCCAAATTCCCAGTCACCCGACAAAACTTTTTGGCTGTTCGATGGCGTTGTAAGCTGTGTGATTATTTTTTAAATTTTTCTTTTAGCTTTTTTTTAATAACGAGGACTCTCGAATACGTAATGCGCCTCCGGGACTCGTGTCCTCTGTTTCCGTAATGTTGATATTTTCTTTATTTTCGCTTCGCCTTGGTAGTGTTGGCTTTAACGACGCATTCGGTGGCTGGTTTGGTGTGCTAACAATTCTAACATTGATCAGTGTAGTTTGTTCATTTGCGTTGTTACGCTCGTGTATACAGCTTTTAATGTTAGCTGTAAGTTTGCAGGTAATGTAATTCGTCTCTAGTAAGTTATAATAACTATTTATAAGTTGTAACTATAATAAAATTTCTCGTTCTTAAACGTTGTCACAAAATGTACTGTGTATAATCAAATCACAATGTATAAACTTATTAACAATGATGTTTCTTAACCAGATGTCATCCTTAAAGATTTCGTGTACTTATCTATATTTGGTTTGGTTTATAACTATCAATATATTTTTTGGTTATAGTAATGAAATAGTACGTTGAGGTTTTATAAGAATATTAGCAATAACAAAAATATAAAGCATGTTTGCAACTGTAAAAAAAAATAACAATGTAGCTAGACGCCAAATGACTTAACAAATCACTCTTTATAAGTAAATTTGGTACAGTAGGTTAATTTATGCATATTAATATACAAACAAAAGAAAGAAAATTAGTATGTAATGAATTGTATGTATATGTGAGGTGTAAATATCTTAAAACTCTTAATTAATATTTTACATTCACGATAGTAATATGTTTTAGTACTAACTTGTACCTTACTCTATTTTACTGAAATATTTTGTTTGCAATTTGCACAAAAGCAATAAACACGTAGTTTTGTCAGCGATAGTGTTTTTGAAAATAAATTAAGCATGTAAAAAAATGGTTGAAACAGTAGTTAAACGTATAAGAAACTTACTAACTTAATTATTTAAATTATCACGAACGCAAGTGTAGGCACAATAACGGACTAGGTATGATGGTGAAGAATAATTGTAAAATTGTAAATTAGATTGAAACCTGCATGCGTAGCTGCAGCATGCCTAATGAGCGTAATATGATAAAACGACACCTTGGCTCAGATGTAATATTGATTTCTCAAATTTTAAAGTCTATTACCTTTTAAAAGTTATTTTAATAATGCGCGTACCATGAAAGAGACACCCCTAAAATTGTGGTAACATGATTCTGAAATTGGTGAAAAATATACGAATAAGCATTCTGGCAGTGGGGAAAAAGTAGAACCGTTTATTGATATACAGAACCAGTATTGTACGTTTTGCCAATTATTGTTAATTTGTTTGACAGAGTTCTTTGTACTTAAAAAATAGGAATAAAAGAAAATATAAAAATTTATTAAGCACACTACAAGTACACAAAAAAAAGCTCATATTATTAAAGAAAACATAGACTAAAGCCACACGTCGCATAATTACCATAAAATCCCATCGTAACTTTACATCTAAGCCAAAGTATCGTGAGACCTCACCCCATCTCTTTCGCTAACACATTCTCCACGATATAGGAACAAGAGCGCACCTGCGGGCAGCAGCGAAGCGCTCGCGAGGCGGAACAGGAGCGGCAGTGGAAGCACTTGCAGCAGCAACGCCAACAGCAAACACAGCAGCAACAGCAGATCATACACGACCAGCGGATGCAAGGTACACCTCATGGAAAGTTGAGTTCTGAATTTTTTTATTATTATTGTCAAAGTGCTTAATTTGCCTAAGTTATAGAGGTTTGTTTATAATCATTGTTATGGATTCTCAATAAACTTAATCAGATCAATTTATACCCTCCCACAAGGGCATAAAATACTGAGAGTAAAAACAACATTTTGTACATATTTAAAAGTATTTCTTGTTTACATTAAAAGGTTTTATCAAAAGTTCTACCTGCTTGCTAAAGTTAAATTTTTGTCTATTTTTAAAAGCTTAAGTTTTTGTCTCGTTCTTGTTAACTATCCTACACGGATAGTTATATAAAACACTAATTTCACTGTCAGTTGCGCACTTCTTAAAATCTCTCTTACTTGTAAAATCAAGATATTTATCTTAACCTAGTGCGCTATTGCCTTCCGAAAGCAGCAATCCAGAGGCTACGGGCGCCGGATGGCAGCGTGTCCCCCGCGGCGACGGGCCCTGGAGGCCCTCAGGCGCCCGGCTCGGCGTCCCCCGCAGGCCCTGGAGGCCCCGGGCCCACGGTTGAGGCCCCCCGAAGTGCCTTCCCTGCCCAGCGCTTCCCACTTCACTACAGCAACAATGAAGACATCAATAGACAGCTTAGAGACCTGCTGCAACGACATCCTGACAAGATGTGGCCGCCGCGTGAGTATTTTTGCATAACTTTAAATACCTAACTAAAAACATAAAATATCAAATTATACTGTTGTAGGATGCTTTTGTTAAATTAAGAGGATGTTATTATTAACGATTCGACTTTCTGCATTCCCAAGTGGTTGACTGGTAGAGAATGATCTAAGACATTAAGTCCACCATTTGTACAACACACAGTGCAATAAAGTTTAAATAAATAAATATCGTTATTAAATAATATCTTTTACTGAAGTCTAATCAAAAATATCAAATCTATGTATTTATATTTTGTTGCAGAAGCGAATAACGAAGACGGCTCAATTCAAGGCATGAACATAGATGGCCAACCGTTTAGGCATCCTCTGCCAGTAGGCCTACGCCCACGGACGCCTTTGCAACCTGGACAAAGGCCAGACCATCAAAGTATGTATCCAGTATTTTAAATTTGTATGATCCATAACAAGTAAATAAAGTCTCAGGCACTCGTAATTATAGTCGGCACATAATCAACTGAGTAAAATAAAAAAATGTGAATTAATTTTTCGTCCTGGCAATTCGTTGTATTTATCTATGGATTGTGTATGCAAATAATAACATATGCAATTAGGCCCATTAAATAAATACCTTACAGACTTACATAAATACCTTACAGACTAACATAAATTTTTGCCGGCATAGTTTTGCGCAACTTGGTGTCCGGTACCGTCCTCAAAACTGAGGATACAAAACACCCTTCGGGCAAAACTCTGCTTTCATGAAGGTCGGCATCTGTTCGGTAGGAACCTTTACCACAAACGAATTGAAATTCGTGTTGTAACCAGATTCCAACCGTTCGACCCTCAGTGAGTATTTGGTCTTCACTCTGAAGAACTCTACAATCTCCTCGACCTTTGTGCAGTAATGGAGCCAGGACTAGTGTTCCCGAAGCCTATAGGCTTTTTTTAAGGCTAGCCTATAAATTAGGGGCTACAGCGGAATAAAAACCTCAATAGTCTTTTAGGCCTGTGGTGTAGGCCTTTTTCATAGCCTTTTTTTTGTCCACCCGATGACTTTAGGCTCTCAGCCTTTTTGTAGGCTAGACGCATATTTAAAAGGCTTGAAAGGCTAAAAAGATTTTTCGTCCTTTAGGCTAGGTCTATTTTATTTATTGTTCATGTACAATAATCGTCAATTTGATTTTACGATTTTTTACCGCCCTTATGTCGGGGGCATAGCGTTAACCATACATCGGACAAATCGGGCGAGCGCGTATTTGCTTTTACTCAAGCAACTTATGAATGTCGCACTATGAACTCATGATTCGTGATTTTTTTCAAATTACCTTCAAAATCACGTTCAAAAAGTAGGTACTTATTATTTTAAATTTCTAATTATATTCGTTTTCATTTAATTTAAAAAGTAAATACAATACAAAAATACTTGTTTAAATCATAAAGAGCTATAACATAATCTGAATAATGGCTAAAGCTCTATAATAAGCCTACTACTAGAAAAAGACTTTTGCCGGAAATAAAGCATAAAAGGTTATAAATACTACAAATAGGCCTATAGGTTTTTTTAAACCTATAGGCTCCTTAAAATGAGTAGCCTTTTAAAAGCCTAGTAGTCTATCATGGCCATAAAAAAGACTAATAGGCTTAATTTTAGGCCTAAAAGCCTAAAGGCCTCGGGAACACTAGCCAGGACACGTAGAGCAGGGTCACTGGTATTGCGAGACAAAGCAGGTAGGTGGATCCAGTCGGTGCGGTGCCGCAACGGTTGCGAGTGGAGGGCTTCCTTTTCTTCCTCTCAACTTTAGTGACCCCCTGTCATCAGACTTATCAGCCTCTGTTGCCAGCACTGATGTGATGATTATTTTAGTCTGATCTTTAACATATTGCAAAATCTCTTTACAGTACTTATGCAGCAACGCCTAGTGGCAGCAGATAATGCCCAAATGCAACAGAATGCCGCAAACGCAGCGGCCCAGCAGCAAATGGAACAGAACAAACAGAACATTATGTCACAACAAGGAGGTGATACATAGTGAAATATATTTTATTACCATTAAATAATGTCCTTTATCGTTAAACATACTCTGAATACAATACATACATATCTCCACCGCGTTCTACAAGTTGATTCAAGACATCATTAACTTGATTTTAGAGTGGAGTATAGAATCTAGGAGCACTCAATTCGAAGCTCGTATCCAATGAGTTTATCTTGTTTCCTTGATGCGAATTCCTTGAGTATTCCTTACATTTTATACTGATATTATTATTTTTTTCAATTTTGTAATAATGTTTATGTAAACATACAAAAGTATTAAATTTTTATAATTTTTACACAGGTCAAGGAGGAGAGAATAAACATGAATCGAACCAAGACCAAGGGACTGATGAAATGGATATGGGAGATATGGACAAACTTGAACAAGATACTGGGAATATCGGTGAAGTAAGTACTAATCATACTGTCTTCTCAAACTGTTTAATAAATGATTTTTGTTGTTTAACAATCTATTGTTTGATTTGGCCCGATTCGGCTGATAGGTAGTTGAAGTGAAAGCCTTTACTATAAGCCCATTTGCGTAGTTGAATATAATATAGAACATAATGTAGAATGCAGAATTTATTCTACCACATAGTAACATAACTAACAAAACAACTTACGTTTCCTGTTAATTCAAAATACAAAAATATTAAAAAATATTTGCTGTTTTAATAAAATAAAAATACTTTGTAGCACACCATAAACAATGTACAGCAAAACATATTAAATATAAGTAAGTAGTGATTTAAATGCTCATATACTAATTCTATCTCCAGGTGGACATCCTCACGGGTCTAGGGGGTGAGGATGACGAGGAACTCCTGGAGTCTCTCACAGCCGAGATCGGCGAGCAGTTCAACATACTGGAGTACGCGGACCCCGAGCTGGCCGCGCTCAACGACGCGGAGCACATCCTCGACGGGCTCGAGCTCGCCGAGGACGGCATGGCGGAGAGGCACGCTAAGATGCAGCCCGAGTGAGTCTAGTGTATTGTAATAGGTCGCTATGGTTACGTCCAAGTGGTCGTGGCAGCCCAAGGAAGTCAGTATATGTTTGAACATTGAGCAAAATTTCGAGCCAGCATATTTGTCGCTATCATCTTTTAGGTCTTCGATGACATATCGACGTTGTTCTTATTTCGATCGACTTCTAGCGTAAGCCAAAGAAGCGAATCCTACGATGTAAATCCAGTCTTATTTATTGCTGCTGTCAAATAAAAGGACAGATATAAATATTTCCCAAATTATCATTTACACTTTTTACCCTACAGTCTGGTTTCACTTCTGACATAACAAAAAATGTTACAGAGACGACTCCGACCAAAAGCCAGACACGAAGATGGACACAGAGCTCCAGAAAGCCGTGAAAAACATTGAAGCCACGAAGGAGGTGAAAAGGGAGTTGGAAGAAGTAAAGCAAGAGGGCGGAGAGGGGAAACCGGAGGGCTCGCAACAGACCGTGACGCAAATGTTCTCTGATGGGGTGCAAAGGATTATCACGCCTAACCAACAGATGGCGCTACAGGTTTGTTAAGTAGATAACTTTACAATCACTCATACAAATAAAAAACCGGCCAAGTGCGAGTCGGACTCGCGCACTGAGGGTTCCGTGCCAACTTTAACTGAATTAGGGAATCCACTTACTTCCACTTGGTGAATTACCACAATATTTTGTTGACAGCAAATATAACTTTGTTGTTGAAAATGTGCTATATCTCATAAACTTCTCGTGCGATCCCGTCCGAACGTCCGAAATTTTCGTTGAAATTATTTGATAAGATCTACATTATATATTTTTTTCAAAATTTACACTCGCTTAGTTTAGAAGTTAGATGGGGGGGACGCCCATTTTACCACTTTGGAAGCGTCTAGCTATGAAACGTTAGATTTTAAAGAAAATGGTTTTAGGAACCTCTATGTCATTTTAAAAGACCTATCTATAGACACCTCACACGCATAGGTTTGACTAAAAAAATTTTTTTTGTTTTTTTGGGCTCCCATACATGAAACTTATGTATGGGAGCCCCCTTGAATGTCATTATTTTTATTTTTTATATGAGAATCGTATAGCGGTTAATAGGATACATCTTCCTACCAATTTTTAATAGTGTGATGCTTATAGTTACAGAATAAAATGGCTGTGACATACGGACGGACAGACAGACAGACAGACAGACTTGACGAAACTATAAGGGTTCCGTTTTTTGCCATTCGGCTACGGAACCCTAAAAAGAACATCATTTATTTCATTCAGCAAATTATGAAGTTATAATGTAAATAGCCTTTAGATACCCCACTTTTAGAGTGAGTGCCCACTCAAGCGAAGAGGAAACCATCGAAGAAGAGTCCTTAGAAGCAACAAATAATATAACTTAATTGATTATGAAGTTGGTGAACACAAGCAGTTAATTCAATGCAACACGCAACACTAAATTGTTATTAGTGAAAATTTGCCATCATTGGTGTTATTATTTTTTAATTTTAATAATTTTAATTTACATCAACAGATTGTCTATTCGTGCCTTTTTTATTTTAGTTTAATTCATGCGAAGAATTAAGTCCGAGGTGCCAATGTGCTTTTTCTTTTTTTTATATAACTACTTTTTTGTTTTGCTAGTTAATACGATTCAAAATGTTTCCCTCTCATTCTCTAGTCGGCAATGCAAGCAATAAAGGCCGAAGTGAAGCTGGAAGGCGATGACAAAAACGTTCAGTCGCCGCAGCGACCACCGCAGCAGATGTTCGCGCAGCAACGTATTAAGATACCTGTCCAAGTACGTATTGTCCGTTTTTCTTTGCTTGTCGAATATCGTAAACAAACATTTATTACTTTTAAAATAAAATCAGTGAATAGAATACATTTACTTTTTGAATTTAAAAGATCTCAATGTTCAACAATGAATTATGTAGGTTTAGTTTTATGCTCATCTCATTTTTAAAATAAATCATTTCGTTAAAAGGAATGTTAAGATTGTCTATAATATTCGAGCAAGCAAAGAAAAACGGACGTAAACAATAATAAATGTTTGTAATTTTGTATTCTAACATATGCCACTATTTTCTTTCAATAAAAAAGGCAAACGTTTATTTCTTAATACACCAGTTAAAATTGTATTTAGCTATCGGTGGTGCATGCGACGCATCTTCTACAGTAATAACATATTTACGAGTTGATTACCCAATACATTGCGTACATTCACAGAGTAATAAATAATTTTCGTTTGTTTACGCAGTGGGCGCAGTACGGTCAACAGCAACAGCAACAACAACAGCAGCAGCAGCAGCAACTGGGCCAGCAGACGCAAGCCGTGCAGCGGCCACAAGTGCAGTTCACTGCGCAACACCAGATGCATTTCCAGGTTGGATTTGTTCGCTTCTGGGGAAGGCTTTTTACATGTAGTGCTGCGGGTTACTACGTTCACATTGACACGTCTCTCGTCTCGATTGCCACGTGTGTAAGCGTTCATACTCCATGCAAAATTAGATTGACCAGAATGAAAGCTTCTATCGCGTTTTTTCAGGTGATTAATTTAATTTGTGATAGGTACGGTTTCTCAATAACGTGATTCTACATTTCTGATTCGATCCCGTAGAGAAACACCTAGCATAGCCCTATCGCTCGTTGTGTGATTTTGAGCTTCAGGCCCATAGTAAGAGACCATGTTTCGGATCCGTATGTCATCACTGGTAACACACACTGGTTGACGACTTTCGTTCTTAGACACTGAGGTAGATAAGATGAGAAGACACTCTTGCGCAATTTCCCGAACGCTGCCCAGCCGAGTTGGATTCGTCGATTGAACTTTTTCTCGAAGTTGGATCTACCCAATGGGATCACTTGTCCCAGGTAGACGTACTCGTCGACAACTTCGAGCGTTGAGTTTCCAACGGATATTGGAGTAGGTACGACAAGGGAGCTCGACATATTTTTCGCCTTTTCCACGTTAATTTTAAGACCCACTTGTTAGGATACTCGGTCAAAGTCTTCGAGCATAGTGCCAAGATCGTCCGGCGTCTTTGCCACAACGAATGTAGTCGTTGTGGCAAAGACGCCGGACGATCGGCAAATCGGAGGTGTGTGATGTATTCGCCATTAACATTGATGCCGATTCCTTCCCATTCCAGAAGTTTGAAGGCGTCTTCCAATGCCGCTGTGAACAGTTTCGGAGATAATTCATCTCCGCAGTGGAATCGCTACACTGCCGTCCTCCGTCTTAAGCTTCGTCAACAGGCTTTGCCCAATAGACATGTCCCTTGCAAACACTTTGGAGCCTTGGTTCCGCTCTATCGTTTCTTTAACAGTGTTAAAGCAACAAATTTTGTTTCGCAGGGACTTCCATATTTGTCTATTGAGCTGCCCGTAGTTTTCAGCATTAACGGAGGTCTGCAGTGCCATAGATCGACGTTTTGTTATAAGGTCGAGAGTGTGGACCGACTGTTTTAGAGGTCCATTTTTACGGCCAGGCCTAAAATACTTAGACCCTATCGTTTGAACAGTTTCTACAAACCCGTTGTTAATTTCTTCCACTGAAACGCAATTTTCTAGACAATCAAAGCGGTTTGACAACTCGAGTTGAAAGCTCTCGGGATTTTGGATATGAGCTCGCGTCGGTCAAAACGTCGACTTCATCAGGTTCCCTTTCCAATTTCACATTTATATTCAATTTGCCTCGAACCATTAGGTGATCGCTACCGTTTTTCACCCTGTTAATCACGGAGACAGAAGTCAATCTCGTTTCTCGTGAAGCCATCGGGACTCGACCAGGTCCACTTCCTTTGAGGCGGCTTCTGGAAGAAAGAGTTCATCGCAAAGAGTCCCTCCTTTTCCAGAAAGTCGGCCAGCCTCTGTTCCCTGGCGTTCCTTTGCCCGTATCCAAAAGGTCCCACCTTCAACTCATTCTCGCCTCGCTAGCCCAGTTTCGCGTGGAAGTCCCCCATTACAACAGTTAAATAGGTTTTGGAAGTATGTATGGCTCTACTTACGTCCTCAAACATTTCCTCTACCTCTTCATCCGGTTGTTTCGAGGTCGGTGCATATACCTGTATGACTTTCAGCGAATACCTCTTGGATATTCTGAGTATAAGGTATATCACCCTGCTCGACACACTCTCGATGGTCTCGATATTGTTGACGAGGGACTTGTGAACGAGGAACCCGACACCACCTTGGGACTTTTGTTGGTTACCTTCCCGGTAGTAGAGCAGGTTTCCGGACTGCAGAGTTATCCCGTCCTCGCCCTCTCTACGGACTTCTTACCACAGGGGGTGCTAAGAATCCCCGGATGCGATCGCCGCCCGCCGTTACCGCGACCGCTACGTCGAAACGACGAAAGTCAGGAATAGCGGGGCTGCCGGGCCTGTTTTTTTGTGTACTATCATATGAGGGGATATTGTCAATACTCGCCATGCTTGGTGGCAGGCGGGTTGGCGAGCGCAGAGGCGCAGCCCCATGCAGCTGTGATGCTGCTGCCCGTCACAGTCCAACATTTAGCTGCACCTTATATTGGATTGTTTTACCGCCACTGGTCGTTCGCCAGAGCCTCGTCTGTATAAACAGGACGCACCACGTGAAGGTGAGGTTGGCTTGGAGCTCATGGTCTTGGTGAAGCTGCCTTACTTCCCAGCTATAAACAAACGAAATACATTAATAAAATTTTCACTAGCAATAGCAATATTCTTGTATGACTTCAAAACCTATTTTGACTTTTTATTACTTTCTACAAATACATTATTATGAGAAATTATTTTGGTAGTATTAGTTGGAAACTATTTTTTTTTTGAAGCTTTTATGTAATAACTCCGTTTTATTTTAAGCTTATAAAATTCTGCACTTGACAAATTCAAACTATTCAATTATTCTATAATAATTTACCGATAATTTAGAAAACACTATGTATTGTGTCATTCCATTCATATGTCACTTTGGTCTATCTTATTTAAAATCTGCGTACAGATACTTTTAGACGTCTATAATGTCAGTTCGTAATTGAATGTGCGTATTGTTTGTGTCAGGGCGGCGCCAACTCGGCCCACACGCAGAGCATCCTGAACGCGATGACGGCGCAGGTGAACGCGGCGCTGGCGGCCGGGCGCAGCATCCAGCCCGGCACGCGCCTCGTGGGGCTCGACGGCGCCGTGGGCGTCGTGCGCCACGACCGCTCCGTCGCGCTCGCCACGCTGCCGCACGCCAGCGGTCAGTGCCCTCCCGCATTACATTACCATAGCGCAGAGCGTCCTGAACGCGATGACGGCGCAGGTGAACGCGGCGCTGGCGGCCGGGCGCAGCATCCAGCCCGGCACGCGCCTCGTGGGGCTCGACGGCGCCGTGGGCGTCGTGCGCCACGACCGCTCCGTCGCGCTCGCCACGCTGCCGCACGCCAGCGGTCAGTGCCCTCCCGCATTACATTACCATAGCGCAGAGCGTCCTGAACGCGATGACGGCGCAGGTGAACGCGGCGCTGGCGGCCGGGCGCAGCATCCAGCCCGGCACGCGCCTCGTGGGGCTCGACGGCGCCGTGGGCGTCGTGCGCCACGACCGCTCCGTCGCGCTCGCCACGCTGCCGCACGCCAGCGGTCAGTGCCCTCCCGCATTACATTACCATAGCGCAGAGCGTCCTGAACGCGATGACGGCGCAGGTGAACGCGGCGCTGGCGGCCGGGCGCAGCATCCAGCCCGGCACGCGCCTCGTGGGGCTCGACGGCGCCGTGGGCGTCGTGCGCCACGACCGCTCCGTCGCGCTCGCCACGCTGCCGCACGCCAGCGGTCAGTGCCCTCCCGCATTACATTACCATAGCGCAGAGCGTCCTGAACGCGATGACGGCGCAGGTGAACGCGGCGCTGGCGGCCGGGCGCAGCATCCAGCCCGGCACGCGCCTCGTGGGGCTCGACGGCGCCGTGGGCGTCGTGCGCCACGACCGCTCCGTCGCGCTCGCCACGCTGCCGCACGCCAGCGGTCAGTGCCCTCCCGCATTACATTACCATAGCGCAGAGCGTCCTGAACGCGATGACGGCGCAGGTGAACGCGGCGCTGGCGGCCGGGCGCAGCATCCAGCCCGGCACGCGCCTCGTGGGGCTCGACGGCGCCGTGGGCGTCGTGCGCCACGACCGCTCCGTCGCGCTCGCCACGCTGCCGCACGCCAGCGGTCAGTGCCCTCCCGCATTACATTACCATAGCGCAGAGCGTCCTGAACGCGATGACGGCGCAGGTGAACGCGGCGCTGGCGGCCGGGCGCAGCATCCAGCCCGGCACGCGCCTCGTGGGGCTCGACGGCGCCGTGGGCGTCGTGCGCCACGACCGCTCCGTCGCGCTCGCCACGCTGCCGCACGCCAGCGGTCAGTGCCCTCCCGCATTACATTACCATAGCGCAGAGCGTCCTGAACGCGATGACGGCGCAGGTGAACGCGGCGCTGGCGGCCGGGCGCAGCATCCAGCCCGGCACGCGCCTCGTGGGGCTCGACGGCGCCGTGGGCGTCGTGCGCCACGACCGCTCCGTCGCGCTCGCCACGCTGCCGCACGCCAGCGGTCAGTGCCCTCCCGCATTACATTACCATAGCGCAGAGCGTCCTGAACGCGATGACGGCGCAGGTGAACGCGGCGCTGGCGGCCGGGCGCAGCATCCAGCCCGGCACGCGCCTCGTGGGGCTCGACGGCGCCGTGGGCGTCGTGCGCCACGACCGCTCCGTCGCGCTCGCCACGCTGCCGCACGCCAGCGGTCAGTGCCCGCCCGCATTACATTAACATAGTATATTTTGACGACCTCCGTGGTCGAGTGGCTAGCACGCCGGTTTCAAGCGTCGCCATCTCATGAGGTTCCGGATTCGATTCCCGGTCGGGTCTATGTAGAAAACGATCTTTTCTATATTATCTCGGGTCTGGGTGTTGTGGTACCACCGTTGTGTCTGATTTCCATAACGCTAGTGCATTGGCTACTTACTTTGAGATCAGAGCAATGTATGTGATTGGTGTCCAATATATCCAATAAACCATCTGTGGCCGTAGTCGGAGCGAGACTTAGTGCCACCATCCACGGAGGCGTAGCTTCATAAACGCGTATTCGACATTATACACTTGCTTGCAGCTTACATACAAAACAATGTAACTCTGTCGATGGAGCGGCAACGTCGCGCTCACGACGCTGCACGCAGGCTTCATGACGCCTGCCATACTTGCTGTCATACGCCGGGGCGTACATAGAATGAACCTACGTGTTTTTTATTGTAAAAAATGTATTTTGTTTTTGTAATAATCGTCCTACGATCTGAAGTAAATTTTGATCCCATCAAAAACAATACTTGTCAAAAAAACCAAGTCTCACAACTCAGTTGTTCTGCGGTAAAAAGTTGTGAGATCCATGTAATACCAAGTCGGTTATTAATTTATTCAGTCTCTACTAAAGCGACTTTCTGTCTTAATACGTCCAGTCTCTAAGACCACGATCGAGGTCCATAACAATTGAAAATCAATTGTATCTGGAATCTCCGTACTCGAAGCATTAAGTTGTTACGTAATAATTAACAGCATCTTATAGTGACGCATATCAATATTAAAATTCTTTAATGTTTTATGTAAATATATTGAAACTTGGCCATCGCCTGAAAACACGTGTAAATTTAATTATTTAGTGCGATGGCCAAGTCTCAATATATAATAAACAAAGTTACAGGGGGTCGAAAATGGTCTGAATTGCTTCGAGAAAAGGATGGTACGGCCGTGACGCTTTTTGTTCGACTTGGTAGGGGCACTGCCGTGCCCCCAGATAAGTTGTTTTACTATTCTATGGAATGATTGAAATCTGGCCATTATGAACAAACAGTTGATATTTCTTTCTATATATGGATGGGCTAATATAATCGTCGTTTTTGTTGACTTCGAATGTAGTGATAAGCCAAAATAACGTCTTTGTCGTCCGACTGCATTCTCACAAATGATTGACAATGTACGCTTACAGTTATACGCCTCGTGGATAGAGATCAGTACGCTGGGCTGCTTAAGCTTCATGGCGTATTTTGAAGCGTCTCTGAAGCTACGCCTCCGTGGACAGTGTGCCTTACTCGATCAAACGCATCGAGCGCGTTAACGTTAAGTTAAGACGACCTCCGTGGTCGAGTGGCTAGCACGCTGGTTTCAAGCGTCGCCATCTCGTGAGGTTCCGGGTTCGATTCTCGGTCGGGTCAATGTAGAAAACGATCTTTTTTATAGTGTGTCGGGTCTGGGTGTTGTGGTACTACCGTTGTGTCTGATTTCTATAATACAAGTGCATTGGCTACTTACTTTGGGATCAGAGCAATGTATGTATGTGATTGGTGTCCAATATTTTTTTATTTATATTTATATGGGATTGAAGCAGCGCTGTCTAGCGGCTAAAGTTTACACTAAAACAATCCCATATAAAATGACGTTTATGCGCTCGATGTGTTTGATCGAGTAAGTCTCGCACCAACTTGCACTACGGCTTCTGATGGTAAACAATGTGTTTATTAACACTGTGTCATATTTTATATTCATAAACATTAAATAAGAAACCAAAGAAATTTCCAAGTCGAATTAATTCTGTATTGAATAACAACTTGGCCCACTGCTGTTGTAAAACAGTTGGAGAAGATAGCCCAGGGGTGTCCATAGATAGGTCTTTTAAAATGACACCGAGGTTCCTAAAACTAAAAGTCTAACGTTTCATAGCTAGACGCTTCCAAAGTGGTAAAATGGGCGTCCCCCCCCCCCCCCCCCATCTAACTTCTAAACTAAGCGAGTGTAAATTTTGAAAAAAATATATAATGTAGATCTTAACAAATACTTTCAACGAAAATTGGTTCGGACGAGATCGAACGAGAAGTTTTTGAGATATAGCACATTTTCAACAACCGCAAATATAACTTTGTACTTCATACAGTCACTATGAAAAACAAAGTTATATTTGCTGTCAACAAAATATTGTGGATTTTACTTAGTGGAAGTAAGTGGATACCCTAATTCAGCTAAAGTTAGCACGGAACCCTCAGTGCGCGAGTCCGACTCGCACTTGGCCGGATTTTTTTTAACACAAGTATGTAGTTAATAACCTCTTCTTTTAGAAAATATTAAAGTACTAACAAGTTTACTAACAAATTGGTATACTTCAGCGAGTCAGAAGTCTAATGATTGCGTACCTAAGAACGGTTGCTATCAGCTAAGTTTATTGCTTTGTTTACATAAAGTTTTGTTTATAAATTGTATTTGGAACTAGTGCATTTAACCATGGAAATCCTGAAAAATTTAGAGGTATATGGCTGGTAATAACGTGTCAAATATAATGAAGACACACGATGACTTATTGAATATTTTTAGACTTAGTTTAGTTCTTCGTCGTGCCCCGTAACAATTTATGTGTCATTTGTTAGCTAACAATACACTGCACGATATTTTGTATGCAATTTCACCCAAGAGTACCAAAGGCCTTACAGTAGGGGTAAAAAGTTGTATTATTTTATTAACTTTAATAAAATAATACACAAATTTTGATGATCTAGGCCTAGAAATTCATAGCTCAAATTCAATTATTGCACAAAGACAAAATATTTTTCATTGAACACCTTTTGCAATTAACGAAGATGGGCGGCAATTTCTGTACTGCTTTGCGTGATATGTCTTCGTCGAGATGTTTTTGTTTAGATCTTCAGAAGAAAAACGATTTTATTCCGAACGAAAAAAAATGGTTCAAGTAAAATTTAGAGAATAGTTGGGGGGGTCTCGTTGCCGAATAAGCCTCAAAGTGGTGGAAGTGGTACTTCCAATGGCGAAAACACGGCATGTATTTTTTTTTAAATCCTGACATATCTGCCGAAATTACAGTACTTTTAAAAGTCCTATCCTCCGGCATTAAAATTGACGACCTGTCTGGTGTAGTGTACGAGACATCGCCTACTACGCAGCGGGTTGCGGGTTCGATCCCCGCACAATACAAACATTTGTGTGCATGAACATGTCTGTTTGTATTGGTCTGGGTGTTTTATATGTATATCATGTATGTATTTACAAAAAAAAAGTATTTAAGTATTATATCCGTTGTCTGGCACCCATAACACAAGCTTTAAGTAGCTTACTTTGGGGCTAGATGGCGATGTGTGGGAATGTCCAAAGGATATTTATTTATTTATAATAAAAAAACTTAACTATTAAAGGTTAACATGCAGGGAAATATATGGACGGAAGTTGATAAAAAGAACTCTAAATGATATGTTAATGCGAGGGATTAACATTTCATTTAAAAAAAAAAAAAAATTGATAAAAAAGATACGAAGAATATGCAATAGAAATAGCTAAGTTTCTTGTGCCAAATATCCATGGTATTATCTTCCTTTATCGGTGCATAAGGTACTTATTCATGGATCTGAGGTTATAAAATATGCTCTGCTGTCTACAAGACAAGAATTCCAGAACTATACGAGGGTCAAACTGAAAGTTCTTAGAACTGGCCACTTATAAACAATATAATAAAAAAAAAATATTCTAAAATTTGAAAATAGAACTCTTTGCCAATATTACTGAGTATATATTTCATTCATTTGTCATTTGTTTTACGATTTGGCGGCAAATTGAAAATTGTCTGTGTCACGTCAACATGAATTTAACACGAGAAAATTTTCGTGCAATGATTTTTTATGACTTTCGATGTCATTTAAGTCAACAAGAAAGTTATGATAGACTACGATTGGCCTTTCACGATGAAGCCCCATCTCGTGCGACTGTTTACAACTGGTTTAATGAGTTTAAACGTGGTCGCACTAATCTCACTGATGATGTACGTGAGGGACGGCCTTCTACGGCGACGACTGAAAATAACATCTGTGTTGTGCGGCGTATGATAGAGACTGACAAAAGAGTGACCTATCAGCAGATTCGGACAAGCTTAGGCATCGGTATGAGTCAAGTGCACAAAATCCTCCACGAACATTTAGCGGTCAGGAAGCTTTGCGCCCGGTGGATACCTCATAATTTGACTAAGGCTCAAAAACTCCATCGTGTGGATTGGTGCCGTAAAATGATTGAAAGATTTAACGGAGGTGACTCAAATGCTGTGTTCGACATACTAACAGGTGACGAAAGCTGGATTTACTGTTATGATCCTGAAACCAAAAGACAATCTGCTCAGTGGGTGTTTCCTTTCGAGGAGTTGCCAACTAAAGTGAAGAGAGATCGAAGTGCGGGAAAAAAAATGGTGGCCTCGTTCTTTGGAAGGATAGGTCATTTCGCAACAATTGTGTTAGAGGATCAAAAAACAGTTTCTGCAGAATGGTACACTACCAATTGTTTGCCACTTGTCTTGGAAAAAGTTCGAGAGAAACGACCTCGCAGTAGGATCCTCCTTCACCACGACAACGCCTCGTCGCACACCGCCAAGCGAACGATCGACTATTTGGCGACATCAAACGTTGAATTACTGGGTCACCCGCCGTATAGCCCCGACCTCGCGCCTTGTGATTTTTATTTATTTCCAAAAATTAAAGAAAAACTTAAAGGAAAGCGGTTTATGAATGCTGAAGAAACGGTGGCTGCGTATCGCGATGCCATTGAAGAGACCCCTAAGGACGAGTGGGCAAAGTGCTTTTCCCAGTGGTTCCATCGCATGCAGCGGTGTATTGACGTCAATGGACAATATTTTGAAAAGATATAATAAAACTAATAACTGGCTAATGTAATCAGTTTTTGATTTTCTAAGAACTTTCAGTTTGACCCTCGTATGCAACACCGATTTGCTAAACCGATTGCTGTTAACGTGGGATCCTGTGTGCAACATTTGCCTCAAATAAGAAAGTCTTCTTTACCCAAAGAGTGTATTAATAGAATTTAAAAAGGATAATATAATAATTTACAATGTTTTACAAAGTATTTTATTTTATTAAGACGTTTTCCATTTTTGACCGCTGTTGCATAGATGCGGGACCAGCATGCACTGGTTTCAGATACTGAGGTGATTGATTCATTCAGATCTCTGATTGTCACCAAATTTAAGTGTGCTTCAACCATAATCATATACATAGCTGTTGCTCTAGTTCGGTTCCTGTACGGTTGATCGATTATATTGGACAAACGTCACATGCTTAGTCCGGTATCAAGTTTCTTAGTACGATGGACATTTTCACGGCATTCTGGCAATAGGATTTACGATAATTTTGACTAGACTGACGCCGGATTGATAGTTTGAGTGCTGCCTTTAAAATCCATGTCGTTTTAAATGAGTAGGTAAAGCCGTTGTGGGAAGGCAAAAGAAAGTGTTATCTTTTATCCAGGTGCTGTCTCGTATTGTTTTCTCCCTTTGTTCTCGTGTATGTACTAAAAAATCAATACATATAATTTGAATATGTATCCCCCAGCAGCGGCAGTGGGCGTGAGCGTGGGCGTGGCCGGGGCCCGCGCGCCCCCGCCCCCGCCGTACCCCGGCCTGCGCGCGCCCGCGCCGCCCGCGCAGCCCCCGCCGCCCTACCCGCAGGTAAGACACCGTAGTGTTTGATTCCGGAACGAACGGTACAAGAGAGATTGAGGGGTGAAGAGGTCGTATTGTAGGCTGCTTGCAAGTTAACGGTATAACTTTACAATTTGCATTGCAAAATGTCTTTTTTTTAATTTGATATACGAGTACGGTTCATTTAAACTTGCTGACATAGCTACGGAACTATTAAAACTTGATTTATAAAGCACGATTCGGAGACCCTACCATCGATTTAATTACCCGGGTCCACACAGTTTTTTTCATTTCTGCACTCACTTTCGAGTGTTGGTCAGGTACGAAAAATGTGTTAATCATTTCGTATGTATTCAATGAGTTCTAATGACATGTATGAAGATCAACCAAGGATATTTTTTCGGACTTTATGTCTTGAAACATTTGTAACCAATGGATTTAAACAGCATTTTATTATTACCCGAACACTTGCGCACAGGCTATAGTACCTCTTACCCTGCCAATCCCACTCTTCACCTGCGCGGCTTGAAGTAATATAGAAGCGATACTAAACGGTGATGCAACTTATGGATACTAAATATAATTGGATAACAAAGACTATTTGAAAACAATTAAATATATATGAGTACAGAATACAAACGACACTTTACAAGTTGCAATACCGTAAGATAAATTACTCAAATTCTATCTTTTTTACTTTTTCTAATAAGTTCAAATGATCGATCTCATTTCAAGCAATCCAATCTTTAACAAAATTTAATCATTTAAAATAATCTTCTTACAAAATTGAATGAAATAAAGCAAGTAATACTAATTAGTAACTTTGATTACATTGATAGTTTTTACAAATTAATTTGTCTTGGAGAATTTTTCTATACATTGTCGTGCATGCAGTAATATTTTTTATCTACATGTTTTGTACGAATTCGCATTGACTATGTCAGAGCGTATTCCAGCTTTAAGTGTATGCCGTATAAAGCTTGGGTTCACATTTACACGACTATTATTTCTGTAAACGTGAACCTACGATGTTGTTCATACTGCTTAAGTTTTATCGCATCGCAGACAATGTGAGTTTTATTTTACCTAACCATATCCATTGCAATATTATTTCGACATGTCTCTCTCTGGTGGAGGTCCAACGTGTAAATACACAAGTTTCGAATATGCTTGTTCCATTCATGACAAGCTTAGACTAATATTGCATGGGTATTATGGGGGTTTGGCCGCAGTCACGTACGAGTTCTCTTACGAAAGAATAAAAATTAAATTTTAATGTCACCAGGTTCTTAGACAATGAAACAATTTTAAAATGACAACAAGTTCAACTTCAACAACGACAAGTTTTTAAGTAAAAGAGCAGAAATTTCGTACGAACGGACCGACAGCACGGTAGCCCAATCGGAAGAGCGTGTTGCCCGGTTAGCCAGAAAGTTGCAGGTTCGGGTCCAGCCTGTGCGCTATTTTTGATTTCTTATTTCATCTTTACGAATTGCAAATTCGTTAATGTTAATGGATTGACATTATATTTCGTTTAACCATGTGGTCAATTGTCAATTTCTCGTCTGTATCAAAATTTATGTTTTAGTAGGTTAGTTACAAATCAATGTTTTTTTCCTCTGGCCCCAGATCACTTTGGCATATCGGACAGAAACAATTATGACAATTAATTAAAAAAATATATTGTGTCAGTCACAATAAAGAGTATACATCCTTGAATGTAGGTTTCAAAGTAATTAAGAGAATTCTTTTCGCTTGTAACTTATTATTTAGTTTTGCAATTGCTACGAACGTATACTCGTTGATCATATAAAAAGAAACCGAAAGAAACGCAGAACTCGTACGCACTCAGCCAGACCGCCTTCGGTTGGTACGACTGCGGAGTACAGGCGTGTTGTTTGCATGTCGGTGATTGGTTGTTGGCGCAATCAGGGCTATGACGCGGCGGACGCGTGGGGCGACTGGCTGCACCGCCGCCCGCTGCTGCTGCAGGTCAGACTTCCCCTCACCCCCCACCCCTCTGATAGTGCCTTCACCGTAATGTTTGATACGCCAAAAAGTTGATGAGATGTTTAGGCCACTTCACACAAGGTTGAAAGATGGCCGAGTGAGACATAGGTTAATCGAATGTATATCAAATACACAAACCAGTGAAGAATCCCAGGACCGTCTTCCATTTTGTCTGCATAAATTGACGTTATTGTCGATACGATAATAGCATAAAATCATAATATCTTTGAATGCGGTGTAACTGATTTGCTGAACTACTCTATAGGTCTTGATCGTTTTGGCGTATCACTGATATAGAGAACCTGCACTGGAACACCTTTACTGCTTCCTATCACGATGTCTACCTATCCTGTCTGGAAGGACCAACTTCTACATGTCGTCTTTGTATCTTATTAATTAACCTGTGTTTCTTCCGATACAACTCTTTATTTGTTTTACTTTTAAGCGAATAATTTCAACAAAGCAAAAAAAATATTTTCACTATAAACACTCTTCTGCTCAAGTTAAAACTTCATATCTTAATTTCGTTTTCTGAACACAAACACACAAAAAATACGGGGATATCTTACTTCAAATAATTTACCAACATACGGTTGTAAACTTATCTTTATTGTGTTCTATCCTACTATCCCTATCCTGTTTGTATCACATAACCTTTTCCTTCCTTAGTCTTTAGATGATGACGATTACAGCATTACCAACTTCAATGAACTACCGAAACTTATCGAAAGTAAACAAAAGTGAACTGAAGGATATTCATACAAGTTATGGTGCTGTAAAGATAGAAGCCTTGTCACCGCTAACCACCTACTTGTACGTAACAGCTTATTACTTTGCTCGCTTCGCACGCATGCCTAATGACTAACCATTGGTCCTTTTCAGCATCTTTCCTAACACTACACTAACTATAGCTAACATTGTAATAGCACTAAAGATAAATAAATCTAACAAACAACTGTCATTTTATTCTGAACCTTAATTAGATAAGATTAAAGATTACGATTGCCTGTCTCATCTTGGCGTATCATGGTGGTGGACATACACATTGGTTATGGACTCTTGTCATTCTAAACATTCTTCAAAAGCGAAAGAATGGCTTTGAACGGGGTAAGAAAAGAACGTGTTGAGATGTTTCACTATCCTATGTCTTCTTGGTAAGAGGTGGTGGCAAACAATTCAAGTGTTAGTGTAGAAATTCAATTAAAAGTTGTCCACATAGCCCATTAGAAAGAGGTAGGCTAGTCATTACTATAAATCCTTGTCAACATTTTAAGTTTTTTTTTGAAATCGTTGTAATAGGCTTTTTAACTTGTTATATTGATAACTTGTAGTTATCAAGTTCATACACATATTACAGACACATCACATTCTTTGTATTGTTTTTTTAACTTCATAGGCTATTTTAGTTAATTACTTTGCTATAGAAATGAGTACATCTGCAGCAAAATGTATAGTCTGTCTGTAGAATCTTTGTTTTGGCACCTACTGTAGTTATCGTTTCCACGTAAAAATCTTCATAGTTATTGCACACTATTAGCTATCCTTGTTACTATGTACAATTATATCAGTCTTAGTGTAATCACGAAGTATGTGTGTAAATTTAAATGTCCGTTATGCGAATAAATGTTCTCCAAGATCGATAAAGTCACAGTAACCCCACCCTCGATGAGACAGGCACACGGTACATACCTCGGTCAGTCGCATCGCCGCGATCGACTGCGCGTCGAAGGTGGCGGGCGACGTCGCTCAGGCAGCGACGTCAAAAGGCTAAATTTAACCGTCAGAACGTAAACCAGGAGCAACCGTTGCTTCTGGAGGAGCTCCTGGAGCAGGAGAAGCGGGAGCAGGAGCGCGAGGGCGGCGAGTGGCTGGGCGGGCCGCCCCCGGCCCCGGCCCCGCCCGCCGCGCCGCCCGCGCCCGCGCTGCCGCTGTACGCCGCCGCGCCCCCGCCGCAGCCCCCGCCCCCGCCCGAGCGCGCGCTCACCGACGCGGACCACCACGCGCGCCTGCTCTACGAGCAGTGGCTCAAGCAGTTCGCCGCGTACGCCGCCGACCAGCAGACCTACTACGAGGTCGAGGTCCAGAAGCTCCGGAAGATGCGCAAGGTGAGCCGTAGACGCTTTCGTGTTCGTGGGCTTGTAGTGGTAGTGCGGTGCCCCCCTCCCGCCGACTCCGCGCGGACGGCGGCCTCCCTGGGAGCTTTTTGAATGTCCGTCTCTGTCTACCGGTCTCCAAGTGTCGCGTTGGTTTTGCAGTCGCTGAATAGTAAGCAGAGGCAGCTTCGGAAGTCGGGCAACGAGTTGCAACCTAATGACGCGGCGGAACTCCAACGCGTCTCGACGGAGCAGCAGGCCCTGCAGAAACACTTGGATGCGGCCCGCAAGCAGGCCCGACAGCATACTATGCTCATCCAGGTATCCATTTTTATAAATAAATATTTTTTTACATTAACTTCCAAATGTTTTGATTTATAGTTTCTAGCTATTATTACTTTCCGCATTTACGCAAATGCTAAATAAATTAATTTTTTAACTACTTGTAACACATTAAAACCTTGCTAAAACACTTTGAGGAAAACAATCTAGATATAATATTAAATTAATTTTCAAGAATATGTTTTATATATGTATTTAACTATATTATGTATTTGGTTTTTATAAATACAATAAAATAATTACTATACGTCAAAAGTTGTGTGTCATGACTAAAAAACCATTATATTTTCTAGGAATACGAAACGAAACAACGCCAGCAGAACCCTCAAATGGTTCAACAAAACGTGATCAATCAACAACAGATTTCGTCAAACCAGACGGTGTTCGCACAAAATCAGAATATGGGACAAGCGCAGCAAATGCAACAGCAGACGATAAACAGGCCGATGCAATTAGGGCTTCAAGGAATGCAACAGCAGCAGACGTTGATAAGAACACAGCAAACAGTGCTCAACTCGGACGGCCAACCGATGACGCAACAGAGAATAGGGCTGGTCACGTCGCCACTAAACGCTCAAGGAAGAATTCTACAAGGCGGGCGGACGTTAGTGATAGAGCAGGCTGGAGCGCCTCAACAGCAGCTGGTCAGACAGCTAGGCGTGCAAGAGAGGCCGCAAGGCATAGTCCAGTTCGGCCAGCAGCAGATAACTGGCGTTCGAAATATGCAACCGGGAAATCAAACTCCGCGACCGCCAGGCGCAAGACCAGCGATGTCTCCTTTACACGTTCAGTCTCCGCATTCGCAATCGCCGCACCATCAACTCGCGCCACAGTCTCCTTTACACCATTTGACGTCTCCGATGCAATCGCCGCTGCATTCTCAACAGTCCCCGTTACACCACACGTCGCAGTCGCCTCTGCACCCGTCGACGCAGTCGCCGCTCCACACGCAGCAGTCGCCGCTCCACTCCCAGCAGTCGCCTATGCACCAGCAGCAGACGATGCAACAGTCCCCGATGCATCCTCAGCAGTCGCCCCTACACCCGCAACAGTCGCCGATGCACCCGCAGCAGTCGCCCATGCATCAGGTATTTACTTGAGTATAAGTCATAAATATAACAATTTGTAGTAGGGGTTCTTCAATGAAAAGGCTCAAGCTCCAGTCCAATGTCCGTTTATTTTAAAAGTGACATTGTAAGTAACAGTAATATGAGTCACAACTAATGACGTAGTGCGTGCGGTATCGCGGAAGTGCAGGGTCCGGAATATCCAGTAGGATGGATGATCCCGTGCGCCAGCACAAGGTCCAACAGATCCAGAGGCGGATGCTGCTATACGATTTAAGCTCCTATGCAATGGAAGACTATCGGTTAACATCACATTGGCTATATATCATCTCGGGAAAAACCAAGAAATACCGCAAGCTAACAAGAGTATCTATCGGTAATCAAGCGAAACAGCGTAGCGCCCTTGCTCGATGTACGGAGTGGTTGCAGTTCGTTGTTACAATTTTAAATTATTATTGTTTTTATAGCGTTTTTGTTACTATGCAAACTTAGCATAAAATTTGCACCTAAAAATATAAACTGTAATTGAAGAGAAATTGAACCTCGCATCTACGTCAGCCGGTTGCATGCCTTTACCACTGTCAATACACTACCTATAATATTTCCTCTCTTAAAATTTCATCATAACCCTTACTTATTGGGCAGCTCCGTTTTGTTACATTAATTTTGGCTACTAAAATAAATAAAAAAACCACTTAAAAATCATGAATTATAATTCATTTAGTTTTAGGAGTAATAACATCACTGAGAACACACGAAATACCTTACATTTCACACACCATCTAAAATTTTGTATTTCGGAATGCTATTAACAATACCCGAATGCTCCAACAGAGTCCGATGCATCCGCAACAAAGCCCGATGCACCAGCAAGGGCAGATGTCGACGCAGCACTCTCCAATGCACCCGCAGCAATCTCCTATGCATTCGCAGCAGTCACCTATGCACATGCAGCAGAGCCCGATGCATACGCAGCAGAGTCCTATGCAGCCGTCGATGTCGCCGCAACACTTCTTACAGCAGTTCCAAGCTCAGAGGACCAGTCCGCAGCTACCGACGCCTAGTAGAAGCCCACAGGTCGGTTTTGATAACATAAGGCAGTTCTCAATCATACTGTCATCCACGTAGAAGATGCATATTTATACTACTAGATAAGATTGAATTTGAACACTCTGTGACTATATTATACAAAATTACTTCTTTATGTACTTGCTATAATAATACTGATACAGGAAAACTATCTCGCGCCTGTAATTTACTTACCAAATAGTAATAACGATTATCTTTCACAGATATATCAACAGTCTCAAATCCAGAGTCCCGTAGCGTCACACTCGCCTCAACTCCAAAATGTAAGCTTTATCTAAATAAATTATTTACTTACACTTATTATTTGCTATCATGTACATGACAATAAAGATCAAAGGGTTAAATAAATGAAATAAATGGTTTTATATCATTTTTTTTACCTACATCAAATAAAATAATTGTAAATTTCATTATTATTACTGAATGAATATCTGCTAATAATGTATTCTGTTGTTAGCAGAGTGACTACACAAGCCGGTTTCCGCGACCAGCGCCCGGTTGTTCACCATTACCGACGCGGTTCGCCAGGCCACCGCATCATCAGCAAGGTAACAAAATGTGTACCTTATTAAATAAATAAAATAAATAAATATCCTTTACCATTAAATAAATAACTTTAGAGCTCAAATTTGCTGTAAAAGATGAGGTTAAATTGCCGTTAGTTCAAAAAAAGGCCAAATTGGCATTAGTTCAAAAGAAGGCCAAATTGCCGTTAGGCTAAAGAGACGGATTCTTTAGTTTCATAAGCTAAATAGTTAAATCATTTATTTGAGTTCAATTAATGTCTGTATGTACGTAAACACATAACATAAAAGTATAATGTAGTGTTATTCGTTTGCTAGAAAATGCTGTATTTCAAAAGGTTTTGGAAGAGTGTTTGATTAAAACAGAGGTTTTGTATATGTTCAAGGAATGAGAGTAGGCGTTCCCTTCGGAAGCCGGCAGCAGACCTCTCCACTCGGCAGTCCGCAGCCACTGCCATCGCCTGGCAACCCGGCTTCAGAGATTGCGGTAAGTACATACCTAGAAACGCTGCAGCGGTGTTTGGATAACAAAGAAGTGGTAAAATAATAATGCATTGCAATGCTTTATGTCCATAAAGTCTAGGAAGCAACGTCTAGGAAGATTAGACGTTTGACTGTTGTAGAAACGGCTAGGTTAGTTTATTTTAGTTATTTCCATAGCTTGATGTCCTACGGCATTTTACTGTGGGGCGCGGCTGCTGATTTAGAATCAATTTATGTGTTACAAAAAAGAGCTGTGCGAGCTATTTATAATCTTAAACCTTAAGATTCCTTACGACAGGTGTTTAAAGAAATTAGAATATTAACTCTAGCCTCTTAGTATATTTACGAAAATTTAATGTATGTACGGAAAAAATAAATTCATTCATGAAAAAGAGTGACATACACAAACATAATACTAGGAATAAGGATAAGCTTGCTATTCCACAATTGAGGCTTCGAAAGGTTGGTAATTCTTTCATGGGGAAGGGTATAAAATTTTTCAATAAACTGCCAGAACACATTGTTAACTTACCAGTTCATCATCATCATCATCATCATCATTATCAGCCAAAGGACGTCCACTGCTGAACATAGACCTCCCCCACGGCTTTCCACAGCGACCGATTACTAGCGGTCTGCATCCAGTTTGATCCTGCAATCTTTATAAGGTCGTCTGTTCATCTTGTTGGTGGACGTCCTACGCTGCGTCTTTGGTCAAAGGGTCTCCAATCTAGAACTTTCCTGCCCCAACGGCCATCAGTTCTTCGCGCTATGTGCCCTGCCCATTGCCACTTGAGCTTACTGATTATCAAGGCTATGTCCGTTACCTTAGTTATTCTACGTATCTCCTCATTTCTGATTCGATCACGTAGAGAAATACCCAGCATAGCCCTCTTAACACCCAGCATAGCCTCTCTAACTTACCAGTTAATAAATTTAAAACTTTTATTAAAGAAACCCTTATGAAGAAAAGGTATTATAAAGTAGATGGTTATTTAAAAGATAATAATGTATGGACTTGCATGATCATTACAAAAATTGTAAACCTTTTGAAAAGAGGCATTGACAATAGTGACTTAGTTTGTTGCGCAGCTTCTTCTCAGCACTAGCCCACAATTGTCCCGAAGCTGTGGTAGGGTTTATATTGTGACGTGTAAAAGTGCATCCAGTTTATTTGCATAAATAAATTACTTTTATGACTTTTCATATGTTGTACTACTTTTGTAACGTACAGGCTTTACGACTTTACAAGTACATTAGCATTATTAAGACTCTTTTTACTTTCCAGCGCCAGCAAATGCTCCAACGCCAGCAATACAGCCCGATGGGCGGGGCGCCCGCGTCGCCCTCACTAGCGCGCTCGCCGCACGTGGCGCGCACGCCCACGCCGCACGCGTCGCCCGCCGCCTCGCCCGCGCCCGCGCCCGCTCCCGCGCACGCGCCCGCGCACGCGCCCGCGCCGCTCGAGCACGGCGGCGGCGCGCTGCACCACGCGGCGCCCTTCCCGCCCGGCTACCGGTACCGCAGGCCGGGGCTGCTCGGCGGGGCGCCCGTCTGGCCCAACAAGGACGACCGGAGGCCGCATCATCTCACTAAAGTAACTTTTGATAATATATGCTTTAATATTATAAAGCTAAAGAGTTTGTTTGAACGCGCTAATCTCAGGAATTTGTACACCGATTAGAAAAATTATTGCTGTGTTATATAACTAATTTATCGAGGAAGGCTTTAGCCTACAAAACATCACGATACGACTTATAAAAGCAGAACAACAATGAAATTTGTTACAAAAATGAGGGGAAAATATTCCTTTTAAGAAATTCCGTTGCGTCCGCAGCGTTAAGGCTGATTCACCCTACACCGTGCCGGCGCCGGGCCGGGGTCCGGCCGGGGTACGGTCAAACATTATTGTGTACATTTTGTATAAAGTGATTCATGCCTGACCTGAAACGTGCATTAGAATGTCGGTGGGAATTTTAATACGAAAATTTTCGGAATCATTTCAATGTTTTTATTACAAGTGGCACACCTTGACCATGAGCATAGTCTACAGAAGTTTTCACTAAGTCTGACGAGTCCAGTCATTTATTGCTATTTTTACTGCCATATAAAGTTGCAGGTCATTTGAGAAAATTATGTTCTGCTGCAACTTTGCAAGTTAATAAAAATAGAACTGGATGGTTTGCCTGTGTGATTTTAATGTTAGTAAAACCGCAAAATAATGCACAATAACATACAAAAATAATATGCAGAAAAACAATTTAAGTATAAAAAAAATATGACTTGAATGCTGAATTTCGGATATTCTTCATAAAAACCATTAATAAAACGATATAAAAATAACCACTGTGCCAAAAAAAGGTAAATAACGATAGGTTATGCCCCCCATTAAGAGCCATTTTCATTCGGCACGCGATACACCAAACAACCTGTATAATGTCATTGACATATGCATTATTGTGCGGTAATCCGTACAGCCCAATCGTGTCGAGTCTTGGATGAAGGCCTCCTCCATTTTCAGACATGACTAAACAGTACTACCTATAATTATATAGTACTAATAAATCACGATCAACTTTCTGTTTCGTCAGGTGTCAATCCTAAAGCGTCGCACGCCACCGCGGCCGCGCCTCTCCGCACCACAACTAGCGGCCGCGTCCGCCGCGCCGGCCGCGCCCGACGACGGCTACGTCATCTACTCGCAGGAGCCCACCGACTACTCCGTCGACGACGACGACGACGTCGTGGAGCACCTCGACGACGACGACATCGTGCTCGTCGAACCCGGCGCCGTGTCGCCCGAGGAACGAATAGCCACCGAGGAAGACTTCGAGGAGCTCATCGACAGCGGCAAACCGGAGGACGAAGCCGACGAGGAAGCGCCGGCCACGAGAACAGAAACCGCAACGAAGACTGTAGCGGTTATAAGTTTGTCGACCGGAAAACAACCCTCTGCGAGTGTTCAACAGTACAAAATTGTCAATCCCTCTCAAGGGACAACCCTATCTCGCCTTCCGGTGCTCAGTGCGACGGTACTTTCGCAAACACACTCGAACGCTAAAATACTGAACGAAGTCTCTCAAGCGACGGTCGCCTCTGTATCGATCGCGAACCAGACGATCTCGGTGCCTGTGCTGAAAAACTTATCAGTGCCGATCGCCGGCGTCAGCCACGCGGGTGGACCTAAACCGCAGATCAAGAAAGTGCCGCTAAATATAACTAATCCCCCGCTGACAATAAACATGTCGACGTCGTCGCTGTCGAAGCCGATCAGTCCGGTCATCAGCGTGATATCATCGAACGTGCCTAAGTCCGCGCAGAATCCGGTCATAACTCTTGCGACTTCAAACTCGAGCGCAGGCGCTTCGCGCGTTCCCGTATCGATCCTCACTCAACATCAAGTGAAACAAAAGATTGTTAAAACTATAGAAAAACCTATGGCGCTGTCTCTATCCAACACCAAGCTGTCCAGTCTATCGGTATCTCACGACGCGACGCTACCTGCCAAAATCTTCCAAGACGATGCGGCCTCGCCTGACAGCACGGTCCCCGCGGACTCCAACGCTGATAAAGACTTGCAGAATCAGATATCTTCATCGTCCTCCCACCACATACTATCGATGTCTTCCCAAGGGCCGGCGCCCGAGCGACCCGCCCCTATAGTCAAGGAGACGACCAAAGACATTGATATAGAGACCGAGATCAGCCAACAGACTGAGCTTCCACATACTTTGTGCATAACCGACAGAACGCCCTTACTTTTAGGCAAGGCCGACATAAAAAGCCCGGATCCGGTTCCCGAGAAGATACCGGATAATATTATGGAGGGCGACGATGAAGACAAACCTGAAGATAACATTCAAGGCAATCTATTGCTCTCGTACAGCAAAAGTATATCAGAACAGCAGCAAGCCGCTCAGAGCCAGCAACCGCTAGAAAATAAACCTGAAGACGTAGTAAAAACTATCAAAGCCATAGCCAATCAAGTCATAGACTCGAATATGCAAATAGCGTCAGACATCGCCCACGAGTCGGTCCAAATATCTATACCTTCGCCGACGCCGTCGCAGGAGAGATACCTAAACGATATTACGATGCAGGAACATCAGGAAGCCGTTGAAGGTAACTCGAAACATGTTGAGTTTGAAGACATGCTCTGTATGCTAGAAAATATAACCGACGCTGACGCCAAGACGTATGGTATGAAACAGCAGGCCCAGAAACAGCCGGCTCCAAATGTGAATATGCCACTGAAGCCTGATAGCAAAGAACCTCAGGAGCAAATGACATTCTCCAAGAGAGAACCAGAAAGACTTAACTTACAATCGGCGACCGTGCCTCAGCTGTCACCGCTGTCGCAGCCCGCGGAACTAACGTCCAACATGGCCAATGTATCACAACAACTACGTACCATAATGTCGTCGCTAAACACAAACAACTCCAAAGTGGAATCACAGACAGTGTCTGCTATGATGAGGAAAAATAGCGATGCTACGACGCCTACTCAAGTCAATTTCGAAAATCTATTGCCTTCTTCAAAGGTAGAAGTAGCCACTTCCAGGCCTTCCCCAGTCCAAAGAATTGAAAAGCCGATGACGTCCGTGCCGTCCTCGGAAAGTTTACCCATGAATGCTGCGCAAGTCGTAGGCTCTCGTGTCAACACTCTATCTTCTATGACTCAACTAAGGAAATCTCCGACTGTCTCACCAATAAACTCCCCTGTCGGCATGCAAAGCACGCTAATGAAGTCGCCCGCTCAGTCGCCTCTCATTTCAAATCAAACTTTTAACTCTCCAGAGGATGTTAACGTATCAACAGTCACCTCTCAAATAATACAAATGCCAGCTCTATCAAAGATCCATAGTAGCACGCCGCCGTCGATGATTCATTCGAGTAACAATACCACAATAACGACGAGCGTCAGCGGCTACCAAAAACAACCGCTGCCGACCAGTATACTCGGACACACACTTCTGCAGCCGAGCAGACAAATAAACGCCAACAATTTACCTTTCAACCAACAAAGCATCAGTTCTAGTCAGCCGCCGGCGTTAGTGATGACGTCGAGACCAATGATGGGTCAATGCAAGGAACCGCCACCCAACGTCACGGTCAGAACGCACAGCATAGTGAGCCCCGGAATCGCGCAAATGCAAGCGAAAACTAGCACTGGGCCGATAAATTTTATCACGTCATCAAAATTGTTACACACTCAACTGACGTCACCTTTGAAAAGGTCCAAGTCTACGGACGAACCTAAAAGCGAAGTCATCGTCGGACACATACAGCCGACGAAGAGGCATAGCGTCGAAGCTGTCGTGGTCAAATCGGAACCGATGGAGACCGACGAGCCGAACGCGTCCGCGAACACTGACGCGAATAAAATGCTGCAGCAGAACTCCGCAAACCAGAGGAATGACGAATCACAGAACGTGTTACTGAAGCAACTACTACAAACTACGACTACCGCCGCGAACGTGGTACCGCAACGCACCATGACAATTCAAAGAACGGCCCCCGCGCTGGGCACCATCCCGTCGCTTGAGGCGCAACTCGCTAGACCGCCTATACCTCCGCCTACGTTAGCTCTCACTCAAGAAGTAGAAATTCCAAAGAACTCCCCTGTTATGTCGAGACACATAACTCATACGACCGTAAACTCTCCGTTTACTACCCGACCTATACAGACGTCGATTCCGACGTCGTCGATATCACCCTTGATGCACACTTCGACGCAGTCGTTGATGGATGTGAGAAAACCTCCTATGAAAATGATGACGAAGGAGGAGACGACGCCGCTTCCAGAGAGTTCGCCTACGATGAAAGCGATGCCGATGTACCCGATGAGCGTCGAAAATCAACAACTTCAACAGGCGATTAAAAAAGAGATCGCCCCGCCCATGCAGAGTCCTGTACACAGACCTTTTACTCCGTTAGATGTTAAGAAAGAATTGCTGGACGAAAGCTCGCAGCAATCGGCCACTTCTGGCGTCTCCACCGCGTCAGACCAGGGCAAGTTGGACCAACCTATGAAGGAGGAGTACCCCGAAACCGTCGGAAACATGGACCCCTCGTCGGAGGTCAACGCCCCTGAAACTCCATCTGAGGCTAAGAAGCGCAAACGTCGAGAGTACCAACAGAAGAAACGCAAGCAAATGCAGATGAACCTGAAGGCCGCCGCCGAAAACAATTCGAGCGCGGCAAACGTCAAAAAGAGGCCTCGTAAAGGCTCCAGATACGAGGAAGATTATGACACTTTTATTGATAACTTGATGTCCCAGTTGCGCTTGCTTCCTCAGATGCAAATACAAGAGCCCGCCTTGACGACCAATTTCGCAGTATGCCCACTTTTTGGCTCCGGTGACTTGACCAAACTAAAGAACAAAGACTATGATATTTTAAAAGGTGACCTAGTTGGAGAATTTGGTAACGCAAAAATACCTAATGTTGCGGACTATTACAATACGAAACCCTTCGGCGATGAAGAACCGTTGCCGGAGAAACCGGCTGCGTCGACGCAGCGAGGCTTCTATGACCAAGAGTTTCAACCGATTATGTTCGACGACGATCCGGAAGACAAGAAGCTGGACTTCATTTGTAAAGAGAGAGATACGGATACGCCCGATAGTATCGTTAGCTGTTCTAGTCCCGAATGCCTCGATATCGAATCCGCTAACAGATTCCCCGGGCTCAAACTTATCGAGGACGATGAAGAAGACGAGGACAGTGATTCTGCTTCGGGCCGCGTTTCGCCTGTAATACCCATCATCGCGCCCGTACCGATTAGAATCAAACCTGTATCATTATATCAACTCAAAGAAGATGACGATATTCAAAAGCCTCTGAAGTGCCTCGACATAGCATCACCTGGAAAAGCAAAGCAAGTAGACTCACCGGGTAGCACCGAGAGCAATGAAAACGTCACTGTTACTTTAACCTTGACCTCCGGTGCCGCTGAAGATATACTCGGAGTGCTGAAGGAACTCGCCGGAATATTACACATACCTCCGCCTACCTCGTACCAGATAGTGGAAAGAACCGCCACGCCGCCGTCACATAAACTAGGTCTTTACCGATCAAAGGGCAAGGATGGGAAAGAGGGCACCCCTATCGACATACAAAGTATACTCAATGGCGCCGCCAAATTCTGTCGACACTGCGACGTCGTCATATTAGATTCAGTAGTCCGAGCGAAGGCATCGGAATTCCCTCTACTGTCCGCTAACAAAGGAAACGCCGGAGAGATTCTATGCGACAGCGACTCCGAGCTATATTTCTGCAGCATGCAATGCTACCAAAGATTTGCCTGGCGCCCAACCAATATAATCCTCGATGGTAAATCGAAGACCACCGTCAAAGAAGATAGCAAGTCGGACGTCGATACTAACCTGTCGAAAGACCGCGACGACTTCGACACGGCGTCGACCGAGAGTATGGAGACCGACGATTTGGATATAAAACCCGACATCAAAGACGAGAAGATGGATTTATCATTCATGGATTCTTTGGACAACGACGAGCTCATGAAGGAAGTGGGCGATGACGTCAGCGCGCTAGACGAAGATTTGAAGAGCGTGGAACAAGATGAAAAGAGTAACCAAAGCACCGAACCCGAAAAATACAGAGGGATTAAATACAAGGCTTGGTCTCCTGGCTGTATAGGACCGCCGGCGAAGTACAAGCGGCCCACAGACAGAGAATTAACCGAGCTAGTGTTCAGAACAGGCGTGGCGATAATGCCAGTAACGACTGAAGACAGTAGGAAGTGTGAGCTGTGCGGTATACAGGGTGACGGTGTAGCTGACGGTGTATCTAGATTATTGAACTGTGATGTGGATAGATGGGTGCATTTGAACTGTGCGTTGTGGTCAGAAGGTGTATACGAAACTGTGAGTGGCGCGTTAATGAATGTGGAGACTGCGTTGGCTAACGGGTCGAACGCGACGTGCGCTGTATGTCGAAGACTGGGCGCAACTGTGAGGTGCTTCAAGGTGCGCTGCGGCAGCCTGTACCATCTCGGATGCGCGGTTAAAGACAACTGCGTGTTCTACAAGAATAAGACTGCTTTCTGCTCTTCGCATGCTCCTAAGGTGAGGAAATAATCTTGTTTTGTTTTTAACTTTCGATGGTCATTAATATTGCAATAGTTTGATATGGGATCGCTATTTATTTATACTTTATTCCCAATCAAAATTTGTACAAAAGGTGTACTTGACGCTATTTAACATTCTCTACCAGTCATACCTTTGCGATAAGCAAGCTAGGTATTTAGGACTGTTTGACTTATTTATTTATTAGTTTCCTTCATTTAGGCACTATTACGAGCGCCGTTGTCATGAAGTAACTAATAATTCTCTTTACTTTCACCCTTCATACAGTTTAAATAATGTAGTTTGCTACTTCCTACATTTGAATACAATCAGCATCTTATGAAATAAGGGTAATGGTACAATCTTAGAAATCGCGTTTTATCATTGCATAAAGATTCAATGACAACAATAATTGAATCATCATCATCACACATTTACATACCTTTCATTAGTCAAACTGACTCAATATTCGGCAGCTTATGTATGTAATCCTTGTACTTCCACCCACCAGAACGAAAAAGACAACGAGCTGACCACCCTGAGCGTGCAACGACGCGTGTACGTGTCGCGCGACGAGCAGCGGCAAGTCGCGTCGGTGATGCTGCACTCGGACACGAACCACCTCATCCGCGTGGGCGGGCTCATCTTCCTCAGCCCCGGCCACCTGCTGCCGCACCAGCTGCACGCCTTCCACACGCCCAACTACATCTACCCGATCGGGTATAAGATCGTGAGTATATGTCATAATCATCATCATTATCAGAATGTTTATTTGCTAGAATATAAGGTCTTAATACAAACAAAGTAAGCACCTGACGAACCTGCGAGCTATCATATTCGCTCTTACCGACAGCGCCCTCCGCTCTCGCTCCATATCAACGTGATCGCTAAGGTTGGTGGTGAGTATGTGCCCCAAATATTTAAATTCAGTAACCCTTTGCAGAGGAATTGAGTTCATCCTAGCCGGGGGAACCGTGTATGGGCACTTAGCACCAACAGCCTCGAAGACCATGAGCTGACTCTTGCTAACATTATACAGCAAACAGTGACCAGACGCATATTCCACACATATACGCATAAGCTTTCGTAGACCGCAGATCGAGGTGCTCTACAGCACCATATCGTCTGTATAGCCTAAGTTGTAAGCACATACCCCATCGATATGGCATCCAACACGATGACTACTGAGCGCCACAATCAGGTCGTTAACGTAAAGATTAAACAGGGTTGGAGATGTCAAGCCGCCCTGTCTAACCCCACACTCGAGCCGATATGTGTCTGACATTGTGCCCGCCCACCTGGTGTTGTATTGATGTGCGTTCCAATACTGGAACAAGGTGATGAGTTCCTGAGGGTGATGTTCCGAAGCTTGTCCCACAGCAGGTTGTAGCCGACACGGTCAAAGGCCTTCGACAAGTCGAGAAAGCACGTATACACAGGCGTTTTTCGATCCGTGTAATATTTGACGGTCTGTTTTAAGCACAGTATGGCGCTTTCAGTGGACAAACGAGAATGGAAACCGAACTGAGCTGGAATTGTGTAAAGCAATCGTATTCATTTGACAGTTCAAAACGTACGATATGACCTGTCAAACCCTTTGTTCTTTGCCATTTGACAGACCATACCGTACGTTTTAAACTGTCAAATGAATACGATTGCTTTCCACAATCGCACCCCTGATTGTCATGGAGCTCGACGTACCTATTTAACTGCACATTAGGCAGACCGTCAAATATCTTTGCTATAATAGTAGCTAGCGAGATAGGCCGATAGTTACCTATATCTTTCAAATCACTCGTTTTATTTTTGACTATAGGCACGACTAAAGTTTTCATAAAAGCTTCTGGCAGATACAAGTGACTCACACACTCGAACCAGCAACTTCTTGGCTAACCGGGCCAATCGAGTCCCGCCCGTGCGCAAGTTTTTGGTTTCTTATTTCATCTTTATGAATATAAAATATGACACTGTGAGTGTTAAAAACATTCTTAACCATTAAATAGCGAAGCGTCATCAATTTCCAAGTAAAATTTATTCTGTAAAGAATAACTACTTGACCCACTGGTGCATAAACAGACGGGTAGATGGCGCTAAAACGTCACGCTAATGACGTATCCATAAGAGACCACAAAATTCGCAAAGTCAGACCGAAAGCACGGTAGCTCAATTGGTAGAGCGTTTGGCCCGGTTAGCCAAGAAGTTGCTGATTCGTGTCCCGCGTGTGCGCAAATTTTTGGTTTCTTATTTTATCTTTATGAAAAACAAATTATTATGTTTTAAAAACATATTTCCTACAAGTACTATCGTTATTTGTAATAATACATATAAGGTTACCTCGTTTTAAGTGATAATATTTTAAAGGTCGATTCAGAAAAATAAATGAAACATATTTTGTACGAAAAAAAACATTTTTTATACGCTAGTTTTCGAGAAAATCGCCTCTAAACATGTAGAAAAAAAGTAAAATAAAACACCCCGTGCCGCGTGGTCTTTGTAGGTAACGACCTACCGCGTTGGCTGCCTAAAAAAAAGTCGTGTGCGCGCGCATCGCGGACCTGCGGTGCCTCTTCCAGCGGCGGGAAACTATGTGATGCAGGTCGGGTACCCGACCTGCATCACATAGTTTCCCGCCGCGCCTCGACCTGGTACGGCAAGGACGTGCTCGATTATCACCGGCACCTACTGCCAAACACCGCAGACGCTTGCTTGCTACGGCGGTTTCTGCACAACGAAGCCCTCCACCTTTATCATTTGAGGCTCCTAGATTTGCTGCTGGCGGGGACTATGCCTTTATCACTTGAGAGTCCAAGATTTGCTGCTGGGGTGGACTACGCGACGAAGATCGAGCAACTCGAGCTCGAGTCCTCCCGTTGACTACTGCGCAATTGCACGTTTACGCGGCAGGGATAACGCGCATGCACAACGCAATGCTGCAGTTATTCGCCACCAATTCCAGCAATTTTATGTATTACGTTTATTTACAGCTCTATGTAATGTTTTACACGTATTCTTTATCATGAAAATAAAATTATGTTATTGAAAACGTATAACACAAATTCAACTCATAGCGTTCTATTAAATGGTTTCAACACTATTAGTACAACACTTGCAGCAATAAAAAATAATAAGTGCGATTAAAGCTGTCACCCTCGTCTATCTAATTAAAAATCAGAGCAAAGTCAGAGTCAGACGACCTCCGTGGTCGAGTGGCTAGCACGCTGGTTTCAAGCGTCGCCATCTCGTGAGGTTCCGGGTTCGATTCCCGGTCGGGTCAATGTAGAATCGATCTTTTCTATATTGTCTCGGGTCTGGGTGTTGTGATGCCACCGTTGTGTCTGATTTCCATAACACATGTGCATTAGCTACTTACTTTGGGATCAGAGCAATGTATGTGATTGGTGTCCAATATCTTAGCGGTTAATAAGTCGCTAAAATTAACTGAGGGTTCAAAAAATAGATTTGATAGATAATTGGACCACTCAACAAAAAAAAAAAAGTCGGCGGACTACGTAAAGACTACTATTTTTTGTTTTTGTCAATACCATTATTAACTTGTCATCGTCCCTTAGGTCCGATTCTACTGGTCGATGTGCCGCGCCAACAGCCGCTGCCGGTACCTGTGCTGGATCTCGGAGGAGGAGGGCCGGCCGCGCTTCCACGTGCGCGCGCAGGACGAGCCCCGCACCGAGCGCGCCGCCGCCACGCCGCGCGCTGCTTGGGCCGCCGTGAGTACTCCGAAAGTCAACTATATTCGAAGAACATGAACGTGTATTTTCGCATGCACGTCTAGTGGTGGCTACTCTGCCGTCAATAGCATAGTTACAGTAAGTACGCTCTCGACGGTTTTGAGAAAAACGCGCCAAAAGTTTTGGTACGAAAATCTTCCATAAATCCTTTGTTAGTTATCGGATCATGATGATTGTAGCTTTAAATGAAAGAGGACCTTAGCACCTGTGTATTACTGATTTACAAACAAGTACCGGGCAATTGAAACTCAGAATAAGTTCACTACTTTTGTTAAACTAAGTATCTCTTAAAAACTCTCTAATGGGAACTCTAAGCATAAACACAGTAAGTTTGTTTTTTACTGTCTTTATGCTTAGTAACCATGTAAATGTAAGCGTTTATAAGTTTTATTTTATAACGCTGGTGTTGAAAATAAAACAAAAGAAGCTAGGTTTTACTATGTATTTGAAAATCACAATGATGATCACATTTAATCAAAATTGTCATCATCCTAATTACTAACATTTTACTCAATTAAATCAGCCTTTCTAGTTAAAAATTGGCATAACCAAGAAATAAGGTTTCTTAGATTTACTTAATTTAATATAATATTTAAGAATCACAGACGATAATGTAAGTCGAACTTAATCATCTTAAGTACTTAGCTACACATTTTGAACAAACTAAATATTATTTCTTCGGTATCAAATCAACACTTCTTAAAACTACTATTCAAACAACGTTTACACGGATCTTATGAATACTTAAGTCATAAATAGCAACAGTTATAAATTGGCACCACCAAGAACTCTGTTTCCTTCATTAACCACTACATATAATGAACACTTGTTAGTACCTATATCGAAAAACACTTACGTTTTTATAGATACTTAAGTCGTAAATAACAGAAGTTATAACGATTTAGAAAAAAAATACAACATTGTTATTTAACATTCAAACAAAATTATAATATTCATTGAAACAAATAGTACCCAATCTTTCTTCTACGAAAACACGAAGTTAAGAACTAATCGTCATCATCATCATCATCATTATCAGCCAAAGGACGTCCACTGCTGAACATAGGCCTCCCCCACGGTTTTCCACAGCGACCGATTACTAGCGGTCTGCATCCAGTTTGATCCTGCATCTTTATAAGGTCGTCTGTCCATCTTGTTGGTGGACGTCCCACGCTGCGTCTTTGGTCGAAGGGTCTCCAATCTAGAACTTTCCTGCCCCAACGGCTATCAGTTCTTCACGCTATGTGCCCTGCCCATTGCCACTTAAGCATACTGATTCTCAAGGCTATGTCCGTTACCTTAGTTCTTCTACGTATCTCATCATTTCTGATTCGATCCCGTAGAGAAACACCCAGCATAGCCCTCTCCATCGCTCGTTGTGTGACTTTGAGCTTCTTTATAAGGCCCATAGTTAGAGACCATGTTTCGGATCCGTATGTCATCACTGGTAACAAACACTGGTTGAAGACTTTCGTCTTAAGACACTGAGGTAAATGAGATGAGAAGACACTCTTGCGTAATTTCCCGTACGCTGCCCAGCCGAGTTGGATTCGTCGATTGACCTCTTTCTCGAAGTTGGACCTACCCAGTTGGATCACTTGTCCCAGGTAGACGTACTCGTCGACAACTTCGAGAATTGAGTTCCCAATGGATACTGGAGTGGGTACAACAAGGGAACTCGACATAATTTTCGTCTTCTCCATGTTCATTTTAAGACCCACTTGTTGGGAGACTCGGTCAAGGTCTTCGAGCATAGTGCCAAGATCGTCCAGCGTCTTTGCCACAACGACTATATTATCGGCAAATCGGAGGTGTGTGATGTATTCGCCATTAACATTGATGCCGATTCCTTCCCATTCCAGAAGTTTGAAGGCGTCTTCCAATGCCGCTGTGAACAGTTTCGGAGATATAACGTCTCCCTGTCTCACACCTCTCCGCAGTGGAATTGCCCTCGTGTTCTGCTCCTGTACTCGGACCGACATGGTGGCGTTGTTGTAAAGACACTTTAAAACCTCTATATACCTATAGTCTATGTGGCACCGCTGCAGAGACTGAAGCACCGCCCAAGTTTCGATCGAATCAAAGGCCTTCTCATAGTCCGCAAACGCTAAACATAGAGGCATATTATACTCCTCTGACTTCTGTATAATTTGCCTAAGCGTATGGATGTGGTCTATGGTACTATAGCCTTTTCGGAAACCGGCTTGTTCGGGAGGCTAGAAGTCATCAAACCTACGTGCGAGACGATTCGTGATGACCCTTGAAAACAGCTTGTAGACATGGCTCAGGAGTGAGATGGGTCTATAGTTCTTCTATAAGGTTTTGTCTCCTTTTTTGAAGAACAACATCACCACACTCCTGTTCCACGCCTCGGGCGTGATGCCCTCCAGCAGCATGGAATTAAAAAGTCTCTGCAGGACTTTAAGTACCGGTGTTCCACCCGCTTTCAGAAGCTCTGCTGTGATTCCATCCTCGCCGGGTGCCTTGCTGTTTTTGAGCTGTTTAAGGGCTATCCTAATCTCGTAGAGGCTGATGTCCGGGATGTCTTCGGTGTAGTGTCAGGTCAGGATAGCTCATGGGTCTCTGGCCGAGCTATCAACGGGTTTGGCAATTGAGGTGTACAACTGTCCATAGAACCTTTCGATCTCTCTCAAAACCTCAGCTTTCGTCGACGCTACACTGCCGTCCTCCGTCTTAAGCTTTGTCAACAGGCTTTGCCCAATAGACATGTTCCCTGCAAACACTTTGGAGCCTTGGTTACGCTCTATCGTTTCTTTAACACTATTAGTGTTAAAGCAACGGATGTCGTGTCGCAGAGACTTCCATATTTGTCTATTGAGCTGCCTGTAGTTTTCAGCATTAACGGAGGTCTGCAGTGCCATAGATCGACGTTTTGCCATAAGGTCGAGAGTGTGGACCGACAGTTTTTGAGGTCTATCTTTACGGCCAGGCCTAAAAAACCAAAACGGCCCTAACACAGGATTTGAGTAAGTTTAAGTATGTATTTCTAAATGGAATTTTATTACTTTTAAACTTTGTCTTCATCAAAATATGTGACATTTGTAACTTTATATCATAGATCCAAATAAGAATAAAATACGAAAATAAAAATACCTCTATGATACGACTTCATTTTGATTACCTCCGTGTATGGGCATTTTTTCTTACTTTATAGTTATATTCTAAACATTTTATTTATTAATGGCTTATTTCTGTGGCAATAAGAGGCATTCTCAGTACACAAATAAAAGTACGATTATCTTACTTACCGTTTGTGCGCCAACGTGGTAGTAAACGACGCGGCCGAGCGCTAAGAAAGCAGCGACAGACTGTCGCCACCTTCACAGTGCCCCTGCATCGCGTCGCGATACTGAACGTCCCCCGCACATACCCGCGCACCCCTGCGCCACTTACCTCGCCGCAAATCGTAGGTATTTGAGGACGAAACATTGTTTTTTTTTTTCTCCGATCAAGTTACTGCTTGTATTATAGGATAAATTGAATGTCAGGTAAGTTACAATGACTTACTATATTTACAGTGAAACAACTATACTGCACTGTATTTATGACGTAGCAGTTTACCGCAGCTAATCATACATACAGTAAAACCGACTTACAATTCTTAGAATAAGTTGTAAGACCATTTAGTATGTATGGACTTCCATAGTATGATGACAGTAGAGCTAATTTACTGTTCCTATGGTTAGTACACCGTCCGTTATACACACACAATATCGCATGAAACTGTATTTGTGGTAAGTATAATCTGCATCCTACAATTGGATCGTTCCTAAGCATACATGTTGTATCGCATCTCACTGTCTGTATTAGATGTAACCTGTAGGTAAAGTTTATGATATCTACTAAACATAATAACAGTATCGCAACATACCGTTTTTAAGAGTAGACTACTAATGTAGTCAATATTGAGAAAGTGCTAAGGAACAAAACAGTATATCTTCTTAGTGTTTATTTGCTTAGCATATATCCAATTTTTAGAACAGTAAATGACTTAACATATTAATGGTATAGATGTCATACTGTAGTTTTGCAGAGAGGCTCTGAATAAAAACTTTTGCAGTAAGTGTACCAACTGTAATCATGCTTGGTGACGTTACAATAATGCTCGACTTACTGCAAAATGTTAATTGTTAAATTTCGAATAAAAAACGATACAAACGTATGGGTTAGATGGAAATGCAGATCTCGTTATGGTGATCACGGCTACATATCTAACTCAGTTTTGCCAAAAATCCGACTTACTGTAACTATGCTATTGACGGCAGTACTATGCAGCATATTTTTTATATAAAATTCTCGTGGCACAATGTTCGTACTCCTAAGAATCGGTAAAGCTGTTTCGGAGGAGTTCGAACGAGTCCAAATTTTATATGCGTATTCAGTAGGTCTGAGAATCGGCTACTATCTATTTTTCATACCCCTTAGTGATAAGAGTTGTTCACCCTTAATTATTTTTTATATATTTTGGACGATTTTTTTGTTTTTATTTTTTTATAATGCCGCATTAAAAATGCATACAACCCTAAATTTTTATACCCGTTGTAGTAATTTGATCATTTTTCATCCCGCTCGATAACTGATCAATTGTAGTGATTTTCTTAACTTTTAAAATTACGAGGCTGGGTGAGACGGGGCCGGGGCGGGACGGTGCTAGGGGCGAAGCAAAGTTCGCTGGATCCGCTAGTATGGTTATAAAGCTATCTGTTTACCTCGACAACGATCACTCGTTACTGCGCCAAATAACTTAATATTTTCCAGAACGCTTTATGCGATTACAAATGCAACATTTGTAACGAATACTGAACTTGCTACATAAGCTCTTATAATATTTTTTTAAACATGACATATGAATGCCTTGATAATTATCACGAGTATAAACTCGTTACGTTATTATCTTGATAATTTCGAACCCTGCCCTCAGATCATAGAAAGAAGAAACCATGGAACATTTCATGAATAGCAGATTAAATTTCATATGGAATAAAAGTCATTATTCACACCTGCTACTTTTTTTTTCATTGCGCTACAAATCGTTGCTTGCGAAAATATAGATCATACGCATTTCATTTCATTAAGAATGCAATGTAGCGGACGTAGTCCTTGAGCGCGAGCGAACGAGTTCGAATGATAATGCTCGTTCGTAGTATATGACTTACGACGCCCAGCAATTTAAATGTTAACTTGATCTAATGGGCATAAAGTTGAGATTATCTTGTAATGATTTAGTACTACACGCGTCAGTACCACAATTGCATTGTTTGCTTACAGTGAAATGTATTAGTCGCATCCTCGCGTCGCAAGTGACACTGCGAAAAAAAAAATGACAATAAAAATCCCCGTCTGATTTCATAAGCCAAAAAATCATCTTTTCATGAAATGTAAATAAAAAAGGAGCAATCATTTCTAGAAAGAAGAGACATCACATAGGGGCGTGACATGTGACTGTACCCGCGCCGTCTGACAGCGTATCTTAACAAATATTATAAATATGAGGGTTTATTTACACGCATCGGTGCATTAGCAGAGGAAATATGATAGGGACAATATAATTAAAGCGTTAAATAATAATAAATTGCTTTGGAAAAATATCAAAAATATAACTTACACTAATAAGTCACGAAACACTTCCGCTGAATTACTCTACTTACAGTCATCGCCCACTGAATCTGCCAACTATATTAATAGATATTTCGTTAATACTGAAGTGGAACTTGCAAGTAAAATACAGAATAAGAATACAACATTAATAACACCCTTGGATGATAATTCGATGCCTGTTAATTCTTTTGTTTTACTACATAGCGACATAGAAGAAGTAAAAAATATTATCTATAGCCTTAAACCAATTAGCGCTCCGGGATGGGATAATATCCCCAATAACTTTATTAAATTGGCAGTCAATGAATTAGCTACGGTTATCACCCACCTCACTAATCTATGTTCTGATAAAGGGGTTTTTCCTGCACCACTACAACAGTCTACAGTCATTACACCAGTGTACAAGGGTGGGGATGGAGATGACATCAGTAATTATAGGCCAATTTCTATTCTGCCAGCAATATCTAAGGTTTTGGAAAAAAATGTTAATATTAGATAACTAAATTATTTAACTAAATTTCATTTATTGGCACCTAACCAGTTTGGCTTCAGACAAGAAAAATCGACAGAAGATGCAATACTTGACTTAAGCACTTTTGGAACAGAACAACTAGACCAGAGTAAGAAGTGTCTGTCGGTTTTCCTTGATCTGAAGAAAGCATTCGATACAGTCTCTATCCCTATCCTCGTACACAAGCTTGAAAAAAATGGAATAAGAGGAACTCCACTTGCTCTCTTTGAAACTACCTATCGGAGAGGAAACAAAAGTTATGCTACCTGGATTCAATAGTGCAGACTTGGAGCTGTCATCATTCGGCGTACCACAGGGTAGCATTTTAGGGCCAACCTTGTTTTTGATGTATATTTATGACCTATGCAAAATTGCCATACCAAACGCTAAAATCCTGTCGTATGCCGATGACACGGCTGTAGATTTTACTGGTGAATCTTGGGAAGCTGTCAAGACTACCGCTGAAAACGGGCTGGCTCGAATAGCTCTGTGGTTACAACGAAACCTCCTCACATTAAATGCAGCTAAACAAATTTTATTTGATTTAGCATAAACAACAAATCACAGCCAGTGTCTGACTGTAGCCTAAAAATACACGAGTGTGCTGGAGAAATTGACAAAAGATCGTGTAACTGTCCATCGATAGGAAAATTGCCGCACATTAAATATTTGGGCGTTATCGTAGATCAGAGGTTGTCATGGTTCCCTCACCTGGAATATGTTATCGGTAGGATTCGAAAATTAATATGGATCTTTAAAACACTCAGACATGTAATACCTGATTATAGTAATAAGTGCTGCTGCTCTCCAAGACATCCTCCTTAACCAAATATATATTTCTCTTGCACAATCTATTGTTACGTATTGCATCCCGGCCTGGGGTGGAGCTACAAAGACTCAGTTTCTGCATTTGGAAAGAGCTCAACGAACCCTTATGAAAGTAATGTACTTTAAAAAAAGTCGGTTTTCTACAGGCGAACTCCTCTATCGTTTTAGTGGTCTACTCACTGTTAGAAAATTATATGTCATTATGACAACTCTTAAAGTACATAAATCCCTGCCGTATGACCAGCGTATCTCAAAAACACGACGAAGGTATGCTGTGGCTAAGTCCTCTGGCACCAAAACAGAGTTTGCCAGTAGGCAATTCAGCTCACGTTCTGCATTCTTGTACAGACAATCAAATAAATAAAGAAATAAACATATATGATCAAACCATAAAATTAATATTCCTATCGGAATAGAAGGACAAGTAAAAGCTGTCAAACGAAACCGATTAAAGATGTCAGTAACTAACATAAGTAAGTAACATTTGTAGCTTTAAATGAGATAGCCTTTCGATCAGGTGATTTATAACAATGTTCCTAAGTTAAATACCTATAGTAGTTTAATGCATGATAAACAGTCGAAACAAAATATTGAACATGCAGCTCTAGTGTAGAACTAAATGTTATTTCATAATACAAAATATTTGTCGATATACATTCCCTGTGTTATTCTGTCTTTATTTTTTACGTAAATTAACGTTTGTAGAATAGAATAATCAAACTGCGTACTTTAAATTTGAAGCGCATTGGTAAATATAAGTCGTATATTCATAGGCTTCGATTTGGACTAATCTACCTGTTAAATGATTATTGTTGGGGTTATGGCGCTGTAATGCATAACAATCAATCACCGATCAAGTCACCATGTTCCAGACGCATTATTTCTCCAAAATATACGCAATTTCACTTTTAAATATAAAAAATCAAATGCACGTAATTTTCAGCAAGCTTCTGCGGGGCGGTCAACTGTTTGACATCTGCCTAAAATGGTTCTGCTACCCATCTCTTTTTATCACACAGTTTGCTGCTAGTGACATCTCGCTTTTGTCGTTCTATTCCAAAAGGATAATAATTTTATGGATCAAACACACACACACACAAATTGTTTTTATTTTGTTTAACTTGTACCAAAAATGTATGCGAGGAAGAGCGGGGTCGCCAAACACAGGCATTACTTGCTTAAATGGAGACCCCCAACTAACCATGTAACTTAACTTAAGCTTGTTATTGAAAATAAAATGTTTAATGTTAATGTTATCAAATATCATGTGCCACACTCATTGAAGCGTAATCTCTCTTCGGTCATATCCGATTGCCGTATCACCGTAATATCTATAAGGGAAGGAATAAGATTTCACGGTTCATGTCGTTATTAATTCTTGATTTTTAGTAATTATTATAACGCATATCTCAGAAACTACTTGACCTATTTTGATGAAACTTACACTTTACCAATACCTGTTCATACTATAACAGATTAAACTAAAAAAATAATCATCTAGCTATGACTTCTCGAAAATGAGATAAATGTACAAATATACAAACATACAGACATTTATACACACAAGTGTTTGGAAGCTTTCATAGGTCAACATACTTAAATTTTATCCAATTTTAACCATATCATGTACATACACATTGAGTTACATTTTTTTTTGAAGTCGGTAAAAATACCCAACCAATCATAAATAACTTTGTACAGGTGTTGGACGCAGTGGCCGCCCTCCGCGAGAACCGCGGCGAAGACGGCGTGCTGAAGCTGTGGCCCAACTACGTGACCGGGGAGGACCTCTTCGGCCTCACTGAACCTGCCGTCGTCAGGGTTCTAGAGAGTTTACCAGGTCAGTCCACCGTCTGTGTATACATCATTTGTTCAATTGTTTTTCTTTCTTGTTTTAACCTGCTTCTCGTGTTGGCTATCCCATTTGGGTTCGGCTATTATATAGGTTCATTTTGTGTTAGATTTATTTTGTTTAAACGTAAGGTTTTCTCTAAGATATTATTTTAGGACATACTCGTACATGTGTTTATTCAGTTACAGAGCTCTGTATAGTATTTTTTTATTGATAGTATCATTTCTTTGTATTCAATATAATATTAAATAACAAGTATTTTGTATCGAAAGAATGCTAAATTAGCAGGCTGCGTGCAAAATAATATGAATTAAGTTATTTGCTGATGTCCAGCCGTTATCTAGTGGTATCTCTTAGTTTTTTGTAAATGTGTTATACAAATTTTCATATTTTTTTTGTATTCCTTAGTATTTATGTTGCCAGTGTAACTTATCGAATTTATCAATGTATTCCACAATAAAAGCAATTAATTCATAAACAATAAAATAACATGATATTGGATCATGCGAAAAACGATTTTAGAAAAGTAGCTAGATAAAAGACAACCTCCAAAAAAGCATCTTGCTGGAACATGTGGACCGTTTCGCAGGCATCGAGACGCTCACGGACTACCGGTTCAAGTTCGGGCGGTCCGCGCTCCTGGAGGGCGGGCTGTGCGTGAACCCGTCGGGCTGCGCGCGCGCCGAGCCGCTGCGGCGCGGGGCGTGGCGCCGCGTCACGCGCTCGCTGGGCCCGGCCACCCCGGCCCCGGCCCCGCCCTCGCCGAGCGACCACCCCGCCTGCCCCTACTCCAAGCAGTTCGTGCACACCAAGTCCAGCCAGTACAAGAAGATGAAGCTGGAGTGGCGGAACAACGTTTACCTCGCCAGGTATAATCGGATAAAAGAGGATAGCTTAGGCGGTAGACGTGACGATTTACAACACATATCATACCAATATGCCTTAAAAGAAAAGTTCGAATTATGTCTATATAAAATAGACGTATGTAATATCTGATTTTAACGATATCGAATCGATACTATATATCGATAAACCATAATTTTAAAGCAATACAAATTAATTCACGTGTGCTTCGGTAGAATATTTTGAAGACCCAAAATATCTCGCTTACATTCTTTATTTTTTATTGATGACTATTTACAATGTATAATGTTATTATTTTGTGATCACTTACTCATAAATGTTACTTTTACTCTTTACGCAATTTCTCTAAATATTAAACTTTATGTTGAACATATTTCAGGTCTAAAATCCAAGGGCTCGGCCTGTACGCGGCCCGAGACATAGAGAAGCACACGATGGTGATCGAGTACATCGGCGAGATCATCCGCTCCGAGCTGTCCGAGATCAGGGAGAAACAATATGAGGCCAAGGTAGGATTATGATAATATCTAATAAACATAGCAATAAGACTGCCTCGGTGGCATATCGGTTAGAGGGTTTACTTTGAAACGACGGCTGGGTTCTATCCCCGGGTCGGGCCAAAAATATGTATCTGGGTTGTTCTGTTCAGATATTCTCAGGGTAGCCCGGAGTTTGGAAGTTAGCGGTGTTTCACCCCAGTGACTCAGAAAGCACGTAAAGCCATTGGTCCTGCGCCTGATCTCTCTCCAGTCGTGTCGGATTGCTGTTCCAGTAGGCTGTGAGAGCGAAAGAAGTAGAGCGTGAATCTGTGTTTGCGCACACACTTGTGCACTATAATATGTCCCGCGCAGTCGTTTAGTCATTGCCTGGCCACCGTAGTCGAAATTGGCTAGGCTAGAGCTCGGCTAATCTTTATATGGGGTGTAATAAAAGGCTCAACGAAGCCTTAACCTCGTATTCAGTACATAAAACCAAATTGTAACAAAAATAGTCGCTGGGAAACGAAATTTGTTTTTAGGCATTTAAAATATAATACAGTGTGTCCGGACATGACATACCGATATTTGAAGGGGCTATTCTCTAGGTATTTTTATCGACAATCAACCCCTCTACAGTCCCCTACCTCACCCCCTTCAAAATGGCCGCCATTTTAATCTTTACCTACCAATTCGGATAGTGAAGTTATGAAAATTAGTAATTAAATAATACCCGTAATAGGGAATATTTGTTCATTCCACCATCTAGAATCAAAATGCTGCATGACAGCCCACATTACATGGCTTTAAGAGTCTTTAATAAATTACCTCAATATATAAAAAGTGAACAAAAATACAAAACATTTAATAAAAAGCTTAAAGAATTCCTTATAAATAAATGTTATTATAATTTAGGTGAATATTTAACAGACAATACACAATGATGTAATATTTACTGATACCCAAATATAAATATTAAAAAATAATATATAAATAATAATAAAAAATACAACAAATAACGTACCAATGTTTACTTAAATTTGATAAATAAAAGATATTTAATAAATAAATAAATTTTAAAAAAAAACAGAACTCATGATAGATAAATGTTATAATAAAATATGTGAACATTAAACAAAAAATACACAATGATAACATAAAATAAATTGATACCCAAATAATAAAACAAAAATTAAGACATACATAAAACTTGACACTCAAATAGATAAAAACAAAGACATAAATTATAACAAAATACAAACATATAAATAATAAATAACCAACTGTTTATTTATTTCTTTTGCTAAAGTTGCTCTGATATAGTCAAAACTTTAAGTAGTCACTGTAATTATAAGTCCAAAATGTAATACTTTTAAGTTTTATTATTATTATTATAAGATAATTATAACATAATTTAATATAGCCCTCAAATAATTTTGCAATACCCAAACTGAAAGGGTTACTAAGTCATAAGTGCAATTGTCTAGCATAAGACCTGCTATATGTATGTAACACTTAGTTGGCAAATAAATGAATATGAATGAATATGAATGAAAATTGTAATAGCTTCGAAAGTAAGTGTCACAAAATACTAAATTTGGTTTTATTTGAACAATAACAAGTTAATCTAGGGACCACTAGATTAACTTGTTATTGTTCAAATAAATTTAATTGATAAGAGTGATGAAACATACTTTAAAAAGTCGAAAACCGCAAAAAAACATAAAAAATCCGAAAAAAACTATCTTAGGTAGGGGACTGTAGAGGGTTGAATTGTCGATAAAAATACCTGGAGATTAACCCCATCAAATATCGGTATGTCATGTCCGGACACACTGTATAATCATTTATTTATTGGTCGTAGCGACGCGCGCGGACACAAGGGTCGCGCTTAGTTGTGTGCCTGCGCCCGCGCCACTGCTCGATACATTGCGTAGTGCACCGTTTATGGTCTGTTTATGAAAAAACTACTAAAAAATTTAAATCATGTTTCTTATGCAAAGACATATGTTACTTCTAATACAAGATGTTTATTTTAAAAATTCTGAGAAATAAACAATTCACTTGTGACTGTTAGTATCTCAGAAACGCGTCATTTCCCAGGTATGTTCTCTCTATTTTGTAGTGCCTTCAAGAAAAAAAATCGTAAAAATGGTGGAAATATGTGGTTATTGGCTTTGTTAACCCTTTTGTTAGACCCTACATTTACCATCAAAACTTATAAGTAAGCTGAGGAAAGTTATAAAATATGTTTTTTTTAATATTAATTATTTTTTGTTATATTACCAAATATTGTTGATGGCTTTCAGTTGCAATAAACGATTAGGACCAATAACGGGGCGCGCCTTCGTGGATGGCACTTTCTTTATCCGTTGCCTTTGAAATGCAAAATCGACCCTTAATTACTTTATTTATTTAGCTCATCAACATATTGTTTCGTCATTTAGTTTAGCTATCGAAGTGTTGGAACCCTTCGACCAAAGGTCGTCCACCGGCAAGAGGGACAGACAAACTTATAAAGATCTCGGGATCACACTGGATGCAGACCGTGATTGTAAATGTGGAGGCCTATGTTCAGCAGTGAACGTCCTCTTACTGTAAATGACGATGAAAATGATGAGTAAAATCACAACGAACCAGCTAACTTTGTTACACGTATCTCGTCAGAACCGCGGCATCTACATGTTCCGGCTCGACGAGCGGCGGGTGGTGGACGCGACGCTGTGCGGCGGGCTGGCGCGGTACATCAACCACTCGTGCCAGCCCAACTGCGTCGCAGAAACAGTCGAGGTGGACCGCCATCTTCGCATCATCATATTCGCCAAGCGACGGATCGCGCGCGGCGAGGAGGTAACCTTCAGTTTTTATTCCCATTTAACTGATTATAATTTTCGAAGATTTTATGTAATAACACTATTATAATAATCCATGCTATTAAACTTCTGCGCAACACAAATTCAAAGTACATCTATTAAAATTTTATAAAAATTGGATTTTTTGAACAATTATCCACATTGACTGCTTGGTGTGGAGAAATGAACAAATTAATATTGCATTTTCCTAGGAACGTTATTCTATGTTTAAATAAAACATTTAAAATATGTGATTTCGTAAAATTGCGGCATATTTTACGTTTTTTTTTTATTCTGAAGTTTACGATAATACTACTCATTGATCAAAGTACTATAATTACAAGTATTTTTCGCGGAGTGGTAAAATTAAATTAAATCTCGTTGTTTTTGAAGTGAAACTTCTTTATCGGCGTTGGAAAAAAAAACCGTCACATTTTTCGGTTACGCGCCATCTTTTTCTTGCCCCTACCACGGTTGGTTCAGACGAAGAGTACTTTCACTTTCTCATGCTGTAATAATCTTAGTAGCAAAAAGGTAAAGTGAAATAGTTGTATCATTTGTATTCATGCCTATGATAATGAAATCCTTTTGTTTAAACGTTATCTAATTTAACTTTATTTAACCAATTTCTGGAAAGTTGCATGTAGATCATTTTTCGAAAAATAAGGCCATAAAGAAGTTTCGCATCTTACGTGTGTACACTAGTACACGCACACTTTTTTTTTCTTCTGTAAATTGTGTTTTAATTAATAAATTTGACGAGTCGGCAAGTGGAAGTACTTAAATTAATAAAAGGTATTGATTACATACTTAATCATCTGAAATTTTCATTTTTTACTAATCCTTACTTACGTCGATAAGTGTACCATTTGTATTTTTTTCCACGCTGAGCCCGTCAGTGAGGAAAAACGGACAAGATGCCCAATTTTCCACATTAGTCTGGAAAACCGGATTAACCCTACGAAAACAAGTTACACTTCTTTTTTCTCCACATGTTATCTTTCTCTACATATTAATCAAGTAAATACAATTTGATTGTATCCATATTATTCAGTAAACTGATTCCTTCATCTCTTGTTGCAGCTGGCTTACGACTACAAGTTCGACATAGAGGACGACGCGCACAAGATCATGTGCATGTGCGGCGCGCCCAACTGCCGCAAGTGGATGAACTAAGCTCGCCATACGAAGACTTTAGACAACGGCGCTCGTTCCAACGCGAGTTAATGATCTCATATACTTCCACGACATTCTGCTTGAAACATAAACCGATGCCGGCGGAACGCGGCCCTAAAGAACGAGCAACTCCCTCATGCCATTCGATTGTAGAATATAAAAGGCTATGATACCTAGTTTTACGTACCAAAGTGATTTTCAACAGTAATATAAGCGGACGGATAATTTAGAGCTGACGTGTGATTTTACCTATCGATAAGACGATATCAAAAGTTTTACAGATAGTACCCGTTTAAGTGTAATTTTTCTATTTCTTTTTAGTGAATATGTATGGACTAAGAAAACCGAACACATTTGTAAATAATATCCGAATATATAAATCATTGTTGTTACTGAATATTAATGTTTTAGATGTGGGCGTTTTCCATGTATACTACGTAGAGATAGTTATGATTTAACGTTTTGATGTATTCTAAACGCCTTCTTTCTCGCTGTTGTCCATTGACGTTATTATTAATATTATTGATGTAATATATTTTTATTTGAATGATTTCTATTCTAAACTATCGTTGCTCCCGAACTCGTGTATCGATACGACATGGGTATAGTTGTATAGCTATAAAAATCTCAACGGTGATGAAATGTTAGGTTAAGTTACCAAATAGATGAGTTTGCATTTAGTACGCGTAGCACTTACTATTAGCGACGAAACATACTTGATGCCACGTTGTGCCTGAGAAACGAACTATATTTTTACTATGCCCATATAACTTCATTCATTTAAAAAAACAGGTGATCACTAGATAGGACCTGAGATTGAAATCGTACGCGAAAATTTAGTTAGTGTAATTTATTTAATAATAAACCTATGTAGTCCCAAATGTGATATTACCTCACATAAAGTCGCGTTACGTACGATTAGTAGGCCATACGTAGAGCTGACGGTTCGAGTCGTAGAATGAACCGTGTATTGCGTGTATTCGAGGTGTAGGACGAATGTTGTTAAAGGAATTTATAAAGAAAACAAGTAGGAAGCCTGTAAGATCTGGACATAGAGAAATGTATTAGGTGTTGGAAAATGTGTAATTTGATAGCACAAGGAATTTTGTTATATTAAATACAGGTTGCCATCTACCAATGTTATGAATTCATGCAATATTATATTTAATTTTAAGTGTTGATGTGCAATATCATATCTGGCGAAATGTAAATAACTTCCATTTTCAGACACATTTATAGTACCTAATCAATCATTAGTTCTAACTTTATGCAATGTTTCATTGACGTTATTATCTCGTTGCTTTCATATTGATTTATTTATTAAAGCATTCCCGTACCTTTGCACTAAAATTGACTCAATTTATTTTTCACAAAGAGTTTTGACATGGTGTTTGTAAAATTATTACTTAGAAATTTTCTATACATAAGTATTTTTATTGCATTATTTTCCTATAATTAAAATTTAATTAGTATACTTTCTACTTTTATTTCGTTCCCCAAAAACATGATTAGTTTTTACTTTACTGTCTCGGTAATTATTTGGTCTAGTTGTCAGTTGGCTCGTTCATCATAATACGAGACTGAGCGCATAAGATGACACCTTCTAAAAAATACAATATTATTGGATGACAAGTAAAGATAGCGGTTTGTGCCGTGACAGAGTAGAGGCATACTCTTTGGACATACTCTTACTAATCTGTGGACAGAGTCAAGAAACCGCGACCATCACTTGCCGCTACGCAATGTATGCGCATCAGTTCGCGAGCGAGACCGAGAAAAGCGATGAACAAGGCGCGCGACAGAAGACAGCTAGCATATCGCCATAGTGTCGCGGTCGCGCGTGATAAAACATGTGTTAGGTGATTTAAAACGAGAACCTACCTACTTTTGCGGACCAAGTCTGGATTGAACTTATCGGACATTAAATAAAATACGTTAGTAATCTTCTTTTAGTTTTGCAATTGTAATAATAATCGTCATATTCTTTAATTAGAAGTTGTACTACTTAGTTTTCCATCTTGACCTTGAGGGGAATACAACTGAATCCATCAACACTTCAATATAGACGTCTAGAAGTTCGTGAAAATCAACAAGCTGAATCAACTTGTCGAAGTCTCCGGTGTCGGATTCGGTCTGCAGTGGATGCAGGAGAGTCCAAGACACTTGTCGCGGTCTACGGCCTCTGTCGCGGCGCGAACCGCGACCCTTAAGGCGCTTTGCAGACGGCGTAACGGGCCGGGTCGGTCAATGTCACCGCGAACGATAGCGCAATAGGAATCCTTTACTACCAACGCACATGAAGAGCAATAAGACAGCGCCGCAGGTGCCCACCAGGCACTGGCGGCGTTCTGGCGGGTAGTCGTCTCGTTTACATCCTTTCTTCTAATACAGAACCGATATGTGTGACCTTTTTAATCAAAAAAATAATAATAAAATAAAATAAAATTATCTTCATTAGAGATCTCTCAAGTAGGGGTTACTGGGAATTTAATTTTTAAATACCCAGTCTCCCCCTTCAAAAGGAGACAAGTCGGCAACTGGGAAATTGTATATTTTTTACAAATTTCCAGTTGCCCCCAGTGAGGGAGATGCCGATGGGGGCAACTGGGAATAACCGGGGCCAAATTGCATGACTTGGTGACCGAAATCACCTACGTTTCAAGCAAGGCTTGAAACCGGTTCAATATTTACCGGTATTATAACGGTTAAACCGGTTTTATCGTAAAATTCCGTTCCGGAGCGGAACCAAATAAGAGCGATACTGTGAACCTCAATAAACCGGTTAATTCGTAGCCGCTCGCGACGATCGCAACGCGACTTGTTTTTAGACCGAATATTCTTCAAAAGATGTTAAATTTATTATCAGATTCAGAAACAAACGTCAGATGCGCTCACCGCTTGCAGATCTTAACGAAGTTCAGAGTGGTTGTCCTGCCTGAACGAAAAGTTGAACCGGTTAATGCAAAATACCCATATTTTTCCAAACCGGTTTAAAAACCGGTTTAAAGGAACATAACCTTTTTCAAAAAGTTCCACCTGTATTTTCGTCAAACCGGTTCAAAAAAAATACCGGTTTCCAAGCCCTGGTTTCAAGAAATGCTCCCTGTTCCAAAATTAACACACCACCCGCTTTTATTTTTATTCGGCCTTCAATATGTGTAGTTTTCTTTTTGGAATAAGTAATTAAGTAAATAAGCATTTGATTCCTTTCCAACAATGTCTATAGTAAAGCAATTTAATCTATATGGTATTGCTTGAATATTATGTGATGATCTGCTAGCTTCTGTAGGTATTTATAGTAGTTACTTTTCCTCTCTGGGTAACATTTCAAGTGTTCAGAAGCTAAAAAAAAGTGTGTCAGCACAATCATTTAGGTAAAGTCCGTTTTTCTTTGTTAGTCGAATAATGTACCTAACGAGGAGCAACGTAAAGTTGACCTCTACATTCAATACCATTATGAACAAGGTGTACTCACGTGCCCTAAGTGCGCACGTAAGTTCACTGCGAAAATTGGCTACATCAGCCATTTTCGGGCGCACGAGTGCCGTACCGACTAGGGGTCGAAGTGGTCGCCATGGCCGAAATCGGTCGGAAGGATCATCAATGTACCTAACCTACCTAAACAATCTTTTTATAATTTTTAAAATAATAACAGTGAATAAAATTCATTTACAATTTGATTTAACCCTTTAACTGGTAGAAGCAATTTTGTGTCTCGGAAAAATAAAAACTCGTTTTTTAGGTTTATTGTGGGTACTTTAATAACTTTTATTTAAGAAAAAAAATTAATCGTATTTAGTTGAAGAAAAAAACATGGTGGCAATATCCTTGCCAATACCAGTATGAGCTCTGTTAAATTCTGTTCATGGATTTTCCTCTTGCAGTTGGTGAAATAATTTAAAACATGGATAAATACACAATGCCACTTTACATCGTTCACATTCTATTTTAGACCTCTTATTATTTGTTTTAGTGCTGCAATAGCGACACCTCTTATAGGTGTCTATTTCTATAGGCCAGTGATCACCTAATCTTTGATATCTTACTTCTTCTGGTACCCCATAAAGTCTTTTTTGTCGCTCATCACTCTCTTCCACTCGTTTCTTTTTTTTTGTTATATGTTTCGGCATTGCTTGGAATGATCTTTTTCTAAACGTTCGATTATCCACCAGCTCTCTTGAAAGAGCAATTCTAAATTCTTTTTGGCTCATAACGCTGTGCACTCGGGTGTTTGTTTTGTATAACAAATACGCATTAGTTATCGCAACATCTATAAAAAAATAGAAAATTCGAGTCCACCACTTGCGACTTCTTCTACCTACAGCATAATGTGTTCGTAATTGGTCGAAACGATCGACTCCACCCATACGTTTTGTGTATTCTGGAATGAGTAAAGGGCATCTGATAGACTTTTTTGAGCCATCTTTTTGGGTCCTGTTGCAATTTCTTTTTTCTTTGGGATGGAATGCTGTGCTAACAACATTAACTTGTTTGGTATCTTTCCAAACAGCAAATCCTACGTTCTTTTTCACTCTCCATTTCCATTTTCCTTTCTTCAGTTTTTTTATCTTTGTACTTGCCTTACTAGCTGCTGCAGATATCCTCTCATCTTCATCTCTGTTTCCAGTCTTTTTTGGTTTCTTTACCAAAAGAGGTAAATCAACGCGATCACTACGAATTGTTGCCGTACTATAGACACCTTGTTCATATAAATGTTGCAAAAGGTCAAAACTCGAAAAGAAATTATCAAAAGCCATATGACCAGAATAACCATTTTGAAGTAAGGGCTCACACAATGATTTCACAACATTACTGCCCAGTCCTGTCTCTGCAGTATCAGTTTTGCCAGTATAAACTTGAAACTGATAAAGGTATCCTGTACTGCTGTCTGCACGACACCACACTTTGTAACCCCGTTTTACGGGTTTCATAGGCATATATTGTTTTAGGCTAGAGCGACCCTTAAATTTTATCATGCATTCATCTATAGATTGGGAATTGGTTATAGATGCATTGCTTTGACATAGATAGTTCAACCTATCAACAAGGGGCCGCACTTTATACAACTTATCATAGTTTTCATCTGTACGACTTGGCATTGCCGAATTGTCGTTGATATGCAAAAATTTCAAAATTTTTTGAAATCTTTGCAATGTCATTGTCTCAGCTATTTCTACTACTTGTAATAGTGGATTACTTGACCAATAGTCCTCAATAGTAGGAAGTACGTGAATACCCATCTGTATAATGATGCCAAGAAATGCCTTCAATTCATTTACTGTAACAGGTGTCCAATTTCGTGCATTTTCTTGTTCTGCATATTTATTAGTCTGTATCATTATATTATCCATTACTTCTACGTCAAAAAACAATTCGAAATATGTTACTGGTCTTGTTCTGTTTGGTAGGTTTCTGGTACAGCGTAACGGTGAATCATCAAAGCTTTCCAGGTTTGGACTCTGTTGCCAAGACTGCTTTTTCCAATCTATTTCATCAGCATCCGATTCTTCATCGGAAGAAGAAGAAAAGTCTGAAAGATTTTCTAAGCTAGGTGAATGAACTCTAGTAGTTACAGGTGGAGAATCATTGACAGCCCTGGATGTTGAAGGTCTAGGAGATTGTGCCAACACGGGACTCTCTTGTCTTTCTTCAGCGGCTGAACTTATCATTACATCTTTACCGACTAATATAGAGAGCAAGTCTCTATTATCGTTAGTACCCTCGGCATCCGACAAATTTTCTTCATCGTCTTCAGAAATAGAGCCATCTGGTATACCAAATATTTTTTCTAGCTCTTCTTCAATTTGTTTGTCTCGCAGAATTTGATTTCTCTTACTCATCGTCTAAAAAAAAATAGAAATTAAAAGTTACGAACAAAATCCAATAACACCGGAACTGGTGGTGGCAAGTTTATTGCCACCATGTTTGATGTTACTTTTTTCGATAAATAGTACATTTTTTTTTAAAATATGCAATGTAACATAATAAGTACACAATCTATTTTACAATAAATTTGAAATCTTACCGATACTTCCTTACAATATGAAGATTTTTTTGAATTATCACACACATCAAAGATTCAATCAAAATTTGAAAAGACAAGTTGACAGCTGTTTGACATAATGTCAAATGGGTCTGTGGTATTTTTTTTCACATCAACAATATGTTCCGTTTTACGCAACGTCACTAAGTTTTAAAGTATTGATGCTACAAAGTGGAAAAAAAAAATTAAAATATTGGTGGCATACATATTGCCACCACCAGTAAAAGGGTTAAAAAGATGTGTTAAACAAAATTACTTATGTACCTAGTGGGTGATTTTTGTGTTCATCTTATTTTAAAATGAACCATTTCAGAGAAAGATATGTCATGATTGGGAAGAGCTTTGCTTAACCTTAAACACAGGGTTTACAACTTTGGAAGCAAGTTAACATATGTTAAGATCCAATGTTGTATATTGCTTGTATCTTTATTTAAAATAAAAAAATAAATAAAAAAACAATATTTGACAAGCAAATAAGAACAGACTACTGGGTATGTATAGTACCATTTTTCTTTGCTTGTTGAATATTGTAAACAATCTTGATATTTATTAATAAAATGATTCATTTTAAAATAATATGAACACCACAACTTAAAACCTAGTTAGGTAAGTCATTGTTAAATACTGATATCTTTTCAAACCAATTATTTAATTTACTGATACAATTTTTGAAGTTAACCCTGAAGTTATTAAAAACAAACAGAAATAACTGTAAACTCATTTATTAAAGTTCACAGTTGCCTTATAACTAAAGATTTACAGCCTGCGTCCTCGTCGACCACCCTTCCTGCGGGTAGAGTCTGAGGGCACTGGGGTCACATCCTCAATGCGACCAATCTTCATGCTGGAACGAGCGAGAGCTCGGAGAGCAGACTGAGCTCCAGGACCAGGGGTCTTGGTCTTGTTGCCTCCTGTAGCACGCAGCTTAATGTGGAGGGCTGTGATACCAAGCGTTTTACACTTTTCTGCAACATCCTGAAAGTGAGAAAACAAATTCTTAAATAACAGGTAGTGAGCCTTGATATTAGAGCGGAGTTATGATAAACAAGTTAGTCCAGTCATGCATTTAATTATATTTTTTTATAAATTAGTATGTCAAATGAATGTCAAGAGAATATTACTAAAATTTTTAATAGTATGTAACGGAATATAATTAGTTATAATTTCTTTTTCATCTTGCACTTACACCTCAACCAAAAACACCATCAAAACATAACCTACAAATTTAATAAAACTTTGTAATAATTTATCCAAGAAGGACAATAATACATAAAGTATTACCTGAGCGGCTAACATAGCAGCGTAGGGTGAAGCTTCATCACGGTCAGCTTTGACTTTCATGCCACCGGTGACTCTGGCGATGGTCTCCCGACCAGACAAGTCGGTGACATGCACGAATGTGTCATTGAAAGACGCGAAAATGTGAGCGACTCCAAACACTGTTTCGCCCACCAAGTGCTGGGGTCCTAGGGTTACTTGAACCTCCTCTTTCGCAACTTTATTTTTTCTGGGAGCCATGGTTCAGCCTGAAAACGATAACACTCTCAGCACCAATGTAATCTATAGAAATCAATCGAATCCTCACAAAATGTGTACGACAATTATTCACGGATGTTCATAATAATATTGCACGCAATCCAGATAGCATATTTCATAAATGTAACCACATTAACATTGACTTTTTATAAAAATTAGAAATACCTTTGCTTTTGAAAGCTGTCAAAAACTGGAAAGAATTACCGGAAATCAAAACGTCAACCATCTTTTGATATTGTGCAAGCTACTATTTTACCGTCTCTGTCAAGATACCGCTTTTTAACGGTACCGGTACCGATACTGACAAACAAATGATTTGTGTGCTTCGATTGCGGGGCAGTGATGGGTAGTTTTTTTTAGTATGGGAATATTTTGATAATCGTTGAAAAAGATCATTTGACTTGGTTATTTTACTAATTGAAATAAGAGATAGAGGTCAAAAGACTGCCAATACCAAAAAGTATACAACTTGGCACATCATTATTCACTTACCACCTGTACAGGTTCATCGGTGCTGGTAGGTAACCACTTCATATCTTCAGTCTTTTCTTCACCCGTAGATGTCACTTTTGTTTGGATGGGATGAAAGCCATCATGCCTATTGCTTGTGGAAAATATAATAATAATTTGTTTACAAATATATACATATTATATATCTTGGGATAAACTTTCACACTATGAGATATAAGGATATGGTGGAATCGTCTTATCACCGCGGGAATATCGAAAATACATCTTTCTCGAATCGCTCCAAAACATACTATAGCTCGCGGATATAAAAGTATATTATTCACACGGAGCGTAAAGTGGTGTCTTTCGGCTCGGGTGCCACCTTGAAACACGAGCAAAGCGTGATGGTTGTAGACTTGATTCCCGAGCAAGCGCGGGCATTATGGGTTTACTCTCGAACGTCAGCGAGGGAGGTAATAGAAAATCCTGAGTGTAGCGAGGGATTTAAGTTCACCTAAGACAAAACCACCTTTATGCTCGAAGTGAATACTCTGCTTTTCACGCTTTCGGTGAGGCAATAAAATGATGTTAACTAATAAGTCAGATGCATGCACTAGTCTGCCACGCTGTATCAAATCACTTCAACAAAATATAATCTACACATCAACTTATTTTTGAGAAATTATCTGTCCTTCCTTGCTTTTAATCCAATAAATTCTGTCATTTAGTTGCAGCTACAATGCCGTGCAGATAGCACGTGGGCAATCAAAGGGGAAGAGAGAAACTGTGAAAGGTTTTACAGTTTTACCTACATGATAACATTTTATTCACAACAGAATTTAGTGCGTATTATTGAATATATTTTTTTTGCCCTGTAAGTTGTACAATTGGTGGAATTTTGGCGCATTAGTGCTAGGAGGTAAAAGGAAGCGCTTCCTACCGATCGGGTCTTATGGCCGGGGACCAAGGTCCAATTATCACCGTCTTGGTTTATTCATGTGTAGTTAGTCCGCTCTAAATCTTTAATATCGCGGTTCAGTCACCATATTCGACAATAGCGCCATCTAGTCGCGTCGAGCCGAGTCAGCGTGTTGCTATGATTTGAAGTGACAGCGGTTGATCATAGATGTTGCTACAGACTTAATTCCATGACATTCCTTACCAGTCAACCACTTGGGCAAACAGAAAATTAAATCAGTGTTAGAATATTTAAAAGTACTGAGAGGGACCAAAACAAAATACGAGTATGTTTTAAAATGCAATAACATTAACATACATGCTAATATTATGAATAGTAATATTAGCTAATAGTGATTGAAATTTAAGAAACCTTATGGACAGCATTTACAAATACACATTTAAATTATGCAACCTAGTGTACTCGATTTGTACACCTATAAGCGTTGTATGTAACGTCACGTCCACGAGTTACTCTGTAAATACCACCCGAGTTTGTGACAAATTAGAAAAATAATGAAGTTTTTAGAGTGAATTGATTACTGTTCAACTTTAAGATCACACAATGGCAATATGGCCAAGCCAAGTGATAAATACCCAAAGGAAAACAATACCTTTTCACTTTTAACTTGGTTAATCCCTCAAGCGTATGTGAACGAGACACAATGCAAATTCTATTGTTATGCGGTTGCCTGCAACCGCTCGGGTGTTGAAGCATTTAGTTAAAAATATATTATTTTATCTACCGGGTGGGAACAAATTGGATAAATACACACCCAATTTTTACCTACCCACCCATTTACATACCTACTCCATGTTAACTTATCTTATGTTAACTATTTTCCGCCAACTCTGCCTCGATAAAATAGAGTGTGTCCAGAATGCACTCTTCCCTTGGCATTCTCACGTCTGTAAGTTCAATTATGTCCCATTTAATTCTGGCCAGTTCCTGATGCGAGGTTTCCATTTTATCATCTGATCTGTGTGTGCATTATATGCACCAATCATCATGTGGTGTTTAAAGAGATTCCTCTGACAGATTTTTAACTCCCAGTGATTATTAGCACCCATTATTATTATTTATATTGTATATTGATTATGGACTTGTTCGAACATTCGCAGCTGTTATTGTTGTTGCAAAGGCAGAGTGTTATTTGTCCGCTGGGAACTCGGGACCTTGATTATTTCCTAGCTTTCATGTTGCGTTAAAGGGTTTAGGCATTTAACTCACACGCATAGCTACAGCGTCCTGGTGAGTGATGAGTGATCCTGCTTACTTCGACTATAGGCGCTACCGTTGACCTCTATGAAGGTTCTTTCGCAACCAGTTCTGAGTGCCTCACCTCTACTGTTAGTCACTAAACCAGCAGGCCAAGAAGTTTACTGGTCCCTCCTATCTTTAGTCTGTTGGTCGACCCTTCTTCCTACTGTGGTTGGTGAGACCCAATCTATGCTAAATCTAATACTTAAGACGACATCGAGAAGCTTAAGTTGTCGCCACTACTGACTAACTCTAGCCTTATTGTAGATTAGCCTTTTTATGGCTGGTCCATATTTAAATTTAATTCGTTAAAATAAATTTTAACATGGACCGGAGTCAGAAGTCTTTTTTTGAATATTGTTATTTTAACAACAACAAATTAGAATTCGAGTCGGAAAGACTCTATAGAGAATTCCAATTTTATGAAATAACTTACTTGGCACATTACTAGTTGATTCGATAATCGATACAGGTAGGTTGGGTACCGGTTTCTTGGCGCTTTATGTCTCTTCAACCTAGCTCAGCATGGAGCTCACAGTGATTTCGATAGCGCACCTCTTTTCAATGTGACAACTTCCGGAAGTAGCATACGTCATTGCCAACAGATTCATATTTCCATCGCATTTACTTTGCTGAGAAAAATCGTCGGTTTTAACGGCGTAACGTAGTGAAAATAAGTTCGAAATATTGTGATATCCTTCTACTAGTATTAGTTAATCTAGTTCAATTTTAATAAGTGAGTAATAAATATGAATTTACGTGTAATTTTCCATCGAAGTTTGGTGTACTCGAATGACGTTCTGTCATTCAAGTTACTCAACTCAATATCACATTCTTACTACGATTTGGTGTGACCTAAGAATATTATAATATATTCTTACTCTTTTCCCAGTGGTGCGTTCAATGTTCGCTTGAAAAACAATGCTACGCAATTAATAACTTAGGTTTTGCAAGTCATTACAATCAAATGTTTCTTTGTGAAGATGTGATGAAGTAATACACATTCATCAATTTCAGATTCAATATGTTTATCTTGGATTGGTTTACTGGTGTACTTGGCTTCCTTGGTGAGTTTGTAAGATATTTTATTTTTAATTCTGTGTATGATTATATTTTTTCATTCATCTTCTAATTGGAAATTTGTAATCTGGCCTCTGGCATGATGACTAACCCTTTTGCTGCTACATATATGCTAACTAATTATGTGTAATATCAACAAAATGATTATAGTCTGTCAGCATTACCCACAAAATTGTGTCATTTTTTTTTCCAATGATTGTATATGTTGATGATTTATTTATGATAATATTATGACCCATACATACTAGTTAACTTCTCAATTGGGCTTCAATAATTTCAAATTGATCTTGTAAAGGTTAAAAATTAAAAAAAAAGCAGTAAGTGATACTGTCCTTGATCTTTTGTTTTCTATCACAGATACTATGACAATTACACTGTTTCGGTTTACTATTGTGTTTTAATTTAGGAACATTATTTTACCATGCTTTAAATAGGCATCTCAATTTTATCCAGGTTTGTGGAAGAAATCAGGCAAACTCTTGTTCCTGGGTCTCGACAATGCAGGCAAGACTACCCTCCTCCACATGTTGAAGGATGACAGATTAGCGCAGCATGTGCCAACATTGCACCCCAGTGAGTATTACCAGTATAAACATAATTTATTGTGAATTTTGATAAACCACCCATCAAAATTATCTAGATATTACCGACTGTAGGCATTTTTACTAAAAAAGAAATTATGAATTTTCATATTTTTTACATATTTTGTAAGTATAAGCATTTGAAATCATTGATGTAGGCTAGGATTATTTATTTACATAATGAATCTTGGCATTCTTGCTATCCTTATGAATATGTGTCCATTCTTGCACACCATAATTAATTATGCCCTGTTTTAGATCAAATGAGATACCAATACCTTGACATTATTTTTATCACAACAGTGTTATTTCAGTCATAAAATTGATAACAACTTAGTATGTAGTAGTAGAAGATTCAAAGAATAATTATACATAAAACATTTTTATTCTTGGTCATGTTTATATTTATGCTTAAAGGAATAACATCAAAGGATAATACATTTGGTTAATTTAATTGAGATTTCAGTGTCAATTGGACCTTGCCCTTTGTTTCACAAATTATTTATTACTGATTTATGACTGAATCAATTTGAGTCTTAACTGTTGTCCATTCAAACAACCCATTTGATAGTTTTAAGTGTCTCAAAAATCAAGATGCATCCAAAAAAACTTGGATTCCAAATTATTTTGTTTTTATTTTTGTCTGATCTGTATGCCTATTTATTGATATATTCTCGTGTCCACAGCATCGGAAGAGTTGTCGATAGGCAGTATGCGTTTCACAACGTTCGACCTGGGCGGGCATCAACAGGCGCGTCGCGTGTGGCGAGACTACTTCCCCGCGGTGGACGCGATCGTGTTCTTGGTGGACGCGTGTGACCGTGCGCGTCTGCCCGAGTCCAAGGCCGAGCTGGACTCCCTCCTCACTGACGAGACCCTCAGCAATTGTCCCGTACTCATCCTTGGTAACAAAATCGACAAGCCGGGCGCTGCCAGCGAAGACGAACTGAGACAGTTCTTCAACCTTTATCAACAGACCACTGGAAAGGTCAGTCCTTTTATTTGTTTTCATTTGACAGTAAGTTGGCTCCTTGCGCGTCATTTGACCTGATAATGTGTGTAAATAAAACAAATGTGGCATATAAACATACATAATTTATTATCCTTTTTATTTATATGTATGTTTTTATGCTACAAACATGTTTTTGGAACGTATATAACAGTACTACCTACTGCAGACCTCATAAGCTGTTAAATTGACTTGCTTTGTTCTAAAGAGGCTAGGTCATGAGCACATAATTTATCGGACACATTCCTGACAACCTTTAATAAACATTTAGCGTTTAATCAACTCAACATAACTCATTCCAGGGCAAAGTATCCCGGTCGGAGCTACCCGGGCGGCCACTGGAGCTGTTCATGTGCTCGGTGCTGAAGCGACAGGGCTACGGCGAAGGCTTCCGCTGGCTCGCACAGTACATCGACTGAGCGCCCGGGCGCTGCGGCCCGCTCACCGCTCGCTTGACGTAGCTGCCTATTGTTTTGGTATCGTGACTGTTCTTGTTAATTTCTACTAAAATGTATTCTTCATTTTTGTCTTCAGCTTGTAAACCCTTGACCTCGTATGTTATGTGTATGCTACTAACTATGTGAGTAGTTTACACAGTGATGTGATTACACAAGCTTGATGTTAGAGAATCATCGTGATATCTAATATAAGCGTCAACCAGTTTTGTTAGTAATCACAGAAAATCAGTTTATTATTTGTAATTCTATGACTTGTCTCTTAATTTTACTGTGTTTTAGATTCATAAGCAGCTACGTCAATAGTTTGTGTGTTTTAAATGCAATCTGAGCCTCACTCGCTTACTAGTAATGTGCTACTAGACTTTTTGTCTAAAGTAAGTACCAAGATCTTCCTAAAGTTGTTTCTTTAATGAGACCTAGTTTACCAAGGGATGTGTGTCACAGACTTCTTATTAAGTTTTGTGGTCACTTATGTGTTAAATAAATCAAAGAAGATTGTGGATACAAAAGTTTGATGTAACTATAATAATAGTAGTTTGTATTAGTCGAAAATAATGGATTGAAATCATCTTTGTATTTGTTTGTAAATAAAAACTATCAATTTTGTTCAGTATGTTTAGTTTATATCACCTCAAAATCACCTCTGCAGACTGACATACTTATAATAAGTTATTGATGAAGTACAAAGCATATTAATAAAAATTCTCTACATATCTGGTTGGAAGCCAAGCATTACTAGTTAGCGAGGCGCGCGGAGCCGATATCTGCTACAAATAGCTCATAGCTGTAATCAATCAGTGACTTTTGTTTGGCTGTAAAATGTTTAAACAATCTTAATTTTACTAAGGCTAAAGAATTTTTGGGGTTTATATTCTCGGAATATGTTCTTTAGGTTTTTAAAACCATATAAATTTGTGTCTATATAAATAAGGTAATGGTGCAAAGCATTCATTTTGGTATTAATATGAGTTCCATGGCCCATATAATTAGTATTTCATAGACAAGTCGCTTGAAATGAAGTGATAAATGTGTGTGCGCAGGAAGTCTTTACTATAGTGATACAGTCTCCTCCACTGTTAGAACATAGTTGAGATGCAATATGGCTTTTGCTACAGAGTCGACCGGAGATATACTGAAAAATTCATTTTATTATCAAACTTTATATTTATTTCTTATTCTCATTCCAACTTTATTGATAGCTTTGACGCTATTTCGTCGATTTTTAGAGTGCTCATTGTGTTGTTTATCTCTTAAATAACAATGACGATGTTTATTTTTGTAAAATATTTCAATCATTCAAGTATGTTTTAGCGGATTGTTCAAAAACAAGTTGGAACGGTCAGTCTTGTTTCACAAATTACGTAGCAATCCGGGAAAGTTTTGTTGTAATTACAATGCTAAACTTATTTATTTATAAATACTCAAATCCGTTAATATTATTGCGAAGTCACGATACACACATAACAGATAAGCTTGTTTTACAAACCTACAGAGGTTTTTGTACCTACATGTTGTGTGAGTCGACTTTGGTTAACATATGTTTATCTAGTGTTTCACATGTTGAAACAATTTTACCATCACAATGCAGGTCACGCGCGGGTCAATATTGCTTTGAATCAATACAAAGAGTTGTATTTCCATGTTTCTGCCGTTTACGTTTGCCTGCTGTGTGGTGTTTGGACACAGACAAGCCGTTTCCATTTATAATGTTTGTTGCGATCAACGTCTGCTGGTTATCCAGCTTTACTTACAATTAGACAATGTTATTTTGGTATATTATTTGCAGTTTAAGTGAAAAACAATATTTGTAATAAAATTTATATGAAATAAGTTTAGTTTTATTTCATAACCCATTCTATCGCTAACACCACAACGTTGATGATATTTCTGTAAGAGGACATATTCATAGTCTTAGGTGGATTGGATGGTCTCTTTAAAGAGGGGTTGGGGGGTGAGTGGTAAACATACATTTTTAGGGTTCCGTAGCCGAATGCCAAAAAACGGAACCCTTATAGCTTCGTCAAGTCTGTCTGTCTGTCTGTCCGTCCGTATGTCACAGCCATTTTATTCTGTAACTATAAGCATTACACAATTGAAATTTGGTAGGAAGATGTATCCTGTTAACCGCTTACCGATTCTCATAGATAAAATAAAAAATAATGACATTTAAGGGGGGGCTCCCATACATGAAACTAAAACCAAAAAAAATTTTTTTAGTCAAACCTATGCGTGTGGAGTGTCTTTAAATAGGTCTTACATGAAACTAAAACCAAAAAAAAAAATTTTTTGTCAAACCTATGCGTGTGGGGTCTTTAAATAGGTCTAAAATGATATTGAGGTTCCTTAAACCATGTTCTTTTAAAGTCTAACGTTTAATAGCTAGACGCTTCCAAAGTGGTAAAATGGGCGTCCCCCCATCTAACTTCTAAACCAAGCAGGTGTAAATTTTGAAAAAATAAAGAATGTAGATCTTAACAAATACTTTCAACGAAAATTGGTTCAGTAGTAGTCGTAGGTGCTCCGCCCGCCACTCGCAGATTAGTAAGACCATAGAAATATTTTTTGTATCTCTATGAGCATAGGAGTAAGACTATGTTTAAAGAACTCACTCGCTTAAGGTGGATTTATATTTGTTTGACGCGTCGTGACGTGTACAAAAGTGCAATTGGCGCGCGGTCTAAATGTATGGAACAGCTGATTTTTTTTTTCCATTTCACTATTGCCCCCATAGTAAAAGTTGTTCATATTCATCAGTGGAGTCTTTACACAAAATTTCGGTACTGATAACAAAGTCACCCTGTATAAGTCTATGGTCAGCGCACATTTACACTTCCGCTTCCATCGCGCCATACACATTCAATTCTATTGGTTGTTTGAAAACATCTCTGCTCGTCACGTGTCCGCTTTGGTGTTTTTCCAGCCTAAATTATGTTAATACAGTCCGCTTTGATCATTTTTTAAAGTAACACTCTTAGGACCCTAACAGGTACTTTGTTAAAATATTGTTGCAACAAGCAGAGGTGGCGAAATAATAACTACAAGTTTCACGTTTTATTTAAATCATATATTAATATTTTCAGATAAATAAATAGTTTTAGTTACTATTTTAGAATATACGTACTATGCTTTTCTACGATAAACACATTTTATATAACACACAACATCAAAAATTTTAAGGTACATCTATTTTGTGATACATACAATTTTTATAAAACCAAGTTACATGCTAGCTTTATGTTATAAAATTATTGCACTCTAATGGGTATTTCGGTGACCGCCCGCGGACGGGCCTCATACCTGTGTGTTAACAGAGTAGATATTACATCTAAAAGAACCATTACGTTATAATATATTTTAACAGCTATAATAATATTGATATCACACAAACTGTGTTTCTCTCGCCGTCCTCCCATGGCGTTACGGAAATGTTAGCGCCGGACCGGGTCACTGGTAAACCGGATTTTGCTAAATTTCATTAATGAGATCAATAGTTTTGAAAATACGGCTCCATGAGCGTACAATGATACATTTTTTTTTTCTATTAAACTTTACAATTTACCCACTTTACAATATTTACCTATGAATAAAATGTCTTTTTAAAGCATCTTCAAATGTAAAAAAGGTGTATAAGATTAGTGCATTTTTCAAATTTACATGATAAAATTCAGGAACGTAAAAAAACTATACAGACTCGTTTACAAAAATTTCACAAACATTATGCTTATAGAACACAACAAATATTTTTATCAGTCGGCTTACTCCAACTAGGAAACAAATAAATTTCACGAACCGTCGCTCGATCTCGTGTCACAAAGTCGAAATAGATAGATCAAATCGAGGTTTTGAAAGCGTGATACGAAAGGCGGCGACGTATCCCCGGACTGCTGCATGGCTGCCTAAGTAGTACAAAGGTAACACGCGATACAATCGGAATCGGCTAGATCGTACAAGCCGTACACCAATTTTAAAACATACAATTTCTTTTTTTACACATCCACCGACTTCCGTACAGTTTATACGATCTAGTATGTTGGGCTCGCTTTCGGCGCCGGGTGTTCTCACTCAGAGTCGAGAGTATGACTACGCTTCCACAGCGCAGTCGAGGCGTCCGCGCCCGTACGATCGCCCCTTACTTTTTATTTACGCGCCCCGCAATTCAAAAGTCATTGCGTCTCGTCGATGGCAACGGTTACACTATCAGTCTAGTCATGATGGTCGTAAGCTACACTTACCGGTAGACCGACGCGAAACTGGTGAAAAATTTCCGTTACTTCTGCAACGTCAGTCCGGTCAGCGGGCCTACGATGCGCGCCCAGTTATCATTTATCCCGGCAATCGATAAATTTCAAACTTAATTTTTATCATATTTAAAAAGGTTTTTACTAACTTTTTTTATTTATTTGTTTTAATAAAAAATAAAAATTGATTACCAATTAGAAAATATTCAGCAAAACAGGTTTTTAAGGAAATATAATTATTTTATCGACGCGATAAACGGTATCGAGGCGTGCATGTTAGACTTACTGATGGCAGTCTGAGTGCGTGATCATTGTCTACGCGTCGCGGTCCGGTTGTGGCGCGGGGCGCGCGCGCGGGCGGCGCTAGAGGCCGGTCTTGAGGCGGATCTTCTTGAGGTGCGCGGGCGCCGCGGGCGGGAAGGGCCGCCGCTTGCCCGCCAGCCCCAGCGGCTCCGGCGCCGCGCCCAGCGCAGTCCCGCCGGCCACCTCCTCCCACCCGCTCACCATGTCGTCCGACGAGGAAGACGCCATAGCGCGGCACCGATTGCCCGATCGGGTGACGGCGCCGCGGATCGATCTCGAAAAACTACGCTTGCTCAGTTTCGCCGCGACGACCGACGTCCGCGGGCTTTCCGCGTCGTCCGCCGAGCGCCGACTCATCTTCGCTTTCACTCCGACTTGAGTCTTACTCGAATTCGGTTTTCTGATCGCCAGTATATTCCGTCGCTTGGTGGTCAGCGTTTTCGGTTTCGGCTCGTTCTCGGCGAGGTATCTCGTTCGGGAAGGAGTTTTGGCCGGTTCGTTCCTCTTGGCGAACTTGGCGGTGGCGAGCAGGTCGTGGGTGGAGCGCGGGGCGAGCGCGGGGCTGCGGCGGCGCTCTTCGGGGCGCGCGCCGTAAGCGTTCTCCTTGCGTTCGTCGGTCACCTTCGCTTTCGAGCGAGCGTACAGCGGCGCGCGCGTTGGCGACGACGTCTTCGGACGGAGGCGCGACATTGTGAGCTAGAAAAAAAAAGTGGCGCGAATGTAATAGATATAGTGGAACTTACCTCATATATTTAACAACATAAGTAAATCTTGGGTGCGATTGTCTAAAGCAATCGTATTCATTTGACAATTCAAAACGTACAGTATAGTCTGTCAAATGGCAAAGAACAAAGGGTTTGACAGATCATATCGTAAGTTTTGAACTGTCAAATGAATACGATTGCTTTACACAATTACACAACTGACCCTATATTGAGCATTTGTGTTACTATAGTCAACGCGTCAGCAACTGAGTCGTGAAACAACAATATCAATAAAGATATAGATATGCAGCGCGTTGCTTTATCGGTTAGTACAAGCGAGATATATACTACACAGACACGACGCAAATAATAGCACTACGAGTATCGAGCGTACGAAATAACACGAACGTCCAATGTAGGATCAGTCTTAATTCCCCATTAAACCTCTGCCAACATTACATATAAAACTAGAATGATTTCCATTTGTTTACCATCACTGACGTCGAAAAACAAAAAGATAAACTAAATGCAGCAATCGGGAGACATTCGAATGTTCTCTTTATTAACCAAATTTAATGCTTGCTTTTATTTTATCTTCTACTCGTTAAACAAGGACAATCCTGTTTGTGACGTAATGTAGTGACACCACAGTCGGTAGTATTAGTATATCTAAGATGTATGAAGTTATTTCTTTGACGCGGACAACACGATTCACTCAGCCTTACCCCGATAAGAACGTACAATGTACTGGTGTTTTATTAGTGGAAATCACTGAAAATCAAAGAAACTTATTACAAATCTAAAGAAAAGAGAGAAGGCAGTTATGTAATGATGATAGTGAAATCAAAATTCATATAGGAACGAATGAATTTGAATTGAAAGTAGTATTTATTCGCGAAAGATCATGAAGTTGTTCTCATGTGTGGTGTGTAAGGTTGGCTGGTGTGTGATTGAGTGTTTTATGGAACACTAATTCAAATGTGACCTTGTTTGACCTAGTAATGTACAGTGGCCAGCACGTCAGGCTACCCACTTTTGTTGCAAAATAGCGCTTATAACAACTGAAAAAGATACCGCAGTGATTACCTTGCCGTGCTGATGTCCGTACATAGTGTGTAGTGAGTGAAATACAACACACATTTTAAAAAATAAATAAAAAACTAACGCAGTTCAGAACGAATACTTATACGGTTAGATTCTTTTCTATATTTATGTATATTGACATGTACGACCTTGTAAAGATCGCAGGATTACACTGGATGCAGATCGTTTGTGATCGGTTGCTGTGGAAAACCGTGGAGGAGGCCTATGTTCAGCAGTGGACGTCCTTCGGCTGATAATGACAATGATGACTATGTCTATTGACATAATTCGATTCCCTAAGGTTTATTATAATCGACTACCACTCGTATATGAATGAATGAATCTTTATTTCGGACAATAACATCCATATCATAATAACAAACAATTAAAATAACAAATTTACGATTGATAAATAATTATAAAGTAGAAATGATAATAATACCTAGTTGATAAATTTGAATTGCATTCGTATTAAAATTCTAAGTTTGACTTATTTTAGCGATCTGTCTTATAAAAGAGCAGTCATATTTTTGGGTAATTGTATTTTAAATACTGTTGGTACTCCCCCGTAACCTGCGCAAGCTGGACGCTGCCTTTTTGCGCGTTATGGGACCTAAACCCTTGCGTGCTTCGCAAAACATACTTGAGGCGCTGCAGAAACGTGGGCACCCAAACAGTATTCTAAAGGCATTATTGTATTGCACTTTAATTAGCGCCTTCTTCGTGCAGCTGACCCAGAGGGAGCACGAGTAAACTTCAAACGTGAATGGTTTACAATGCTTTTAACACTCACAGTGATATATTTTGTATTTATAAAGATGAAATAAGAAACCAAAAATTTGCGCACGGGTGGGACTTTATCTAGTAACTTTTGCTGCTGTCCGTCCGACTTTGTGACCTTGCTTTGTCCCGCCCCACAGTATTTCAGGATTGCTTGGGAGGAGACATGATTTAGTTAACATCATAGAGCAATACAGTAAAATGTACTAACACAAATTGTAAAAGAAACCCTAGGTCAATTATTCTTAGTTTTCGAGAAAAAAAATCATGAAGTTGTCTATTGAGACCAGGTGCCTAACAGTAAAAATTACTTTTTTTCTTAAAGAGTGGAAACTTAAAAACAGTCTTAGTATCCATGTCTTCACGCGTAAAATATTTTGCTATATAAGCTTTACAGCACGCACGAACTGTCAATAATTACGAAAATATGAGCAAAAAATCGAATTTTAGTTTTTATTTTTTATTTATTTTATTACGTCATTTCCGCAGCTAATTTTAATTTGAAGAGTTAGCTGGAAAGACTTTGGAATTAAGTCTCTGGAATGACGTGACAATATTTTTTATCATACGAGGTATGATTTTTCACATTTCATTCCATGCGGTATTGGTAGGCAACACGGAGTAATGCTGATGATAGCCGAAATCAGCGATATAACCCATGACATTTCATAACAAAACGCCTTTGTTTTATCTAATAGCAAAGTCAACAGTCAACATTGCTCTTTAAAAAAACACAGGCGCACAGGGTTTTCTAAAATTATAAATAACTTTGTAATTCCATGGATTATGCACCTGATTTTTTTTATGGAGCAGGTGAAGAGGTCCAGCTAACTCTTCAAATTAAAATTAGCTGCGGAAATGACGTAATAAAATAAATAAAAAATAAAAAATAAAATTCGATTTTTTGCTCATATTTTCGTAATTATTGACAGTTCGTGCGTGCTGTAAAGCTTATATAGCAAAATATTTTACGCGTGAAGACATGGATACTAAGACTGTTTTTAAGTTTCCACTCTTTAAGAAAAAAAGTAATTTTTACTGTTAGGCACCTGGTCTCAATAGACAACTTCATGTTTTTTTTTCTCGAAAACTAAGAATAATTGACCTAGGGTTTCTTTTACAATTTGTGTTAGTACATTTTACTGTATTGCTCTATGATGTTAACTAAATCATGTCTCCTCCCAAGCAATCCTGAAATACTGTGCGCCCGTGCGAAAATTTTTGGTTTCTTATTTCATCTTTATGAATATAAAATATGGCACTGTGAGTAAGCATTGTAAACCATTAGATAGCGAAGCGTCTTCAATTTCCAAGTTGAATTTATTCTGCAAAGAATAACTACTTGGCCCGCTGTTGCATAGGCAGACGGGTAGATGGCGCTTAAAGTCAGGCGTATGACGTATCCCTAAGAGACCACAAACTTCGCAAGGTCGGACGGACAGCACGGTAGCTCAATTGGTAGAGCGTTTGACCCGGTTAGCCAAAAACTTGAAAAGTTGCTGGTTCAAGTTCCGCCCGTGCGCATTTTTTTTTTATCTCTATGAATTCAAACGTCAAGGTCATATAAGGTCACGTTCCCCATCTACGAGTATTTACCTGCGGCCTCATAGTCCGGGAGTGCGCGCGCAGCCACTCCCTCACGGCGGTCAGGTTGCGGTGCTCCGAGCACGGGATGCGCGAGTTGGGGTGCGCGCCCGTCAGGTCCAGGATGGACGCGCCGAGCGACCGGCCCACCTGCGTTGCGTACGTACGTTTAGAGAGGTCTGCGCATTTGTACACGCGTTAGCGGCCGAGATAAGCGTAATTGTGAATGGCGTAGGATTATAGCTACGGATGACTTGTGATCGTAATAATAACTGCTTAATATACCGCAATGTCTGCAGTGTTTAGGTGTAGAAGCAGCCTAAATGGTGAAATAAAACTCTGAATAACAAACAAATATGAATTTTTAATACAATAGGCACGCTACGGTACCCAAAGTTTGGTGATGACTACGTACTTTCGGCAAACACTATTTCAAATAGGCGAAACATCACAATTATTAACATAAGGGTACAATTTCACATTAAGCATCATTGTAGGTGCTTAGTATTAATATATTACCTTCCCTGGACGATCCCATTACAAACATAAACAATACAAAAAACCTGGAGATTTTGTTTCCAATTGTTCAAACCATATTGAAGTAATTTGGAGTCTAATCAAAACATATTTACACAATCCTTAGTTACGATAAGCGTTAGAAAGGTGTATAAAAACTACACTACAATAATGTATTTACAATATAATTATTTGTGGTTTGGACAAACCTCTGCGGGCGAAATCTCGCGGTAAACCTCCAGATTCTTTGTCCGACAGTGTCTTACCTGAAAGCCGTTTGGGATTGCTAAATTGTATGGAATTTGCTGCGGGATTAACCTCACGTGACATATCTTCATTCATTCATTCTTTTTAACGAACAGTTGAGATAGTTGTTGCAATTTATTAATGAAGTTTATAATTGCAAGGATGATTTCATTACCTATTCTTTATGGAATTATATCTAGTTCTTTTTGATTGATTTCCAATAGGAACAAATAATCGGGTCTACTTACAGATAACATTTAGTCTATTAAAATTAAAAATGTGATTTTGCGTTAAATCGGTAGATCTGATTTTTAGCATACTCGTTGATGATGATAGCCCTATGATTACTACAAGTTTGTGACCTCTAAGTCCAACCGGTACTTTGTAAAAAAGCGAAAAACAGATAACGTTTTGATATTTTACAGATTCTGGCGATAATTAGTTGTTTTTCGTAGCCCCTCCAAAACCCTTATTATAAAGAAGACTAAATTTGCTATTAAATGATACTGAAATCGTATCTGCAGACCAAATAGTTTTCGAGATAAAGCTTGTCACAATTCAGCACTTTCTTCGATCTTACTGCGCAGATTAAGACTGTCGTGTGCAGACGGAACAATCAGGCGCGGTCGCAGCCTGAAATTTTGGAGGGGGCACTCACTCACTACACTAATAAAAAACCGGCCAAGTGCGAGTCGGACTCGCGCACTGAGGGTTTCCTGCCAACTTTAACTAAATTAAGGGTCCACTTACTTCCACTAAGCCAAAATACCACAATATTTTGTTGGCAGCAAACAATTTTTTTTTTTCATAGTATTTGTATGAAAGACTAAGTTATATTTGCGGTTGTTGAAAATGTGCTATATCTTAAAAAAGTACTAGTTCGATCTAGTTCAAACTAATTTTCATTGTATTTGTTAGTTAAGCACTACATTGTCCTTTTAACGGTTCCGTAGCCGAATGGCAAAAAACGGAACCCTTATAGTTTCGTCAAGTCTGTTTGTCTGTCTATACGTATGTCACAACCACTTTATTCTGTAACCATAAGCATCACACTATTGAAATTTGGTAGGAAGATGTATCCTGTTAACCGCTTTCCGATTCTTATACAAAAAATACAAAATAAAATGATATTTAAGGGGGGCTCCCATACATGAAACTAAAACCGAATTTTTTTTTCAATTGTCAATGGATAGGTCAGTGACATAGAGGTTCCTAAAACCATTTTCTTTTAAAGTCTACCGTTTCATAGTTAGACGCTTCCAAAATAGTAAAATGGGCGTCCTCCCATCCCCCCTCCAACTTGTAAAATAAGCAAGTGTTAATTTTGAAAATAATATGTAATGTAGATCTTAACAAATACTTACAACGAAAATTGGTTTGGACGGGATCGAATGAGTAGTTTTTGAGATATAGCACATTTTCAACAACCGCAAACATAACATTGTTTTTCATACAAACACTATGAAAAACAAAGTTATATTTGCTGTCAACACAACATTGTGGTATTTTAGCTAAGTGGAAGTAAGTGAATTCCCTAATTCAGTTAAAGTTGGCACGGAACCCTCAGTGCGCGGGTCTGACTCTCACTTCGCCGGTTTTTTAATTTTTTTACTAGTTTAGTACAAAAGTTAGAGGGGAGACGCCCATTTTACCACTTTTGAAGCGTCTTTTTGCAATTCAGTTATGGAAACCTAAAAATAGGAATAAAATAATAAGTATTTTGAATTTTTACATAAAACCGTCAAATTACATTATTAGAATATTGTTATACAATCTTTATCATAACAACGCATATCGCTTTTGCTAGGATTACCAAAACTACGTATAGTCTGATTTTAAATTAGATAGACCTGAATGACGGCTTCAATCTCACTTTTTATTTTTTAATGTTGCAAGCGTAGTAATAGTGTTGTAACAATGCAATTATGAACGATTAATTGAACTTGTGATACGATTTTCCAATTGATTCTACTAATTTTGTTAAATAATACATGTAAAACGTTGAACACAATTACAAAGAAACGTAATACATAGGTCCAGGGGTTCCAGCTACTGTGAAAAGTGACGCGACGTGACTAGCGCCTCGGCGCGGCGGCGCTGCGGCTTCGGCTGTCGAAAAGCATGAGAATAATGTTTGTCTTGGTCTGTGATGAACAGTATATTTTATTTTATAAATTTTACCTTACAAGGAAAACCTGATTTTATAGCACTGGGTGTGCGGGGCGGTACACTTTTTCAATCACAGGAATGTTTTTTTATCACGCCGAATTTCATAGCCTTTTTAGGGTTCCGTAGCCGAATGGCAAAAAACGGAACCCTTATAAGTCTGTCTTTCTGTCTGTCCGTCCGTATGTCACAGCGATTTTATTCTGTAACTATAAGCATTACACAATTGAAATTTGGTAGAAAGATGCATCTTATTAACCGCTTACCGATTCTCATACAAAAAATTAAAAATAATGACAATTAAGGGGGGGCTCCCATACATGAGACTAAAATAAATAAATAAAAATAGTCAAACCTATGCGTGTGGGTGTCTATGGAAAGGTCTTTTAAAATGACATAGAGGTTTCTAAATCCATTTTCTTTCAAAGTTTAACGTTTCATAGCTAGACGCTTCCAAAGTAGTAAAATGGGCGTCCCCCCCATCTAACTTCTAAACCAAGCAAGTGTCAATTTTGAAAAAAAAAATATAATGTAGATCTTAACAAATACTTTCAACGAAAAATGGTTCGGACGGAATCGAACGAGTATTTTTGACATATAGCACATTTTCAACAACCGCAAACATAACTTTGTACTTCATACAAACACTATGAAAAACAAAGTTATATTTGCAGTCAACAAAATATTGTGGTATTTTACTAAGTAGAAGTAAGTGGATGCACTAATTCAGTTAAAGTTGGCACGGAACCCGCAGTGCGCGAGTCCGACTCGCACTTGACCGGTTTTTTTAATGTCAGACCGTAAAGATGTATGTCATATTTTTCAACAAATATTTGATTTTTTGAGATATGTTTCATCTCAGTAGGGCATGGGGCATTTTAAGACCTCCCTCTATTGTCTCATTCCATTAGGCTTACGAGTTGGAAATGCAAGCATATTTATAACGCAAATATAGGCAAGTCTGCCAATTGTTTCGGCTGCACACGATAGTCATAAGCGTAATATCATAAGTCGGGGACAGTTAGAATTGGAATTTTAATGAGTTTTGGCAAAAAAAACGTTCACTTTACTTATGTAGACGCAAAAATAACGATTTACGACAAGCTTTATCGCGGAAACTAGAGATAAAATTTAGTCTCATATTGTAGAATAATATAGTAAATTTTTAAAGTTGTCCTGAAAAGGTTTTTACCAAAAACTGTTGTATATTTATTATTCCATAATTATGTATATGTATAATATATTCGGTATTTATGTAATAAGTAGTATGTTTTTTTTTTGGTTTAAATACCTATTGTAGTTTTAATTAAGCTCTCTCTTTTGCCCTTCTATCACTTCCTTCGCGCCGCCAGCATTTTCTCTCTTTGTATAGACCTATGGTTGACTGGTAGAGAATGCTTTTAGCATTAAGTCCGCTATATGTACCTTTTGTTTGTACATGAAGTGTTTAAAAAAAAACTGCCCTTCCTCCTAAAAAAAAAAACTATCCCTTTCAAGGCCCGGTCGGACCTCGAGGTCAAAAAATTGCAGTAATCATTAGGCCATCTTCATGAACGAGTGTGTGAAAATCAGATCTACTGGATTTAACGCAAGGCACCCATTCATCTCTCAGACTAATTTACTGGACTGTCTACTAATATATTTTTTTTTAAAACTCAAAACTACGTGAGTTGAAAAGCTAAGTTAAAAGAAATATTGGGTAGCTCTTGCCCACTTCAGACACCTCTTTCATAGTGTTATGCTCTAGTTGGGAGCATAATCTCGTTTTCCGTATCTACACTGCAGACGCGGAACCTTCCTCAGTATTGTAGCATTTATTTACTGGTAGAGAATGTAAACTTAGCCTGTAACGTCCCATTGCTGGGCAAAGGCCTTACCTCAACTATGAGGTAGTTTGAACCATACTCTACACGCGAGCTCAGTGCGGGTTGGTGGAGGGGTGTTTGCAAGGCAAGCGACTAACCCTGCTGTCAGATGTTATCAAGCCGCCCGCCCATAAGGCCTGACTAGGCTTAACGACTAATATCAACCGATATTAGCCGGGACCAACGGCTTAACGTGCCTTCCGAAGCACGGAGATGCTCGTAATATGCGTCACTTATATGGTCGGAATGGTCACCCATCCAAACACGGCCGGGCTGTGCGCGCTTCACTTCGGTATCACTACCAAAGCGCTGCTACCACTGCGCTACGAGCACCTCTTAGAACCGCAGCGGTAGAGATTACCACAAGGCATTAACCCAGTTATTACGGAAATATTATGCCTCAAAAACATAAGGTTCTATGTACAGAATTGGAATAAAATATGTTTGTTAATTATAATTATTACTTTATATAAATTTATACATTTTTCAAATTAAAATGTAATTTTAAATATGCTAATATGTGTTTCAGGTACACAGAAAAGTATAGTTTTTACTAATTTGGATTTGAAAAAATATATTAAAGTGATAACTTGTAAGCTACTTGATAAAACTACATGTCCTTTCTTATAACTCAGGTGATCTTAATAAAGATCAGTAGTAATAAATGGGTTAAGTCCGCTAATTGTACAACTTACAGTGCAGTAAAGTTAAAACAAATAAATAAATAAAAAAATATCTATCAACATCTACAAACATATATATAATCGTGTAACGCGTCTCAAAGAACCTCTAGGGACAAACTTACGTAACAACTACCCAACTCTACGACTTAAGCCTATCAAATCCGCCACACAAACCTGGAACGGGTTTACCTCTTCGTATATATGAGGCGTGTACTTGGGCGGGAGCGGGGCGGGCGGGGCGGGGCTTGCGGCGGGCCCCTCCCGGGCGGTGGGCGGCAGCACGTTGACGAGCCGGCCCGTGTTGTAGTTGCACTCGAGCGTGTACGAGCGCACCAGCCCGGTCGCCTTGAGCACGGCCACGCGGCCCGAGCCCTCGCGGGACATGCCGTCGCGACGGTCTCTGGAGTACAGATTAATTGTTAAGTTATAAACAACAGAATAACCATTATGGGGCCTAAATAAAATAAAAAGTTTTTGTTCAATTACTAACTACCACAGTCGTTGGTGGAAAAACGATATTTAAAACATGCCAAATATAACGGCTGATGTGTCGACGGCATGTCGATATGACTTATGGACGGCGTGTCGACAACATGTCGATTGTTGAAATATGCTTCTGACATGTCACCGCTATCTGCTGATGTGTCGATGACCTGTCGACAGCTTGTCGACGACTTGTCAATGGTAAAAAGACGCTTCTGACATTTAAAAAAAAGAAACTGATGTGTCGATGGTGGTATGACACTTCTGACATGTTAAAATAGCTGCCGATACGTCGAAACTCAATTGCATAAGACTGAATAGTGTGATTCATTAGGTATTATACCGACCTAACATCTCTAACCTTTATTCACATAAACAAACATAATAAAAGGGAGAAAAAAATTTTTCTTAGCATAAAAGTAATCAGTAGTTAAAAACTTCTTGATTACAGAAACCAGATTACCGATTACTTTTTGTGACTCGTTTACTTGTAATAAGATTACATGTAATCTAACTACTTGTAATCGTAGTTAGTAGTTTGATTACAC